>JAQPPZ010017049.1:27245000-27962652 GCA_028583015.1 Wollemia nobilis
AAATTGAGTGAAGTGAATGCATATCATGTATCTCACTGATGTTTTTTTCCAACATATGGTATCAGAGCCAAAGAGAGTTTGTGTGAGGTAGTGATTTAGAGATTTTGTGAGGTTTATAGGAAGGGACAATCATTACCATCCGATGGCATACCCTTGTAGCTTGTCAAGTGCAGGTCTTAGTTGAAGGAGACATGATAGTAGTAGCCCAAGATTGTATTGTTCTACAATATTTTCTAAATATGAAGGTTGAGAAAGTTTTAGAACTTCTAGAAGGCATTTAATAGCAACCTAAGAAGAAATTTGCAAGGATGTGTGAAGAACATGAGAGTAGATATTATTGGAAATTTTGAAGAGTCCAAAAATGCTATATACCTCAACCCATATTGTTACATCTCCATAAAAATAAAATTAAGAAGTATTATATTTGTTCTAAAACATCTAAAATTTGAAGGTTTTATTTGTTTTCTCCCATATATTACTAAATTTTAAGTTATCAAAGGAAAAAAAAAAATTAACAATTGGAAATAAAAATTAGTTTTATTGTATTGAGTTCAAAATCATTGTGGTGCAAAATTTTTGGAGAAAAACATCTATCTAAAGTTCATAGAAAAATGCTTGTTTTTGATGGAAAATAGTGCTTGTTTGGTGGGCATATCAAGGCTATAGTCTAAATTTGTATGGGCTTGTTGCATGTATTTTTTTTTAACTGCATGACAATTAAAAATGATAAAGTTAAATGCAAATTCACCCTGGTTGGTTGAGAGGTGTGCATCTATATTAGAGTTCCACTTGGAAAATCCATTGAGACGCATGCAATTTGAGTCAAAGTGCCATGCAATGAAAATTATTTGAACATGCCTGAGCAATATGTTTATTCCTTGTGTTGAGTGTTTTTTTCTTTCAAAAGGAGAATTATAAGTTATTTTTTTAAAAACTTAATGACTTTTTTTTTATGACATAAGTTGGATCAAGGGAAGTTGGTGATTGAAAGAAAATTTAAATTTTTTGAAGGTGTCACGAGATCAATCCTCATTAAGTACATATATTTGAAGGGAAAGCTTGCTATCTTAAATATTTTATTATTGTAAGTATTTTTTCTATAGTTATTATAAGAGAGATGTTTTTAACTATCGAAAAATATCTTGTAAAATAAAAGATAGCAAATTGATAAAGATGCATTTAGAGAGTTAAAAATGTGCAAGGTTGAAAATTTTGGTATAGTCCATTGTGGATATTTTTGCAAGGAGAATAACGTTTTTAAGTTAAAGGTGCATTTTCAGGAGAGATCGCCACCTTATTTCTAAAAAATAATTTTTGCTTCAAAAATAATTTTGTACATAAAAATCAAAACATGTGCTTTGCAAAAATGTAGCATTCAGTATAGACAACACCTCTGACTTGCATTTATAGGTAACACTATCAAATTAAGTTACTACATCTAAAGCATAATATAGTTGCCATAACAACATTTGGGCATTAACCCTATAAATCATCAGGGATAAATAAGGACACATTTTTGTGATATTTTGTTTCACTCTATTTTTACCCCATTCATTACTATTGTTGGACATAAATCCTAAAATTGAGAAAATCCAAGTATATAAGGAAGTTACACCCATGTATGAGGATTTCTCTTTAAGGTGTATGATAGGACAAATCCTTTTTAGTACTACATTGGTACCATTTACCATTCTCTTTCATGTACCTTAAGGTCTCTCTCATGTATGGCCACATATATCGAGAGAACTAACTTCTTCCATGTACTAACAGGTATATAGAAAGGGTAGATATATTGAAAGGATTAGTATATAGGACTAGTGGTATATAGAAAATAGGACCATTTTTAAGATACAAGGAATCCTCACTATGGATTTTATAGAATCACAATGGATCAACGACTCAAGTTTTTAGTTGACAAAAAATCAATTAAGAAACAAGTGGTCCAGTAATGTTTCTTTCACTCTTTCTCAAAATAAAAGGAGAATTTATCATATTTGTAAAAAGGAAGGACATGATACCAATATTTTTTTATATAATTCATTGGTTCAAGGTAATTAAGTTACCAAAACTTCCCAAGAAGAAATAGATTCTACACACAAAGTACTGATGACTCAAACAATGAAAAATCAAGAGATGATTGTTGGTACATTGATTCAAACGCAAGTAAAATTATGGCTAGAGATAAACAATGATTTAATTCTCTTTAAACAAAATATGGTAAATTTGCCACAATTATAAATGATAAGACATACCATGCTAAAGGACTAGGCAATGTTTTTGTTATTCTGCCTGATGGAAACTATACAATTGAAAATGTAGTATATGTGTAAGGGTTAGCTAATAATTTGCTATTTGTATCTCAAATGTTAGATTAGGGAATGACAATTGAATTTAAGATTTTTGATGACAAGAAGAAATGTTTCATTACAAAATAGAAAAAATTATAGCCACTAGTTCTTTTAGAAATGGCTTGTTTTCCCTAGATATTGTCTCATCTCCTAATGTTGCAATATCTATAGTCACACATGCTGCAACTACTCTTTGGAATAGGATATTTGGGCATATGAGTTTTGGGCCACTAATCCAAATAAATAAACATCAAATGGTAATATGATTGCCCAACCTATCATGGAATTCCATGGTTTTCCCAGGTTGTTTAGTAGGACAACATCGAGTATAGTTTGAGCTAAGCTCAAGCTCAAGGACCATTCTATATTGTACACACCAATCTATGTGGACCAATGTCTACCAATCATGAGGGACAAATATTTTCAACTTTTTGTTGATGAATACACATGCAAGATGTGGGTATATTTCTTGCCTTTGAAATTATACACCTTCACATATTTCAAACAATTTAAGTAACTTGTTGAAATAGAAACAGAGCACTCTATTTGAGTCCTCCACTCATATCAAAGAAGGGAATATACATCTAATAATTTTTCCAAATTTTTGGCATAAAATAAGATCAAGTGACAACTTACTACTTCCTATACTCCACAATAGAATGGGGTGTCAAAAAGAATAAATTGTTCCATTATGGAAAAGGTTCAATGTATGGTCATAGAAGCAAATATTGAGCAACAATATTAGGTTTAAGCTATTAGTACTACATTATATCTTCAAAATAGGACACCCACAATATTATTCAAGGTATTACACTTGAAGAATTTGGCCTGGGTAGAAACTGTTAGTAGCACACTTAAGGGATTTTGGATGCAAGGAATATATGCATATACCAAAATAGAAAAGGAAGAAATTAGATACCAAAATATTATCTTGTATATTTATTGGCTATGATGAGGTATCAAAAGCCTATTAATTTATTTACTGAGTAAGAAATTATGTAAGTAGAGATGTGGTATTTGATGAAGAATGCAAGACAAACATTGAATATTCTAAGGATAATACATCTCACATTGTGAGTGTTGAATCAAATGAGAAGCTCATGAAGAAATTTTAGAATATGAATTAAAAGTGATTGATGAACCAGTTGGAGAACTAGTAACACCAATGGCAACAATACCATCTCAACAAAAAATGACTGTAAATCGGCTCATAAATACTCTATGAGATGAAAAACTTGATACACCACCTGACCTAACTTCTACTAGACCTCGTACTTGTAGTAGCACATGGTAAGAAGTTAAATTTAGGTTTGATGATCTAAATAATAAAAAACATAGAACCAAATCCAATAAATGATGCACTTATTTCACCAAAGTGGAAGACAACAATGGAAGCATGATATACATCTCTGATGAAAAATAAAACATGGAATTTGCTCAATCTACCTAAAGAAAAGAACCTATAGGCTAGAAGTGGGTTTATTGTTAGAAATGGATTATATGACATCATTTGGATCATGTATATGTACCTTTCTTGGTACATACTTAGGATATTAGGTTACTTTAGGGGGAAGTTATCTAGTTACTTCATGCAATGTAATAAATGCACAAGTGTCAATGTGCAAGCTATATATGTACAATTTTTCCCTTGCATAGCTAGGTAGAGTGTTGGCCAAGGAACCTATTTTCCTATATAAAGGGTCATAGACATAGAGCATAATATAGCAGTAGAAAGTAGTGTAGAATAGTGTGGTGTGATGTATAAGAGTGTGATGTAATGTGATGGAGTGTGATATGCTTAAAGCTCATTCTTGAGCAGTAGCTTTATTCATGGAGTGTTCATTTCCTCCATAGCTACTTTGTATACATTTCCATAATTTTTATTTATAGTATATTTTTTAGTCATCTCGTTGATTTAATTTATTTCATATTATTCTACATCTTGTGATTTCTATCTCTCATTACATGCTACATCAAAAGCTAACAATGGTATCAGAGCTATGATAGATCAATAGGTAGACCACCATTATCATTGACCCTGAGTTTTTTATCAACTTGACACGCCATTGGACTAGTCACTATAAAAATTCTCAGAAGAGTCTAGGTGATAGAATTAGGGAGAGTCACAAGTAAGGATCGAAAGAAATATCAGTTTCTGAAATACTAAGATTACATATGGTTAGAGTCTTTCCATAGAGTTACAAGGAAAAAATCGTGAAGACTAGGACTCAACATTTGATCCACTAGTTTGATGAATCAACTAGTGAAGGTCATTTAAGAGATATAGATAAATTTACTTGAAGTTTATTTTATTGTAGAGAATTAGTTCTCAGATTATTGAGATACCTTCTACAATAGAAAGTTAGGATATTTCAACTTCATTGCCCAAAGTTTAGAGTGCCTTCATAGTGCAAATATTAGTTGTTGCAAGAGAAGAATACTACATAAGATACTTCTAGAGAAAAATTATGGTGAAGTTGGGAGACATGATATCTCCATTGCTAGATTGGGAACTTCACAAAGATAAATACCATAGAAGCCTTGATCCAAAAAAATGCCATAGTAGCCTTAATCCAGAAGAAAAGGCCATAGTAGAATTGATTCAGAAGAAAAGGCCATAATAGCCTTGATATTGAAGAAAAGGCCACAACAAACTTGATACTAAAATAGGCCATAGATGCCTTGATCCTGAAGAAGACTCTAGAATATAGTATCTAATTTAGAAGAAGATTTTAGTACTAATACTTTGTTGCAGGAACAAAGAGATTCAGTGAGTTGGGAAAGCTTTCTACAAGTGAGTTAGGAAGAGTATGTTCTTCAAAATTAATCTAACACCTGAAGCAAAAGAGATCAGAAGAATATCTCATTGAAGAACTTCCAGACTTGGAAGAAGAAGGACTAGGATAGTCCTGCTTGAATCCAGAAGTAGAAAAATCAGAGATCCAGGAGAAGATCTCACCACCAACACCTCCAAAAATAGAAGGTTGAAGATAAGGTCACAAGGAAGACCAAAAGAAACTGCAAGATCAAAGGCATTGAAGAGGTCTCTACAAGCATATAGTAAAATGCTTAGAGAGCCTTATCGAAGACATCATAAAAGGAGTTCTAAGGAGAACTCATTGGAGAAATTCACTATTGGAGATAGTGAACGATTTGGTATAATTATCACTATATGACAACAAGCCCAAGAAGATGAATTTGGAAAGGAGTGCCAAATATTATAAGACCTCAAGATATTTAAAATCTTGAGAAGAAGATCTTGTTTAAAGTCAAAATTCGACAAAGAAGCTTGAAGGAAGATTCAGATAGAAGAAGCCTACCAAATCAAGGATATTTGAAGATTTTCTCTCACATAAAAAATGCATCACTTTAAATACAAATATATCTTCAAATCTACAACAAAAGGATGAGACTACAATAGGATAACAAGCCACCAAAATCCAAGGTTTGTGAAGAAGAGTTCGAGACCATCCTTTGGTGAAGACGAAGTTGTTCAGGACAGCCTACAAAGAGCTACAATATCTTACTCAAGGCAACAACTTGGTGATATTAGACACCAAGATCTACATCCTCTACAGAAGCGATGAAAAGGTATTTTAAAAAAATGTAAGCAACTATTGGTACAAGTAGATTCATAGAGTGGATTACTTATCGGATTTATTTAAGCACCTCAATTTGGATTAAATTTGTAATAAGGAGAATTCAATTATAGTCTTCAAAAGTGCAAAAAGAGAAAGGTTTCTTTAAGGTTCATTTGCACTTTAGGAGTTGATTAGATTTTAGAATTTCAAACTATCTATCAACTACCTATCATCTACTTTGGAAATCAAAAGAAGACTAGCTCCTACTACCTTGCTTATAAGATAATTGTAGAATAATTCTTGAAGATTCATTTCTGATTATTCTTGATTAGTTGCAGTAAATTGATTAAGTACATTATTCTCGAGAGTTGATTGGAGTGATAAGGTAAAATTTTTAGTGCATTAAACGATGAAAATTGTTAGATTCATTTGCATTATTACTACTCTAAAAAAAAATAGTTTTTTGTTTTTGTGAAGGGTAAAAAATCTAGTTTGCATCAAATGTCTAAAGACCCTCTTAAAGAACATAAATTTGCAACTCATAGTGGTCAATAGAAGCCACAAAAATTGGTTAGTACAAGTGAATAAAAACTAACCAAATGAAGCTTCAAATATTGAGACATGGTGAGTCTCAAATCCAAAGCACTACAGGGTTAAGTGCAGGAAAAAGAAAAAACTTCTATATACAACATATGTGAAACTTAGATATATCATTAAATATCCAAGCAAAGAGGGCAAGGAGTCTATCCAAAGAGATGTCCTCAAAACCCTCATTTGTGCATTCAAAATTTGCTACAAAATCAGACTACAAGACCTACAAGAAGGAGTGCAAAAAGGATGCAATAAGAACATATTATTCTCATAGAAGAATATAAAGTATTGCACTACATTGTTTGTAGGAAAAGGGTAGATTGAAGGTACCACTAAAGGCACAAACACTACAGGGAAACCCAGTCGAGAAATACCGAACGTCAAGGAAATTTGAACATCAATAAAGGCCGAACGTCAAGCAAAGCCAAATGTCAAGCACTCCTCATACATGGTACAAGAGCCATTTGAAGGGTCTCACACTCCATGTATGAACCTACAAAATAAATGCACATATTAGTAGATCATCAATCTACATTTATGTAGATAGAAAGGGAGCATTATTTTACAAGCACAAAGGTGACATATTCTACCTCAATCAACATGGATGACCAAAATAAAAGGAGCACATTGAAGGGAACAAGGAATGAGGAGAACAAGTGAAATACTCAGAGTTAGCTAACTTTGTGAAGAATTTTCACCAAAGGGATCACCTATAGTGCCATTCAAAGCTCCAAAATTGCCTCAATGATCAACCAACAAGAAAAGAGATTGCTTGCACTCCAAGAAACGTAGCAAGCAAAGAAGAGGTATACAATAAGGAGTTATACTCTCCTTGGAAGTATTATAATGAAATAAATCCATGCAGAAATGTTGAAAGCCACTTGGCATGGATTCCCTAAGGTGCCATCCATTTCTTAACATCTAAGAAAACTCATGGAGTTACAAGCGCCACATAAGTGTTCATGCATTACAAGGTGACCAAGAAGCTATTAGTACGTTACAACCAAGAATCTAGAAAAGCATTACCAAAGGACTGATACATTACAAAGGAGAGAGCTTCTATGTAACGCTCAGTGAAACATGTCAAATCCTACACCATATTAAAAGGCATCGAAGCACAAAGCGATAGAAGGTGAAGAAGATAGAATTGCACAATCAAAGGGTACCAGATGAGAATATCACAGTGAAACACATCTGAAGTACAACATTGATGATAGGTAGGAGCAACATTAAAAGGCTCCTTGAAAAGAAGGTCAAACCTTCTCAAATTTATAGCGCTCTTCACTCCAACATTGAAGGTAAGACCAACCCAATCCACACTCATCATATTAAGTGCATAAGTTACGTATTGCAGCTATTATATCCAAATGAATTCATTTTTGTTCAAGTATGGTGATAAAGAAGCTAAGGTAAGTTATTTATCTCATTTAAATATTGCTTTCAAATAAAGGAGATATAAGGTTTAAAATCAAGGATAAATTTTGAGATTATGAAAGCAAAAGACATAGGACATAACTTACCAAACTAAAATAATATTTTACGAATTAACCTAGGAGATATAAGGGATTATACTTGGATTAGATTATTTAATATTTTGCAAATATTATTGTGGTCTATTTTTTCAAAAATTAGGGATTCATAAGGGTTACTACATCAAATTAATTTTGGAAATTAGATACACTTAAATTAATTCCCAAAGGGTTATTTAAAAGAGGTTTATAATTGTTTTTTCAAAGGTTGGAAATTTATAAAATTATTGTCTCATACTTCTCAAAAGGAGACAAAAGATCCAACATTATAACCTCTTTAAATTTTGGAAAAAGTGCCTAGTTCAATAGGAGCAATAAGGGATATTAGAAGTGTTTTTTACTAAACTTTACAAATTCAACCAAACATTGAACTATAATTTACAAAAGCACTATATATTATCCTAAGCATACCAGGGATTCATAAGGCATTCTACAAAATCTAAGGATTGATATTAGGGAATTTAAATGGCTTCAAATAAATTCTTCTTAAAGGAGATAGGAGATTGGTGATCTCCATTCAAGATCAAAAACTTGTAGAGTGCAAAAGTAAAAAAGGTCGTAGGAGCCTTGCTAAAAATTCAATAGAGAGAAGAAGACTCTAGTGAAGAGTCCTGGTGAAGATAGGATATTGGTTATCTCTTGTTCAGATTGAAGACTTCACCCTAAAGAAGATGAAGAGACCCTTAGAAGGTCTAGTTACAAAACTTCCACTTCTAGAAGATTGGAGGTTGGTGATATCCCAAGCCTGCAGTTTATAAAAATAAAGGACTAACAAAGGTCCTATTCCATATTCTAGCAGTAGCAGTTTATAGAGATCCAAGAAGAAGATATCATTACAACACTTTCTTAGTAGAAGGTTGAAGGAAAGGTCTCATTTGGAAGACTAGAGAATATACAAGAATGAAGACCTTGGTGAGGTCTCAAGGAGAAATAAGGAGAAGGCTTGGAGAGCCTTAGTTTAGAATTTAGAGAAGGTCATTAAAGGAGTTCCTAAGAGAACTCACTAGAGAAATCTACCAGCAAGAAGAATCTACTGATATAGCAGAATTTGGGATAATTGTCACCATCCGATAAAAAGCCCAAAAGGAGAAGAATTTGACAAGGAGTGACAAATTTTGGTGGAGATTTTTGAAGATATTAAGACATTTAGATTCTTGAGAAGAGGGTCGAGATCAAATTTAGAAGTTGACAAGGAGAAATGTGCCTAACTTTACTACTAAACTTGAAAGGTTTGAAGACTCCCATTGAATGCTAGAAGGATCATTCGGAGATAGGGGTTTACTGAGTCTTCAGCAGAATACTGAAGGGTTCTTAAAATAAAACTCAACTATGATTTGGGGGAAGCCCCTACCAAATTTATGAGTTTCAAGAACAACATTTCAGTACAAAAATTGACTGTAAGAGAGCAACAATTAGGATAACATTACTAGCTGCAGAACTTCAAATCTAAAGAAAGCATTTTGAAGAAGAATCAAAACCACCAAACTACAATTTCAAAGTAGCAAGATAAAGGAGTTACTAAGCTACAAATTGGTGAGTTAAGGAGTTTTTGTGGACAACCAAGAATAGTTGCAAATCCATCCAGTTAAAGGCAAAAATAAGGTGAGTCTAATCACCTAGCAATCCTTCATATACAAATATTATTAAGGTAAGCAAATTGGGTGCAAATAGGTTCATTAGTTGAACTTTAATTTGGATTATTATCCAATTTCATTAAGCACTATTTTAAGTTCTTAAAAAAGTTGCAAAAATAAGGTTGCATATTATAGTATTCAAGGGGAGTGTAGAAGGAAGTTCTTTTAATTTTTATACCTCCACATTAAAATAGGAGTTATATATATATATATATATATATCTTCCTATTATTCAGTTATAGAAAATAAGACTACATTAAATTACATAAGTTATAGTGCATGATTTAAGGTTCATTTACAGGAGTAATAAGGAGAAACTATTACTACACTATATTAGTTATTCAAATTTCACTAAGGATTCTTAGTTAAGGTGAACATTTGTTAAACCTCTATATATTAGCTATATGGTTAAGTGCTTGGATTCATTAGTGTTAAAATTATCCAAGTTAGAGGTTAGTGTTGTCTAAAAAGAAAGGCAACAATACATTGCTCTTAGGGATTAGAGCAAGCAATCAACATATCTTAGAAGCTAAAATAAAGCTTCATAAATCTATATTCATTTGTCCTCAATCTATAAGGTGAGGAGCTACCATATAAAAGGAGAAGAGTAGCATAAAAGGGAGACAAATAACTCTTAAAATTTTGGTGCAAAAATAAGGTATCTTATTTATGTTACAGAGATGCACCATATTCCTCCTAAAGAGGACATAATATAAAGTATCCCAAGACACTAAAGGCAACAAGTATCCTACATCCGTAGAATACAGAGAAGGTGAGATGGCCTAGGGTAGAAACAGTGATTTGAGGTGTCCAAAAAGACACCATATTCACTAGCTTATCCAGCATCCACGATTGCATTAACTTGTAGCACAAGTACCTGTCAAGGGCAGCAAATAAAAATGGTATATCAAGGAGAAAAATGTAGGTGCAATACACAGTAATGAGGCCATCATCATGTGATATCTATGTGGAAAAAAATATAGCATTAATTCCTATGTAAGAAGTTACTTATCTCTTGCACTTCTACGTAAAATATAGCACCAGAACATTCATCTATCAACGTGGATAGAACAACGCTAAGGATGAGAATGAATAAGCAAAAAAGATACACCAAAGGAATAACTTGGAAGATCCGCTAGCTAAATCAAAGCCACCATTGAGCACCCTTATTTTTCTTAGCTGGAGATACCCACATAGTAGAAAAGCTCATTCAAAAACAAGAGATTGAAGACAATCAACAAAGAGAATTTTCTAGCAAACAATATACAAGAAGGAGAAGTTAGATGAAGGTTTACATGCATGAAATGTAAATGCCACTTGGCACAAAGGGCATCTTCCCCTATCATTTATAATGCTCAAGAGAAAGGCACTCACTAGAATAACACCTTTCATCATCATTTTAATACCCAATAATCTTCAATGCCTGCCAAGAAGAATTTCTACCTATGCCACAAAGTCTAATGCCTTCGAGGGACAACGCGAGTGAAAGAAGAGATGGTAACACCTTGTTACACATGGCACACACATGCACAATTAAAACCACCATAAAGAGGAGTGCTCATAGAGGAAAATACATCCCAAAATTGGCACTAAGTGGAGAACGTATTGAAGGCACAAAGTCAAGAGTCAAAGGAACGTTTAAAGACTATCATAAGGGACCTTTGCCAAGCCTATCATAAATCAGCAAGGAGGTACAACACATTTCAAGGTGATTGAAGTCAAATATAGCATCCATATACAATACGAAGGTATTATTTCGTAAGGCTTAATTATTTGCTCTCTCAAGGAGTAATAAGGGATAATAGAAGGTTGAAAATATTAACATCTTTTGCATTCACATTTATATGAAAAATAAACCATACATTTGAAAGAAAATTTAAAGGAAATCTATATACTTAATAGATTTCCAATTAAAACCATAGGAAATATAAGGGTTTCTACTTGGAGAAATTAAATTCTATTATTTAAAATATTATTGTTTTTTAATATTCTAAATTAGGGAGTTATAAGGTATACTACACCAAAAATATAGAACTGGAAATTAGAAACATTAAACTATTAATATTAAGGGGTATAAAATAAGTTCTTCATTTACTTAAAGGAGTTGGAGTTATATAGTTTATTACTTATCTCATACTCATAATAAAGAGAAAAAATAAATCCAACCATAGAGAACTTCAAATTAAGTGCATAGTTCATTAGGAGAGATAAGGTGAATAGAAGTTGATTGTCGTTACTTACTGTAGACACCTAAAAGTTGTACATGCTCACTATAGATATTTGTAGACCTGCATAAACACTTGTAGGCCTTCATAAGAATTCATAAGCATTCATAGGTAGGCATAGGCTATCGTAGCCCATCATAGGCCATCATAGGCCATCATAGGCTATCGTAGGCCATCGTAGGTCATTGTAGGCTATCATAGGCTATCATAGACCATCGTAGGCCATCATAGGCTTTAATAAGATATCATAGACCATCGTAGGTCATCGTAGTCCATAGTATATTGTTTTAGGCCATCATAGGCCATCATAGGGCATCATAGGGCATCATAGGTCATCATAAGCCATCATAGGCCATCTTAGTTGCTCGTAGGCATGAAACCCTACAAAACTATACAAAATACATTTAAAACACCTCCTAGTCACAAGAGGGCTACCTACAAGCCCCTTAAGGCCACCTAAGCCCTTTCCTACACCTAATTAAGGTCCCCATGGGACCATTCCCTATTAAAAATCCTAATTAGGCTAATTAGAATTCTAATTTGCAAGTGAGTTTCTCTTAAAGTGCACTTTATCATTAAATTGGGTTTAATTAGGTTTAAGAGTCAAATTAGCCCTAAACATGCCCTCACACATGTGTGCACCCTAAGTTAGTTAGGATATTTCCTAGGAAATCCTAACTCAACCCTCACCTAACCTAGGGATTAGCTAACCCTAGTTAACCCTAATCCTAGCTCACACATGTGTGAGGATAGGATATTTTCCTTAAGGCATGTAAGAGGATGACTAACCTTAACAACTCACAAAACCTAACTTAACCATTCTAAGACCTGACTCTAGGGTCTAGTACCCCTAACTACCCCCCCTGATCCTAGTTTTTCCTATAAATAGTGGATCCATTCCCTCATTTATCTCTCTCTCTCTCACTTTTAGTTAACATATCCAGACTCCACAAAATTTACATCAAAATCCGTACTAAAAAAACTCTGCTTCCGAAAGACAACTACAAACAATATTTGTAGCACATTTGGATAGAAATATTTAAACAACAGTCAATAGTAACTCAGTTCGTAGCCTAACCTACGAATTCAGGATCCATTTTGCAGGTCGACCTACAAACCAGCCCTACAATAGATATATAGTACCAGAATAGCTACATATATGTTTTTAGTAGTTTTATAGCATTTACAACAATTTTCATCATTTTTTCCTTCATATTTGAGTCAATTTGTCTTCATAACTATGGGGCTTGACCAAGGCAGGCCCCCAAACACACTAACTATATTTTATAGGCCCAAAGTAGGTACAAAAGGATACAAACAAGTAGATTACCAGTGGCACATGCAAACAGAAGCCCACCTTCATTGAGGAGCAACAAAAACACTATCAAATGCTTCATATTTATGATGAAAACAGGGAATAAAAGTCTCCATTGAAAGAGAAGATCATTTTGTAACCTCACTTCTAATGAATAAAGAAATTTTTTGAATATATTATGTTAGATTTAGAAATGTTTCTTTTCGCTCGCTTCATTCTAGCATGCCCGGTGGGACCCCCACAAAGGTTATTTTACACTAGTTGTTTTTGGTTGATCTAACTCAATTTACAGTTTTAATTTGTTGTTTTAGGTACTCTGAAATCAAACCAGAACCAAGAAAAAACCTGACATACACTTTAAGTTTTTAGAACATGATTCTTAGGCCTCCAAACCCAGTTCACACCCTGACCTATGAACCAATAGTCTAGTTTGCATGCTGCCTATCAAACTCTGCTAAACCACTTCAAACAAACCTGCAACTATGGAGGTCTATAGAAGAGATAGAAGGAGTTCATCTAAAACCACAAGAGTTATGTATTTCTCTCTAGACCCCACTCTTTTCATAATTCCTTTATGAAGAAATTTCCCTCACCATGCATCAAATTAGTTTGTGAAATTTATTTTTATAGCAAATCAATTAGGGTTTTTAGTCATTTAAAATTTAGTTAGGTTGAATAATTCAGATTTTTGTTTTGCTCTTTAGACTGAAGTTACTTTTCCTTTTATTTTTATATCATATTGCCATTTATTTCTATATTTTTGCAAATCATTCTCAAATTCTCTTTCACTTCATTAGATAGATTTTTGAATTTTAGTTCCTAATTTGCATTTAGGCCAGACTTTTCCCTTTCTCTTTTCAAAAGTCATTTCAAATATCTTTTAAAATTTACATTTAGAATAGGGTTTTACCATCCCTTTCTGATGCAGAACAGAAAATTGCACACTACCAAATCCAAATTTTCATTCATTAATTCAAAAATAAAATTTTACAATGCTAGCCCGTAGGCGTAGTTCCTCTATTCACTATTGCAATCTCCGGTTCTACATTCCTCTCTCATTACAATCCCTAGGTTTTTATAGAGGCCCCGACCCTCTAATTCTAGAAAATCATAGAATAACAAAATAGCATAATAGCCATCGCCTTCACTTCCCGTCTGGAAGAAATTCACTGCCTCCGCAGTCCTCTGGCTCTCTTTCCTTCGGCTCTGCAACTCCTCTGCACTCTGCCAAAACACCATCGCTTTGAACAATTGTCGTAGCCTTACATTTTAGATTTCTGTCTACAGATCAACAGCATCATAGCCTTCTGTCTCAAATCTACAGATCGGGTTTTCCATCTCCACGGACCCTGTGTAAACTGCCTCATGTTCGGTGCATCTGTCTACACCCTCTGGAATCCGAAGCTCTTCTTGGAAGAAACCCTCATAGCCAAGCAGGTCCAGAACTCATCTGCAACTCTGCCTGGGGCCGAACTCCGACCCCTTGTGCATGCCTCGGCTTGCCCTTTTATAATTTTACTGACGTGGCTCTTCGTCTTCCACCTGGTGGTCCCCTCGTTTCATCTCCCGCATCTCTTGGCCTTCGCTTGCCCTTTAGAATCATCATCACACAAAATGGTGGAGTGCTCTGTAATCGTCTGTAACTTGATGCCACGTGCCCCTGTAATGGCCCTACAACCGTCGCCTGACCTCTGTCACATTCTTCTTCCAGCTGCACTGTATCGGCTCCTGCATCCACCGCCTGACTTCCATGAGCTGTCATTGTCGCTCTGTTGTGGTCCCCTCGAAAATGCAGCATGTCATGATATCGCGACATCTTCTCCCTCTTGCTCGTCCTTTTCTCTTTCGATCGCGATATCGCGACATGTCGTGATATCGTGACATTTTTCTCCTTCGCCTCATTTCTCTTTTTTGGGTCACGAAATCACGACATTTCAACTCCCTTGCCTTCTCTTCTTCTTCGGGTCACGAAAATGTTACATGTCACAAAATCGCAACATCTTCCTCCTCTAGCTCCTTTGCTTGCCCTTTGGTAACGAAAATGTGACATGTCACGAAATCGTGACATCTTCCTCCTCTGGCTCCTTCGCTCGCCCTCTGGTCGCGAAAATGCGACATGTCAAAATCGTGACATCTTCCTCCTCTGGCTCCTTTGCTCGCCCTCTGGTTGTGAAAATGCGACATGTTGTGAAATCGCGACATCGTCCTCCTCTGGCTCCTTCGCTCGCCCTCTGGGTGTGAAAATGTGACATGTCATGAAATTGCGACATCGTCCTCCTCTGGCTCCTTCGCTCGCCCTCTGGTCGCGAAAATGTGACATGTCGTGAAATCGTGACATCTTCCTCCTCTGGCTCCTTCGTTCACCTTCTGGTTGCAAAAATGTGACATGTCATGAAATCGTGACATTTTCTCCTCTGGCTTCTTCGCTCACCTTCTGGTCATGAAAATGTGACATGTCGCGAAATCGTGACATCTTTCTTCTTCGACTCCTTCTTCGCCTTTTGGTCACGAAACTGCGACATGTCACGAAATCGTGACATTTCTTCCTCCTGGCTTTCTCTCTCATTGGCAGGTCGTGAAACTGCGACATGTCACGAAATCGTGACATCTTTTCCTCCGTGCCTTCTCTCTCCTCTACGGGTCATAAAACTACGACATGTCATGAAATCATGAAATTTTTCCTCCGTGCCTTCTCTCTCCTCTACGGGTCGCGAAACTGCGACATGTCACGAAATCATGACATCTTTTCCTCCTTGCGCCTTTTCTCGTCTGTCGGTCGCGATAACGTGACATGTCGCGATATCGTGACATATTTCTTACTGGCACCTCTTCTCATCCCTTGGTCGCGATAACGCGACATGTCGCGATATCACGACATTTTTTGTCCATTCTTTCTCTCTCCTTCTTGAGTCGCAAAAATGCGACATGTCGCGATGTCGCGACATTTTTCTCCTTGGCCAACCTGTCACGATATCGCGATAGTTTCTCTTCTTTGGCTTTCTGCTGGATGCTCCTACATCAGACAACCGGGGTGGATTGAGAAGTGGCCCCCACTTCTGCACTGCAAGAAACCCCCCCCACAAGCACTGCACAGAGTGCCAAATTCTTCCTCTGAGGCTTCATGCAAGAAACCCCCTGCAAGCACTGCACAGATTGCCAAATTCTTCCTCTGAGGCTTCATCCATGAAACCCCCTACAAGCACTACACAGAGTGCCAAACTCTTTCCTCTTCCACAGATCCTGGTGCAAACTGCCTCACGTTCGGCGATCTGTTTGCACACTCAGGAACTTCTGGCTCTGATACCACTGATGCAGAACAAAAAATTGCACACTACCAAATCCAAATTTTCATTCATTAATTCAAAAATAAAATTTTACAATGCTAGCCCGCAGGCGTAGTTCCTCTATTCACTATTGCAATCTCCGGTTCTACATTCCTCTCTCATTACAATCCCTGGGTTTTTATAGAGGCCCCGACCCTCTGATTCTAGAAAATCATAGAATAACAAAATAGCATAATAGCCACCGCCTTCACTTCCCGTCTGGAAGAAATTCACTGCCTCCGCAGTCCTCTGGCTCTCTTTCCTTTGGCTCTGCAACTCCTCTGCACTCTATCGAAACACCACCACTTTGAACAATCATCGTAGCCTTACTATTTCAGAGTTCTGTCTACAGATCAACAACGTCGTAGCCTTCTGTCTCAAATTTGTAGATCGGGTTTTCCATCTCCACGGACCCTGTGTAAACTGCCTCACGTTCGGTGCATCTGTCTACACCCTCTGGAATCCGAAGCTCTTCTTGGAAGAAACCCTCACAGCCAAGCAGGTCCAGAACTCGTCTGCAACTCTGCCTGGGGCTGGACTCTGACCCCTTGTGCATGCCTCGGCTTGCCCTTTTATAATTTTACTGACACGGCTCTTTGTCTTCCACCTGGTGGTCCCCTCATTTCATCTCCCGTGTCTCTTAGCCTTTGCCTGCCCTTCAGAATCATTGTCACACAAAATGGCAGAGTGCTTTGTAACCGCCTGTAACTTGATTCCACGTGCCCTTGTAACGGACCTGCAACCGTCGCCTGACCTCTATCACATTCTTCTTCCAGCTGCACTGTATCAGCTCCTGCATCCACCGCCTGACTTCCATGAGCTATCATTGTCGCTCTGTCATGGTCCCCTCGAAAATGCAGCATGTCACAATATCGCGACATCTTCTCCCTCTTGCTTGTCCTTTTCTCTTTCGGTCGCGATATCGTGACATGTCGCGATATCACAAAATTTTTCTCCTTCGCCTCATTTCTCTTTTTCGGGTCACAAAATCATGACATTTCAACTCCCTTGCCTTCTCTTCTTCTTTGGGTCGTGAAAATGCGACATGTCACGAAATCGTGACATCTTCCTCCTCTAGCTCCTTCGCTCGCCCTCTGGTCGTGAAAATGCGACATGTCATGAAATCATGACATCTTCCTCCTCTGGCTCCTTCGCTCGCCCTCTGGTCGCGAAAATGCGACATGTCGTGAAATCGTGACATCTTCCTCCGTTGGCTCCTTCGCTCGCCCTCTGGTCACAAAAATGTGACATGTCGTGAAATCGCGACATCTTCCTCCTCTGGCTCCTTCGCTCGCCCTCTGGTCGTGAAAATGCGACATGTCATGAAATCGTGACATTGTCCTCCTCTAGATTCTTTGCTCGCCCTCTGGTCGCGAAAATGCGACATTTCGCGAAATCATGACATCTTCCTCCTCTGGCTCCTTCGCTCGCCTTTTGGTCACAAAAATGCGACATGTCGCGATGTCGCGACATTTTTCTCCTTGGCCAACCTGTCACGATATCGCGACAGTTTCTCTTCTCTTGCTTTTTGCTGGATGCTCCTGCATCACTTTCATTTCATTTCAAATTTCATTTCATATATGTTTTCAAATGCAATTATAATAGGGTTTTTACCAACCCTTTCATGTTATTTCAAATTTCATTTCATATCTCTTTTCAAATGCAATTAGAATAGGATTTTAACCATCCCTTTCATGTAGTTTTATATCTCTTTTCAAATGCAATTAGAATAGGGTTTTTACCATCCCTTTCATGTCATTTCAAATTTCATTTCATATTTCTTTTCAAATACAATTAGAATAGTGTTCTTGCCATCTCTTTCATGTCATTTCAAATTTCATTTCAAATATCTTTTCAAATGCAATTAGATTAGGGTTTTTCCATCTCTTTCATGTCATTTAAAATTTCATTTCAAATCTCTTTCAAATGAAATTACATTAGGGTTTTGCAATATCTTTCCCAAAATCACATTTAGGTTAATTTTTTAAATTCCTTTCAAGCCATTAGGGTTTCAAATATCTTTCTGAAATCCTTAGGGTACATTTAAATTTATTTAAAATTTCGCACATCACATTTCAATCTCTTTTCATTTTATTAGATTAAAGTTTCTAACCTCTTTCATAAAATAACATTTAGGTTAATTTTTCAATCTCTTTTCAGGAAATTAAAATAGGATTTCACATCTCTTTCCTCTTTTCTTGCCTTTGTGCTTTCTAGATCATATTTCATTTTTAAAATGCATCTAGAGTAGTTTTATTTTGAAAATGCATCTAGAGTTAGTTATATATTGAAAAGGCATCTAGTTAGTTGTTTTGCTTTCACCTTAGCGGTAGCAAAAACACCATCACACACCCATGTGGCATACACAGTGGTGAGATTGGACTTTATCCCCAATCCATCGCTCAAGAATAGTGATGTTGGAAATCATATCCTTCCACTAACTCACCCCATAGACACCATAGTAGCCCCTAGGAGTGGTTTTCTAGACTTCATCACCAAAAAATCCCCTACTCTTGAGACTATCTTTTCAGAATTTATTATTGTAAGGGACCTTCAAAGTAGGATAGGGTTAGACGCCTTTGTTCACAAGGCTCACATAATTAATGAATAGGTAACTATCATTCTTGATAAGCTCGACTGAGGGTGAAGTAAAAGCATGGGTATGTCGATAACAGGTCTTAGATAGTGCCACCTCTTCTTGTGAGAGGATTCTAGACTCATTAGTGCATTTTGAGTTCCCCATATTTGGTTATAATTTTACTGCACCTTTCCACTCAGGTCACTATTTGCCTTCTGAGACACTGTTCTATTATGTGCACCCTTGGGTTTTATAGGAGGTTCCATGCCTATGACACTTTTATTCATTTTAGAGTTTCACCCCACTTCTTGTGATACTTTCTAGAGGTATATTTCAACATAAAAACACACAAAACAAAACAAACATTTATTTTCCTATACTTAGCACTAATTCAAGTTATGTCTTGTTTGCATGCTCATAAAACTAGTTTCAACACATTCACCTGTTAGTAGTCCATCTGTTGGTTGTCTATAACCTATCACTTTTGGTTTTCTATTAGATTCACAGCTTGAGTCTAGTTCGCAGGTCACCTTGCGAACTAGTTTCCAGTTTGCATAGCAACATACGAACTTAGTTTTGAGATACCAAAGCCTTCCAAATTTCATAGGGTTACCCAAAAACCTTGCACAAAGCACACCCAAAACTCCATATTTCCATTTCTAGATAATTAATGCACTTATTTGCACCACATAGTACCATACTACCCACAATCGATAACACAAGCAAGAGCATCTTGAGGAGGAGGCTTCTTGCGCCACCTCGTCAATCCACTTTACCCCTTACCTTCATAGGGGAAGCTTCCATGCTCACACTTGATATCCTTATAGTTTTTGAGCCTCTTCACACATGCACTATGTCTCATGGTGAGACTTCTATTTCTAGCAACATCCTTGCCACCTCATCTAACGAATATCATCTTCTTCTTCCCCACTCACCTCCACCTAATCCTCCATCCACATTTTGTGACCATGTCATTTACATTGCTTCGGGAAACCCACCTCCCTTCTTCACTATCAATGAAGAAACTCCACCTACCTCACATACCTTTGCACATATTTTCTTTCAAAATATATCATATTCCTTCTTCACGAGTGACTCTTCCTTACTTAATTATACTCACCCTAAGATTGCATCATTCACCCCTACCATAGGGATTATTTTAGATCCATCATCTTCCACTTTGAGCACTCAAGCACCCTCATCACAATTTCCTCCACAAAAATATTTATTGCAATAATCGTTTACCTCACCTATATCATCCCATCAGTGCGCTTCCCAAGTGTCGCAACCACCACCTTCCCAACAGTCCCTTTTGTCACCTTTCAATATCACATCACAATTGCCCCCTTAATCACATCACTTCCAATATCAACAACACCAACAAATCCCATATCTATAATCCTTGGTGGACACGTTCACCATGCCTTCCTCGTAGGCCTCTATTTTTTAGACCTATACTCCTCCCACATCATTACCACCACCTACGTTCCCTTTTGCTAGAATATATGGAATGCCATATTATATTCCTCCTCCACATTTAGCTGCTTCCATATTTTTACTTCCTCCACCTCCACCATTTCAGGCTCTACCGTCCATACCCTTTTCTTCTTATGATCCATGCTATCCCTCTTACCCTTCTAATCCCTTGCATCATTTTGTTCATCCTGATTTCTCCACTCTTCACTCATCTGATCAGACACAGGTTCATATTTTGGTATTTCATCTTGTCATCACTTGCATCATCTATCTAAATGCCACTAACCCCATTATAGTCTATAGCACCTACTTATTTCACAACACCTCCTTCTTGGTCATTTTCTCCCACTGTGCAACCATTACAATAGACACTTGTACAACAGTCACAAAATCTACAACCATCGTATCTTCACCCTCAACATATATCTGCTCCTCTACAACATATTCCATCTGCGATCATATTATATATTTCAACAACCAAATCCACAAAGACATATGTAGCACATTCCTACTTCACAATGGGAAGAACAATAGCTCCAATATCATCCTCACTCTCAATCTGCTACTTCATCACAATTCATCGCACCTCCATAACCCGAACTTCAACTCTTACAAGAGGAAGTTAAGATGCTAAAAATCTGCACAACTGGTTATGGGACCCAAAAAACCACATACAATGAGTTATGCAATGAACCCATCCACCCATTAGTTCCTATTCCTCATTACCTGTATCGCTTCAAAAGTCCTAAATTCAACAAGTACAAATGTAATGAGGACCCTCGAGAACACATCAAAAACTATCGCTTCATCTATTATTAGCTACACAACAATGATCCCCTCATGTTGCATACCTTCACCCTCTCCCTTGGGGGATAAGATCTTGATTGGTGCAACATGTTTCCACACCATAGCTTGCTCACCTTTGAATAGTTGGACAACTCATTCTTGGAACATTTCTTAATCAATATCAAGAAGAAGATAAAATTCTTGAATGTCTACGCCTTGCGTCAGGTTGATGACGAACCCATTATAGAGTTTGTTTCTTGATGGATATCGATAATCTATGACCTAGCTCACAACATTCCATCCTCTAAAATAGTCATGCTCTTTTCTAATAGTTGCTACAAACACATCTCTACACCTCTGCAACTTCACCAAAGTCACACATTTGATGAGGCCATTGCTCAAGCCAAGGTCATTGAGGATATCAAAGTCTAATTTGGCAAGATCAAGCTTAGAAAAAAACCATCTTACAACTCAAATTTCCACTTCAATCGAAATGCACCAAATCAACCCTACTCAAAACCACCATAAACCAACCAACTAGTAGCAGCTTCTACAACTTCTTCAAAAATATCATGGTCCCCTCCACCATAGAAAAAATTGTTCCAAACTAGTGCACCCGTTCCCTCTAAACTGGAACTAGCCCGTGGTCTTTAGCCTCAAATTTAGCAACATAATCTGACCCCACTCTTTGAGCTCTTGCAAGATCTATTTTAGAGATTATATGACATAGTTCATATCACCTTGCCCGACATTCGACCTATTCATCTAAAATAACCCAAGCCTCGATGGTATATCAAACAGGCCTTCTGCGCATACCATTGATAGTGCAGTCATGATATAGAATCTTATCGCTCTTTTTGTGGCCTTGTCGAGGACCTCATCGATCGGGGTACCATTCAAGTTTTAAACCCCCTTGCACCACAAAACTAGAATTTGGGTATCTATCAAAACCCACTACCTGAACACAGGGGGACCAATCCCCAAGGAGCCCAATCTAATTTGTAAGGTTAATCTAGATATGTTAACAATGTTCAACATGATCCTACCTCACGTGGCATGGTCGGTATGATTAACCTCACCACTCATACCCAGTGCTACCCAACACGCTAGGATGCACCCCTCATTTCATCCCTAGTACCATTAACTTCTCCCTAATCCCTTGCAATGTTGTAGGCTTTAACACCCCTACCATGAAATATCATCACCCTTCATGATAGCCTCATACATAAGCTACGTAATATCCCTACCAGACTATCCATTTTTGCTCTATTGCAGTAATCTCAACCCCATTATGAGGTATTGAATGATATCATTCGATCCATTGACCTTGAAACTCACAACACCAATGACTTTATGAATTTTATAGGGAACATACCCTGTTACATGCAACCTTCCATCAATTTTCATGACCACGAGATTACCAAACTTGTGGGTGAGGGGGCTGATACTCCCTCCATATCTAGGCAACTATCAATGACATAACCTACAAGCATGTCCTAATTGATATAGATTTCTCCATTAGCATCATCTCCACTACTTCTCTTCATTACCCACATATTCCACCTACCCACTTTGCCACTTCATTTCTCGATCTTCATGCATTTGATAGTTTTATGCGACCCACAGTAGGTTCCATCATCCTATCAATCCATGTCAAAATTAGGACCATATCTATTTTATTCCATGCTATTCAAGGTGAGATGCAATACAATATCTTACTTGGATGACCATGGATCAGAGACATGCAATGCATTCCTTCCACCTTGCATTACTATCTCAAGTATGTGTATGATGGATTAGTCCATTGCATTCCAGCTAATGACGACCCATTCAAGTTTCACAACATTGTTGACCTCCCAGTAGGACCTTCATCATCTTCTACATAGGTCCTTCCTATTCCTTCACATCATCCAGCAAAGACCTCTACATATTCTCCCACAACCGTTTCACCTCCACACAACTCATCAAGGACACCCACATGTCCCCTTGCATATTCTTCTCACATCCCTTCATATTCCTCTATGGATACCCACATTCCGTCTATGCCTTTCATACCACTCTCCTCATGGCCTCCTCCTCCCTTCCAACCTTCTTCTTCCATAAATCCACCTCCTATGTCTACGCATTTTTTGCCACCATCTTTGTGGACTCTCGCTCCGTCTCACCCCTCTTTCTCCCTAAAACCTCATCTTCTCCCTACTTTGTAAATTCCCCCATTTACCTTTCATCCTTGACCTCGATATTTCACATCTTCTCGCATCCTAACACCTTGGACTACTCCCCCCACTTTGTAGTTTCCACATGCGGGTCATCCAATCCCTTCTACTGCAATTGAATGTCATGATTGGGAGTAGCAAGCCTTTCACATCGATGACCAATTACTTCATTTCCCACCACCACTATCTGAGATTCCCAAATCTTGTCCTCATCCTCTAATTTAGATTCACCACCTCGTACATCAATCCAAGTCTCCATTTTTATGATGAACTCTGATTCAGGTGAATACAATATTCACGATGGTTGTGTGCATCCTCCTACAATCCACTCTACCCATGATTTTGATCACCCTTCAGCCTCGATACTAACCATTGGTACTATATTTCCCTTAGGACCATCAAAAAATTGTACCAAGTTCATCTACGTAGGTCTAGACTTATCACTCCCAACAACTATACCCTTTTCATCACAATCTAGTTTTTGTGGTACCTTTGACCACATGTCCAACCCACACTTCACCTTACGCTACCTTCAGCATTTCCATTAGCATGGATTTGGACTAGGAAGATACGAGCAAGGCTTATGAGTGTCTATCAATCATCACATTTAATTATCAACCAATAAATCAAGGCTTGGATATCACCCTACAACTCTTCATACGCTTGAAGATGAGATTCAATATCTCTCCTTGAATCCCATACCGACTCCTACACACATGTTGGAATAATATATCAATGCTGACATCCTAGATGAGATTATTTCTCCTTCTTCCACTATCAACATTCCTTGCACCTTCTTCCAAGAAACATCATTTCTAGCACTATCATCGCATATTGTATCAATGAGCTCATCGACTAATTTGCTACCCTTTTCCTTAAAATACCTTACCCAGAGCACATTTATTTACCTCCCCCTTCATAACCTATGCATTCCTTCATGCATTCACCTCACAAACAACACAATCCTTGTTATAGGATTTGATCTCATTCCCCACCCATGGTACTTCACCCGCCATTACATTGACCATGTTGATCACACACTCCTGAGTCTTCATTTTCAGAATCATCGTTCAACACCATTTCCACCACTTTCATTAATATGGTTGACATCTATTTATTCTCTCCACTCTTGTATACTTATTCCATGGATCACACTAAGGCACCAAATCCAAACTTCATTAATTTCACACACATCTACCCTACACCTTCTTCATAGGATTTCTTATTATCATCGCCCATCCTGCACACTGCCAACGCGCCTTCATAGTCTACTCTGCCCCACATCCCATGGGTCAATCATACGAATGTATACCTGGACAATGAATTTGATTTACTCGAGTCTATTGATGACCTCCAAATTATTCCTATCCTTTCCTAGCTTCAAGACATTCCCACATGCTTATGGAAGACACTATCAATGTTGACATTGAGGATGATATCAAAAATCCCCATATCGTTAAACTCACCATCAGCCTTTCCTTAGAGGAATGCACCTCATTCACATCTTTCCTTAAAGAATACATCAGATTTTTCACCTGGTCCTACATGGATATGCCTGGACTCGATCCCATATTAGTGGTTCACAATCTCACTCTCGATAGTGATGCCAAACTTTTCAAACAAAAACTATGATGTATGCACCCTATGGTCACGTTAATGGTAAAATCTGAGCTCCAAAAGCTCCTTGATGTAAATTTCATCCAATCCATTGACTACCTGAAATGGGTTTCCAATATGGTGCCAATACCTAAACCCTCCGACGAGGTTCGTGTCTGCAAAAATTTTCATGATTTGAACAAAGCTTGTACCAAGGATAACTTCACCCTCCCAAAAATTGACTCACTAGTTGATTCCATCATAGGCCATGGAATGATCTTCCTCATAGATGGATTCTATGGTTACAATCAAATTAAGATCAACCCCATTGATCAACACAAAACATATTTCACAATCCCTTAGGGGACATTTTGTTATAAGGTCATGCCCTTTGGCATTAAAAATGCTAGAGCAACTTACCAGTATGCCATGACTTATATATTCATGACTAAATGCATAAAAATGTGGAATATTACATCAACAACCTCATCACCAAATTCAAAGAACATTTGCAACATATCGTAGATCTACGCAATATCTTCAATTGCCTTCTAGAACACATTGTTCACCTTAACCCAAAGAAGTGTGTCTTTGGTGTTACTTCCAGTAAAATATTGGGGTTCATTATTTCTCAGTGAGGCATTGAAGTAGACCCCAAAAAATTCAAATCCATCATCGAGATGCCTCCACCCACCAATCTCAAGAAACTATGCAGCTTACAGGGCAAAATTCAATCCATGTATCATTTTATTGACCAGTTATCGAATAAGTGTAAGCCATTTAACCACATTTTACAAAACATGGTCACTTTTAAATGGGACACAAACTATCAATAAGCCTTTAATTCAATCAAAGCTTGTCTCACATTATCACTAGTTCTATCTCCCCCACACCCACAACTACCATTCATCTTGTACATTTTTGCTATGGATTTTGCACTCGAAACATTATTAGCACAAAATAATGCACTCAACTAAGAGCAATCCATATATTACATCAGTTATATGTTGGTTATCTACGAAACTTGATACACCTACAAGGAAAAGCTATACCTGGTTGTAGTCTTTGCGACACAAAAGCTATGCTAATATATGCTTAACCATACCATATTTATCATCGCTCATGATAATCCCCTATGTTATATGATGAACAAGAGTTATCATAAACATTGCACCACCAAATGGACTATGCTTCTTACTAAATTTAACCTTGAGTTTATTTCCTAGAAATCCATCAAAGGACAGGTCATCGCTGACCAACTCATCAAGGCACCATTTTCGACAATCAACCACTCCTCATTCAACTTTATGATGACTCCATTTTTAACATCATAGAAGCTGAAGAGTATGTTGAACCTAAAATTCTAGCTGACTTAACATTCTTCTTTGATGTCTCTCATTACACTCATGCTAGGGGTGTTGGGGTTGTATTCTTCACACATTATGGGTAACCTCTCCCATTTTCATTCAAATTAGGGTTTTTATGCACAAACAACAATGCATAATATGAAGCTCTAATTATTGGCTTAAAATATGTGCTCTCCATGCACATTAAATGCCTTCCAATCAATGGTGACTCTCCCCTCATTTTCAATCAAGTTAAGGAGATCTAGAAATGTCATTGCCTAGTCTTCTAGTAATACAAGCAAATCACCCAAAAAATCCTTGCCCAACTTGAATGGTATGATATCAAAGCTGCTCCTCACTCATCAAATAGTTTCACCAACATGATGACTTCCTTGGGATCATTAATACTGCAAAACTCCCACTTTGATACAATACATGTGTCTATTCATACTTTAACGTAGCTTGCTATTTCACCCTCACCTCCTGTGAATGATGATGGCATACATATCATCCACATTGAACCACATGATCCTTGGTTTTCCAAAATTAAGGATTATAACAAATTAGGCTTTCTGCCTTGTGACCTACTCCATGCTCATCGTTGAACATTTAAACAAAGGGTAATTTGTTACACACTATTGGGGGACATACTATACCACTATAGTCATGATGGTATCCTTTTGTGTTGCATGGAGTCGCATGAAATCCAATGCATGGTCCAAGAAACCCACGATGGCACTTGCAGTGGCCACTTTAGTGGTATGGCCATTACTAAACATATTTTACGTATGGTCTACTGTTGGCCCAAAATGGAGCATAATTTTTGTGAGTATATCAAGCAATGCATCAAATTTCAGCAATATGCTAACCTCATACACTTACCCTCATACTTATCACCAAGCTTGACTAGATCAATTCATACTTTTGGATGAACATTGCATCTATGTCATAGGACACAATCATGTTTATCAATATTGTCTTCACCATGCCTACAAAAGTAAGGTACACCAACATGATTTCTAAATCAATGGCTTGGTTGTCAAATAGAACCAACAAATTACTAGTCAACCCCACCAACAACGAGACAAGTTCACTCCCAATTGGTTGGGCCTATTCATGGTCACACACAAATTTGTTTCTAGCACTTATCGATTGGTAGACCTCAACAACCTCATAGAACTTGAACCCATTAACATTATTCACCTATGCACATTCAATGCTTGGCTAGTCTAGGTACACATATCCTATGGCTGCACATACTCTCATCATTATGTTGTACATATCACTAGTCCACACCACACCCCACACATACACCTCTTCCAATTTTTGTTCCACCACAAAAATATATTTGCTTTATATGTTATTTTTATATTGTGCATATATTTTGTTTTGCAGGTTCATTACCATCAACTATGGCACGCTTGCGATGATAAGATACTCTAGATTCACACTTTCGATATACTATAGTTTCATCATGTAGGAACCCCCACCACCACCTCTGATACTTGTCACCCTAACTAACCATGTTGAGCCACCCGATCCTATTCACATTCCCTAGTCATCCACTTTTCCATGTTCAGACCATGACACATCTCATAGGTATAATTCACCTCACCACAAATATTCCTCTTATTCTCCTCATTCTAGTGATAGTTAGATTTAATTTTCCTCCTTAATAGATACGGAGGAATATACTCACTCACCATACTACAAGGTGAGAGGTCCATCTCCCCTTACCTTCATGGATAAACGTGACCCATACATCCTATCCTCTTTAGCTCACCATGCTCCATCAGGCTACTTCCTTCCTAACACGAGAAATTTACTTGCTCGCAAGCACCCCAAAGGACTACCTCCACCATTTCTGAATGGGATATCACCATATGATCAATCCCTTCACCAACATATCTCTCAAGCCACTTCCTCGCATGCCCTACCATCTCAACCACATCGGTCCTTATAGTCCTCTCATACGCCACCCATCCTTCGAATACCTCCCACACCCTTTTGTGGTATCCCAATCCAACTGCAACCTCCACCACCTCATTCATTGCACTCTCCTCCTCCTTCCCCTAGTTCACTCCCATATCCACATCTGTATCCCAACCCCATTATTATATTAAAATATTACTCTCCACCCACCTCATTTCCATCACCTCCTCCCATCGATATCCAACACATCGTCTCTCGATTTCAAAACCTTGAGTTACACCTAAGCCATTATCGATGTCATTCACCTCCACACCATTCCATTATAGTCCATATTCCCTCACCTTCTTCTAGGCCTATCCCTCACCCTCGATAGTGGCCTCCATCGGACCCCAGATCCACAATTCAACCAACCATCCCAATACCACCTTCTTTGCGCTCATTGCCACCTGAGCCATACATATACCCCATGCATGTCCATTTCACATCACTTTCCCAAATGTTCCACCAACTACTACATGCAGACCTTCTGGTACTACCTAAAATCTGCCCCATTGACCCCTTACACCCTAAGTTATGAAACTACAAAGAGAACCAATTTTGTATTTACCATCTATAACCAAGACATGATATCAATGCATGCCACACATTTGAAACCCTGGTTTAGAACATGTTATTCGAGGAATCTCACCCATCGGTTGCACATGCCCTCTCTCCTACTAGAGCTTAGAGCACCACACCTCATATCATTCCTCACCCTATGCCATCATGTAAGTATTTCATTTCTACACCCCATTACTTTCAATAGCTATCCAACTATAAAAATCATCAAAATCCTAGTCGTCTCATCACTTCACCCAGTCACTCATGACCCGATCTTAGTCACTTTATACATCCTTAGCTTTATATCCTCTTTTTTTTTCTTTTCTCATCTTCCACTTTCTTCTTATGACTACCCTGCATTATTGTATGGTCATGCTTCAAGCGGCTACATACCTATGCTATATTTTCCTTCTTCTTCTCCTTCTTCTTCATCTTCTATATGGTATTGTTGTATGGTCACACTTTGAGCGACTACATACCTATGCTAGATTCTCCACTTTCCCATTCTATTCAACATTGTTGTATGGTCACACTTCGAGTGGCTACATACCTATGCTAGATTCTAGTTCTCCTTCTCTCCTTCTACTCTTCTTATTTTACCTCTCATCCCCCATCATCTACTTCCATCACTTTTTGTTTTCTATACTTTCCATTTTGCTTCTCAGTCTCCTTAATCTACACGATCACACATTCACTTTTGCACATACATATATTTCACATTTTATGCTCCCCACATGATGGGGCAACAACATATATTACACATTTTTTTTACAAAACCTCATCTCATTGTAGTTTCACATAATTCTTCATGTAGATAATTTCTTGAATACTATTTCTCTTCTGTTGCATCTATTGCATATATGCATCATTCCTATTTTAAAATCTATATTTATCCTTGTACATTATCCCTATAGAAATGCAATCATGATAGGATTAAAATATACACTTGTTAGCATCACCAATTGGATGTCCACTCCCCTGTATTAGGATTATAGAATATATGGTATTTTATGTGATTTTGACCACTCACTAGTCAAGTCAATCAAACATCACCTCTAGCTGACAAATCCTTACACTTCTCACAACTTCATTTGGTTGGTTTGATTTCTTCCAGGGACCATTAAAACATGACACATTTTAAGAAAATTTTGAGTCTATGGAAGACAACACCTTGCATGGATATCACCATATAGTGTACGGTTTCCCCTGCTTATCCTATCATTTGAGTGATCAACATACGACTTGGGGATAAACAAAGGGACAAGCATAACCAAATTCATAAAACGGGTAGAAAACAAAAGGTAACACCCACATTCCCCCAAAAAAAAAGAGCACCATAAAATGAGAATCAAAAGAACGAGGGGCCAAAAAAAAAAGGAAAGACCTCCAACAAAACTGTTGAGCAAGGTGCAGCAAAAGCAGTGCAAAAGGATTGTAATTGGTGTCAACACAGACAGAGTGATGCAGTTGAAGCAGTTCAGAGGTCAGTCAGATCAAGTGCAAAAAATATCAAGAAAAACAGAGGGGACCCGGATCCAGAAATTTGCGAGAAAAGACAAGGAAGAAAACGCCGCGATATCGCGACATGTTTTCTGTCGCGATATCGCGACATGGTTCCTGTCGCGATTTCGCGACATACCGGAGGAGAGAGAAAGTGCATTGGAAAATGTCGTGATTTCGCGACATATCGGAGGAGAGAGAAAGTGCATTGAAAAATGTCGCGATTTCGTGACATATCGGAGGAGAGAGAAGGTGCAAAGAAAAATGTCGCAATTTCGTGACATGCTGGAAGGAAAGAAGCCAAATCGATAAACTGTCGTGATTTCGCGACAAGTTTGAAGCAAAGGCACCAAGAGGAGAAAATGTCGCGATTTCGCGACATGTCGGAAGGAAAGAAGCCAAATCGAGAAACTGTCGCGATTTCGCGACAAGTTTGAAGCAAAGGCACCAAGGATGAAAAATGTCGCGATTTCGCGACACATCGGAGGAGAGAGAAAGTTGATGAAGAAGTTGTAGCGATTTCGCTACATGTCTGAGTTTCGCCAGGATAAGCAAAGAAAAAGCCCAAGTAAGAAAAGCGTAGCGATTTCGCTACAAGCTTGAGACACTAAGAACAAAAGTGCAGCGATTTTGATACGACTTCGAGTTGCAAGGTGAAAAGTAGTAGCGATTTCGCTACATAGTCAAAGTGCAAGGCAGAAAGACGTAGCGATAGCGCTACAAGTTTAAAATACAAAGTGTAAGAATGTAGCGATTTCGCTACAAGTCCCAGATGCAAGGCGAAGAATTGTAGCGATATCGCTACCGGCTCAAAAATGCAAGTGCAAGAGTTGTAGCGACTTCGCTACAGGTTTAAAATGCAACGTGCGTAGGTGTAGCGATATCGCTACAGGTTGAAAATGCATAGTGCAAAGGTGTAGCGATATCGCTACAGTTGAAGTGAAGGGAGGTGTAGGATAGTTTAGTGGGAGAGTTCTAAATGCAAAGTGGAAAGGTGTAGCGATGTCGCTACACGTCGGAGTTTCGCTAGGCATGCAAAGAAAGAAAATGCTAAGGCGAGAAGGTGTAGCGATTTCGCTACCACACAAAGAAAGAGTTGTACGGAGGCCAGAAGCGTCGCGATTTCGCGACGGCAATGAAGATGACGTCAGCAAAAACCAAAATGTGTCACGATTTCGCGCCCGTGACATCTTAGAAGATGACGTCAGCAAAACCAAAATGTGTCGCGATTTCGTGACAAGGTGAACGAAAAGCCATTGCAAGCCGGAAACGTCGCGATTTCGCGACATCTTTGAGGATGACGTCAGCAAGTCTAAAAATGTCGCGATATCGCGACAAGTTGCCAGAGAAGCCTCAGGAAGCCGAAAGTGTCGCGATATCGCGACAAAGTTGAGGATGACGTCAGCAAAGCGGAAAATGTCGCGATATCACGACAGGTAATGTTTTGGCGAGAAAAAGGTCTAAGAGGCATTCAAAGTGACAGGTGTCAAAAAGGCGCCAGTTACGATAAACCTAACTAGAGTCAGATCTGCAGTTCCAAGTGACAGGTGGTGAGATTGCAGAGGAGAAATTCATGCTGCAGTTAACTGTAGTTACAAGTGAAAGTGACTAGACAACGAATTTAAGAAGAGATCGGTTGTTGCAGGGCCGTGATGCTGCAAGCTGGCGTAAAGAGCAGTTTTTTAGATAATCACTACAAACAAGAAATTTTCTCGATGGTTGTGCTTGACTCACAAGAAAGTAACGGGTAGAATAGAAGGATTGACACCGTTTAGAATAGAGTGCAAAAGAATTTGAAAGAGCAGTTACGTAGAGAACGAAATCAGAGAGCATCGAAATGCGTAGAAAGGCTGTCAGTCTACACAAAAAGGGGTGTCAGTTCCAGCATAGTAGAATGTCAGAATGTGCAGAGAAAAAGGATGTCAGAATGTCAGAATGTCAGTAAGAAAGCGGCTAAAATGCGGATCAGGTCAGAGAAGGATTAATGCTTTGATCGTAGCCGAAGGTACATGAAAAGTTGGAGGGAAAGTTAAACCATTTGAAATTGAGCCGTTCGAAGAAATCAAGTATATAAGGATCGAACTGGCATAGTGAGAAGGTTACTGTGACTGTGTTTTCATTGTGCATTTAAAAGGTCTCAGTGAGTAAGGGTGCTGTAAGCAAACAACCTTAGATCAAAACCTGTAATTCTATTGAATATTTAAGAGAAAGGTTTTAGATTAGATCAGAAGATATTGAGTCTAACAATTCTCTCTATGCTTCTATGAGATTTTTGTATGTGCTGTAGACCAGTGAGGGTCTTGTATAAGAGAAGGCATTTTATATGTCATCAGTTTTATTAGAAATTGAAATCCAAGTGGGTGCTTGGTAAAAGGAGTTGGTGCTCCTATCTGTTGCAGCAAATAAATCAGGGGTTGGTGCTCCTTCCAGTGGGTGTTGGTAAACCGTTTGTAAAGATTGAATCCTTGCAAAGACTGGATTTGGATTGTAGTCCAAATAGTCATTTTTGAGGAGTAGCCACATTGGTGAACCTCGTTAAATCCTTTATTGTGTGATGCTCTTGTGCTATGTTTACTGTATTTGATTTTTAAGCATGCAGTATTAAGTTTTAAGAGTAGCAGATTTAAATTTTAAAGTAGTTACACTGATTCACCCCCCCCTCTCAGTGTCATTGTGAGAATATCAATTGGTATCAGAGCCAGGCACTTGCACAAGCTTAATCAGCTAAGGTGTTCTTGGGAGATATACAATGGCCGGTGGTGAAGGTTTTTCTTCTAACAAAGCTCCTCTGTTCGATGGAACAAACTATTCTTTCTGGAGGCTCAGAATGCAGACCTATCTCTGTGCATTGGGTTATGACATTTGGGAATCTGTTGAAAATGGATACACCACTCCCACTGTTCCTCCAACAGATGCTGCTGAAAAGAAAAAGTTTGAGAACAACTCGAAAGCCAAGAATGCTATTATGTGTGGATTGGTCGACAATGAGTTGATACGCATCATGAACTGCAAATCTGCTAAAGACATATGGGACAAACTGCAAAGCATTCATGAAGGAGACAACAAAATCAAGGAAGCTAAGCTGCAAACACATCGTGCCCAGTTTGAAGCATTAAAGATGACCGATGATGAGAACATAGAAGCCTATATGCTGAGGGTAAATGGAATCATCAATGCAATAAGAGGACTCGGAGAGGAGATTGAAGATGCAGTTGTCGTGAAGAAGATACTGAGAACCCTCAACAAAAGATTTGATGCAAAGGTTTCTGCTATAGAGGAAGCAAAGGATTTAAATATTTTTAGTTTGGATGAAATGCATGGATCTCTAACTGCATATGAAATGAGGATTGGTCAAACTAAGCCCTCAGACAGAGAAGCAGCCTTCCAAGCTCAGAAAAATATAAAATCTAAACTAGAATCTGAGGAAGAAGAATCTGCAGATGAAACTGAAGCAAACTTTGTTAGGAAACTAGTAAAGGGAAAAGGGAAATACAGAGGGAAGCTACCGTTCAAGTGCTTTAACTATGGCGGCATCGGGCACTTTGCAGCAAAATGCCCAATGAATGAGAAAAATAGAAGTGATGAAGGGACACATCAGGAAAGAAAAGTCTGGAAAAAGAAACCGCAGTTTAGAAAAAGAAACTTCAAGAAGAAGAGTTTCATTTCTCAGAATATCGATTCTTCTGAAGACAGTTCCAGTGAGGAATCAGAAGAAGAAACTGGTGAAGCCTTGTTCATGGCTTTTGAAGAACAAAGAACTGAAGAAACCCAAGAGTGTGAAGAAAAATTAGAGGATGAGGTTGAGATAGATCTGGAAGGTGAGTTGGTTGCTGCTCTTGAAGAGTTAAGTGCAGAAAGGAGAAGAAATAAAAAGACTTCAAGAAAACTTGAGGATGCTGGGAAATTAATTATAAGTTTGAAAGTACAAACTGAAGAATATAAGAAAAAGTCTGAAGATTTTGAAGCTCAGCTAACCGTGAAAATAAATGAGTGCAACAAGCTAGAAGAAAACATAGTCGGATTAAGGTTGCAGCTAGAAGAAATGAATCGAAACTGAGTTGTCATCATAAATTTGAAGACAGTTTCGAGAAGCTGAACAAAATGTTGAATAATCAAAGGCCCATGGGTATCAAGTTTGGTTTGGGCTTTGATGAAGGAGAATCCTCAATGGACTCAAAGGCTATAACTGTAGAACCAATAAAGAATAAAGACAAGATCAAGGTTGATAAAGATAAACCGTATCAGGCAAAAGAAAACAACAAGTCCAAGTTCGAAAGGAGTGCTACAAATGATGGATTCACCAAATTCTCTCATCAAAGAAGGAGAAGACCCATGGCTCCTACCTCCACATGGCAACAACCATTTCCCAGGTACACTCGTTCCTTTTCTGGTTATTGTTTTAAGTGCAATGCATATGGTCATACAATTTCAAGTTGTAGATATAATGTAGAACAAAGAAACTTTACTAGTAGAAATACTTTTTCTCCTTTGATAGATTATGCTGTAGAATGTTATAACTGCCATAACTTCGGCCATATTGCAAGGAATTGTTGTAGCTCTTTTGCAGGAAATAAATACCAGGGAAGAAAGTTTCGATCAACTGGATCAAAACAGAACATAAAATTTCCCAAAAAAATGTCACAGGCCAATGAAAGGGAGAAGGTAAAGCAAGTGACCAGATCTGCTGTCAAATCTCAATGGAAAGAAAAGGAACAACCGAAGAAAGACAAGGAATCTCTGATAGTTCAAACAGCTCTCAAAGCCCAGAATAAACCTGCACCTTGGATTCTGGACAGTGGATGCTCCAGTCATATGACAGGAGACAAACAAAAGTTTGATAAGCTACAGACATATGAAGGTGGTTCTGTAAAATTCGGAAACAATGATGGAGCAAAGATAGTGGGTAAAGGATCAGTTAAGTTAAGTGACGGTAAAATCAACTCTAAGGAAGTTCTTTTTGTGGTAGGACTGAAGCATAACCTACTGAGTGTAAGTCAGATTTGTGACAGAGGTCATGAAGTAATTTTCAAGAAGGAGGGCTGTGAAGTAAGGAAGACAAGAAATGGAAAGTTAATAGCCACTGGACTGAGAACTTCTGGAAATTTTTATACTCTCTCGGAGACTTCATAAGGAGCCTGCTTGGTTGGTCAAGAAGAAGAAAACTGGCTATGGCATAAAAGACTCGGTCACATAAGCTTTGATAATCTGATAAAAATCATCTCAAAAAGAGCAGTAAGAGACATACCCACTATTGGTAAACCATCAAACAATATATGTGAGTCATGCCAAAAGGGGAAGCAAACCAGATCTACCTTCAAAGCAAAAGAATATTTCACTAGCAAGCCATTAGAACTGATTCACACTAATTTGTGTGGACCCATGAGGACAGAAAGCATAAATGGATACAAATATTTTATGATGTGTATTGATGATTTTTCCAAAATGACATGGGTACTCTTTCTGAAACAGAAGTCAGAAGCTTTTGAGATGTTTAAAACCTTCAAAAATCTTGTTGAGAACCAATCTGGAAAAAGAATGAAGTGTTTGAGATCTGATAGAGGAGGAGAGTTTATCTCAGATGAGTTTGCAGAATTATGTGAAAAATATGGAATAAGAAGACAGTTTTCAGCAGCAAGAACACCTCAGCAGAATGGAGTAGTTGAAAGAAAGAACAGAACTGTACAGGAAATGGCAAGGACCATGTTAACAGAGAGCAAAATTGCTGACAGGTTCTGGAAAGAGGCAGTCCATACTGCAGTCTATATTCAGAATAGGTGTATGTTGAGGCCGCATGAAAGCAAAACACCATATGAACTGTGGTTTGGCAAAAAGGCTACAGCAAAATACTTCAAAGTGTTTGGCAACAAGTGTTACATTAAGAGAACTCGAAAGCAATCTTGGCAAGTTTGAAGACAGAGCCGATGAAGGAATATTCCTTGGGTACTCAACTAAAAGCAAAGCCTATACATGCTACAACAAAAGACTTAAGAAAATAGTGGAGAGTGCGGATGTGAAGGTTGATGAAGGCAGGAAACAAGAAATCAGCAATAATGAAAACTACCCAACCTATGAAGAATTTATTGAAGAAGATGAAGATCAAGAAAAAGAAGAGAGACAGAAATCAGATTCAGAGGACTTAGAAAGAGATGAAAATAGAAAATACAGAACAGGCAGTTGGCAGAAAAATCATCCCAAAGAGCAGATTATTGGGGACCCTACAGTTGGCATTCAGACAAGAAGAAGAGTAGTAAATAACTATTCTCTCGTTATCCAAGTATTGAGCCCAAGAATATTATTGAAGCAAGCACGGATGAAAGCTAGATGGAAGCAGTAAATGAAGAACTAGATCAAATTGAGAAAAACAAAACCTGGGAATTAGTACCAAGGCCTGAAAATAAAAACATAATTGGTACTAAATGGATATTTAGAAACAAACTGAATGAAGATGGACAGGTTGTAAGGAATAAAGCAAGATTAGTCCGTAAGGGATATGCCCAAGTTGAGGGGATTGATTTTGAAGAGACTTTTGCACCCGTGGCCGGACTTGAAGCAATAAGACTATTTTTGGCTTTAGTTGTTCATAAGAACTTCAAGGTTTATCAGATGGATGTAAAATCAGCATTTCTGAATGGAAATCTTGAAGAAGAAGTATATATTGAACAACCTGATGGTTTTCAACTTTGTGATAATCCTAACTTTGTTTGCAAGTTGAAGAAAGCATTGTATGGCTTGAAACAAGCACCTAGAGCTTGGTATGCAAGACTGGACAACTATCTCACTAAGCAAGGATTCAAGAAAGGTATGGTGGATAGCAATTTATATGTGAAAACTGAAAATGGCAATTTCATTGTCCTTGTTGTTTATGTAGATGATATAATTTTTGGGAGTAGCAATGATGAATCATGCAAAGACATAGCAAAAAAAATGCAGAAAGAGTTTGAAATGTCTATGATAGGTGAACTTTCATATTTCCTTGGATTACAAGTTAATCAAACCGAAAAGGGGATTTTTATCTCTCAAATTAAATATGTGAAAGAAATGCTGAAAAAGTTCACTATGGAAGATAGTAAGCCAGTGAGCACCCCCATGACAACAAGCTGCAAGTTGAGCAAGGATGATAACTCTCCAGATGTTGATCAAACAATGTACAGATCAATGATAGGGAGCCTGCTGTATTTGACAGCCACTAGACCGGATATCTTGCAGGCTGTCTGCATGGTTGCAAGATTTCAGGCTAGTCCAAAAGAGACTCATGTGACAGCAGTGAAAAGGATTTTTAGGTATCTCAAAGGTACTATGGAGTATGGGCTGTGGTATCCAAAAGGAAAAGACTTCACTCTCTTTGCATACTCTGATGCTGATTGGGCAGGATGCATTGATGATAGAAAAAGTACAAGTGGAGGAGCATTCTTTCTTGGAAACAAATTGGTTGCATGGCACAGTAAGAAGCAAGAATCAGTCTCTTTATCCACATCCGAGGCCAAATACATTGCAGCTACTACATGCTGTACACAAATACTATGGATGAGACAAACATTGAAAGATCTAGGAATTCACTTCAATGAGCCCATTTCGATCAAATGTGACAACACTAGTGCAATCAACATTTCAAAGAATCCGGTAATGCATTCCCGCACCAAACATATTGCAATCCGGTATCACTTCTTGAAGGATAAGGTTGCAGAAGGAGAAGTCATATTAGAGTTTGTTCCCACTACAGAGCAAGTAGCAGACATATTCACCAAACCTTTACCAAAGGAAATATTTGAATACCTTCGGAAGAAGTTGGGAGTAGTCACACTTCCCAAGCACTGACTAGCTATGGGAAATACATTCTCAGGGGGAGCATTCAAGTTATTTATGCCTGAGAATGTTGTGCATAGACTCAGGGGGAGTTTGCAGCAGCCCTTTGGAATTATTGGCAAAGGGGGAGAAGAATTTGAGCAAGGCTACAAAGTGTTGCCAACAATTCCAAAGGGGGAGATTGTTGAGCAAGGTGCAGCAAAAGCAGTGCAAAAGGATTGTAATTGTTGTCAACACAGACAGAGTGATGCAGTTGAAGCAGTTCAGAGGTCAGTCAGATCAAGTGCAGAAAATCTCAAGAAAAACAGAGGGGACCCAGATCCAAAAATTTGCAGAAAAAGAAAAGGAAGAAAACTGTCGCGATATCGCGACATGGTTCCTGTCGCGATTTCGCGACATACCGGAGGAGAGAGAAAGTGCATTGAAAAATGTCGCGATTTCGTGACATATCGGAGGAGAGAGAAAGTGCATGGAAAAATGTCACGATTTCGCGACATATTCGGAGGAGAGAGAGATGTGCAAAGAAAAATGTCGCGATTTCGCGACATGCCGAGAGAAAGAAGCCAAATCGAGAAACTGTCGCGATTTCGCGACAAGTTTGAAGCAAAGGCACCAAGGAGGAAAAATGTCACGATTTCGCGACATGCTGGAAGGAAAGAAGCCAAATCAAGAAACTGTCGTGATTTCACGACAAGTTTGAAGCAAAGGCACCAAGGATGAAAAATGTCGCGATTTCGTGACACATCGGAGGAGAGAGAAAGTTGATGAAGAAGTTGTAGCGATTTCGCTACATGTCTGAGTTTCGCCAGCATAAGCAAAGAAAAAGCACCAAGTGAGAAAAGCGTAGCGATTTCGCTACAAGCTTGAGACACTAAGAACAAAAGTGCAACGATTTTGATACAGCTTCGAGTTGCAAGGTGAAAAGTAGTAGCGATTTTGCTACATGGTCAAAGTGCAAGGCAGAAAGACGTAGCGATAGCGCTACAAGTTTAAAATACAAAGTGTAAGAATGTAGCGATTTCGCTACAAGTCCCATATGCAAGGCGAAGAATTGTAGCGATATCGCTACCACTTAAAAATGCAAGTGCAAGAGTTGTAGCGATTTCGCTACGAGTTTAAAATGCAACGTGCGTAGGTGTAGCGATTTCGCTACAAAGTTGAAAGTGCATAGTGTGAAGGTGTAGCGATATCGCTACATGGGAGGAGGGAGAGTTCTAAATGCAAAGTGGAAAGGTGTAGCGATGTCGCTACACGTCGGAGTTTCGCTAGATGCAAGCAATGAAAAATGCTAAGGCGAGAAGGTGTAGCGATTTCGCTACCACACGAATGAAAGAGTTGTCAGCGGCGCGATTGGACGGTAATGAAGTTGACGTCGAGAGCCAAAATGTGTCGCGATTTCGCGATAGGGTGAACGAAAAGCCATTGCAAGCCGAAAACGTCGCGATTTCGCGACATCTTAGAAGATGACGTTAGCAAAACCAAAATGTGTCGCGATTTCGCGACGGGGTGAACGAAAAGCCATTGCAAGCCGGAAACGTCGCGATTTCGCGACATCTTTGAGGATGACGTCAGCAAGTCTAAAAATGTCGCGATATCGCGACAAGTTGCCAGAGAAGCCATCGGAAGCCGAAAGTGTCGCGATATCGCGACAAAGTTGAGGATGACGTCAACAAAGCGGAAAATGTCGCGATATCGCGACAGGTAATGTTTTGGCGGGAAAAAGGTCTAAGAGGCATTCAAAGTGACAGGTGTCAAAAAGGCGCCAGTTACGATAAACCTAACTGGAGTCAGATCTATAGTTCCAAGTGACAGGTGGTGAGATTGGAGAGGAGAAATTCATGCTGCAGTTAACTGTAGTTACAAGTGAAAGTGACTAGACAACGAATTTAAGAAGAGATCGGCTGTTGCAGGGCCGTGATGCTGCAAGCTGGCGTAAAGAGCAGTTTTTTAGATAATCACTGCAAACAAGAAATTTTCTCGATGGTTGTGCTTGACTCACAAGAAAGTAACGGGTAGAATAGAAGGATTGACACCGTTTAGAATAGAGTGCAAAATAATTTGAAAGAGCAGTTACGTAGAGAACGAAATCAGAGAGCATCAAAATGCGTAGAAAGGCTGTCAGTCTACACAAAAAGGGGTGTCAGTTCCAGCAGAGTAGAATGTCAGAATGTCCAGAGAAAAAGGCTGTCAGAACGTCAGAATGTTAGTAAGAAAGCGGCTGAAAGGCGGATCAGGTCAGAGAAGGATTAATGCTTTGATCGTAGCCGAAGGTACATGAAAAGTTGGAGGGAAAGTTAAACCGTTTGAAATTGAGCCATTCGAAGAAATCAAGTATATAAGGATCGAACTGGCATAGTGAGAAGGTTACTCGTGATCGTGTTTTCATTGTGCATTTAAAAGGTCTCGATGAGTAAGGGTGCTGTAAGCAAACAACCTTAGATCAAAACCTGCAATTCTATTGAATATTTAAGAGAAAGGTTTTAGATTAGATCAGAAGATATTGAGTCTCTAACAATTCTCTCTATGCTTCTGTGAGATTTTTGTATGTGTTGTAGACCAGTGAGGGGCTTGTATAAGAGAAGGCATTTTATATGTCATCAGTTTTATTAGAAATTGAAATCCAAGTGGGTGCTTGGTAAAAGGAGTTGGTGCTCCTATCTGTTGCAGCAGATAAATCAGGGGTTGGTGCTCCTTCCAGTGGGTGCTGGTAAACCGTTTGTAAAGATTGAATCCTTGCAAAGACCGGATTTGGATTGTAGTCCAAACAGTCATTTTTGAGGAGTAGCCACATTGGTGAACCTCGTTAAATCCTTTGTTGTGTGATGCTCTTGTGCTATGTTTACTGTATTTGATTTTTAAGCATGCAATATTAAGTTTTAAGAGTAGCAGATTTAAATTTTAAAATAGTTACACTGATTCACCCCCCCCTCTCAGTGTCATTGTGAGAATATCAAAAACTACTGTTATGCTTTATCTCCTTTGGTCCTTAGGTTTAACATAACATCACGGGATGATTTCCATCGCCAGCAATAGGCCCTAAGTGCCTACCTACTAGTGGAATAGTCTTACAAGTGGTGATATATTTCACATTAGCAACCTTCTTTTGTATAGATCATTGTGCACTTGTGGATGAGCTAGCTATTTTGGCTATGTTTGCAATGGGTTAGTCCTACCTCCCTCAAAATGGAAAAATGAACATCACTCATCGCACACACTGGTCCTTGATAGACTTTGATCCAATTAGGTTAGTTATGGATTGTGATTTGACATTTTTCTCAATTTATCATGAGGTTTGATTGCTATAACCATGATTGTCAAGACTATCATATAATCTCTATACCATCCTACATCATTGAGATAACAAAAAATATCACATTTCCACTGGTTCTACTACGATACAAGTGCTTCCTCTACGCATTTCAGTATATAGATACATACATCATTGCATCTATCCTACATTAATTCATTCATTTATATAGCATTATTTCACATTACATTTAACATCATTATCATTCTCCTACAGGTTATCATATGCACATATATTTGTCCATATTACATTTACCTATCTATATTTTACATTAATGCATACACATAATGAAAAATCACACATTCATTCACATTAAATCATGACACATATATATAAAGTCGTAGCAAAAAGTGTATCTTATATATATATATATATATATATATATATATATATATATATATATATATATATATATATTACAATCAAAAATACCCTCAAGCTACAAAAATGGAATCCATCCATCACATATCTCAGCCCTGCTACTCGCTAGAAGTCTCACCGCTCCCCTCTTGAGCCACTATCACCTGCTCCACTTCGCGTACCTCCACTACCCCACTAGACTTTGGAGCTACCACCACCACCTGTACCACCACAAACACCACTACTCTATCTACATCTGGGGTAGCGTCCACTACATGAGACACCTTTGGTACTACCATCCTTAGTTTCCTCAGCACTATCAAAGGTGCACTCCATCGACTCTGCTACGACTGTGTCTGTGTCCATTATTATGACCTCAATCTCAATCGTGATCCACCATAATCAATAATTGCATACCCAAATGATATCAAGGATAGCTCACGCTACATCCTTATCTATTCTTCATCTCTATACAACCTTGACACATCCTCGTTTGCTCGCCATAAATTATCTACCTTCATCCTCAAAGTAGCCATCTCTACCATGACCTGCTCTCCTACCCCCACATGATCGACCTCATATTGTTCCTACTTCTACCTCTCAATATTAGCACGCAACTCTACCACGTCTACCTCATGCACAACTTGAATCACTTCTATCTCATCCTATGCTCACTGCACCCTTGAAATCTATGCCCTCAATATCTCCTCAACCACCATCATCTCTACAACTCAATGATGTAGATCCTCTACAATATTGGCATACCTCCCCTACTCCACCTCAAGCTATCCTCATAGCTCCTCACAACCCTCATCTAATACCTATCATTCCTCCTTCTATTTACCTAGATCTAGGGCCCAATATGCCTCACTCATGTAATTTCCCCTACAGATCTTGTACCCTCTCTCATAGTATCAACAACTCATCTTGAGCATCCATCTAGTCCTAGATATAAAATGGTATGTCTATAATATCCCTAACCTCATCCTCCATCATCATCGTATCTCCCTGAGGATACCATCCTAATGCATCAGTTGCCATACCACCTCCCTCCTCCTCCATGGAAATTGCATCCTCTAATAGTTAGTCCCCACTGTTGGCATGTCACTCTGGAAACCTCACAACATAAACCCTAGATCCATCATATTGACATCAACACTACCATCAAAGAGGTACCTCTATCTCATCCTTGGATCCTACCTCTAACATAGGCCCAACTCTCCCTATCGTAAGTAACCCCACCACTGGCTGCACCCAACCATAGATCACCCCAACTCCTGGTTCCCACCTCTATGTGGCCCACCATTCATCATACTCGGGAGTTGTCCCTACAATATCCACATCTAAAATAACCATCGATGGATCCCTCTCAACATCTATGAAAGGCACCATAGGTTAGATTCCTAGATCACCTTACCTCCTCCCTATCACCACTCGCGGATCGGGTCTCCTCTATCGTAACCCAAACTACTGCATCACTCTATTGAAAGGGAAGAACTCTACCTATTTCCTATACTACCCCACCACTCATCACCCTTGGTGAATCACTCCCAACTACTCATCATCCTTATCCTACACTACCCCACCCCTCCAAGGCCCCCACTGGATATGTTTAGGCTCTAAATTGCATAATTATCTCCTCCAAAATAAGTAATTACCCTCATGTCCTCTCTTAATCCCCTTATCATCATTTTTATGCCATATCAAGGCGTAAGGAACACAGTTGCCCATAAAATCATAAGTACTATATGCAAATAATGATGGTCACTCTATCATTATATGTTCCCATGCCCAAACCTATAGTAGTGGACTCTAACTCAAGCCAGTATGTGTTGCTCACACTACATCATGCAACTACCTGTATACCTGTGACAATAGTATAGGTGCCTATGCATATACTACCTCATGCTCCACCATATCGCATACTACATCCATCATATTCCAGGAGAATTTTACTCCTAAAGTATTTGGTAGAGCATATGTGGATATCATAAGCGTCATCACACAATGGTGATTAGACAACATCTTCTTGTATTAATAGTACTCATAATATTCCCCCTTCCCAAACTCTACCTCTCTGCACTTCACACAAAATGTGCACTGCAACACATCATCTTGTGTCCCATCTATTGCCACCCTCACTGGAGTGCCCTCTATCAACAATTTATAAATACTGTATATATCCTCCAATGTAATGGTCATCTTGCCTGTAGGAAAGTGAAATGTGTTCCTGTCAAGATCCCACCTTTCACACAATGCTAAAATATACATCTTGTTAACGTAAATACTCAGGATATCCCATGCACCCTTCATCCACACCCTGCCCATCCACTCTACATCTGCCTCATCACATGCCTCACCCAGGACATCTCTCAAATTTGCACACGATGCCATGGCTCGATCTTCTTCATCTGTTTTCATGCAAACACATCAATTTTTTTTTATCAATTCCACATATGTAAAAATTCGTTTTCCTCATTTTATATAAATATTCATCACACACAATTTCCATGCAACACATCCCATGCATTACCAAAAAAAAAACCTCGTTCGCATGCCACCATGCGAACTCCAGTTCACACCCTGCCATGCGAACCAGGTTCGTAGGCCACCCTACGAACTCCACATAAATGGGATTTTTGAATACCCATTAAGCCATTTCATGGTAGTAATCACACTCACATGCTAAAACAATCCATTTTTTGGTATATAAAACCCACCTAAAATACACATGCATACATTTCAAAGCATGCATTTCAAAACTACACCAACACATTCTAAAACGTTAAACAAATTATATTTTTGAAGATCCATTTCGCTCTTTTATGATGAAAGTTCAAACACATTTAAAAACAATATACCATTCACAAATCATGACAGATTCAAACTTCATAAACATGCATCCCACGATACGCATCCACACAACTCACCAAAACACAACAAAATAATAAAAAAATCACATTTTTGAACACCCATTTCATCCTTTTACAGTGAAATTTCAAACACATTTTGAAAATAGTACATCATTCATCCCAAAAAATTGAAGTTAATCATTCACACACAACATACGCCACATAGTCAAACAAGTCAAAATGTTGGTCAAACCAAAAAATGGTTAATATTTCTAGATACCCATTTGGTCGCTTTAACATCTTGTGCACACATCTCTATCATTTACCACATACAAACATCCATGCATACACAAACTCATTACCGTACCATTTACACATTCATGTAATTCAAAATAAATAATAGTTTGAGTCTCGGGCACTTACCGGTAGGGTCCCATGTCAACCGCCAATACTCTCTTGCCCTCTCTCCATATTCACACCGACTCAGAACATCGCAAGTGCTTCGCTTCACAAACTCTTCCTCACTCTTCTCTCCACAACTTCTCACAATGCAAATAACCTTCACACGCACCAAAAGGAGTCTTATACTCCCAAAAACCCCAGTTCACATGTTACCATGTGAACTCCATTCTAGTTCACATTTCACCATGCAAACTCCAGTCTAGTTTGTAGGCTTCCATGCGAACCGACCCTCCTGGCACCATTTTCATTTTTTTCATTCCTGCAGATTCTTTTTCTTTTCCCATCACAAATTGCCAAGCTCTTCCACACTTTGTCATCATTTTCCTCTATCAATCGACTCATCACCACATTTCCATATATCATATATATCATTTTTGATTCCTCATTTGATGGGGTATTCATATACAAATCCGCTTTGCATACGATTAAACAATCAAACATCCATTCATGGATATTGCATCTATCTACAAAATATTTTTGATGAATATTATCTCAAATTAAAACTCATCCCAAATAAGACATTTGTTAAGTCAAGAGATCCATGCACACTATCGAAGATGTCTTGCTTTAATTCATGTATATCGACACCGACCACATACTGAATGTTATGATTGACTTATCCATACCACTAAGCTCAAATGGTTTGACATATGTCATCATGCACTTATCAATTAATCAAAAGTAAAAAATTGAATAGATAGTTGTTCTATTCGTAATTGGACCACCTTGCATTGGTCACAAAAGCAAAGCAGTATTAAGTTGCCCTCACAAAAAACCAGTACAACATTACAAAATATTGTACTAAATTGGTAAATCATTAGTTTCACCATCATGTTTCATCCATAGTCAATAATTCACATTCATCCACCCATGCATTCTTCATCTTCTCAAAACACCTCACTACCTTATTTTGTCGTATTTTTGTACTAAACTGGTTTCACACAACATAGTACAAAAAGAGATAAATGTAGACACCTAAAAGTCGTACATGCTTACCATAGATATCTGTAGACCTACATAGATACTTGTAGACCTGCATAAGCATTCATAGACATTCATAGGTAGGTTTAGGCCATCGTAGACCATCACAGGCTATCGTAGGCTATCGTAGGCCATCGTAGGCCATCATAGGCCATCGTAGGCCATCATAAGCCATCTTAGTTGTCTGTAGGTACAAAACCCTACAAAAACACTATAAAAATATACAAAATACATCCAAAATGCCTCCTAGTCACAAGAGGGCTACCTACAAGCTCCTTAAGGCCACCTAAGCCCTTTCCTATGCCTAATTAACACCCCCATGGGACCATTCCCTACTAAAAACACTAATTAGGCTAATTAGAATTCTAATTTGCAAGTGAGTTTCACTTAAAGTGCACTTTATCATTAAATTGGGTTTAATTAGGGTTAAGAGTAAAATTAGCCCTAAATATGTTCTCACACATGTGTGCACCCTAAGTTAGTTAGGATATTTCCTGGAAATCCTAACTCAACCCTCATCTAACCTAGGGATTAGCTAATCCTAGTTAACCCTAATCCTAGCTCACACATGTGTGAGGATAGGATATTTTCCTTAAGGCATGTAAGAGGATGACTAAGCTTAACATCTCACAAACCCTAACCTAAACATGCTAAGACCTGACTCTAGGGTCTCGTATCCCTAACTACCCTCAAACCTTGGTTTTGAAGAACACAAGCTTATATTGAGAGGGGAGGGTGAACAGTATAAGACCACTTTTTACTTTTTCTTCCAATTCAATAATATGTTGTGTAAAGATAGCAGTATCAATAGTAGTAATCAAAGCAATGCATAAAAACCATACACAATAAAGACACCACAATTTACATGGTTCACCCAATGTGGGCTACTCCACAAAGAAAATATTTTACTAAAACTTTATCAATCAATATCTTTTGGAATCAATCCTAATTGCAATGTTTATGGATATTTGTCCAAAGGATATGGTGATCCCCTAATCTCAAGTTCATGGATCTCTTCCACTGGAGAACTCTTTCCCCTTCTACTCTGGCTATGTGATCTTCTAGAAGACTCTGTCTCTCTGATGCACTAAATGTTGGACATATTTCCACTTGAAGACTCCTCACTCATATTTGTCTTCAACTATGTTGTTGCTAGATCTCTATCCACTAAGACTCTATCCTCTGTACTCTATACTTTGTCACCTCCAAAGCTCTGTCAATAGGCTCACTAAGAACCTACTCAATAGGCTCACATAGAACCTACTTAACAAGATCACACAAAACTTGTCAAATCTACGCTAGCAAGCTCACCAAGAACTTGCCCAAATCTGCTCTAGCAAGCTCACCAAGAACTTGCCCAAATCTGCTCTATAAAGCTCACCAATAACTTGCCCAAATATGCTCTAGCAAGCTCACCAAGAACTTACCCAAATCTGCTCCAACAAGCTCACTAAGAACTTGTCCAAACATTGTCCTCAAATCTGTCCCAACACTGTCCTAAAATATGTCCTAAAGGCCTTCTCAAAGGCTCAATCAATCATGCTCAAGTAGTACTCAAAATGAACTCAACAATGAATGGCAATCTCAACTCAAATTAACTTCATAGAAGCATAAAGAGAATTGTTAGAGACTCAATATGTTCTAATCTCACTCTCAACCCAAATCAATCTCAACTCAACTCATAGAAGCATAAAGATAATTGTTAGAGACTCAATATGTTCTAAACTCACTCTCAACCCAAATCAATCTCAACTCAACTCAAATCAACTCATAGAAGCATAAAGAGAATTGTTAGAGACTCAATATGTTCTAATCTCACTCTCAACTCAAATCAACTTCAACTCAATTCAAGTCTTATAGAACCATAAAGAGAATTGTTAGAGACTCAATATGTTCTAATCTCACTCTCAACTCAAATCAACCTCAACTCAATTCAAGTCTTATAGAACCATAAAGAGAATTGTTAGAGACTCAATATGTTCTAACATTAATCTCAACTCGACATAGAATGATGTAATAGTTTGTTTTATAGAACTTGAACAATCACTTCACACATCACTTGACTAGGTTCAATCAACTCAACTCAACCAATAACCACAAGGGAAAAATCTCTCACACATAACCCTAGTCCAAGTATGTATCAACCAACTCAAATGTTTCCAACAATGCTCAACCACAAATATCACATAACAATGATACTCATGTTCTTTTCTAACTCAAGTTCTTTCACAACCAATGGGCTTCAACAACTATGCTTATACAACAAATTTTAAACACAACTCTCAACTTATAAAACCTTGAAGCATTCAATCAACCACTTTCGAAAAGGAAACCACAAACAATCCTTTTCCCTCCAATGATATTTCAGAAATCAACCACCATAAACAATCAATAGAAGAATGTGCCCATACCTTTTATGAATATGAAAAAAAAACTCTTTGTAAATCTGCCACAATCACAAAATTCTTTTGCCAATATTCACAAGGGTTAGTAGATCACAAAATAATCAACATTACTCCACTTTTCAATAATCATCACCAAGGCCTTTAATTGCACAACTTTCTTATCTCTCATAAAACCACTTGTACCATAAAATAAAATAAATCAAAACATTGCATAACCTTTTCACTCCCAAAACCACTTATACCATAAAATAAAATAAATCACAATATTGCATACCTGGTCACCTCATGAAAGAATTAATCCTCTTGAAAAAGAGAACAAGGCAAACTTCACTTTTGTAACCCCTTTACAAAATCAGAAATATCTCTTTACACAAACCTTATTTCTCCTTCTAAATAAGTTAGTCAAATAGCCCTCGAAATAAGCTTTTCGACGATATATAATATGCCACATTTCCGAAATAAATTGAAACCTTTACCTATATATATATATATATATATATGCCAACCTCCATTAATTACACATAGGTCGGCCCTCCATTAAATTTAAACTTAAAATTGAAACTTTAATATCTTCATCACCGAAGGTCCTTTTTCGATGAAACAAAATTCCACCTTGGATTTTAATAAAAGCCCTTTCCACATAAGCCCACCATGATTTTAAATAAAACCTTTTATTTTGCCTGCCTTGGTTTTCATAAAAACCCTGTATATATCCATGCTCTCCAAAATATCATAGATGATTATCTATGAAGTGCTTTTTCCACCAAAACTCAATGTGACATAAATTATCCATGTGACATCAATGACAACATAAAATACCTCAAATTAACTCAAATTTCCAACAATCCCCCCCTTTTTCATTGATGGAAACACTTCTAATGCAAACACCACAATCACTGCAAAAACCATATATGAGAATCAAAGTTGCTCCCCCTGACTCAATACTCTCTATGGAGGCTGATCCTCCTAACTCAAATATCTCTTTGGAGGCTGCTCCCCTAACTCAAATCTCTATTTGGAGGCTGCTCCCCCTAACTCAATTCTCTCTCCCTTACTCAAATCTCTATTTGGAGGCTGCTCCCCCTAACTCAATTCTCTCTCCCTTACTCAAATCTCTCCCCCTTTGACATCAATGGCAAAAGGGACACCTATGGGGCTAAAATATATAACTCTTAAGCTTAGCCCCCCTCACCCCCTTTTTCTTTTGAGGTGATTAATTTTGGGGTGGGAGTACTTTTACTCCCATATCACTTTGTTTCTTTCCTCTATCAACTTCCTTCCATGTTTTTATGATATCCTTATCTTGATGAATTACTTGATCTTCTTGTCTAGAACCTGTTTGACTTTCTTGCCTTGAACTTATTTGGAATTGAGTCCTACACCACTTTGAAATATGCCCAAATTTATTGCAATTAAAACACTTAATATTGTATCCTTTGGTTGGTGCCCATGTCCTGAAATTATTCTTGAAATAATTTCCATATCCATTCCTTTCCTGAACCCTGTATTGTGAATCTTTGTTTTCATGACCATTATGACCATGACTTTTGAATTGTGTAGCTCTAAAACCAAAACCATGTTGCTCATTTCCTTTGCACTAAAAAGATTTATGACCAATCCTGTTACATGAGAAGCAATGTCCATGAAAATCATACCTTCTTCCTTTGAAGTTTCTTCTAGCAAAATCAAACTTCTTTGATCCATGGATCCTACAATGTATAGCCCTGTGTCCAAATCCATTACAATAAAAACAATATCCTTGAAAAGCCCTTTGTTCATGCCTTGGTTCCTCATACCTTTCTTGACCATTATCCTTATGATCATATTCAACTTGTGCATTGCATTCTTGAACCTTCTTTGTAGCATCTAAAACCTCTTCCTTAGTTTCTTCCTTGCCTTTCTCTTCAATAATTTCTTTTCCCTTTGAACTTGATTCACCTATATCAAAACAAGAACCAAACTGAATATTTGGAGCCATAGGAACTTTGGAACTTTCCTCACAAATCTTAGGTGCTTCCTTGCTTTCATCTTTTAGAACTTCCTTTCCTTTTGAGTGTGATTCCCCAAACCTGAAATATGGGACCTTTGGTGCTTTTAAACCTTTCCAAAACTTGTGCAACTTATCCTTGGAGTCTTTCACTTCCAACCTTAAGGAAACAACTTCATGTTCTAATCTTTCACATTCTTGCTTCCTTACCTTTAATTGTTCAAGCATATCTTCTTCAATTTTCTTTACCTCTTCAACCGTGATTTTTAAATCAATGAGATCTTGTAGGAGCTTTACCTTTATCTTCTCATCCTCTTGTGCTTGAGCCTTTAGTCTTGAGTTTTCTCTTTTTATTTCTTCAAAATCTTGTTCTAACACTTTTTTTTCTTCATGATCATAATTGTGCCTGTTTTTCTCTTCATGATAAATTCTTACTTGAGATTCTTGCTTTTGATCTTCAGTAGGAGCTTCTTCTTTTTCACTGACTGAGAGAATTTCATTGTTGCTGCTAGAAGCACTGATTGCTTCTTCCATATACAAGCTCTTCTTGTCATGTCTACCTTGTTCATATATGTTTTCATTTTCTTTTTTATTCTTGCATTCATATTCACTATTTTGATTTTGCATGTCTTCCTTGAGTTCCATTTCATGTTCACTATCACTAAAGCCATTACAGTAACCTGAGACATGATCGAGTTGACCACAAGCATAATATTCTTCTTTTGAAACCTTGAATGCTGCCTTTTGAGAAACAATATCTTTGAAAATCTAGTCAAGTTCCATTTATTCTCTTGCTATACCCATTTTATGGATAATAAAATGCCATGTGACCAAGCTTACCACACTCAAGACATCTTACTGATTTTTCTTCTTCCCTTCTTAGAGCTTCAATATCGGATTCATTTTTCTTCTTAGATCTCACGGTTCTTATTTTTCTATTCTTTGCCATGTGTGTTCTTGTAGACTATTCCCTCAAGTTGTTAGCCTTTTCGAAGGAAACTTCTCTAATACCAATTGAAGAACACAAGATTATATTGAGAGGGGGGTGAATAGTATAAGACCACTTTTTACTTTTTCTTCCAATTTAATATTATGTTGTGTAAAGATAGCAGTATCAATAGTAGTAATCAAAGTAATGCACATAAACCATACACAATAGAGACACCACAATTTACGTGGTTCACCCAATATGGGCTACTCCACGGAGAAAATCTTTTACTAAAATGTTCTCCATCAATATCTTTGGTAATCACTCCCAATTACAATGTTTATGGATATCTGTCCAAAGGAGATGGTGATCCCCTAATCTCAATTTCATGGATCTCTTCCATAGGAGAACTATTTCCCCTTCTACTTTGGCTATGTGATCTTTTAAAAGACTTTATCTCTCTGATGCACTAACTGGTGGACCTCTCTCCACTTGAATACTCCTCACTCAGATATGTCTTCAACTGTGTTGCTACTGGATCTCTATCCACTGAGACTATGTCCTCTATATTATATCACCTCCAAAGCTCTATCAATAGGCTCACTAATAACATGCTCAATAGGCTCACACAGAACCTACTTAACAAGCTCACATAGAACTTATCAAATCTTTGTTAGCAATCTCACCAAGAACTTGCCCAAATATGCTCTAGCAATATAACCAAGAACTTGCCCAAATCTGCTCTAGAAATCTCACCAAGAACTTGCCAAAATCTTCTCTAGCAATCTCACCAAGAACATTCCCAAATCTACTCTAGCAAGCTCACCAAGAACTTGCCAAAATATGGTCCAACAACCTCACTAAGAACTTGTCCAAACATTGTCCTCAAATCTATCCCAACACTACCCTCAAATTTGTCCCAAAGGCCTTCTCAAAGTCTCAATCAATCATGCTCAAGTAGTACTCAAAATGAACTCAAAAATGAATGGCAATCTCAACTCAAATTAACTTCATAAAAGCATAAAGAGAATTGTTAGAGACTCAATATGTTCTAATCTCACTCTCAACCCAAATCAATCTCAACTCAACTCATAGAAGCATAAAGATAATTGTTAGAGACTCAATATGTTCTAAACTCACTCTCAAACCAAATCAATCTCAACTCAACTCAAATCAACTCATAGAAGCATAAAGAGAATTGTTAGAGACTCAATATGTTCTAATATCACTCTCAACTCAAATCAACTTCAACTCAATTCAAGTCTTATAGAACCATAAAGAGAATTGTTAGAGACTCAATATGTTCTAATATCACTCTCAACTCAAATCAACCTCAACTCAATTCAAGTCTTATAGAACCATAAAGAGAATTGTTAGAGACTCAATATGTTCTAACCTTAATCTCAACTCAACATAGAATGATGGAATAGTTTGTTTTATAGAACTTGAACAATCACTTCACACATCACTTGACTAGGCTCAATCAACTCAACTCAACCAATCATCACAAGGGACAACTCTCTCTCACACAACCCTAGTCCAAGTATGTATCAACAAACTCAAATATTTCCAACAATGCTCAACCACAAATCTCATATAACAATGATACTCATGTTCTTTTCTAACTCAAGTTCCAAATCTCAACTTATAAAACCTTGAAGCATTCAATCAACCACTTTTGAAAAGGAAACCACAAACAATCCTTTTCCCTCCAATGATATTTCAGAAATCAACCACCATAAACAATCAATAGAAGAATGTGCCCATACCTTTTATGAAGATGAAAACAAAACTTTTTGTAAATCTGCCACAATCACAAAATTATTTTGCCGATCTTCACAAGGGTTAGTATATCAGAAAATAATCAACATTACTCCACTTTTCAATAATCATCACCAAGGCCTTTAATTGCACAACTTCCTTATCTCTCCTAAAACCACTTGTACCATAAAATAAAATAAATCAAAAAATTGTATAACCTTTTCACTCCCAAAACCACTTATACCATAAAATAAAATAAATCACAATATTGCATACCTTGTCACCTCATGAAAGAATTAATCCTCTTGAAAAAGAGAACAAGGCAAACTTCACTTTTGGAACCCCTTTGCAAAATCAGAAATATCTTTTTTACACACACCTTATTTCTCCTTCTAAATAAGTTAGTCAAATAGCCCTCGAAATAAGCTTTCCGACGATATAATATGCCACATTTTTGAAATAAATTGAAACCTTTACCTATATATATGCCAACCTCCATTAATTGCACATAGGTCGGCCCTCCATTAATTTAAACTTAAACTTTAAACATTAATATCTTCATCACCGGAGGTCCTTTTTTGATGAAACAAAAATCCACCTTGGCTTTTAAGAAAATCCTTTTCCACATAATCCCACCATGGTTTTAAATAACACCTTTTATTTTTCCTGCCTTGGTTTTCATAAAAACCCTATATATATCCATGCTCTCCAAAATATCATATATGATTATCTATGAAGTGCTTTTGCCACCAAAACTCAATGTGACATCAATGATCCATGTGACATCAATGACAACATAAAATGCCTCAAATTAAATCAAATTTCCAACAGGTTTTTCCTATAAATAGTGGATCCATTCCCTCATTTATCTCTCTCTCTCTCTCAATTTTAGTTAACATACCCAGACTCTACCAAAATTACATCAGAATTCATACCAACAAAACTCTACTTTCGATAGATAGCTACAGATAGTATCTGCAGTACATCACAATAGTCAATAGCAGCTCAGTTTGCAGCTTGAATTGCAAACCAAGGATCCATTTCATAGGCTGACCTATGAACCAACCCTATAGTAGATCTACAAAACTAGATCAGGTACATATCTATTTTTAGTAGTTTTTATAGCATTTACAACAATTTTCATCATGTTTTCCTTCATATTTGAGTTTATTTATCTTCATAACTACGGGGCTTGACCAAGGTAGGTCCCCAAACACACTAACTCCCTTTTGTAGGCCCAAATCAGGTATAAAAGGATACAAACAAGCAGACCATTGATGGCACACATGCACAAAAGTCCACTTTCAATGAGGAGCAACAAAAAACACTTTTAGATGCTTCATATTTGTGATGAAAATAGGGAATAAAAGTCTCCATAGAAATTTTATAACCTCACTTCTAATGAATAAAGCATCATTTTGAATATCTTCTGTTAGATTTAGAAATGATTATTTTTCGTCTGCTTCACTTGCATTACAAAATCAACTCAAAAGTGAACTATTAATTACTAAGACTATTAAGCTTATATCTTACTTTATTCACTAGGGAAACATAAGGATTCTACAAAACCTAAGCCTTGGATAGGTTTATCAAAATTGGATCATATACTCAATTTACTTGAGAAAGATATAGTATTCTACAAATATTAAGGAAGCAAAAAGAATACTACATATAAAAAATTCTCTAGCTTGATCATAAACTTAATTCACTAGGGAGTCATAAGGTAGACTACTACAAAGAATCTAAGAGCTAGAAAAACTATATTGGTTGATCTCAATATTATGGATGAAATATTAAGAAATGCTTTTAATAATGAGGAACTATTTCATGAAGTGGAATTGTATTCCAAAAACCTAATAGATACACTTGAAGGATACAAGAATCTATCAACTAGTGATAAAGAGATATTCTCCCTATTTCTTAAAGAGGCAAAAGAAGGCAAATTTACAACATTAATCAGTTATCTTCATGAAAATCTCTTCAAAGCATGGTGGAATACATAGAAAATAGTTATATTCACATCAAAGGAATATTTTATGATTTATCTATCATTAATTATTTTTGTACTTGCTCAACACATGAAGCAAACTAGCAACACAAATCAATATTATTGTGATGATAGACTAACTAATCATGAAACAAATATTCCACTAGCATCAATACAGAATCACAAGAGAAGAAGAAGGAAGATAAAGACAAGACATACTAGGAGAAGATAAAACAATGAGGATATGGATAGAGAAGAAATCACAAAAATTGAACCAGATGGACATATTCAAGTTGGAAAATCAAAAAAACCTACAACTACAACTTTCTTTACTTTGTATGAACATACTATTTTTTTACTTGGATAGATTACAGTAAACAGTGAAGGAGGATACCAATTCCAGTACCAGATCAAAGTTCCATATTGAACACTAAAGTTGTCAATACCCAAATAATGTAATACAAGGGCTGTTAAATTATATTACAACATTTGGATCATGTAAATGTACCACCTTTGGTACATATCCAAAGTAGGAGTTTACTTCAAGTATTATAATAAATACACAAGTGTCAATGTGCAAGTTGTAAATGTGCATGTAGTCCACATGTACATGAGTCCTAGATAGATTAAAGGCCAAGAAATCTATCTTTATATATAAAGGCCTCATAGGGTGTGAAGTGTGTATGAATTAGGAGAGAGTGATATAGTAACTACACAGTGTGTAGTACACAGTGTATGTGTGTGTAGTAAGGTATAATGTAGTTCTTTCATATATCCTCCATTATATAGCATTGTACTATTATCATCTCTTATTAATATCATATTTTTGAGTTATTTGTAGATGTTCATTTCCTTATTTTCATGCATATTATTATGCATTTAGTTTTATAGTTATCTCATATTAGTTATCCTACATATTGTGGTTGTACTACCTCCTATAAAAAGTTAACAATGTGATTTTTGTCAATGTATGAAATGGAAAATGTGTGTTTCCCTAGTACCCTTAAACCCTTTCTGATTCTTGAACAAATTTGAATAGATATTTCTAAATATTTCATTGAAGGGTTACCTAAATCTCATAGAAAATTGGTTATTTTGGTGGTAGTGGATTATCTTATGAAGTTTACTCATTTTTATTCCATATCCCACCCATACACTGCCTCTATTGTTGCTCAAATCTGTCTTAACTCCATTTTTTATCTCCATGGAATATCTAAATCCATTGTCTCTGATAGGGATACTACATTCAACACTTATTTTTGGTAGGAATTATTCAAGTTGTAGGTAACACAACTCAAGATGAGTTCAACCTATCATCCTCAAATTGATGGCCAAACTAAAATTATGAATAAATGCTTGGAAATATAACTATGTTGATTCACCTCTGAACATCCTATAGAATAGTCCAATTGGATTTCTTTGGATGAATGGTGGTATAAAACAACATATCACATTGCTACTAAGATGAGTCCATTTGAATAAGTCTATGGTTATCCTCCTCCAACACCATCTTCTTACATTTTAGGTAGTTCCAAGGTTTAAGCTATGGATTCCACTCTCTGCTAGTGTGATTCCATTCTTTTCCAACTCAATGTCAATCTAGACCTGGCTCAAAACCATATAAAATAACAAGTTGATCAACACCACACTAAGATTAGCTTTAATGTTGGATACATGGTTTTTCTTTTCCTACAAATATATAAACAATCCTCACTCTAGCTTTGTGGTTGTCAATAACTTACCACCAAATATTATGGTCCTTATCAGGTGTTACAAAGAATTGGATTGACAACATACAAACTAGCCCTTTCGGATAGCTCCAAAATTCATCCAGTATTCTATGTATCTTCTCTCAAATAGGTGGTTGACAATAAGATCTAGATTTAGTCTACACTCCCAAATTTGGATGATGAAGATTCCATTATTCTTGAACTTGAATACATTCTAGATCGTAGATCATGTACCATTCACCATCGTGTTATCATCGATGTTCTTTTCCAATGATGTGGATTACAACTGAAGATGTTATGTGGGAACCTCTTCAATAGATTCAATAATAATTTACTCATCTTCAGCTTTGAGGACCAATATTTTTGAAGGGAAAGGACATTTTAGGACCCCATCCTAATACTATGATGTAATAACCCTTAGTAAATGTGGGGGACACCCATGCTAATGTTTTGTAATATTTTGTAATAGTTGTGGCTCTAGAAGCACATAGACAAGTGTCACCATTATATGTAATTTTTATCAAGAATGTAACTATTTTTTAGGTAGAGATTCTAGCTCAGGTAGCATTTTGCATGTAATCCAACCTTCAGATTTAGGTGAGAGATGAAATATTTAAAACTACAAAGAGCAGGGATGAATGTGTATTTTTGCATTATTGAATGAAAATATTGAAGGAGGTTGCCTCCTTGAAGTGGCCTATGATCTTGTGTTACTTTGTGAGATTATTTCATTCATGCACTTATATTTCAGATTTCAATATATTGTGTTTCATGCATTTATTTTAATGTAATATTCTTATGAATGTGTTGTTATTAATGAGAATGTTCCTAACATAAAATAAGCATGTCCTATGTTGAACAAGTTACCACCCTACTGATGGAGTATAGGAACAAGTATGGGGACGATGAACCTAAAGAGCTACCGAACACCCCTACTTTAGGTGCTATTTAATTTCATCTTTCAGTCCCCTACCTTTCCTCCTCCCCCTTTTTATTATTCCTTTTTGTTTTTTTGTTGTTCTATTTTGTTAGTTCTAGGTTCTTCCCCTTGTTTAGGTGTTTCTTTGGTTTATATCCCTCCTCTCTCTAAGAGGTTGCCTTATAGGATCCTATACAAGGGTCTTATCCTTTTGTAAAAGGTTTTGGGACCCTTTCAAAACCCCTTCATTCAATCAATAAATAAAAAAAACTATGCAGAGGCTAGGACACTTCTTACAGGGATTAAAATTGCAGTAGAAAGGATGAAAATATATTTCAATTGATGGGGACTCTCAAATTATCATTAATTCTATTAACAAAAATGGATGTGGAGACTAAATAAAAAATAATATTATTGTTGATGTTCATCATCTATTACTAGAGGCAATCTCTTGGAAGTGTGAGCATATTTATAGAGAAGAAAATCGGGTAGTAGATAAATTAGTGAATTGTTGTGTTGATCTTCATCCCGATGAAATTCAAATTTTAGAAGGCAACTAGCCAAGTGAGATTTTATATCTTAATTAAAATGATGTCAAGGAGCTGATTGTGGAAACATAGAACTTTGAGGAAGTTAAAGAATATATTTAAGAGAAAAAAGAAATGAACAAATTGTGATAAAAAGGTATGTTGCAGCAAATATAATATTTTGATATTTTGATGGGAGTGGCCCCCAATAGAAGCCACATAACTTATTAAAAATAAGAACAAATATTTCTCTAAGAAGTATTACATTATGCTAAGTGGGTTACAAAGTTGTGATTCTAGAATATAGACTTGGAGTAGTCATGGCATTACTAAAATAATTAAGTTAGGCATAGATATACTAATAAAGTTTCTTGGACCATGCAATTATGCTTTAGGATAACAAGAGAAAAATCACAATCTATAAATAATAATAAGGAATGAATCCAACAAGACTATGTTATATGCACTTTAGTCCACTATGTTAATTGACAAGGAAGGGTATAGAGCACGTCCATCTAACTAGCCTAAGCAAAAATAAACCCTAATCCAATAATTCCAGAACTATTGAGTAAAATGCATGAAATTCAAATAGTAGAATTAGAATGAGATCACTTAGACAACTTTAAAAAATTCAAGCATTTAAAAACCAACACAAAGATATAAGGACCAATTTGGAGACCAAAAATTAGCATACTTATATTTACAAAATGATAAATACATTACATATGAATTATAATGGCTAAAGAGCTTCCCTTAGGAATGCCAAGCATTTTGAAATATATAGATATTATAATTATGTTGCATTAAATATAGTGGGTAGCGGATGATACCACTGGGTGGCACTTGTAGGGACAACCCTGCTACAAATCCTTTTAGATATTTTGCAGTCTACAATGGAGGGTGGCTATCGGGAGTACATTAGTCAGATTACATGAATCTAAACTACAAATTAGTTTGATTCCTCCTGAAAACTCTTATCAGACAATAAATTTCATCCACCTACACCTGGGTTATTAATTGCATGAGAAGACAGGTTGAGGCTAACCATTTTATTGATGCATGATTTGATTAGCTACAGTGCACTGAGCGGGACACCAACCCTCTTTAATTCCAGCCAGCTATTATGCACCTTCATAAATGAGGGTGCACATTTTTTTTGTAGAGATGCCTTGGCTTTGGTAGGAATTTAATAATGGGTAGAACTTTGGGATCTGCCTATTACTTGCTTCTGATCCAAAACTCTACCTTCTATGTTCTATTTTCAATAGGACAAGCTTTTAGGCTTCCACCCCAATTTTACTTTAGGTAGGAATTTGGGACCTATCAAAGGATGAAGAGTGCTCAAAATTCTATCGTGATCCAAATTTGGATGATCCTCCACCTTGGCACTAGGGTGGATCTTTAGGAGCTGACCCAAAACCAAAGCCATCCCACTTATCCACTTATCCCAATAATCAGGGTAGGATTTTGAGTTCCATTGATTGGGATTATTGGCCCATTTTTTTTCCACCATCATCCTTGGTGAAATCTGATGCTTTGAATTGTTGGAGTACTGTAGATCATCTCATGATAAAAATTATGTTTGCCCCTACTGATTATTTGCGATTGGAAAAAATGTTAGGGATTGCTTGAAGCTTGAGCCTGACTGATTCCTCCACCCTTCTTAATATTACCCAAAATTCCTTTGCCCTCATTACCACCTACTTAACGTCATCCACCACATCCATAAGGTCTATTTTCAACATCCAATGCTTGAGGGCCTAGCTCCCAAAATTTTACTTAACATACTAATCAAACCATAATTTTCATCAAAAAGAAGCTAGTGGGTAAAAGCATGCAAAATTTTACCCACACTTCTAGTGGCCTACAGGGGATTTCCACTTTGTGGAAACAAGAAATCCATATGGTCTTTTATTCTAAAAAACATTTCAAATAGGGACGAATGGGGATGGGGATAGAAAGAACAAAGTGGAGAAGAAGGCAGCCAGGAAATGCTGCAAGACAAGGAGGGATAACAGGCGATGGGGTGGGAACTAAAATTATGACAATGTGGAACACTAAAGAGAAAGGAGCAGAAGCAGGGCACAAGAAGAGAATAGGGGAAATAGGTAACCACATGAAGAAAGATAAAATCACTAACTAAAAGAGTTAGCAATAACAAGCACAAAGGAGATACTGAGGAAGGATCTAGTAAAAAAAATAAAGAAATGAGAGGGAATGAAACCCTAGGGATATCCAATGACACATTTATAATAAATTTCATAGTACACTAGACACCCCCATAGATAGCATTCCCATAAACATACTTTGTGATAGCACAGGGCTACTTCAAGGACAAAAAGAATACCAAATATAATTGTATGTCCTGCTATAGCCTTTCTTTTTTATACAATCCAACAAGGAATTCTTCAGCTTATCAAGATACATTGTGGAAACCTTCAATCACACTCTTTGACTCATTATTTAATGAATTACCAATGCTACACAAGAGACCTTTTATAGAGCAATTCTACCAGTCAACCACAATCTCAACACCACCCTCTAAATATTTGGCATGATGTGGATCCTTGATAGTACATCCAAATCTTGCTTTTTGGGTGCCTCCAATTGATCTTATGATTTAGATATTGTATTGGGGTGATGCATGTATGATTATTGGTGTACTTTCTTTGTAGGATCATAATTTTTTAGGAACATTATCCATTGGGCTATGGATTCACAACAACAAAGAAAGAAAAAACAAAAATCCAAAAAACAAGGAAAATAAGTAAGGACACAAACAAGGAGAAGTATTTTTCAAAAGAGGAGGCACCACTTGGAAAACCATTATGCATTTGGCCTTGAATATCCTAGCAATTATCCAGCTAATGGGACCCTAATGAAAATAAACACCTTGTAACCTTAGCTCAAGATGATGTCAGTTACTGTGCAACCTTGTACTTGTCGCACCCTTTATTTAATTATCAACTTATTTACACAAAATTATGGCATGGTTCACATGCCCAAGCTAGGGATACTTCTACAACCTATTCGGTGAACCTGAATTGTATAAACCAAATGAAACCAAACTTGAGTTGCTCCTTGTACCTAATTTGGTAGTGCCCATTATCAACATTAATTGCAATGTAGCTTGACCCATATCTCATACTTGGCCTCAATTCCCCTGTACTCTACCCATACGACAATCATGCGAATATTACCCTTAATATCTTATCCCATGCTTTTATTGGTGAGCCTTCTAGGAGTGGGTACAAGAATCGTATTCTATATGGATTGGTTTGCACCATCACCCATACTTCATCCCTTTTGGTGGGGATGACAATATTAGCCATGATCCAATATTCGTGATTTTGCCCACTTGATTCTTCTTGGATCTAGGGAATGTCAACTAGGTTGCAACAAAGAACTATGTGGTACAATTTTAGTTGGACTATCTCTGCTACCACCACCTTGATTGAATCCAACCCAAGCTTACACATGGGTTATTTGACAAACTCAAGTCCTTGCTAGTTAAGAGGTGATCCTTGTTGGGGAAGCAGTACTATAGGGGTTTCTTCAACTACCACTATGGTTGGCATAGATAGGGGTAAGGTATTATTATGCCTTTGTTGCCCCAATAGAGAGGTTTTATATTGCTCATTATTCCAACTGTTGAATCCCCACCGAGAGCTATAGGAAACAACACTGTTCATTATGGGAAATGAATATTGACCAAAATCCTGATCTCCTTCCTATCCTCTACTTCCTTGTGGTTGGATTTTGGGCTACCACCCCTTTGATTCCCAACCACTAAGTTCTCCTTGTTTTTTTTTTGAGAGCTTCCTCTTCATGTTGTTGACTTCTTTGACCAGTTGGTGGATTTTCATCCTTAGCTCTTCCTAAAGTTGTGCATTCTCATGAGGATATAAAGGGGAATTTTCCATTATATCTTAGTTTTACATGGGCATGAGCCATGTAGGCTATATTAAGAAGATGTAGGATGGAAGAGGTTTCTTTGTAAGGAAGCTTCCTAGATTGGATCAACATTCTTTCAGCTCAAGATGCTTCTTGAAGATTTGTGGGAACCTTTTTTCTCTTGATTGTTGAATAAGGAGGCTAATGTTAGGGTCAAAAGCTCACACATAGTATATGTAGGCTTGAGAAGATGATGGTCTGGCCTCATGGGGTATCCTCCTCCATGTTCTTGTAAAGCAAACATTGAAATAAACCATGCTTTCATAATGGGCCTGCTTGACAAATGTGAGCTAAGTGAGCAATTGGAAGGGATCTACAAAAACATCAAATGTTTTGATGAAATATTCTACTAGGTCAACCCATGTTTGGATGCTTCCATGCTCCAAAGATTTGAACCATAGCAACGCTCTTCCTCTAATAGAAAGAGCAAGGATACTAAGCATGACACCCTCAAAATCAATATTGTGAATAATAGACAAGGAGACTACGTCATGACAGTGCTCATATGTAGTGTCTTATATACCATCATAGCTAGGAAACATCTTCATGGATACTTTGGAGATGTTTTGTAGATTTGTGATATTAAGAAGGCATGTATCATTCCAGCAAGGATAGCTCAGTTGAACCATCATAGGGTTGATCCTTCAGATCTTCTAGGTTCTTTTAGGTTGGAGTCACTAGATGAGCATAAATTCTCTGCCAGTGAGATCAAGGTTGCTTATTAAACATTGAGTCCTTCAAGAAAGTATTATTTAATGATAGAACAAGAGGACAACCAATCGTGAACCTCAGTTGGTCCCCAATAGAGTCACCAAAAACTTATTTTTACTTCAAAGGAAACTAGTTATAGAAAATTGACCCTTTACACAATGGATTCATCATGTGAATAGATATATGATACATAGCATAGTATCACCAAAATCTTGATCATTAAATAATGGGACCTCATTGTCCCATCGGGCGTACCAAAAATTGTTATTCAGAAATCCGCACCTAATGAAAAGAAGGTTTGTGAAAAGGTTTGTGCACCTTACGAACCTCGATCAACATTGAACGATTACAGGGATGGGGACCTCACAGTCAATCTTTAGAGAAGGATAGTTCCTTATTGAATTCCTAGTTACTTATACCTAAAAGGGGAAAGGGAAATGAAAATAAAGGGAAAAAGGATGTAGCTAGAACTGACAAATATGGGTATAGCCACATCAATACACATGCATGATAAGCTATCATAGTGAGCAGAAATACAAGCGTACTACCTAACAGATCAGCTAACCTTACCCTTACTTATAATTTAACACTATTTATTGAAGGTGAATTCCAGAACCAGTGAATGGGATGCATGAAATCTAGGATGCAAAATTAGAGCACGCCCACCCAACTAGCCTAAGCAAAAATAAACCCCAACCCAATAAAAATGTGAATTCCAAAACTATTGAGTAAAATGTATGAAATCTAGATAACAGAATTAGAGTGAGATCACTCAGATAACTTTAGTAGAAATAAGCATTTAAAATTCATTACAAAGATATAAGGACCAATTTGGAGACCAAACAATAGCATACTTATATTTACAGAATTATGATGACTTTACATATGAATTGTAATGGCTAAAGAGTCACCCTTAGGAATGCCAAGCATTCCAGAATATATAGAGCTTATAATGAATGTTGCATTAAATACAGTGGGTAGCAGATGAGACCACTGGGAAATGCTCATAGGGATGGCCCTGCTAAAAATCCTTTTAGATATTCTATAGTCTACAATGGAGGGTGGTTGTCAGGAGTACGCTAGTTATATTACATGAATTTAAACTCCAAATTAGTCTAATTCCTCCTAGAAACTCTTGTCAGATATTAAATTTCATCCACCTGCACTTGGGGCATTAATTGCATGAGAAGACAAGTTGAGGCTGACCATTTAATTTATGCATAATTTTATCAACTACCATGCACTGAGTAGGATAGCAACCCTCTTTAATGCTAACCTATTATCATGTGCCTTCATAAACGATGGTGCACATTTTTCTACAGAGGTGTCTTAGCTTTAGTGGGAATTCAATAATGGTTAAAGCTTTGGGATATGCTTATTGCTTGCTACTGACCCAAAACTCTGCCTTCTAATTCTATTTTCAATAGGATGAGCTTTTAGGCTTCTGCTCTAGTTTTACTTTAGGCACAAATTTTAGACCTATTAAGGATGACGAATGCCCAAAATTTCATCGAGTCCAAATTTGGATGATCCTCCACCCTAGCACTAGGGTGAAGCTTTGGGAGCTGACCTAGGCCCGAAGCCATCCTGCTTATCCACCCATGGGCATTTGGGCTCTCGATTCTCTACCAAATCATTAGGGTAAGGCTTTGAGTTCCATTGGTTGGACTACTAGACCATTTTCTGCCTGTCATCATACTTGGTGGGATCTAGCCCTTTGAACTACTAGAGTGCTACAAATCATCTCATGATAAAAGTTGTGCTCAACCCTGCTGATTATATGTGGTTGGAAAAAAATTTGGGGATTGTTTGAAGCTTGAGACTGATCGATTCCTCTACCCTTATTAATATTTCCCAAAATTACTTCGCCCTCGCTACCACCTACTCAGCATCATCCATCACATCCATAAGGTATGTTTTCAACATCCATTTTTCGAGGGCCTGGCTCTCATAATTTTACTTAATATACTAATCAAACCATCATCTTCATCAAAAAGGAGCTAGTGGGTAAAAGCATGAAAAATTTTACCCACAAGACCTTTATCACATTTATGTCAAATCACTTAGATTTTTCTCAAATTATGAAACACTTCAAAATAAAAAATATATGAAATTTCCAACCTAAATATCTTATCAAAAAAAATCTCTTACCTTTTTTATATACAAACTTTGAAAGAAAAAATTTAAAATAGCATAGTAGCCAATGTCCATAGGATTTATACTAAATTAGAAAAGAAAAATCATAAGTTGAATGAACTAATTGTCATTTTTTTCTTTTGCCACAAGTTAAAAGAAGGGGTGTTGTAAAGCATTATAAAACTAGTTCTCAATTAAAATCATAATTGCCTGCATACCTCCAACACTATTGTAAAATATTTGTATCATATAAAGAGACATTCAATCAAGACATATAATATCCTAATACACTTACAAAATTATCATCGAGCAACTAGTCAACCTTGGAAAGATAATATTATTGAACGTATAATTAGATTTATGGCCAAGGACAACATTGTATGTTGGAATATTGTATAGGGATAAGGGAAAACATTGTAAAATTGTATTTAATTTACTGTAATATTTTATTATGTAATCCTTGTGGGCCATGGTAAACCTTGTTATGGTTAAACCCATATTATAAACTTGTAATTAACCTTAAAGACCTCTTGTTATGTTAGCTTAGGTTAAACTCATTTATGTAATTTATGGATTTGGTATTGGTATAAATACCTACCACCACTCATCCATTACATTTGAGTTTTTTTATTCTTATCCATTGATAATATAGTGAGTATTTATGATGCTTGTGGGAACCCTATAATTCCTATCTCTCTTTTCTTTCTTTTATCATTTTACACTTTTTGTATAATATTTGAGTAGATTGACTGTTTTTGTTTATTTCTGGAAAATATTATGAATTCAAAAATGGTATTAGAGTGGGTATGGAGCTACCTCACTTGATCATGCAAAAATTCTACTTGGAACCTATGCTATTATTCTTGAATCCTAGGATGAATATCTCCTTGAAGTCTCATAATCATTTTTTGTAAAAGAGATAAAAATATTTTTAATCCCATTTTTTCTATTCGGATTTCCAAAAGTATTAGAGAAAAACTTTGTTTTTTCTCACGAAGAAGATCTTCAGAAATTAAGAAGAAGTAGGTCATAGTTTGATCTAAATTTGATACTTTAGAAGATAAAAAACAATGGTTGTTAGATTCCCCTAGAAGCATAATCAAGCACACAAAAATTTGAAATCAAATTCATGTTGTTTCCTACCCTTTGGTTCTAGATTGGTACCCATGTGAAAAGGTATGTGCAATGCCCTTATTCAAGGAGAAGGGACATGCTCCTACATAAATGGAAAGTATTCCATTGTAGTTAAAGGAAGGATAGCTAATATGCTTCTCGTGAGCTCAAGTTTTAAGCTTGTCACATATCATTTTTGGTCAAGAGGGTGGAGACTTTTTGGTAGGAAAATATGAGATAAAGTTATCTTCTCTTGATATCACCTTTATTTTAATCCTTGATGTGGCATGGTAGTTGATTCTAAGTTTGGAAGATAAAATGGTGCAGGGTTGAATCATGCCCATTAATTTTTCCATTGCAAGATCAACTAGCCTTTTATAGAAGGTCTAGTCATTGTGTTACCAACCAATGTTATGCATAGATAGACAATAAGGACTTTAAGAACATGGGATCTCATGTTCGAATCAATAAAAGGATACGTTTTTATGTAGAAATAAAATTTTCTTTCTTCCCAAAGGTAGTCATGGAAATTTGGTCATTGTGTTGTTCTGTGCATTGAAGAAACTATTGTTTGAGCACATTTGGTGTTTTGTGCCTATTTCATGAAGGATGATGATTCTTCAGCTAATGTGATGGTCAACATATCCATTCTTAGCACCACATATACCATTTTTTATGTGCTTATACCCCCTACACCAATAAAAAAATACATATTTTAGAACTACATAGGTACAAATATGTTGAAAGAAAAATATGTGGACACTGGAAAATCATAGAACACCAAGTGGTAGTACGCGATTGAATTATGCTTTTCTAAGATTTGGGGCTTGATTATATTTTTTAAGACTATTAGGAAAATATTTTCTATATGACATAACTTTAGGGTATGAAAGTATTTTGAGATTTTTTTCCAAATTGCATTAGTTTTCTTGTTCTATGCATCAGTGATGTAAGTTTATAGGCATATTCTAGTGTTAGGGGTCAAATTATTTAGGATAGTCCTCAATAGCTATTGCCCTATCTTGAAAGGAAAAATTTATGATTTTTTATGCAATTAGAATCTTTGATCTACATTTTTGGGGGATGTAGGTGGATTTATGATAGTTGCTATAGATTTTGGGTCTTTTGGAGGCATATAGAAAAAGGATTTAGAATGTTCTTTGGTCATTCCATCTTCCTCCTTTGGGCTATTGATTTTGCTTATTCATGAAGATCTAGTAATTCATGATCTCTTCCTTCTTCTATTTCTTGTGCAAGTACTCTTTGAAGTTTGTAATAGCTCTTTTCTTAACTAGGTTCATGTAAAGCCTCTTTCAATTATAGAAATCAAGTGGAATGAGGGCAAGTTAAAGTTTCTAAATAAGGTGATGTATGTTACAAAAAGGATATTTTTACCATCAAGTCCTACCTTATGTGATTGTAGAATATTAAAACAACTTCTCTTTGAAGGTGGTAATATTGACTTCTCTTCCTTGTTTGGAGTCTTAGTGGAAGTGATATTTGGATATGTATGGAAGTATCTGATAGTGGTAGTCATGACTATAATCCAACTTAAGGAGATTCTTGTGTAGAGATATTTTTTGCAATAGTAGATTTTAGATGATGAGGAAGATTCAAATGAGTCTACTTCAAGTGTGAAGGTCCACTAGATCATCTAGTATGGGAAGACATTAATGTTACTAATGTCTTCTCTTATTTTATATAATGGGGGGGTGTTGAAAGTGTGATATGACTTGTGGAAAAGGATGAAATTGCATGATCGAATATTTTATAGGCCTAAGGGCAAGCATTATATAATTGTATTTACTTTATTATGTTAGCATTTTGGGCCATAGTTAATATTGTTATGGATAAATCCATATTATAAACTTATAATTTAAACTTAAATCCCTCTTGTTATGTTGATTTAGGTTAAACTGATTTATGTAATTTAGGGATTTGGTATTGGTATAAATACCCACGACCACTCCGTCCATTGCATTGGAGTGTTGTGTTTCTTATCCACAAAAAATATAGTGATTATTTATGATGTCTATGAACACCCCATAATTTTTGTCTCTCTTTTATTTCTTTCTTCATTTTACACTTTCTATATAAAATTTAAGTTGATAGATTGCTTTTATTCATTTTTGAAAAATATTATGAATTTCAAATATATCAACTATTTTTCATTAAATAATTTTATTTAAATTATTAATCTATCTTATGTATAGAAATACAATATATTTACCACTAGTCATAGAAACTAATATAATGTAATCTTATATCAAGTGACATTAGCTCAACCAGTTAGATTCCTCAACATTTCAAGGAGGAAACCTAGGTTCAAATCTTGCCAAATGATACATGGATAATATCCAAGCTTTGTTGTAATACCACTATGTGGTGATGATGTAATATGGGTGGGGCCCATTTCAATCCCATATAACCCATTAAAAATATATATTGTAATCTTGTAATTCATATAAAATTTATTGTATACTTCAAAAATAAAGATTACATACAATATTATAGATAAAATAAAAATTAAAGCAACATTTATAATATAATAAAGACTTTGGTATTTTTAAAAATGTGTTACACTCAAATAATCCATAGAAATATTAGTCAATAAAGGTATATGGAAAATAAAAACCTAAGAATCTTAATGTTATTTCTAGATAGATATTCCATGAGTAAAATTATAATAGCCTCATACTAGTGATCTTGACAAAAACATTTAATATTTGCAAGTTATATAGTCAAAGGATGTATTAAGAGCTATAATGTTTATGAATAATATATATAATATTTGTTGGAATTCACAATATTTTTTAGAAATGAATAGAAGCAATCAATCCACTGAAATCTTATATAGAAACCATAAAAGGGTGAAATAAGGAAAAAGAGACACAAAAATTGTAGGCTGCCTCTAGGCACCATAAATAATTACTATGTTATCTATAGATAAGGATCACAACACTCAAATGTAATGGATGTGGTGGTTGAGGGATATTTATATCAATACCTATCCCTAAATTCCATGAATAAATTTAACCTAAGTCGACATAACAAGAGGAATTTAAGGCTAATTACAAGTTATAAGATGGGTTTAACCATAACAAGTTTAACCATATAACATAGAAATTATATAATAAAATATCGAAAATAAATTAAATATATTTTAAAAAAAATTCCAAGCAAAGGATCCATGGAATATACAAGAGATAATTGTGGAAATACAATATCTTGCTATAGAGTTTGAAGAAATCAAGTTTACACATACGTTGAGGGAAAGAAAAAAATGTGTAGATAGGCTAGCCAATAGAGGGATTTTAATTGAGGGTCATGAAATTAAATTCTCTTTTCCTTGGTTAGAAGTAGTAAGATTAGCTTAAGCTGACAAGAAAATGTTGACTGTCTGAATCAAATAATGATTAAGATTTACTTTAATGTTTCCCATTGGTAATATTTGCTTTACTTTATAATATTAATGTGTTTTCATATAAAACTAGTTATTACTATTTTTATGGTTGCACTTATGCTTCAAGAAGGAAACTAGCAATCCCAATATGGTAAAGCAGATAATGATAGTGTGATGTTTTGGAAATATTACTCTATTAATATGCAATGCATATTCAATAGAGGTGGAGTTTAGGTATTGTGAAAATTTTTGTAGAAAAATATCAAGAAGAAAAATGTTGAATTCTGGAATATTTATATTCACATAGAAAATTAAAGAATGTCAAAAAAATGAAAATCAAGAATTGATACATTTGATGAAAATTCATGTAGGTATATAGCTATAGTAACTCAATTGAGATGAGAATTGAATCTATTTGTAAACTCTCAAGATCTAAAGGAGATATTTGTGATTTGTCAAGGGTGGAAGCCTTGAGTACAAATTCTTGTTCTCAAGCAAAATAAAAATTGTCCTTAGGCCTATACAAGATTACATCATAGAATGTCAACCTTGGTCATAAGTTGAATTACACTTTCAACACCCCCTCATAGTTCTAAATTTAGGGACCAAGGAGACAAAATATTAGTAACAATAATATCTTCCCACCATAATGGATGCTCTAGTTGTCCTCTAAAGTTGAGGTAGATCCTTCTAAATCTCCCTCCTCATTTGGAACATGTCCACCCATCTTGAGAAACTTAGCTTTAGTCCTTTGTAATTTTAACAAGTAATTCTTGGTTGGATGTCCTTCCCTCTTGTAATATCCAAAATATTTTTCAACTTCTTTGAAGACTTGGTCTATCATTTTGATCCCTCAGTCTTGGCCTCCATAGTTTTGAATTCCTTTGCATGAGCATATATTTATGAAGTACCACCACAATTCCTTACTGCTGCCTAAAAATAAATAATAAGAGATAAAAGCTTATCAAGAATAAGAGTTTTTTGTGATTCCAATAACATAAGAATTATATGAACCATGAGGTTCAACATCTAATAATAAGGAGAGAGATTATATTCACACATTTTGCATCATATTTATTTTTGTCTTTAGAAGATGCAATATCTACTCTCAATACCTTGTCTTACAATGAAGTCCTTAATATTTTCAAACTCAACCAATTTGAGAGAAGTGACTTACTTTAGTTATATTTAGTTTCTTAAATAACTCATATAAATTTCACTATACCTTGATTGGTTCACTTTCTTCTTTGATATGAAAAAGCAATTCTAGTTTAATCAAGGAGAATAGACCAAGAACTTCTTCCTTATGTTAGTGAGTATCTTCATCAAGGGATACTACAGGTACTATTATGAGGAATACACAAATCATAAAGGCAATCCTCTACTATTACAGATAAAAGCATCACTATTTTGATAGTGCCACTAGCACTTCTACCTCTGTTGCATGTTTAAAGGGACCAAGAATGAAGAACAAGTTGTCTCCCTCTTTTTTTTGGTCTCTAAATTTTAATTATGTCTAGATTAATTTTAGAAATTTTGTTTGTCTTTACTATAGTAATTGAGAAAATTGAAAATGAAAAGCATATATAATCGAGAGAAAATTATCTTTTATTACCTTATAAGTTGAAATCAACACTCATATTAGAATATTTCATTCACATAGAATATCGAATTGCATATAGGTAGAATATTGTATGTCGCATTAAATCCACTCTTGCATGCTTGTATAAAAGGAAAAAGAAAAGAGTCTTTTCATGTTTATCATAAAAAAAAAATCATATTTAGGGTTAGAACTTTTTGGTCACGTCTTGTTTGTCATTCATTCTTAGCCTAAGATAGTTATTAGTTTTAAATGTAATTTGTTTCTAGATTCTTTCTAGGAAAAAGTAGGTTAATTAGAATATTTTGCAAACATAGGTGTTTTCAAACAAAAAAATAAACTTAGACCTAGCAAAACTTCTCCACATTTCTTTGAAAAGATGAAGTGGACCCACTATGGCATGGGCACATATGATTGCATGCCCCTTACCATATACATGTGGTTCCCTCTACCTCCTTCATAATAGGTAACCATTTTACATCACAATGCATTACGTACATCAATAATATGATAATCTATTTCATAATTTTATAGTTTAACTTGTCATATGTGCAATGTATAGACAAAAATTGTTTTATCTCCTCTTAATCACTACTTTCTATTTGAGAGGTTATATAGTTTCTCCTATAATTTCAACTAGCTTGAGCAACCACAATGGAGAGCAAGGATTTATTTCCTTGCATCCTTCCAAGCCCCACAAGCATTACAAAATAACTTTTATATTAGAAATCTAGTTACTAGTTCACCATTACAAAAAGGACAAAGGAATAACATATACATACACTTGAGTCATCTAAACACTTCATAATACAAAATACTTGTAGAGTTTATAATTATATAAATTCATAGGATATCAATAATGTGTAATAAAGATTCCTTCTAATCCTTTAGCAAAGTATGCCTACATGTTCATTGATATAATATGCCTACCAATTCATTGGTAAAGATTCCTACCCATCCACCAACAATTTATGCCTACTAATTCATTGGAAAAATATGTCTCTTAGTCCCATTGATAAAATATTCCTACCAATTTAAGAAATTTATAAGTTACATCAACTAATACAATTATCAGACTACTATCAGGAACAAAACCAAATCAATATTTCATGTAGAATATAACTTTGGGCAACAAAAACTATTGACCCAATACATGCATAATTCACAAATCTTTTTCAAGGAGAGGCTCATTATTTAGATTTTTATCATAATTAAAAAATCATTTTTTATTACTTATCATGGAGGAGGCTTACCTTTTTCCACCAATAGTTGTAGGTACTTTCTTCATTTCTTTTTGTTTTCTCCCCCAAAATCCATTATCTTTATCTTTTCTTTTCTATTTACCTTGTTGAATTTATTTCTCTCTCCACTTTCACTATATTTTGCATGGTTTTCCCCAAAAAAAGGTTCTTAAATAGAGTTAGTTTTCTTTTTCATGTTCTCTTATTATTTTCCTTTTCTTCAATTTAATGACAAATTTGTCACCTATATTATTTTATAAACCATGATAAGAAGGTGGCATTTTAATTATCTTATTTGATAATCTTAGTGGCTTCCTCTCCTTGGCTTGATGGGTACACATACACACACCTACTTGATCTTCAATAAATATATTTTCACAACACATCCTTGAATCTAAATTATAGATAATAAGAGGATACTATAATGGTAACATAAAAGTCCTACAAATTCAGATTTATTTATCTTAACCCTAATCGCAATTCCCACCTACATGACACATGAACAATTTGTCCTTTTTTCCATATGATTAGTATTATTTCATAAAGCATCTTTATCATCAACTTTGATCAAATAGATTGATATCATGTTTTACACCCATTGCATATGAATCATAAGAGAAATACATCACATTAATTTATCATAAGATATGTCACATGATAGCATTCATTGTTCCATCATCAATTTTTAATCAACACATATACTACATTATTGACTATGCTATGCCAATTATCTTTTAAATGGTTTACATTTTTTTAGGGTTAAAAAGTTGGGCATTATAGACAAGCATAAACATGTGTCATAGAAATATGGTCATAATAACAAAATCAATGTGGGTTTCTTTATTCTATGTTCTATTGTTATCTTAAATGTTTAAGGGATTACATTGTCCTAGTTGGAGATGATTCAAAATACTTTTATTCAATCATTATATTAATTTATTGATCATATGGAGTTGAAATGGGCCACACCAATATTATAAATGTTTCAATAAATCATATTATTTTTTTTGTGATATATTGGAGAAGGGGATCTTGATAAAATCATATAATTGTGCTATCATATTAAAATGTATTATCACATCAACATTATATAGTAAGTTGAGTTTAAGGAACACTTATAAAATTTTAATCTATGTACCTTTACTCCATAAGCCTTGGCCTTCAATCATTGCACTTGTAATTAATTCATATTATATGTGAGCATATGAGTTGTGTTGAGTATTTATAGTTGATCATATTCTTGTTTTAGCTATATGTAACAACCCAGATCTAACACCTTGGTTGTCCATTCCAGTCTTGCTCCTTGGAATAACTAAGAGAAAATTTTGACTCAACATGAGATTAACAGTAAAACTATTATTCACCCAATATTTAATTAGTACATAGGCATAGAGTTACTCATTCCAAGATTACTGACTGTTGCAAATGGTCTCCCAAGTGGTCGAGATTGGCCAAATCCCGCAAAAGGTGTCATTTTGTGAGATCATTTTTCCTTTACTAGAGGTATAAGCTCACAGTATGGGGTTGTTCTTATAGGACCCATATCAGCTAGAAGGGTGGACACATAATTTCCCGCCCCATAGCATTGAGGACTTAGGTTTCTTTGACCTAAATTTTGTCCTTAGCATATATTTTTAAAGCCATGCTAGGGTATAGCATAAATATATCTAGTGTCTAATTAAAATTTTAACATTATATTGGAGTCAATTACAGTCCACTATTACTCTGGCTTGGGACCATGTATCTCAGGTCATGTTACGATTGACGAGGATTTATCCCATACCAACTCATTGCTAAACCTTCTAGAATCGATAACTAACGACTTCTATATTCGGTGTTTATCTAGCAATTCCTCAATAAAAAAATGAACGTGAGACCCCTCATAGTACTACTCATATAACAACCTAGAGATGTCGTCCCATACTGCCCCTCGTTACTTGTTCTTGGAAAAGGACCACTTGTTCGAACAAGTTTGCTAGAAAACGGTTGTTATCGAATCACAATAATCGCCACTTATAGTTACTGGTGCTGGGTGGATGTTCATCCGACTTGATAACACATAAAAATATTTAAATAAGGTGAGGTACATCTGACTTGATGTTTTCTTCATCCACTTTTAAAGAGAGGTTCCATTGTAAGGTTAACATGAGTCATAATTGATCACATATGGATATCAAGGTTCAAGCACTAAAATCTTGAAATGATTCTCCAATTATTTTATATTTATTTATTGTAGAAGTAAATCAAGCTAACATGATATTACTATTTATTTTTAAAATTAGATAAAATTCATAAGTTCATAATCTAAAACCTTAAGTCTAAATTCCCATAAATGAAAACATCATGAAAACATTCCACATTATTTATTCAAGATCTTTAACAAACTAAATTTTCCATATTAAATATATTTTTAAATCCTTTTCCATGTTAATACCTATCTATCTATATATCTATAAAAGTAAATTTTTAAAATGATTCTAACTCTTGACTAACTATTTTAAAGCAAGTCAACTTTTAAAGAAGAGAAAGCCCTTTAAGTCTAACAACTATTAAACCCTAACATAAGTGGATAGTAGTTGATAAAAATTCAACCATAGCAACTTATCATTGCTCCAATTACCTTTGCTAACTATACAACAGATCAACAGTAAACTAATATTATTTCTTTACTTTATTTCTAAAATATTATTTAAAGAAAGTCTACTAACACATATAAACCTAAAATTACTTTCAAAGTCAACTAAAATAATTTTATATTTAACTACAAACCTTTTGTTTCACTAAAAAGCCTTCATTTAAATCTTTTACGATCAATGAAAAGGATTTGTCTATGTTTTATTTACACGATTGTAATGTAGAGCTTTGGTTTTAGAGAAGTACTTATTAGTGTCCATAATATTAGTTTTATAAATCTTTTTCGGATGAATAAAAATTATTGTCCATAAGGAAACAAACTATTATTAAAATTCTCTCTAATCATGGCTTTCTGAATGCACTTATAACATCTATCATTATTTAAAACAAAGTATTAAATACATACAATAGATTGGGTTTATTTACAAATATCGAGCAAAGCCAACAATTCAAATTAATGTTATCTACTATAGATAATAATTCGAGAGCAGTTCTAGATACATTATTGTAGAGGAAATGTGGTAATCTAAGCTTGAATATAGAGTACAACACTGTTCATTCTATAAAAACGATTAAACGTGTAAGGCAGTAGTCAATCTTGACCTAACCCTAGTTTATTGAGAAATGTTTTCAAACACTTTAATTGGTTTTAGATTTCAAGTTTTTCATCATCAAATATCTTCATTTCAATTTAATACATCAAACTCAATAACCCCCAAAGCTAAATGCTCACAGGAAGGTGAAGACAGATACACATATAAAGGTTTTGTAATCAATTAGTTAGGATAAGTTCTTCCTTTTGGGTGTTGGCTTGACCTCATCTCGAGGAACGCAAATTAATCCACAATAAAAAGGCTTAAGTCATAAAAAGCTAGAGCATAATAAAATTAGCATATTGAATAAGAATAATAATATAGTATTAATATTATTAATTTTAAAGGGCATGTAATTGTATTATGATCATAATAGCACTAATAAATTTATGATTAAAATACTACAGACTTTACTAAAATATAATAGAGATTATCAAATCTCATAAACGATTAACTATAATTACTAATTTATTTATAATGGTATTAACTAATATATTAATAATTTAATATATGTTACATATTTTTTTTGATGAAAGACCATTTTAATTATAAAAATAAAAGTCCTTTACAACCAAAAAAAAGTGTAGGTGGAGAAAACATCACACCCTTAATGCCACTAACTTATCCTAATAGTGGATAAAGAAAAATAAATTGCACCATACGGGCACCACGACCATCAACAGTAAACTAGAAACATTCTACAGCCAAAAATATTTTTAAAATGAACCTGTGGCAGACATGGCCTTATCCATTTGAAGTGGGTTGTTCCCCACCCATCAAAGCGCTCCTCACCCCAACCTGAAGCATGAGTAATTCACTAATATATAATTATATTATTATAATGTACTATTATATTGATTAGAAATAAAAATAAAAGATGAAATAAAATATTTTATTGAAAGAGGCAGTCATGAATATTGAAGTGACCAAAGTCAACGCAACACTAACATCAAGGATTAGTTACAATTGCGGTCATCACAAATAATGGTTGTCTGTGTTTCCATACGCAGGCTAAGGTGTTGTTGTAAGTTTAATTCTATTGAACAAGGCATAATCCAACTTAGGTCTGCTAGTCTAAAGAAGGATTTTAAAGATTCAAAATGCAGAATGACCAAAAGTAATACAAATAATATTATTACCTCTAATTTTATTTAGTATACACATGATGCCCAGGGGACAGCAAATATAAAGTTAAAGCAATAACATTTAAAAATTTCTCCATGAATTACGTTTGAAGCTAAACACAATTTAATGGGGTGAGCTCCCAAAAATTAAAGCATATTCGCTCTAAACAAATACAATTCACATTTGTTTCTATTATACATGAGGAGAAAAAATATATATATATATATATATATACTTTATTTGAAATACTAAGCTCATTATAGTGATACACTTATGATATTTACAACATAACTACGCTACAAAAACAACGTTATTATTTTATCTAATTGAAGATATAGGATAGAAAGAAACTTAACATCCATTAATTTAAGAAGACGTCATAAAGAACATAATCAACTTTTGATTGGTAAATAAATAAATATTGTTGGAAATATTGAGCATATTAAGTTGTCATTGATGTCAAAGGGTTGATGTCAAAGAGAGCATGGAATTCAAGGCAAAAATATTCTTCTAAGGTTGGATAGTTATGCAAGGCAAGAAATATCTCAAAGCAAAGAAAATTGGTAAAAACAAAGGTTTATAATATTTATTTTAAATATTATAAAGAAGGACAAAGAGGTTTAGGAATGAGAAAGAGTTATAAAAGTGGACAAAGGTTTAAATATTAATAAGAAGGCAAAGGTTTAAAAGGGAAGGCCAAAGGATAATATTATAATATTCTTTAATATTATAATAAAGGTTTCAAAAGGTTTATGTTATAATATTTATTTTAAATATTAGAACCCAACCCAAAGGCTCCAGACTTTTCATTTCAAATAAAAGGGTTAAAGTTGTGTCGACGTTCAAAGACCACATGAAGCATATATATACACCTTGTTTTATTTCCATATTGGCAATGTTATGAAATGCAAGCTTTATTTTGATATATTTCGTGGTGATTATTGTGAACGACAGTGGAAAGGATTTCAGCGAATTTTAAAAAGGGTGTGCAAAGTAATTGAAGATCAAAATTTTACGTGCACCTGGGTTGTTCCACTTGTTGGGGTAGCCCAGCTGACTATGTGGCTTGCGTGAGTGCTGACAGGAGTAAGGCCATAGGGTCGAAACCCTTGGACATACTTTTGTGTGTTGATTTTTTTGGATTACACACTGAGGACAGAGATATATTTCATGGGTGCTCCCTTTGGTTCCAACCGTCACAGTAGCGCAGTTGGTCAGGGTGCTCATGATAGCGCTGTATTGGAGAGGTCTACGGGTTGAAACCCATTGGGTGTGTTTTGCTTGGCTTTTGATGGTAGTTGGTGATTTTTGGGAAACGCACTAAGGTTGCTTGGTGTTTGTTGGCAATTTTGGGTACTTTGGGTACATTGCCTTTGCTCAAGTGTATAAGTTGTCATTGATGTCAAGAAGCTCTTGAAGGAATTTGATTTGATGACAAATAATTTGTTTTGATGAAGGTTACGGCATGACAGTTTCAAAGGTCTTTTGCAAACCTCAAGTTGGCAGGTTTAGAGATTACAGGTGGATGCATTGGTTTAATGCTTTTGGGTCGAGGAGGAAGTATTTATTTAAATAATTAAAAACCTTGTTAAGGTTCCATTTAATTATTTTTAAATAAATAAATTATTATTTGCAATGGGTTCTCCTAATCCATGGCGCAAATGTTTTAACATTGTGGGCGCTAGCCAAGACCTCCACCGACGTGTTAAACTCCTCGTCGACGTCAAAGAGCTTATGGTAAATTGCATATAAATCTCCCTCGACGAAAACAAGATGGATTCGATCCGAATTTCGAAAGGAGTTGCTCGCTGTAAATTCGTCTGTGTCTTCGTTGATTTTCATGGATCCGCTGTTCGTTTGTCTGCACTCACCATTTGTGGAATCCTCCGTAAAGTTTATTGTCGTCGTGTCATGACAGGGGAAAGGAAGGGACTGTGGTTTCATTTTATCCCTGGTGCAGAAGGATCAAGGTTAACAGCGTGAGGTTTAAACCTCACCGGGTGCCTTTGGCGCACCGATAGCGGCTAGGTTGTTGGCGCGCTACCCGAACGGGAGGTTCCGCGTTCGAATATCGTGAAAGGGTTTTTCGTCGTGAAGTGGACGCAGCAGGTGGTGTTAGAATTCGTGCACAAATTTCTCCATAGCGATTTTTGATGTTGGCTAAGGTATTTTCAAAATTAATTTTTGCTAAGTGTTTTTGCGGATGGAGGAAGTTTGTTAGAGGGAAAAATAGCTTAGGAGTTATAAGGAGTTTAAAGCTTGTTTGTATTTTGATAAAAGATTCTTTTTGAAGATGTTGAAATTTCTTATTGCATTCTTATGAGAGATAAATTTTATTTGTGATAAGACTATAAGGGAGAAATAAGGTGTATAAGGGTTAAATCTTTCGAGAGTGTTTTTGGTTGTTTATGGAAATGAAAGCATGATGTTTTAAGGTTAATTGCTTCTTGTGTGAAGTTGTGAAACCTTAAGTGGGCAGCTTTGAGATTGAAATTTGCTTTCATTAAATTGGTAATAATCAAGCTATTCTTTACTTGGTTAAAGTGTTGAGATTACTCCTTTATTGATGATTTGAAAAGTTGTGTGTGCTATTGTGAGTTGAGTTGGTGGATGCTTTTGTTCAAACAATATTGGAGAGAAAAGGAGTTCTACTTGTTTCCTTTTCTGATGTTGATTGTGAAATGCTTCAAGGTTGTGTTTTGAGATGAATGGTGTTGATTGAACCTTGTTTGATGAGCATTATTGTTGAAGCCCTCATTGATGGTGAAAAGAACATGAGTATCATTGTTATGTGATTATTTGCATAGTTGGCAATTGTTGGAGTTTCATGTTCTTGAAAGAAAGCATTCTATCCTATCCATTTCAGATATTGAGTTGAGTTTTCAGATTTGAGATTGAGTTTGAGTTGAGTTTTTCAGATTTGAGATTGAGTTTGAGTTGAGTTTTCAGATTTGAGATTGAGTTTGAGTTGAGTTGATTTGAGTTGAGGTTTGAGATTGGGAGTTGAGTATAGAACATATTGAGTCTCTAACAATTCTCTTTATGCTTCTATGAGTTTGACAAATCACATTGGGTCTCTAACAATTCACCTTGTGATTTCCTACTAAGAAAGTTTTTCTTGGTGAGCTTGTTGAGGTTTTGGACAGGTTCCGGTGGGGACTTATGAGCAGGTTTTGGACAGGTTTCGGTGGGGACTTGTGAGCATGTTTTGGACAGGTTCCGGTGGGGACTTGTGAGCAGGTTTTGGTAGGTTTCGGTGGGGACTTGTGAGCAGTTTTGGACAGGTTTCGGTGGGGACTTGTGAGCAGATTTGGATAGGTGTCCTAGCAGAGGACTTGTGAGCTGAGTTTTGATAGTTCTATCAGAGAACTTGAGGACAGAGGAGCACTGGTTCTTTGAGAAGAACCCGAGGATAGATTTGGCAAGTCTTTGAGAAGGCTTGTGTGGAGAGGATTGATTTGTTCAAGTGTTGGACAGATCTGACAGACAGAGGAAGACTTGTACTAGACCGACTGACTATGTTTGGTATAGGTTTCTGAGCTGCTGTGGATGTAATCATAGAAGGCAGAGGTCTCTTAGGCTAAGCATTGAGGACAGGAGGTCTTCGATGGAAAGGAGTTCCACATGCTGGCAAGAGGTAGAGGCAGTTGATCTTTTGAGGGATCATTTCCATAGTAGAGGGGAAGGTATCTCCTTTGAGCAGAGGCTCATAAATTCAGATAGAGGGGAAGGTATCTCCTTTGAGCAAAGGTTCATAAATTCAGATTGAGAGGAAGGTATCTCCTTTGAGCAGAGGCTCATAAATTTAGATAGAGAGGAAGGTATCTCCTTTGAGCAGAGGCTCATAAATTTTGATTGGGGGAAGGTATCTCCTTTGGTCCGAGGCTCATAAACATTGTAATTGGGAAGGATTCCCAAAGAACTTTGAGATAACTTTTAGATAAAAGTTTTGTGGACGTAGCCCAGCCATTCTGGGTGAACCACGTTAAAATTGGTGTCACTTTGTGGATGATATTTTGCATTGCATTGATATTGCTTTGGGTATATTGTTTTACTATTTTGAAGTATAAAGAAAAAAGTAAAAAGAGGTCTTATACTGTTCACCCCCCCTCTTATTATAAGCTTGTGTTCTTCAATTGGTATCAGAGCAGGTGCCTTCTAAAAGTTTAACAACTTGAAGGAAAAGCTAGTAAAGAACACAATGGATCATTCAAGTGGCAATGTAGCACCTATTATTGATGGGTCAAATTTTGGTCTTTGGAGTGCAAGGATGAAGGTTCATCTAATGGCTCTTGGTAATGAGGTATGGGAAGTGATTGAAGATGAGTACACTATTCATGTACATGGTCCTAATACTAAAGAAGAAAGACTCCTACATCACAGCAATTCAAAAGCAATGAATGCAATCCTAAAAGGCTTACAGAAAGTAGATCTCACCAAAGTGATTCACTGCAAGACAGACTAGTGAAATGTGGAAACAGTTGAAGGTGGTTCATACAGGTGATACAAATGTCGAAAGGCCAAGTTGAGACACTTCAAAGGTATGTTTGAACAACTCAAGATGAATGATGATGAAAATATTAGTGACTACATGCTTCGTATGGATGAGGTTGTTAACTCCATGAAAGACTTAGGTCTTGAGCTTGCTGAAAATGATGTTTGTGATAAGATTTTAAGATCTCTTCCTAATAGATTTAGTGAAAATATTTCTGCTATTGAGGAAGCTAAATATTTGGATAAGTTGAAAAAGGATGAGCTCCATAGTATACTTGCAAGCATATGAGTTGAGAACTCAAGTAAAGGTTGATGTCAAGAAAGAGGCAGCTTTCAAGGCTACCAAGGAATCCAAGGGTAAACAGCTTCAAGATAGTGATGAGTCTTGTAGTGATGAAGAGGTTTATTACAGCAAGAAAGGCAAGTTCTCTAGAAAACACAAAAGTATGAAAAATATAAGATGTTTCAATTGTGGAAAGTTTGGTCATTATGCTACTAACTGTATTGTTCCCAAGAATGAAAGTGATGAAGATAAACAGGATTCTAAGAGCAAGGATTCTGAAAAGCACAAGCATCACAGGAAGATCAAAGATGAGCACAACAATCAAGGAAAGAGGTATTCTCACAAGCACAAGAAGAGTTTCTACCTAGACAAAGCAAGTAAGTGTTCTAGTAGTGATAGTGAAAGTTCTTCAAGTGATAATGAAAATGAGATGTTGTTCATATCATAAAAAGAGGAAGAACCGAAACATAGATTCATTATCATGAAATGTCTTAGATATGGAAATTTTTGTCACCTTGAGGATGATTGCACAAATAATGATTTGGTTTCTCGTATGTATGAGGATGCTTCAGAAAACTATAAGGAAGATGCATGTATGGTTTTTGAAAAGAGTAGCACCTCTAGTGATAAGAAATCTAAAAAAATAAAGGATCTTGAAAGTGAACTTATTAGTGCTCTTAGTGCTTTGAAAAATGAAAGAAATAAGAATGCTAGACTCAAGGATAAGTTAGATGAATGTTTTATGGAGAGATATGATCTTATAGAAAGTCTTGACTTCTCTATAGCTAAGACACAAGAACTCAAGGATGAGTTAGAGTCTAAGGTTCTTGAGTATAGTGAGTTAGAACATAAAATGGCTTCTTTGAAAGAGGAAACTAAAGAGTACAAGGATAAGCTTTACAGGTTTCAAGATAGCTCCAAAAAGGTTAAGTCACTCATCAAAGGTCAAAGAAAGACAATAGATAAAACAGGCCTTGGTTTTGTTAAGCCACACAAGGAACAAGTTGGAGAGTCTAGTAAGAGACTCCAAAAGGAAGAGAGTTCTGATGAGGAAAGTACTTCAAAAAAGGAGTCCTTGAATGATAGATGCACAGAAACAGAAAACAAAATTCAGAATGAGAAGAAGAAGTTTTCAGGACCCAAGAGGTCAAATAAAGGAAAGTTTCAAGGCAGATGTTTTGCTTGTCACAGGTTTGGTCACATGGCTTCACATTGCATGGCTCAAGTGAAGAAGGTAAATGACAATTTCAGAAGTGCTAGTTTCTTTCAAGGGTATTGCTACTCTTGTAAACAGTTTGGGCACAAGGCAGTCTATTGCAAGGTAAATAACAGGAACAGGTTTGATCAAAACAGGTTTGGTCAGAACAGGTTTGGTCAGAATAGGTTTGGTCAGAACAGGTTTGGCCAGAATAGGTTTGGTCAGAACAGGTGGATTCAAAGATCAGGTTTACCTCAGAGAAACAACATCGTCAAGTGTTTCAAGTGCAACAATGAAGGTCACATAATCGGACAGTGTAGAGCTGAAATTCCGAATACGAGAACAGGAACAAGTGGCATGATCAGGTCCAAGGATCAAGACATGGAGAAGAACAGGGATGAGAACAAGAACAAGAACAATGACAAGAACAGGAATATGGACAAAGAGTTCAAGAGAAGGCCCGACAAGGAAATTATAGACGCTGATTATGATCAGTGCCTAATGGGAGTTTTAATCCCACCCCAGAATTAATCACCTCATCAGGAGGTGGGGGAGGGACTAAGCTAAGAGGCTCATTCTTAGTCCCGAGCCCCAAAGGTGGCCCTTTGCCATTGATAACAAAGTGGGAGAGATATGAGTAAGCGGGAGAGCTTCAAAGTGAAGAGGAAAGCTTCAATTCAGGGGGAGCAAAACTTCAAAGGAAGATTCTCAGTTGTGGGCACAGCTTCTCAATTGTTAGCACAGTTGGTTTCAGTTTTGGCTCTTGAGAAGTGTTTTCAGTAAAGGTTTGCCATCAATGACAAAGGGGGAGATTGTTGGCAATTTTGGGTACTTTGGGTACATTGCCTTTGCTCAAGTGTATAAGTTGTCATTGATGTCAAGAAGCTCTTAAAGGAATTTGATTTGATGTCAAATAATTTGTTTTTATGAAGGTTACGGCATGACAGTTTCAAAGGTCTTTTGCAAACCCCAAGTTGGCAGGTTTAGATATTACAGGTGGATGCATTGGTTTAATGCTTTTGGGTCCAGGAGGAAGTATTTATTTAAATAATTAAAAACCTTGTTAAGGTTCCATTTAATTATTTTTAAATAAATAAATTATTATTTGCAATGGGTTCTCCTAATCCATGGCGCAAATGTTTTAACATTGTGGGCGCTAGCCAAGACCTCCGCCGACGTGTTAAACTCCTCGTCGACGTCAAAGAGCTTATGGCAAATTACATATAAATCTCCCTCGATGAAAACAAAGATGGATTCGATCCGAATTTCAAAAGGAGTTGCTCGCTGTAAATTCGTTTGTGTCTTCACTGATTTTCGTGGATCCACTGTTCATTTGTCTGCACTCGCCGTTTGTTGAATCCACCGTAAAGTTTATTGTCGTCGTGTCGCGGTAGGGGAAAGGAAGGGACTGTGGTTTCATTTTATCCCTAGTGCAGAAGGATCAAGGTTAACAGTGTGAGGTTTAAACCTCACCGGGTGCCTTTGGCGCACCGGTAGCGGCTAGGCTATTGGCGCGCTACCCAAATGGGAGGTTCCGCGTTCGAATATCGCGAAAGGGTTTTTCGTCGTGAAGTGGACGCAGCAGGTGGTGTTAGAATTCATGCGCAAATTTCTCCATAGTGATTTTTGATGTTGGCTAAGGTATTTTCAAAATTAATTTTTGCTAAGTGTTTTTGCGGATGGAGGAAGTTTGTTAGAGGGAAAAACAACTTAGGAGTTATAAGGAGTTTAAAGCTTGTTTGTATTTTGATAAAAGATTCTTTTTGAAGATGTTGTTGAAATTTCTTATTGCATTCTTATGAGAGATAAATTTTATTTGTGATAAGACTATAAGGGAGAAATAAGGTGTGTAAGGGTTAAATATTTCTTGTAATGTTGAGAGTGTTTTTGGTTGTTTATGGAAATGAAAGCATGATGTTTTAAGGTTAATTGCTTCTTGTGTGAAGTTGTGAAACCTTAAGTGGGCAGCTTTGAGATTGACATTTGCTTTCATTAAATTGGTAATAATCAAGCTATTCTTTACTTGGTTAAAGTGTTGAGATTACTCCTTTATTGATGATTTGAAAAGTTGTGTGTGCTATTGTGAGTTGAGTTGGTGGATGCTTTTGTTCAAACAATATTGGAGAGAAAAGGAGTTCTACTTATTTCCTTTTCTGATGTTGATTGTGAAATGCTTCAAGGTTGTGTTTTGAGCTGAATGGTGTTGATTGAACCTTGTTTGATGAGCATTGTTGTTGAAGCCCTCATTGATGGTGAAAAGAACATGAGTATCATTGTTATGTGATTCTTTGCATAGTTGGCAATTGTTGGAGTTTCATGTTCTTGAAATAAAGCATTCTATCCTATCCATTTTAGATATTGAGTTGAGTTTTCAGATTTGAGATTGAGTTTGAGTTGAGTTTTTCAGATTTGAGATTGAGTTTGAGTTGAGTTTTCAGATTTGAGATTGAGTTTGAGTTGAGTTTTCAGATTTGAGATTGATTTTGAGTTGAGTTGATTTGAGTTGAGGTTTGAGATTGGGAGTTGAGTATAGAACATATTGAGTCTCTAACAATTCTCTTTATGCTTCTATGAGTTTGACAAATCACATTGGGTCTCTAACAATTCACCTTGTGATTTCCTACTAAGAAAGTTTTTCTTGGTGAGCTTGCTGGGGTTTTGGCCAGGTTCCGGTGGGGACTTATGAGCAGGTTTTTGGACAGGTTCGGTGGGGACTTGTGAGCAAGTTTTGGACAGGTTTCGGTGGGGACTTGTGAGCAGGTTTTTGACAGGTTTCGATGGGGACTTGTGAGCATTTTTGGACAGGTTTTGATGGGGACTTGTGAGCAGATTTGGACAGGTCCTAGCAGAGGACTTGTGAGTTGAGTTTTGATAGTTCTATTAGAGAACTTGAGGACAGAGGAGCACTGGTTCTTTGACAAGGACCTGAGGATAGATTTGGCAAGTCTTTGAGAAGGCTTGTGTGCATAGGATTGATTTGTTCAAGTGTTGGGCAGATCTGACAGACAGAGGAAGACTTGTACTAGATCGATTGATTGTGTTTGGTACAGGTTGTTGAGCTGCTGTGGACGTGATCATAGAAGGCAGAGGTCTCTTAGGCTAAGCATTGAGGACAGGAGGTCTTCGGTGGAAAGGAGTTCCACGTGCTGGCAAGAGGTAGAGGTAGTTGATCTTTTGAGGGATCATTTCCAGAGCAGAGGGGAAGGTATCTCCTTTGAGCAGAGGCTCATAAATTCAAATAGAGGGGAAGGTATCTCCTTTGAGTAGAGGCTCATAAATTCAGATTGAGGGGAAGGTATCTCCTTTGAGCAGAGGCTCATAAATTCAGATAGAGGGGAAGGTATCTCCTTTGAGCAGAGGCTCATAAATTCTAATTGGGGGAAGGTATCTCCTTTGGGCCGAGGCTCATAAACATTGTAATTGGGAAGGATTCCCAAAGAACTTTGAGATAACTTTTATAGAAAAGTTTTGTGGACGTAGCCCAACCATTCTGGGTGAACCACGTTAAAATTGGTGTCACTTTGTGGATGATATTATGCATTGCTTTGATATTGCTTTGGGTATATTGCTTTACTATTTTGAAGTATAAAGGAAAAAGTAAAAAGAGGTCTTATACTGTTCACCCCCCCCTCTCAGTATAAGCTTGTGTTCTTTAGTGTTGATGGTAGTTAATGAGATTTTAAGCACACCAATACCTTGAGCAAGATAAGGAATTTTTTTTTATTATATTCTAAATTTAGGAGTTATAGGGTGTACTTAATGATTATTATATTATGTGTATTGTGAGTTGAAAATTAGGGTGTATTGTTGAATGATTATAAGTTAGGAGTTATAAGGTGTACTTAATGGTTATTATATTATGTGTATTGTGAGTTGAAATTTTAGGGTTTTAAAAGCTTCTTTTTGAAAGATTAAAGAGGAGAAATAAGGTATTATTTTCTAGATTTATTGTGGACATTTTGGAAAGATTTGAGTGGATGATTTTTCTATCTATTCTAGAATTTGAAAATCATGAACCAGATTTTTGAAGGATCAAAAGAAAATTATTTTGAGATAGGTTTTGAAGGCACATCATCATCAAGGTAGTTTTAGAGGTATGGTGTTTTTGATTCCTTTCTAAAGGGTGATGTTTGTTTGAAGAAAATATTTTGATGTCATAGAGTTGGAGATATAAGGATTAATTTTATGTGCATTGTTGGAAATATATGTGCTAGGGACTGAGAACAAAGTTGTGCATTATTGTTGAAACATATGTGCTAGGGTATGAGAACAAAGTTATGCATTATTGTTGAAATAAATTGAAAATATAAGAGCAAGGATTTGAGAGCAAGTTTGTGCATTAACTTTGATTGATATTGGGAATAAATTTGCAAGGGTTATAGAGCAGTTTTGTGAAGTAATTTGTGCATTGGTTTTGATTGATATTGGGAATAAATTTGCAAGGGTTATAGATCAGTTTTGTGAAGTAATTTATGCATTGGTTTTGAGTGACATTGGGAATGAAAGTGCAAGAGTTATAGATTAGTTTTGTGAAGTAAATTTGTGCATTGGATTTGATTGATTTTGAGAAGTGCATAAGAAGGTCAATTATCAAGTGCTATACTAGAAATATATTTTGAAAGCAATAAAAGTGGGACATGTGAAAGTGACAAACTTAATGAATGTGAAAGAACATATTGGGTAATTGTATTGCATATCATTCTCTATATGTTCATGAAGAAAAATAATTATGGGTAGAATATGTCTGAATTACTTTAGTCAAAGAAAGCACTTTTGGGAAAGATATATGCAATGGTTTCTATGCAAGAATTGGGAATGTTTGAGAAGGTTTTGTGAGCTGGATTGAGTAGGTTGTGTGAGCAGGTTTGAGGTAGATTTGAGCAGGTTCTGTTGAGCAGATTTGAGCTGTGATTGTGAGCAGATTTGAGCTAGCCTTGTGAGAAGGCTTGGAGCATATTTGATCAAGCCTTGTGAGTAGGCTTGGAGTATATTTGAGCAAGCCTTATGAGTAGGCTTGGAGTATATTTGAGCAAGCCTTGTGAGAAGGCTTGGAGTTTATTTGAGCAAGCCTTGTGAGTAGGCTTGGAGAAGATTTGAGCAAGCCTTGTGAGTAGGATTGGAGTAGATTTGAGCAAGCCTTGTGAGTAGTATTGGAGTAGATTTGAGCAAGCCTTGTGAGCAGGATTTGAGTAGGTTGAGCAGATTTTTGTGAGTAGATTTGAGCAAGACTTGTATGTAGACTTGAAGTATAATTGAGCAAAGTTGAAAGTAGGTTTTGAAGCAAATTTAAGCAAGTCTTGTATGTAGGCTTGAAGCATATTTGAGCAAATTTTTGAGCAGGTTTATGTGAGGATATTTGAGTAGAGTTGTGGATAGAGGTCCACGAACTAGAGCAAAGGGGATTGGTGTCTCCTGTGGATAGAGGTCCACAAACCATATCAAATGGGATTGGTGTCTCCTATGGATAGAGGTCCATGAACCAGATCAAAGGGGATTGGTGTCTCCTATGGATAGAAATCCATGAACCACAACAAAGGGAATTGCTATCTCCTGTGGATAAAGGTCCACAAACTAGAGCAAAGGGGATTGGTGTCTCCTACGGATAAAGGTCCACAAACTAGAACAAAGGGTATTGGTGTCTCCTATGGATAGAGGTACATGAACCAAAGAAAATGGGATTGGTGTCTCCTATGGATATATGTCCATGAACCATAGCAAAGGGGATTGGTGTCTCCTATGGATAGAGGTCCACGAACCAGAGAGGGGATTGGTGTCTCTTATAGATAGAGTTCCACAAACCAGAGCAAAGGAGATTGGTGTCTCCTGTGGATAGAGGTCCATGAACTTGAGCATAGGGGATTGGTGTCTCCTTTGGGTTGGTTCCCATAAATATTATAATAGGGAATTGGTTCCCAAGAGACTTGTTAAGAAAATTTATAAGAAATAATTTATTCGTGGATGTAGCCCACATTGGGTGAACCACATTAAATATCTGTCTCTTATGTGTGTGATGATCTATACATTTTTTCATTATTACAATTGATAATATTGGATAATACTAATTTGGAAAAAAATGTAAAATTTGGTATCTTATACTGTTCACCCCCCTCTCAATATAAGCTTGTGTTCTTCAAATACATTCACCTCAGGATTTTATAGTAACAAAGGATTGCTTGCCCCAACCAGGAATTATGACAAAGGTTGTTACCTTTAAGGTGTATTCATTTCCCAAGAATTCCTTAGAGACAACCAAAATATCATAACCACTCAGGGTTCTTCTCAAAGTATAGTTTATTCACATTGTCATCCTATGCAACTCTTCTACTATCTATTCTAGTTGACGCATCTAGTAAAAATATGGAGGTTGTTTGGTATGTTTGGGTCAGCGTGGCCCCTAAAAATGTATGCATCTAAATGAATGCAACACACAAAATTAATGAAATATAGAAAACATACACTTCATAGGTTTAAATAGCTATTATCAATTTAACAATTTTATCAAACAATAAAAGAGTTTCTTCAAAAAATCATAGACAATGTTGATTACCCATCTCATCTTCTCATCTCCCAGGATGTAGACATATTTCAAGATTTTTATTTATATTTCAAGGTTTTTATTTATATTTATATATGTTACCTAGCTCTGGTGAAAATAAGCTAAAAACACCCAGATTAATGATAGATAAGGATAGACACTTGTAAAACAAATTACACGGAGAAGGAAAACCCAACACTGCTATAATTAGTTGACCAAATTTTTCTTAAATAATGCACACCAATAATACATAACAATACTAAACAAAAATCCAACCAGATAAAAATATTATATTACAGAACTCTAACCTGGTTTTCTCTCGTCAACAAATCGATTATTCCTTTATTTAATTTGATACACAAATCATACTCCTCAAACAATAGGCGGATGCAAGCAAACATCACTCAAACTATATGCCTTAAAACTATTTTTAACCCTCCTTATATAGAAAGTAAATGCATGGATTCAGTAACACATCAGGCCAACCCTGCATATTAAATTGTTTAAAATGATTGTCGGGTGGCTTAGCCCGTAATAATAAAGGTATACTGTTATTTATTATTTATTATTTTTTATCATTTAATTTTTCTTTATTTTATTTTTTTATTTTACTTATTAAGTAATTTTTTATTTATGTATATATATTTATATACACACATATATATTTTTATTTATATATATACACACGCAAGCACCAAGTCCATTTGACAAGCATTCTTACAACCAAGTTCATTAAATAATGCAAACAGATCCATCAAGCAAACTTTATCACAATGTAATCAACAGGTAGAATGCTCCTATATGAATTGTTCAGTGAGCTTCCATGTACTCACATACCATAATACGCATCATATCCCACCTTACCTTATATGAAAAACCCCTATATTTTTGTCTAAATATGGGAAATAGGTTCAACTGATCTGCTTCCTTGAAGACAAACATATGCTCTTGCACTCAAAAAATTTATCAACAGTATCTCATTCTAAATGATAATAGCAAGAAGATTACTAGAAAAATAGGAGGGATTTTACACTCCCTCACTAAGAATAAATACAGTATTTGTGTTTGCAATATATATTCAAAAATTATGCATTTCCAAATCATAATCAAAACATATACTTTTCAACATGCTATTTCAAATTCATATGCATTCATTAGATAAGACAAAAATATATCTATGTTTGTGTAAATAGATATGGAAATTTTCAACCGTATTCCCTTATGTGGGATTCTTAAAATTTGTTTCATTGGACCTTTTATTTTAACTATTTGAGAATGGTCTCAAGGGTTTCACAAATTTTAGATTGAGCTTAGAGTTTTTTAGTAGATTTTATTCTTGAGAAAACTTTGGATAACATAGCTCTTTTGGTACTTTGAATCTTCCTTAAACTTCCAATGTATTTCTCTCAATTATTCCACCATCATCTGGATAGTATCTAATCTAAGCATTATACAATCTTTTTATTTCACCCTTATGGAAACTCTACTCTTTCTTTTAAGGATTCCCATGGTGGTCTTGTTTTGTATGTCATCCTTAAATGGTGGTCTTTGATCCTTTTAAATTAAATTATTCCTTTTAGAAATTTGGTTTAATTATTTTAATCCATTATCCAATTCGATCCATACTTGATTCTGATCAATTTCACATAACAATCAAAGAGAATGCTTTTTCAAATCGGTTAACATTCATCAATAGTTTATATTCAACAAAATAGCAAAAATGTTAGTAGTTTTTATTCAAATGGAAAGTATTTTTGCATATTAGCCACATCCTCCCATGTGGCATTACTTTAGAGGATATTGATCCCTTTGGACCTTACGTTAATCAATTTTCATAACTACTGGGTTCTAGATGAGTATCAAGATGATAGAATTCTAGCATCTTTAGAGCTGAGGGGGCAACTTTCTCCTCTTGATCTTCATATTTTGTGCATATTGCAAGGGGTTTCTCCTTAGATGATTTTTGTGATCAAATCTTTGAGAGCATTTACTAACAAAATGGGTCCCTCCATAAATATAGCAACCTTGCTGATTAGATCTTTGAGGGAATTTTCTAGCAAAATGGGTTTCTCCACAAATGTAACATCCATGTTTTAGTGCTCGGATATGTTTCTTATCTCCTTGAGGACTTGTAGATTCTAAATTACTCTTATGGTTTTTGGCCAACTTCCTTGATTTTATTCCCTATTTGGTCCTCTTCATGCCTTTCATAAGCCTTGGTCTCATTCTTGGCTTACCCTTCTTTCTTCTATATCCTTGCTTGATGAGAAGTTCAATCGTCTTCTATTGAGATTCTAGATTTTCCATTAACATTTTAATCAAAATTGTAGATTGTTCCAACTACTCTTGGAACAACTTGATAATTACCACAAGATCCTCCATCTGGTTATAAAAGAGCTATGTTAATTATTTTTAGATTTTCTTTACAAATATGACACAATGAATCCTACAACTTAAGGATTTTGTGGCCTAGGGTTTCGCAACCTAGAGCTCTTATACCAATTGTAACAACCCATATCTAACACCTTGGTTGTCCATTCCAGTCTTGCTCCCTAGAATCACTAAGAGAAAATTTTGACTCAACATGAGATTAATGTCACAATTAACTATTATTCACCCAACATTTAATTAGTACATAGTCATAGAGTTACTCGTTTTGAGATTATTGACCACTGCAAATGGTCTCTCAAATGGTTGAGAGTGACCAAATCTCGCAAAAGGTGCCATTATGTGAGCTCATTCTTCTCCTTTACTAAAGGTCTAATATCACGGTGTAGGGTTGTCCTTCTAGGGACCATATCACCTAAAAGGGTGGATGCATAATTCCCCATCCCATAGCAAGGAGGACTTAGGTTCCTTTGGTCTAAATTATGTCCTTAGCATATATTTTTAAAGCCATGCTAAGGTATAGTGTAAATATACCTAGTGCCTAATTGAGAATCCAGTATTCTATTGAAGTCAATTAGGGCCCACCATTACTCTGGCTTGGGACCAGGTATCTCAAGTCATATTACGATTGATGAGGAGTTATCCCATACCAAATTGTTGCTAAATATTCTAGCATCGATAACTAGCAACTTCTATATTTGATGTTCTGCTAGCAATTCCCCAATCGAACAATGAACGTAAGACCCCTCACGATACTACTTTGTTAGGATCCTACATCCTAACATTATTATTTAATATTACTAATCATTTAATTATTATATTATTAACTCATAACGTGAACCATCACGTCTCTTCATAACATGAACCATCACGTCTCTTCACCAATGTAGCTTTAGGGTAGATATAAATATTAGGTTTGGATATGCACACAAATCATCCAAGAAGAAGAATAATAATCATAGATTCTAAGGAGGGAGCCCCCTATAGTGGCAAAACGATTACAAGGGAACCCCCTTTGAGTGGCCTGTGATTACATTTACACTAATTTATTAATAATTTTACAATAAGACCTTGGGGTCTTACCATACTCATATGATATCCTAGAGATGATGTCTCATACTGCCTCTCATTGCTTGTTCTTGGCAAAGGACCACTTGCTCGGGTAGGTTTGCTAGAAAACGGCTATTACCGAATCACAAAAATCATCACTTGCGGTTACTGGTACTAGGTGGATTTTCATTTGACCTGATGATACATCAAAATATTTAAATTAGGTGGAGGTACATCCAGCTTGATGTTTTCTTCATCCACTTTTAAAGAGAGGTTCCATTGTAAGGTTAACATGAGTCACAATTGATCACAGATGGATATTAAGGTTAAAGCACTAAAATCTTGAAATGATTCTCCAATTTTTATCTATTTTTTTATTATAGAAGCAAATCAATCTAACATGATATTACTATTTCTTTTATAAATTAGAGGAAATTCATAAGTTCATAATTTAAAACTTTAAGTCTAAATTCTCATTAATGAAAACATCATGAAAATATTCCACATTATTTATTCAAGATCTTTAACAAGCTAACTTTTCCATACTAAATATATTTTTAACTCCTTTAGTTTACTATGAAAGTAAATTTTCAAAATGATTCTAACTCTTGACTAACTATTTTAAAGCAAGTCAACTATTAAAGAAGAGAAAGCCCTTAAGTCTAACAACTATTAAACCCTAACATAAGTGGATAATAGTTGATAAAAATTCAACCATAGTAACTCATTATTGCTCCAATTACCTTTGCTAACTATATATCATATCAACATTAAACTAATATTATTTCTTTACTTTATTTCTAAAATATTATTTAAAGAAAGTCTACTAACACATATATCCCTAAAATTACGTCAACTAAAATAATTTTATATTTAACTATAAACCTTCTGTTTCACTAAAAAGCCTTTATTTAAAGCTTTTACCATCAATGAAAAGGATTTGTCTATGTTTTATTTACACGATTGTAATGTAGAGCTTTGGTTTTAGAGAAGTACTTATTAGTTTCCATAATATTAGTTTTATAAATATTTTTCGGATGAATAAAAATCATTGTCCATAAGAAAACAAACTATTATTAAAATTCTCTCTAATCATGGCTTTCTACATGCACTTATAACATCTATCATTGTTTAAAACAAAGTATTAAATGCATACAATAGATTGGGTTTATTTACCAATATTGGACGAAGCCAACAATTTAAATTAATGTTGTCTACGATAGATAATAATCTGAGAGCAGTTCTAGATACATTATTATAGAAGAAATGTGGTAATCTAAGCTTGAATATAGAGTACAACACTGTTCATTCTATAAAAACGATTAAACGTGTAAGGCAGTAGTCAATCTTGACCTAACCCTAGTTTATTGAAAAATATTTTCAAACACTTTAATTGGTTTTAAATTTCAAGTTTTTCATCATCAAATATCTTCATTTCAATTTAATATGTCAAACACAATAACCCCCAAAGCTAAATGCTCACAGGAAGGCGAAGACATATGCATATAAAGGGTTTTGTAATCAATTACTTAGGCATAAGTTCTTCCTTTTGGGTTTTGGCTTGACCTCATCTCAAGGAACGAAAATTAATCCACAATAAAAAGGCTGAAGTCATAAAAAGCTAGAGCATAATAAAATTAGCATATTGAATAAGAACAATAATATTAGTATTAATATTATTAATTTTAAGGGTATGTAATCGTATTATGATCATAATAGCACTAATACATTTATGATTATAATACTACAAACTTTACTAAAATATAATAGAGATTATCAAACCTCATAAATGATTAACTAATATATGTTACTAATTTATTTATAATGGTATTAATTAATATATTAATGATTCAATATATATTATATATTCACTAATATATAATTATATTATTATAATGTACTATTATATTGATTAGTGGTTTGTTTTAAATAAATAAATAAAACATGAAACAAAATATTATTTTATTGAAAGAGGTAGCCATGAATATTGAAGTGACCAAAGTCGACGCAACACTAACATCAAGGCTTAGTTACAATTGTGGTCATCACAAATAATGGTTGTCTATGTTTTCATACGTTGGCTAAGGTGTTGTTGCAGGTTTAATTCTATTGAACGAGGCATAATCTGGCTTAGGTTTGTTGGTCTAAAGAAGGATTTTAAAGATTCAAAATGCAGAATGGTCAAAGGCAATACAAATAATATTATTACCTCTAATTTTATTTAGTATACACAATGCCCGGGGGACAACAAATATAAAGTTAAAGCAATAACATTTTTAAAAAATTCTATGAATTACGTTTAAACCTATCCAAAGCAAAACAGAATTTAATGGAGTGAGCTCCCAAAAATTAAAGCATATTCACTTCAAACAAGTACAATTCACAATTGTTTCTATTATACGCCAGGAGAATATATATATATATATATATATATATATATATATATATATATATATTTTTTTTTTTTTTTTGAAATACTAATCTCACTATCGTGATACACTTATGATATTTACAACATAACTAAGCTACAATAACAAAATTTATATTTTTTTAATTGAAGATATAAGACATAAAGAAACTTAACATCCATTAATTTGAGAAGATGTCACATAATCAACTTTTGATTAGTAGATAAATAAAATACATTCACCTCAGGATTTCATAGTAACAAAACATTACTTACCCTAGCCAAGCGTTATGACAAAGGCTATCACCTTTAAGGCGTATTCAATTCCCGAGCATTCCTTAGAGACAACTAAAATATCATAACCACTTAGGGTTCTTCTCAAAGTATAATTTATTCCCATTGTCATCCTATGCAGCTCTTTTGTTGATCATTCCAGTTGACGCATCCAACGAAAATATAGAGGTTGTTTGGTATGTTTGGGTCAGCATGGCCCTAAAAATGTATGCATCTAAATGAATGCAGCACATAAACTTAATAACATACAACAAACATACACTGCGTAGGTTTAAATAGCTATTATCAATTTAGAAATTTTACCAAACAATAAAAGAGTTTCTTCAAACAATCACAGACAACGTTGATTACCCATCCCATCTCCTCATCTCCTAGGAGAGATATATTTCAAGGTTTTTAGTTATATTTATATATGTTACCTAGATATGGAAAAAATAAGCTGAAAACATCTGGATTAATGACAAAGAAGGATAAACACTTATAAACACATTACACAGAGAAGGTAAATCCAACACTCTTATAATCAGTTTGATCAAAGTTTTCTTAAATAATGCATACCATCAATACACAACAATATTAAACAAAAATCCAACCACATCAAAATATTAGATTATAGAACTTTGATCTGGTTTTCTCTCATCAGCAAATTGACTATTCCTCTATTCAATTTGATACACAAATCATACTCCTCAAACAGCAGGTGGATGCAAGCAGAAATTACTCAAACCAGATGCCTTAAAACTATTTTTAACCCTCCTTATATAGAAAGTGAATGCATGGATTCGGTGACACATGAGGACAGTCATGAATATTAAATTGTTTAAAATAATTGTCAAGTGGCTTAACCCGTAATAATAAAGGTATAATATTATATTTTTTTATTGTTATTATCATTTAATTTTGCTTTATTTTATTTTTATTTTACTTATTAAATAATATTTTTATTTATGTATATAGATTTATACACACAAACACATATATATATATATATATATATATATATATATATATACTATTTTTTAGAAATATACATATATATACACACAAGCACCAAGTCCATTCGACAAGCATTCTTGTAACCTAGTTCATCAAATAATCATAACGCAGATAGATCCATCAAGTAAACATTAATACAATGTAATCAAAAGGTAGAATGCTCCTATATGAATTGTTCAATGAACTTCAATGTACTCACGGGCCATAATACACATCATATCCCACCTTACCTTATGTGGACAACCCCTATCTTTCTGCTTGAAGGTGGGCAACAGGTTCAATTGATCTGCTTCCTTAAATATGAATATCTGCTCCTGCTCTCACAAAATTTATCAACAATATCTCATTTTAAATGATAATAGAAAGCATAATACTAGAAAAATAGGAGGGATGTTACACTATAAATATACACATATATTCGGTAAGAATTGAGTTTTTCTTATCATGCAAAGTTATTGTTAAATTTCTAGATCTATTATCCTTTTGAGAATGGAGAAAAAAAGTGAAATTCTATGAGCTAATGAAGTATGATGGGTCTTATAGTAATAAGTATCACTAGGGCGGAGAAGAATGGCGAAGGCGGGAAAATTGGCTCTGAAACCTCTGGTGCAGGGAAGGATGGCAGCAAGGCAGAAGCGCAGGGTGACAACAAGGATTAGGATGGCAGTAAGGAGGACAATGGTGATGCAGAGGATGAATGGCCAAGTACGGCCAAATCTCGTGAACAACCTCAAATATTCTGGGGAGAAGAACCCCCCGACACTGGGTCCCTTCCCCAATGCTCCAAGGGACCCACTACTGATCCCACCAAGGTAGCATCCTATGCTAAAATCCTTTCCAATGAAGGAAGTTGTCCTCACAAGCTTCCTACCACCACCATTATTCCAGATGGATAAAACATCTGCATCCCTAAAAACATAGCCAACAAATATCTTTCAATGGAATGATATGCCCTTGTTGGGAAGTTTGTTGGAGGAAGGCCCGATATGGAGACCATCCGTAGGTGGGCTGTCACCAAATGGAAGACCCTGGGAGATATGGAGCTTGTTTCCCTTTCCAGAGGCTTCTTTGCAATCAGACTAAGCAACAATGAGGACACGAACCGCATCCTCATAGGGGGACCCTGGTTCCTAGGCCGTAAGAGCCTGTTCTTGAGGAAATGGGACCTGGATTTTGATCCTGATACTCAGGACATTAACTACGCCCCTATCTGGGTGCGCATTCCAAACCTCCCCTTTCACCTCTAGCATGATGATATTCTCCTTGTCATTGCCAATGTTATAGGGGACCTTGTGGCTATCGATCCTGTCACTCGAGCACGTAAGCGTATGAACGTTGCCAGGATCTATGTCAATGCTAACTTAGCATCTGAGCTTCCAACCTATGTCAACTTAATTCATAAATCCTATTGCAAAAAGCAACCCCTAGAGTATGAGAATAAACCAGCCTTTTGTGTCGAGTGTCATACTCAAGGGCACCTCAGATCTTAGTGCCCCATCCTCAAGTCCCAACTCACCATGGAGATGAATCTGAGGCAAGACGATGGTGCTTCCCATTCCCAAGGGGCCCCCATAGACCAAAATAGAGGTAACAAAAATAGTGGCTTCTCCAAACCCCAAAAGAAATGGTAGAATCATACCTAGACAGGGAAAGGTCCTCACCAACAACAAAAGATACCAAAACCCCAAGGAGGTTCACAATCACACAAAGGCAAGGAAATGATGAATCCAGATCATCACCAAGTAAGTTCCCCTCTTGCTATCTCCAACAGATTTAACATCCTTGATGAATCTGATAAAATATTAGAAGAAAATACTATGATATCCTCTATTTTGAATTCTCCTCCTAAGGAAACTCCTAAGGGTACCCCAAACCTCACCCAAGTAGGTACAAAGAGTTGTCCCCCTAAATCCAATACCCAGATTTCTCAGTTTCCCCTTTCCAAACCTCCTCTTCAAGAAGAGCAAAAATTTTCTCCCAATCAGGCTCAAGTAGGAACCAAGAACTATCATCAAGATACCCAAATCCCTCCTGACCTAAACATTGACCTAAACTTCATCAAATCCCTGTCCAAGTTAGGCCCTTCTCATAGCCCTTAGGATGGAAGTATGGAGAACTTTCATGATAATCTCATGGTAGACATGACCTCTCCCCGTCTGAGTCAGCACTATAGCAGACCTCCTAGTCCTATCCTGGAGCAGATCATTCTGTATAAGTTCAGCCCAAAGCAAACCAGAAGTACCACCAAATCACCCATTGATTTTGGTAGCGAGAAAAAAAGAGGAAGACCTTCAAAAGATGAAACTTGGAAGAGAGGTGTTGAAGATGACATAGCCAATGGAATTCAGAAAACCCTCTTTCCCACCATTACCTCTCAACCTAGAGAGGAGAATAAAAACTCCAAACCCCCCACCATCAAGGAAGGGGAGGCAAAAAAGCACCCAAATATTCTAAATGAAGATCCTCTCATGGAATGTGAGAGGCCTTAATGGGCCAGTTAAACAAATACTTGTTAAGTCTATGAGGAGGGATATTAAACCCTCAATTATCATTTTGTAGGAAACCAAGACAAATGCTAACAACTCTGTTTCAGTTGGCAATATGATTTGGAAAAATGCAGGTGCGATTTACAGTGAAGCCAGAGAATCCTCTAGAGGCCTCATGTGTCTTTGGGATAAACAAAAAGTAGATGGCCGATTATTACACTCCAGTGATAGACTTTTAAGCGTTCTATTTCATGACTGCAACAATAACTTGTCCTGGATCCTCACTAATATCTATGCTCCTAACACTATTGTTGGGAGAGCTCAGATGTGGGAAACCTTGAGTAGAATAAAGGACTATTTTCAGAACATTCCCTGGATTGTGGCAGGAGACTTCAACACCCCTTTATATCCTTCAGAAAAAAAATGGGGGACTGAAATACCACTCAAAAGCATGGAGGATTTCAATGACTTTGTCAACTCCAACAACCTAATGGACATAAAACTCAAAAAGGCTAAATTCACGTGGAGCAATAGAAGAGCAGGAATCCAACACATACAAGTCAAGTTAGACAGAGTTTTCCTCTCCCAAGAAGTAGTTCAAGTGTTTGGGGATGCTAGTCTTCATCCTATCCCAAAAATAGGGTCAGATCATAATCCCCTAATCCTTGAGATTGATAAATCCAATCCTTACAAAAGGCCTTTCAGATTTGAGGCTATGTGGATACACCATCCAGATCTGAGGCAGAGGGTTTCCCATTGTTGGCAACAAGATTTTCAGGGACACCCCTCCTATAAACTTGCTCAAAAGCTCAAAAGTCTCAAGGAAGATCTAAAAATTTGGAACAGAGAAGTCTTTGGCAATCTCTTTGCCAACAAACAATCTCTCAAAGAAAGACTTGAAAATATAGAACTAAAAATTCAAGAAGGGACGTTGGATGACCAGACTAGAGATGAAGAGAAACAAATCCTTGCTGAGCTCCACAATGTCCTTGCTTGTGAAGAGTCCTTTTGGTGGCAGAAATCCAGAGCTCTCTAGCTCAAAGAAGGAGACTCTAATACGAAATTCTTCCATGTGACTACTCTAAGGAACAGAAGCAACAACCGTATCAAAGAATTGACTAAAAGTGATGGTTCCTCCACTTCAGATTTAGAGGAAATCAGGAATGAAGCTAGCTCTTACTTCAGAAACCTCCTTGAGGATGATAACTCCTGCTCGGCCCCTGCCCAAGCTTCCATGCTTCATCACATCCTCCACTCTATTTCAGATAATGTTAATTCCAGCTTAATTGCTCCTTTTCAAATGATGAAATAAAGTCTACCCTTTTCTCTATGAATCTTGATAAAGCCCTAGGACCTGATGGTTATCCCCCCATTTTTTTCAAACTTTCTGGGACATTGTTGGTCCAGATGTGTGCCTAGCCATTAGAGAATTTTAGTCTTCTAAGAGAATTCCATGAGGTTATAATTCCACTTTCATAGCTCTCATTCCTAAAAATCCCACTACTAAATCCTTAGCTGACTACAGACCCATTAGCCTATGTAATGTTGCATACAAGATTCTCACCAAGATCATGGCTAATAGGATGAAGAGTATCTTGCCTAGAATCATTGATCCTTGCCAGGGTAGTTCTGTCCAAGGCAGATCAATCCTAGATGGTGTCATCTCCATCCATGAAGCCTTGCATTCTACCTCTAAGACTAAGAAGTCCTCCTTTGTTCTCAAACTTGACATGAATAAAGCTTATGACAGAGTTAATTGGGACTTTCTTCTAGCCATCTTACTTAAATTTGGTTTCCATCCCGAGTGGGTTGAGCTCATCAAAGCATGCATTGCTTCTCCTTGGTTCTCTATCCTCATTAATGGTTCCACCATAGGATATTTCCAAAGTAGTAGAGGCCTTAGACAAGGGGATCCCATATCACCCCTTTTATTCATCATCATTATCGAAGCCCTAGGAAGAACCATTCAAGTTGCTTGCAGAACAGGTCTTTTATCAGGAATTAAAGCCTCATCTCAGACCACTCCGGTTTCGCATCAACAATTTGTGGATGATACTATTTTGACCACTAATGCTTCTATGTTTGAGGCGCAGGTGATTAAATTTATTCTCAAGCTTTATGAAGCAGCTGTTGGGCAAAAGGTTAACTTCAACAAGAGCAAACTGTATTTCCTAAATACACCTATCCAAAGATAGAATAAGATTTCCAGAATTCTTGAATGCTCTGTGGCCACCCTTCCTACAACGTACCTTGGCCTCCCTTTGTTTTATGGCCAACCCACAGCTTCCATGTGGAATAATGTCATAGAGAGAATTAAAAAAAACTTGCAGGATGGAAGGGTAACCTCCTATCTCAAGCTACCAAATGCACCTTAACTTCAGTAGCCCTTCAAAGCATCCTTGTGTACTTCCTCTCTGTGTTTTGAGCCCCTGTTGCTATCTCCCACAGAATAGAACAAATTCAAAAAAAAATTCTTTGGACAGGAACTGAGAACAAACAAAGAATCCATCTTGTGGCCTGGGACAAAGTTTGCAAACCCAAAAACAAAGGTGGTGTGGGCTTAGGAGGGTCCATACCCTCAATACCACATTGATAGCCAAGCAAGCATGGAGACTAGTGTCTGGTGATAGAAATGAGTGGACCTCTATTGTCAAAAGGAAATATCTTTGGGACAACAACTTTCTCAGTGTTAATACCCCCATCCGAGGTTCGACCTTCTGGAATTCCATTACAAGTACTAGGCCTCTCCTCAACAAAGGCCTAAGGTGGAAGTTGGGAGATGGAAGCAAAATTGATTTTTGGGATGACAAATGGATCACCAAAGACCCTCTCATTAAGGATCCTACTCTATCTAGACTCAAATATTTCATTGATTCAAGAATAGGGCATAAAGTCTCTGACTTCCTTTACACTCAGAATAACATCATCAAGTGGAAAAGCATCAGGTGCCCTATCTTCCCTAATGAATCATCCACCCTGAACTCCCTCCTGCATTCTACCATCATCCCCTCAACTAATTCTTTGGATCAGTTCATTTGGGAACCTTCAAAAAGTGGGGATTTCACAGTCATATTTGCCTATCTCCTTCTCCTTGATGACAAGGAAAATTTTTTTCCTTTCAACTTTTTCTAGATCAAGTCACTCATACCTAAGGTCTCCTTCTTCGCCTGGTTAGCTATTCAAGAGAAAATCCTGACTATAGACAACCTTATCAAGAAAGGCATTCCCATCCCTAATAGATGTAATCTATGCCTTAATGCCTGGGAATCCACCTCTCACCTTTTCCTCCATTGTCCCTTCTCCTCATCCATCCTTGACTTCATCTTCCATTCATTCCATATCTAGTGGGTCAAACCTTGCTCCATCGGTGACCTTTTTACCCACTAGCCCTCCCCATTTTTTGACCCTCGCCTCAAATTCTTTTGGAAGACTTACCTCCACCACTTCCTTTGGCAAGTTTGGCTTGAAAGAAATAGCAGAGTCTTCTCCCAAAAGCCAAATATTCCAAAGCTCATCACCAAAAAAATCCTAGCCTTTGCAATGGAAAATGCTTCCCTCATACCCCCTTCCCCCAAACCAGCCTCCAGGTTTGAGACTGAGCTAGGCAAAACTCTTGGCCTATCCTTAGAGGATTCTTGTCCTCCGGCCAACCCTAGAATAGACTCCAAATGGATCCCTCCGCCGATGGGATGGTTAAAACTAAATTTTTATGGAGTTGCTAAAGGTAACCCAGGGAAAGTAGGAGCAGGAGGCATCCTCAAAAACCACCAAGGAAAAGTCATCCTAGCCTTTGCTGAGGGATTGGGTGAACAGACCAACCATGTTGCTGAAGCAAAAAGCATGTGGAGAGGGCTTTCCATTGCAAAGAACTTTACCAATAAGCTGATTGTCGAAGGAGACTCCCTCAACATCATCAACCACCTAAGGCACAACGATAGCAGTCCTTCCTGGAGAGTTAGAGACTATATTGAAGGAGCCAGGACTCTTGTACTTGACATGCAAGATGTCATCTTCCAACATGCTTACAGAGAAGCAAACAAGGTTGCGGATAGGCTAGCTAACATCGGAGTTCACACGATCAACATTCAGACCTGGATTAATGACATTCCTGAGGATATTCACAATATTGCTGACTAGGAAAAACCTCAAAGGAATGATTCTCCTCACCAGGACGTTGTCCTCCAGGACCTCCATCCTTTACCTCATGCATAACATCAGCAGATTCTAGAGGATATTCATGTGCCACGTCACAAGTGACTTCCTTAATACCCTATTGGAAATTGGGGTCCACCTGTCCATCCACATCATCCATATTTACCACCACCAGTTCACCCAGTTGTCCATCCATCTCATCCATCTCTACCATCAGCATATCTTCCAGTTGTCCATCCACATCAACCACCATCGAAAGGTCACTTTTGTTTGGGCTTTCATTGTTGGAATGTACGCTAATGTGTGCTTTAAATATTTGTCACACGTGTGCAGGTACCAAAGTGACGTGTTGAGTTCCAATAATAGAAGGTTTCTCGGAGGTCTCCACCATAATCACACTATTTGCTCATTATGGCAACAAAATCATACCATCCTTGGGCTGAGTAACCCCCAATCCCAATACAAAACTATAGCCCAGAGAAAGTTTACTACCACCAAACACGGGATTAGGACGTGGCATTGCAAGAGTAATCGAAATGCTGCCAACGATCATTTCAAGATGGTTCCCCAGATTCTGAAGCTCACTGTCCCAAGAAATCATGGAGGTGCTAAATATTTTTCCAGAAACTCCAGACCGATTTCCAATACAATTTTTGTCAAGGTTATTTTCCCAAACCTTCACATTATCCTCGATCAGTGTCCTTCTTCGAGCAATCAACCCCTTCTCAAGTGCAAGCCATCCTTTCCCTGTGTGCCAAATTTTCCTTGCTCTCATGTCTTCCTTTTTGGCTTTCTCCCATACTCGATAATGATTTTTTTTGGCATTCCCCAACGTTCATGGTGTTTCTCCCAAGTCTACTACTTTTTATACGCCATTGCACCTCCTCGCCTAGCCATCACCCCCCATACTATCCCCCTCTACTTTCATTGTCTGCTGTCCCTTTCGCTCACCCCTGTCTCTCCCATCCATTTCCATTTCAATCCCCATCGCCTATCCACCATGCCTTTCATTGAGCCCAACAATTTTTCCTGTGACCCTATTGCGGAGAAAATCCTCAAGGACCACCACTTTTTCCCCTTTCTCCATATGTTTTCTGGTGATGAGCTAGATATTACTTTAGCCTTCATGGAAATTTTGGATAATGGTGCTATCACTGTGCATGAAATAAGTTTCATGGTAGACCTTCATATGTTGTCTAATATTACTGACTATAATCCTAAAGGGTGATCTATCCATAGGCACAAGCATAATTGGGAGGTTGAACTCAAGGAGTTCAAGGAGAATGAGAAGATCCTTAAAAATGCCAAGGCCCCTAGAATTTACAGAAGTGACCTGAATACCCCTTGGGATGATGTGATGAAACCAATTATGGAATTCATCACCATCGATGACCCAGATAAAACCCTCAAAACCTACCATTTGGCCTTTGTTAATCATTTTCGTGACATCAACCCCCTCAGTATCCCCCAGTTTTTCCTCAACTCCATTAATTTCTTGATCAATACCTATAGAAACAAAAAGAGCCATGACCTTCCCCTCCATCAGGGCCTTTTCAAGGTTATTTATACCTATGTCCTGGCCAATAGCCCCAAACCCAACCCAAGCATCCCTAGTCCTACCAAACCTGTGGGGTCTTCTTCTCGCCTTGCCCTTGCTAAAAAGAAGAGGAAGGCCATTGAGGTGGTCACATAACTAAGGGATATGAAGAGTATTAGTTTTGAAAGTGCAGAAGAACCTGTCAGAAAGTCTGCCCACCTCCAAAACCTGGCAGCTCGGTGCAACGTTATTGAAATAAAAAATGAGGAGGAGGAACCTGAGGATGAGACCAAACATCTAAAGGAATTCATCATTTCTTTGACCACTACCATGATGAATGCCATGGTCAATTCGATAATTGACATCAGGGAAGGACTTCAGAAGCTATTTTTTGGAGGTCAGAGCAATCAGGAGGTTGATGGCGGGTCCAAAGTTGAAAAGGAGACTGCGGTTAAAGAAGAGCCCAAGGAAGCTGATCAGGATGACTTCAAGGATGAGGACAAGGTCCCTATGAAGGATTAATTTCCTCATTTCCTTATTTTTTTGGTTCAGAGGCCACCCTGCATGGAGCCTATTTTTCTTTTGCTATCTGGTCTTCCTCTATTCCCGTGGCTACCCTATGTGGAGCCTATTCATTTTTGCTTAAGCAATTGTTTTGTCTTAGGGTGTGTCCTTTTTCTGCATCCTTATGGGTGAGGTTGCTTCCTCATTTTTGGCTTCTTATGTTTTAAGGTTTGTGGTTTGTCCCTGTTGTTACTATATTCTGTTCACAACAAGTATTTTTGGTTTTGTATCATGGTTTTGGGATCCTTAAACCTGTTATAGTAATCTAATATTTTAATTTACCAAAAAAAAGTATGATGAGTCTGAGAATAACAAAATGTTCTTATCTCTCAAGTCTAGACCTAGAAAAATATATAATGTATTCTATGTTGTTTATACTTAAATATGAAGTGGTTGTTTAGTTATTGAGGATAATCAATTAATTTCTTACATAAAGGTGATTATAAATGTGGAGAAAATAATGAGTTATAATAAGATATGATGTTCTATTTGAATTTATCCTTCAATAGATCTAAAGGACAAGTGAATCAAGTTGTTTGAGTCTAGATTTAGATGTTGGATTTTTAGCTTCATTGGAATGAGATAATATGTGGATCTAATTGATATACTTTGGACCATATTTTAGTTTTAAGATTGAATTATTTTTCATGTCATATCTATCAGTCATGTCCATTAAATTCAAATATACAAACAATATCAAATTATAAAGGGAATTCCTCCCTTGGATTTAAAAGTCTAAATATCATATATGTAGATCTCCCCTAAATATGGTGATTGCTTTTATTTTTTTTATTATGGTTAATGGTATAATCAACACCTCAAGTGAGCAAGTTGTGTTCCTCTATTATTAATTTACATTTTATAAAAACTACAAAAAATGACCACTAACAATATATGTCAGTTTTCTTTATAATGTCTTTAATCAAATTTAAAGTTTCTCCTTCATGTCTATAAACAAAATAATTTTTTTTCTCTCCTGATAATTTTTTCCTTATCAATGGTTTTCATGCTAGCTTTTTAACTTTTGAAGAGTATTGTGATAATAATATCCAATCTCCTTCTACCTCTCTATCATTATTCTAGAAGTTCTTAGTTGATATATCTCTAAATAAAATACTATGGATTATCTTCAAAGCATTCAAATAGACATGAATACTTTCAAAATCACTAAATTTCATTTTGTATATGAGATGCTTCTTTTAGGTTATCCATCAACTAGATAAACTAAGGATTTTAAATTGATCTTATCCAAATATGAAGGACCATCTAAGAAATTTGTAATTGTAAAAAAATCTAAATATTTTATATACCTTAATTGAGCAATGGTAGATAAACTATATTATAAAATTAAAAAACTTCCATATCTCTATTTGGAGATTCCTATGCTTGATGTTTGAGAGATGAAAAGTATGGAAATCAGTTTTAGATAGGATAAGATTAAGCTTAGTAAGATATAGAGCTATATAATTGTCATTGATAGGTAGAGTTTAGCTAGTTATATTTTAAAAACTATTTATACAAAATTGAAATTATCCCCACCTATATTACATTGTGATCACATAACGATATTACAATAGCTTGGTAGCTATGCATGTATTGCTTGGTAATATTTGAATCTAGATCTCCTCCTTGAAAGACAAGAAATTTAGCTAGTTGAGCTCATGCTATTTGATAACTATGTAAATTTGTATTGTAGGCAAATCCAATTTATATAATGTCTATGTTGGATGTATTAGTAGGTGTAGTAGCTAACGTGGGAAACAATAAAAATGATTTTTTAATGGAAGGAAACTAAGAATAATTTATTATTTTATTTACAGATAGAAAAAATATTTTAGTAAATGGAGAGGGTGAGATAACCTATGTACAATAAAATGATATGCGAGGATTCATAAGCAAAGTTTGTTCAAATAATATATACAAATGGAGGATAATTCTAGGCTATTGTTAAATGCCAAGTAAAAATGTGGGATCAGAAGAGACAAAAAATATAATTAGAATAAGTAATATAAGTGTAGATTCTCTCATTTGGAACTTTATTTGAGAATCTCTTTTTATGAATGGTCATAATAAATTATTGGAACATTTGAGAGAATTTATAAACTTTTTATTTTATGCTTAATTGTATCCATATGGATTTCTTTAGAAATCCATACTCAAGATATTTGATTTAATCAACCTCTAATATTTTGGGCTTGGTTAATATATATATTTAAAACTAGGAATAAATCCATTCTTTAATTCCTATACAAGATTTAGTGGGTGGTGACTTAAAGTAGCTTGCCTAAGATTTGATTACTTCTTTAGAAAGTCACTCCATTTCAATGTTTTATAGGAATTAGGTGAGTTGATAACTTGATATAATCTGTTTATAAAGATTCTTGAAGGTATATTGTAAGACATGAATATAAGATGTTAGGAAATAAATTATTCAGTGATGATTTAAGTTCCCCTTAAATAAGGCTATGGGATCTTGAAGTTGTCCATAAAATTGCACCTTTCCTATGGTTTACAATGAGAAGGAAAATATAGAAGTTTTTCTTTTAGAATGTGAGGATTTATTGGGTTGTCTTGAATTGGAGGAGTAAATGATCATGCTTCTTCAATTTCATAGCCTTGTAAATATTATGGTAGATCAACCTTACAAACATATGTTGGATGAAATGGGTAGAATAAAATATGATAGAGAAAGAAATCCTAGGTAGGTCTATTGTAGAATAATAATAATAATATCCTTAATTTATAGTATTTATCCTAGGGTAAACATGGTAGGTATATCCTTTAGAAGAAAATATTTAGTAGGAAGAGTTATAGGTTTTGAACATCCATTGATGTTCCTTCAATAAGACATCCATTAAAAGGATCTTCATTGACTTTTTACAATATGGAGGATGTTTGGAAGATGTGTATTAAGTTAGATTATGATAGATGATTGAAAGGTATTTTTGTGAAGGTGAGAGATAGAGCAATCTCTATAGATATTCTAAATGATATTTTGCTCATTTTTTTGAACAATATAGCTAATTAACTAATAATTGTGTAGAAGTTAGATCCTTGTTGACAAGGATTAAAATTTCTATAGACTAAACATGAAAGTGTTTTAAAATAGAAGGTAGTTTCCAAATCATTGTTATTTTTATTACAAAAATAGTTATAGATATTATATTAACAATATACTTTTTCCTATGATATAAATAATCTCCTGCTTAAAACAATCTCTTGTAATTGCAAATGTATAAGCAAAGAAAGTAATTATATGGTTGATAACTTGTAGACATAGAGTAATTATTATTATTTTTTCTTCAAAGTACTTATTATTTTTGAATTAAGGCTAAATACTTGATTTTCATCAACTAATTCAGATTCTTCCACTAGAAAATTTTGTCATCATTAGAGAAGTGAGATAGTATTTTCAATGAATTTTTGGTTTGCTTTACGCAATATTTTTTATAGTATTATCTTAGTGTCAAATTCCATAATATTTTTTAGAAATTAATAGAAGCATAGTATTCAACATAATTCATATCCAAAAATATAGAGAAGCAAAATAAAAATGAGTAAGAGATAAAATAGAAATAGTGATAAATGAAAGATAAGAGTGGAATGCCCTTAGGCACCCAACGATAGATCATGTGGATATACATTAATGCTATGGATTAGGTGGTTATGGATATATATAGTAGATATCTAAACCTAGCAATAGTAATTATATTTCACATCAACCTAACCCAACATAACATAAGAGATTAAGGTTAATTACAAATTACAAATTACAAGGTTAACCATACTAGTGGTTTAACCAGTGTTGCTAGAGATAAATACATTAAATCATTAAATAGTGATTGCCCATATGCTTACATAAAACACTACACACATTATTAGCCTTGTACAATAAGGCCAAATCACTAATATTCAAACACCCTATAATCTAAAGTAGGGTCCAAGGAGAGAAGACATTAGAGATAGTAACAATTTCCCCTCTCCATATTGAATGCTTTAATGAGAAAAATATATTTGAGTGTATATCACCATATGGAATACTATAGTGTGCTTTAATGATCTAAAATCATTTGAATCTTCTTTAGCATCTAAAAGACTACCATTTTCTTTCTTACTATGGAATAAAATCCTCTAAATCTACCATAATCTAGAAGACTACTGCATCATTATTACTACTAATGAAAAGTTAAAGGATGATATTTGAACCTTAATAAGCATGAAGGGGAGAGTCAGGCTAGCTGAGATAGCCAAGCCCCCAAAGGACCTATCAAGAATAGAATATACCCCCAAAGAAAAAGATAAAGGACATGATTTGAAGAAAACTTGAACCTAAACACGTAGATTCCATCCCTCCAAATATAAGAAGTCTTAAAAAAACTTGCCAACTAGTAGCGTTAGCCACCCATGTGAAGAGGAGACATGCCCTCCTCCTTGAAGAAATATCACACTACTTCAACCCCAAAAGAGGCAATGCTAGTGTGGGTCGAACCTTAGACTTTTCAAGTTTAAATCTTAAGCACCATAATGTTGTCCAACAAGTCATTTATGCTAGATGCAAATAAGAGATTAGACCTCTCCTTAAATAATTCCATGCTAGAGAGAGAGAGGAGGGAATTCTAACAAAAGTGGTACCAATGGGGTTTAAACTCACACTATTTAGCCATGCGTCCTTGAGATATTGCACACTAGCTAGAGAAATGCTCTAAGCTAATTGACAAGAGGATTCCTTTTTCCTTAGATACAATTTTGTCTCCCCACACTCAAGTGCATAAGGATAAGTGAAGAATAGAGTAAAAGGAATATGATGGATGATTTGAACTTGTGGCATATATCCTCTAATAATAAGACCATTATAGGTTCTCTAGAACATTGTAGAAAGAGACATCCTCATACTTATGGCAAATCCTTTAATAAATATCATATGATTTTAAGAGATCAAAAAAACATATGGTTTGCACAAAGACTTAAAATGCTTTTGTATGTTAAAGTTATGGCCTTTAGAAGTTTACCCTCTAAAACAACCTTAAAGTGTCATTTTTGAAAACATCAATTTTCTTAAAATCCCTTATGACTTTTCTACAAGGAATAATAAAAAGAAATTCCTTCTTCTACTCCTTATGCTAAAAAATGCCTATGAAGTTTTGGAATATAATTTGAAGGGGATTGTTCATGACTCATATGTTGTTGAAGATGCCTTATTAAACATGAACTAAATTTTTTTCTAATTAGAAAAAAATTTAGATGGTTAAAAAATAGTTTCTCTATGTGACTAAGTGATGATGCCCCATACTTGCTTTGATACCATGTTAGATTTCACAATATTTTCCATAAACAAGCAAAAGTATAACATTCACCACAAGTCATATCCAAATAAATATAGAAAAGCAAAATAAAAGGAAGCAATAGAAAAAATAGAAATAATGATAAACAAAAGAGAAGAGTGAAGTTCCTTTGGACGCCCAATATAGATTCCATTGATACATTGATACTATGGATTGAATTGTTGGGGGGTTTATAGCAGATACCTATAAATCCCAATAATAGTAATTACATATTCAGAGACACCCATACACTAAAATCTTGGATTAATTATGAAGATCAGAGATGCATTGTCCTTTTCATCTGGAAATTATTCAATTTCAGGAAAGAACTACTTAGTAACAGTTTGCAGAAGATAACAGGATCCTGACTTATCACTTCGTTATTCTAGCCTCCAGAGACCATGACCAGGAAGCACCAGGGTGATCACAGAGATACAACAATATCAACTCGTCGTCGACTCCAACAAAGAACATCTACGACGACATCCAACTCTTACATCACTCACTTCTCTTTAGCCTTGAATGTTGGGAGTAATCCTTGATCCACAGATCTTGTATATCATATGTCATCCTGTTTACTGTTTTTCTTACTTTATTTTCTTTGGAGCTGCATTAGGCACTCCCGTTGCTTTGTATATGTCCTACTTTACAGTCCTATTGACCTCTTTTGGTCATCGATGGACATTAATACAAATTCAAATTCAGATTCAAATTCATATCACATTAATCTAAGTCAACATAACATAAGGGTTTAGGTTATTTATAAGTTACAAAGTTAACCATATTGGTGGTTTGACCAATGACATCAAGGATAAATACATTAAACTATTATATAATGATTGGTTGTATGCTTACACAAAAATCATCACACATACCTGTAGGCTTACATAAAGGTTATACAATGCACTGTTAGCCTTGGCTAGTAAGGTCAAATTACCAATATTCCAACACTTAGAAGAATTTAATAGTAAAAGATGTGTTAGTACTTATTATTGTTGTTTTAGTTATTTATTGTTTTTAATGATCTTCATATCAATATAAACATATGTTGAAGATTTGTCATAAGACTTAGATCACCTAGTGTAAGACTTAAATTTATTATTAATTAAAAAATAGTATCCTTTAAAACCCAATGTTTTATATCGCTTGGCAATATTACACTCATACATGACAACATTATCATGATATTTCAACAATTGACAATTATGTATATGTAGCTTGCCAATAGAATATCCACTTTGAGAGTCCTAATTTCTAGCTAGTTGATTCATGCCATTTAATTACATGTTAAAGTTCACCAATGAAATTGAGATCTCAACCTAAGATGTAAAACTCCTCCTTCATCGTCACTCATCCCAAACCCCTTAGGTCCACATTAAGGATTTTTTATAAATTCAAACCTTGATTTATGGTAAGAAATTTCTTATTCCTCATCACTTATCCTACATCTTATACATATTTTTTTTTTCCTTGGAAAAAAGTCGTAATTTTATATAAAGTTTTTTTTCCTTGGCAAAAAAGTCGTAATTTTATATTAAGTAAATATGAAATTACATTAGTCCTCGAGGGCTAGGTGGATTGGTAAGACGTTGGGCACTTACCAAGAGGAGACCTAGGTTCAAACCTCGGGGGCATGTCCAATTTGGGCAAAGGTAGTAGTTTGACCTGAGTTTGTTGAGTGTGCACCAGTTTGATGATGATGGTACCAACCCTAAGCCATTGGGGTCTCTTTCACTCCGAGTTGTGTTTACTGAGACGGGCTAGGGGTTATAGTGGTAGCACCATGATTTGATGCTACAATCCAAGGTAATACAACTTGATCCTTGACCAGTTGTTCAAAAAGGAAAGTTAGTTGTTGATTCCTCTATATATATAAAAAAATGAAATTACATTCTTTGTATGCCTCTTTGGAATTTCTTCAAAATTTCAATAGTGACCCAAAGATCAGGTCATTTATACATCTTAACTAGCTCTCTCTATCATGCTAAGTTTTATTGTTAGGCACATTCCCAATTTATCAAACACTATCCTTTAAATCATTAACTTTTGAGTTTTTTTAAAAAGTTGTTTTATTTGTGCTTGTTTTAACTAGCATGTCTCTATCATGAAATTACATTTTTCATATTTCTTTAAAATTTCAATAGTGACCTAAAAATTAGGTCGGTGATACATCATAATTAGCTGTCTCTATCATGCTAAGTTCTAACCTTAGACACTTTCCCAATTTATCAAACAATATCTTTTAAATACTAACTTATGAGATTTTTTGAAAATGTTACTTTTTCTCTGTACTTGTTTTAACTAAAATGTATTAATCCCCAAATAAAAAATTTAGCCAACTGCAGTGCATATAATATAACAATACCCCTCATTATGAATATGATATAAACCATCAATATAATATAAACCATCACTTATCCTAAATTCATTGACCTTTATATTAATCATTTTTTATAAATTTAAAATGATGTGAAACTCATTAACTTATTCATTATCTTACGATAAATGATTGTGACGCCTGTGTGCCAAATTTGATGTAAAATGCACCTGAAGGCTAGATTCATGCGTCATTGATCACATACATGGAGGCGATCGTCCCAGCAAGTATAATACGCATGTTGTGACCAATAGAGGGCGTGGAGGGCCAATAATGGGATGGGTCAAAGCAGCTCCTGTCACACCAAAAGGTCACATAAACATTCATTACCTTCACCACTCTTACTCTTTTCTTGTGGAAGGAGTCAGCCCTTAGGAGTGTTTGATTCCCTGCCTAGCCTGTCTTCACCCTATGGCAATCCAAGTTGGCCTTTCTTCTTCTTCATCAACACTATTTTTCAGATCAAACCCATCGGTGAAGGTGCTTTCCAAGGTGGGTGATGGCGATGGATATTTCTTCCAAAATGCTAAAAAGGTTTTGTCTAAATATAAATTTTTGAGATATGAAAAGGGGAGAAAGAGGAGATTTGGGGTCACAGTTCCGGAATCCGTAGCCAATGCGAGTTCAGGGGGATGGAAGTGGTGGTCGTGGGACAAGTTAAGAGAGGAGGCAGGGGCTCCTCCTCGCCTCAGTGATGTGATCTGGCCCGCAGCAGGTCTGTCTTTAGTCTTCATTGTCTTCAATTATTCCATGTCTTCCTTTTCCTTAGGTTAAAAAAGCAGCGGTTGAATCATTCATTTCGAAAAAGAATGAAAAAATTGGAAACCAGTGTTCCATTTTTAACATGAACATTTTAAAGCCTTTGAAATTTGAATGGTGGAATCTTAATAAAAATTGTCAATGGTTTTTTTTTTGGGTTCCCCATACTTTTGGGAGTGGAATTACAGTGGATGTTTTTGTAAGTTAGAACCCTTTCCATGATTATGCTATTTCGCTTCCTTGTGATTATACCATGCTAGTGGTGTTACATCCCCTAATCAAATCCCTTCATTCTTGTATATCATCTATGCTTACAAGAACCTTTAATGTCAATGCCGGCCTTATAAATGACTTGTTCTGCCCTTCACTCACAATCTTTGGGAATGTTTTGCATAGCTTGTAGAGTCAGAGTATTTCTATCATGCCTTGCTTAAGGCAGTATCTTGTGAGATCCAATGAGAAATCGAAGTGTTGTACGCCTTATGAAATTATCAAGTACTAAGAATCAATCTTTACTAGTAGAAGCAGTGCAACCCTTTTATTATGCAGAATGTATTTTTGTTTGTAAAAGTAAGGTTTGGTTGATAAGCTTAGTTTTATGCAGGGGCATTTGTGGCAATGGCCATCATGGGATATGTGGACAAGTTGATTGCACCTAAAGGGCTGACATTGACTATTGCACCTTTTGGTGCTGTTGCTGCTGTGTTGTTTGCTGCTCCAACATCTCCAGCTGCCAAGGTAGGTTGAAATTTTATAAAACCTTTTTTTAAAGTGAAGCCATCTGTGTAAAGTAAAGTAGGAAATTCAGGAGGTCATAGACCATGAGTTGATGTGTTTATCATATATCTCTGATTCTACAAAATTTTACTATACATGTGCCTATGATGTTTATACAATTTTATTGATTGAGAAATTAACCTCCAATTTAAACTTTTTAAGTTTTAATGATTAAACTCTGGCAAAGTTAGTGGTATGTTATTGGACTGTTATACAAGCTACCCAAATTCAAATTACGGAAAGGAAGACACCCATTATATCTATAGGAGTGTGGTCCCAGTACCACTTTACCTGCCTTTAAAAAAATAAAAAATAAAAATGAAAAAGATGTGACAGGCACATTCTTACATTTGCCTTTAAACACCAGTTCAGTTCACTAAACTAAATCATAATTTAGTCCAACTATTATGAAGCCTCCTTTGAAATTAATAAATTTAATTTTGCATCTCATATGCAGAAGTACAACGTATTTGTTTCTCAAATTGGCTGTGCAGCTATTGGAGTCATCGCCCTCAGTATATTTGGCCCAGGTTGGATGGCACGCAGTGTTGCATTGGCTGCATGTGTGGCTTTCATGATAGGCACCGGCTCTCTGCATCCTCCTGGTTTGTCACCCTTTTATACAGAATACTCTCATTTATGCATTGCATTTTATAATGTAGATGCCACTCTCCTTGGCCTAACGCCCAAACATTACTTAATCTCTCTAAATCATTTTGCAGCTGCTGGTCTGCCTATACTTCTGATCGATGCACCAAAGCTCCAGCATCTGCACTGGTGGTACGCCTTATTTCCTGGAGCTGCAGGTTGCCTTCTCTTATGTTTGATGGTAAGTAAGCCCTCCCTCAAAAGGTTTCCTGCTAAACGTTGTTGGTGTTGACAATTGTCTATCCCCTTAAAGAACAAAGTTTTTTCATCCTCCTCCTGCTATGAGGCTTGTATAAATTCATATTATGCCATATTCCAACTTCAATATGTTTTGTTAAATGTCTACCATCATATCTAGGGAACATGGTTTTTTTTTTGGTAAGACCTTAATACTTAATGGTATTATAATAATTTTATTAGATGTATGTATTAAGTAAAACTTAGGTTGGAGGTTTTTAAGTTAATCTAATGTAGGTGAAAGTTCTTAAGTTCCTCTGCAGTAGGTGAAAGTGGAGGTATAAGTTGATGAGGCAAATATTTCTGACATATTTTTGTGGTTTTGTGCTGCAGCAAGAAGTGGTGAATTTTTTGAAAAGCAATTACAAGTTTTGAGGAACTGAATGCATTTTAAGAACCTCATCGGCGATAAGAAAACTGAATGCAAGCTGTTTCGTTCCAGTGGCATATTCTTCGTTGGAAGCAGTTTGGTTCCAGTGACATATAGCAGTTTGGTTCCAGTGACATATTTCTACATTGAAATTTCGTTCCAGTAACATATATTTACGTTGAAATTTTGTACCACTTTAATACCTCTTATATCGTCAGCAAAGAAATGTCTAATTCCTCATAACCACTGTTTTCCAACATGTATTTGTGTGCGCGCGGCATATACAAGTTTCCCGGTAATGTCGACCATATTTAATGTGAAAACAAATAATTATTTTGGAAGTGGTCGTTCTTTTTGCCTCGAGTCTCTCCAGATAAAAATTAAAACGTCACCTATAGCCATTAAAATTAATCAAAATTTATAATTATTTAAATTATTATCATTCGTAATTTTTATTTAAACAAATCAAAATTATAATTAAAATTTTTCACATTTTGTTTCAAAGAGACGCTTGACCCAAAACTTATTTAAAAGGTATTTGCAACACGAAGAGAATAGTCTGTAAGGTCGAAACAATATCGTGGTCGATGAAGCCAACACCAAACACCAAACTTACCCTGTAATGTCCAAATGAAAAATTGCTTCAATAATCTAATCAGGTCGAAACAATATTGTGGTCGATGAAGCCAACACCAAACACCAAACTTACCCTGTAATGTCCAAATGAAAAATTGCTTCAATAATCTAATCAGGTCGAAACAATATTGTGGTCGATGAAGCCAACACCAAACTTACCCTGTAATGTCCAATTGAAAAATTGCTTCATTAATCTAATCAGGTCGAAACAATATTGTGGTCGATGAAGCCAACACCAAACTTACTCTGTAATGTCCAATTGAAAAATTGCTTCAATAATCTAATCAGGTCGAAACAATATTGTGGTCGATGAAGCCAACACCAAACTTACTCTGTAATGTTCAAATGAAATGTTGCTTCAATAATCTAATCAGGTCGAAACAATATTGTGGTCGATGAAGCCAACACCAAACACCGAACTTACTCTGTAATGTCCAAATGAAAAATTGCTTCAATAATCTAATCAAGTCGTGCAGCTGTCAAGCAAATAAGACGATTACATATTTGATGTTAGATGTTGAAAACATATGTAGCTTTGGATTAGATACATCTTACCTAGTGGTTGAATGGAGAAAAACAAATAAATAAATTATAAATTTTTTAACCCTTTTCTATAACATAAAATAAAACGTATTACAAGGGTCATAGTAGAATAGGTGGATATGCCATGAAGAAAACATTTTTTTTACTGGATGGATAAGTCACTTGATCAAACATAAGGAAATATAACAGGTATAACACCTAGAATATAAGTAAACATAAATTAATTAGAAAAGAAGCTTTAACCTTATTTCATAAGTAAATAAATTAATTTAATTTTAATGTTTTGATTTAAAAATGTGAATTATAATTAAAATTAAAACATTTATTTAAGTTTTCTTAAAAATTATCCTATGCTTTAAAACTAATTAGTTGTGCACGTTTACATGTTATCATTTTAATCTTTATTTCTATTTTATATTGAGATATTTATATTAACCTTGTTAGAAAATATGTTGGTTTGTCTTTTTTGTGTGCTAAATACAACAATATATGAATAGCTTCTTCCTTTCTAACCTTTTTCCTTTTGTCTTTTCTAAATCAAGAGTCACTTTCTATTTTGTTAGTTCAATATTTGCGTTGAAAGGAATATTGATTGTAAATGCCAATATAAACCATCATGGCATTTAAATAGATCACTACTCTAGTTACCTTTATATACACATATTTTGATTTAGATTCCTATAATGCACATCTTAAATGACTCATATGAACTATCTTTCTAATCCCTTTATGGGTCAACATTTTCCTTTTTGCTATTGGCCATACAAATTCTTTTATTTATGGAAGTCTTTTTTGAATCCAAATGTTGCTAGCAACTTTTCATACTTGGGTTTTACAAAGTTCAAAATAACAACAAAATTTGGCCAAGAATGCTTTTATGTTTCTTCTAGAATAGTTCAAACTATTAATTGGTTCACAATGTGAGATTTTAATTTTAATCATAAGTTGATTGATTTTCCAAGTTCCTTCAAGAAATACTCTAAATCAAGGTTTGTGTGGTGCCACAACTTAGGAGAACAATCTTGCTTATTCAACCTCTAACCTTATAATGGATGAACCTCATCTCAATCCAAGGAGATATTCAAGAGAGCTAATCTCCTCCAAGTGGAAGAACTTTCTCTCTAAGTCGATTCTTACAAAAAAATATTTAACTGGTCCTTTCTCACATCCCATGTTAATCTTTTATGACCAAATTTATATTTAATAAAAATAAAATTTCATGTGGACAACCATTAACATGGGTTGTTGAACTCATTATGTAGTTATTTTAGTCACGTTGTTGAACTTCCTTTCTCAAGTAATCCTTGAATCTAGTTTAATATTTAGTTCCTTATTTATTAGCTCTAAAATTTGATATCTTATATTTTCTACCCATTTTGGTATGTATATAATTATCCATTTTGCAAGTGTTATCTTATTATTCGTTATGGGAATTTCCATTGAAAATATTTCATGATTCATGATAACTCTTTCAAATTCTTTTTGGTATTGGAAGGATGAAAAATATATACAAGGGAATTGAGTGCATACTTTAGATGATAATTGAAGTCCATCCAAAAGAGAAAGCCAATAGCCTATCTATATTTGAAGCTTTTATTTATATCTTACCAATATTTTTTCATAATATGATGGAACATCTATCTTTTTTTTTGGTATTAGGTAGAGGTGGTTATAAGGTCCACAAACCTTTTACATAGTCAAAATGGGCTGGTTCTAGCTCCAAGCCCGTATAATCAAAATACAAAATGGATCTTCCCAAGACCCACATTAAGCCATACTTAGAGTCCGCAATCCTATACTTGTCGTTGGACTATTCAGGATAAAAAAAACTAGACAACACCTAGAACTTATTAAATATAACACTAGGCTAATGTACCGTACACTTGTCACTTCCCAGGTCCCAGCAAATGGGTTGCCTTTTGTGCCTCTGTCTAATTCCATCTGCCGGATTACTCATCATCAACCACTCGGATCTCCTGCTGCTCTAACAGGTTTGATCTTAGATCTTCTTTAGAAGCCAACACCAGTAATTCTTGAGGGAAGTTATCCTTCCAAATTTATATCTCCCAAGCAGAAACTGCAATATTTGCCATTAGATCCATCATCTGGTTCCCTTCTCTAAAGGTGTGTTGGATTCGGGCACTAACCAAATGGGATTCTAGGATAAGCTTCGAGATGGTCCAGCTGGGGTCTTTATCCTCCTTAATTACCTTGATTATATTAAGTGAATCCCCTTCAAAGATTACTTACTTATAACCCTCTAGTCTGGTAATTCTCATTGCCTGCATGCAGGCTCGGGCTTCTGCAAAATTATTTGTTTGAGTTCCCAAAGGCTCCGCAAAGGCAAGGACCACTTTTCCTTCCTCATTTCTCAGAACTCCTCCTGCTCCTACAACCCCCGGATTTCCTTTGGCTGCCCTGTAAAAATTGAACTTAACCCACTTTTGAGTGGGGGGTATCCACTTGACACCATCCCGTGGGTTGGTTGTAATGACTAGGTCTGGAGGCTCCTCTCCCCAGTTCCATAAAATCCTCCTTTTCCTAGGAGACATGATCTCATTTTTGAAGTAGAAGGTTTTCTAGTTTTCTTTTAGAGCTCTGATTATTTTATTACCACATACTCTGGGATCTTTCTTTCATCCTTTAAATACTCTCTTATTTCTCTCATTCCATATCCCCCATAAAAAATAGGGTAAGCTGAGCTTCTAGAGCCAATTCAAAATTTTCGCCCGGAAGGGGGAAGCCCATTGTATGCAGAATGCAGACATGCTATTTGGGTGGACCCAATCTATATGAAATTTGGACAGAATCATTTGGAAGAATGCACAAGAAAATTTACAAGTTAGAAAGATATGAATTGGAAACCTCTCCTCTACAGATTATCTGTTGTCAGAATCTTATTTTGAACTGCCAGCCAAAAGAAGAAAGTTATTTTTGGGGTTAAATTATTTAACCAAATAATAGAAGTCGGAGTCCAGCCATTAAATCCTGAGTGGATTAGTTTATAGGCAGTTTTTACTAAATAGATCCCACTTGTAGTTTTTCCCCACATCATCTTGTCTCTTCCTCCCCATGGAATGATCGGAAACACCCTTAAAGCATAATTGAGTTTGGTCAGGGCCACCTTCTCTTGCTCAGAAGGATTTTAAACTGTGATTTTCTTCCAAGAGGAAGTTTCATGTGCTACAGTAAGAAAATCCCCTACTTTTCCTCTCATTTCCTCTAAAATTTTGTGTTGGAGGACCCGAAGGTCGAAGTTATCTTGCAGAGGGGCTTCTTCCAACCACAAATCTTGCCAAAAGTTCACTTGTATTCCATTACAAATTCTCCATCTAATGCATGTTTTGACTACCTCACGATATTTAAGCAAACAATTCCAAAAATAGGATCCTCTAGGGAGATTATCAGCGTTCCAGAAGTCTTGATTATTTCTAATATATTTTGCCTTAAGAATTTTTACCCATCCCAATTGATTATTATTGACAAATCTCCAGATCTGTTTGCCAATTAGAGCTTGGTTCATTTATTTCATTCTCTCCAGCCCCAGGCCACCTTGATCTTTGCTTGTACACACCTGATTCCATACTACCAATGAAATTATCTTTCTCTCCTCCGAACCTGACCACAAGAAGTTGTGCTAAATTTGCTCCAGTGTAGCTCGTACCTTTGCAGGCATTCTAAATAGAGACATGCAATAGATTGGAATGCTCTATAAAGTAGTTTGAACTAGTAAGGCTTTCCCTGCAGAGCTGAGAAGGTTGCCCTTCCACCCTGCTAACTTTTTGGAGATCCTGTCAATGACTGAGTTCCACAATGTAGCCTTCATTCTTCCTTTGAACATAGGCATGCCTAGATAAGTCGTCGATAAAAGCTCCTTTCCACATCCAAAGAGGTTAGCTATTCTTTCCTCCCTCCCACCAGGCGTGTTAAAGAAATAGATGCTACTCTTATTATAGTTTATGTACTATCCTACTTCCATCTCATACTTGGTTAGAATTCTCTTTAGCTTCCTAGCCTAAGGCACCAAGGCTTTGGACACAATGATCGTATCATCCACAAACTATTGGTGAGACACTGGCTCTGCTATTGAGGCTGGTTTGAAACCTCCCAATCGACATTCTGCCACAACTTCTGAAATGTTCCTACCCAATGCTTATGCTAAAATAATAAACAAGTATGGAGACAAAGGATCTCCTTGTCGCAGCCCCCTTTCACTCTTAAAGTAACCGGAGGGTGACCCATTCACCATGATAGAAAATTTTGTGGTAGAGATACAACTAAAAATCAACTTAATCCACTGGGGACAGAAACCAAATTTACCCAAAATCTTGGTGAGGAAACGCCATGAGATCCGGTCGTAGGCTTTATTCATGTCAAGCTTTAGTAACATACCTGCTTCCTTACTAGCCACCATTGAATGAATAACCTCGTGAATTATGACGATACCATCCAATATTTGTCGTCCTTTCACAAAACCTCCTTGGTTCATATTAATGATGAATGGCAGGATAACCTTCAGCCTATTGGCGATTATTTTTGTGAGAATATTCATCAAAGTGTTACATAAAATGATAGGGCAAAAATTGGAAAATTCGATTGCTCCCACTAGTTTAGGGATGAGGACTAAAAATGTAGCATTAACTCCTTCTGGGATTTCCATATCCTTTTGAGCCTCAATTATAGCTTCCACTACATCATCGCCTAGGATATCCTAAAACTTCTGAAAGAAAGCAGCGAGGAAGCCATCCGGTCTTGGGGAGCTGTTACCATCCATGTCAAAAATTGCCTTCCTGTTTTCCTCCTCTGTAAAAGGGCTAAGTAAGAATCCATTACGATTCTCAATGAAAATGGGTGGAATGACTGCCAACAGAGAGTCCTCTTATTCAATAATAGGATTTATATATTATAGCAACGATTTAAAGAAATTGACCACTTCCTTATGTCTTTCATATCTTTGGTGTTAGACCCATCGACCATCTTGATCTCCTTAATTTTGTTAGTACTCCTGTGGTGAAGAGTAGAGACATGCAATAACTTTGTATTTATGTCACCCTCCTTCAACCAACGCAATCTAGATTTTTGCCTCAAGAAGGTTTCTTCAAATCCCAGCACCATGTGGTATTCGGCTCATAGCTCCCTCTCCTGGTTTCTCAGATCTTCGGTATGCTGATATGACTTCAGCTTCTCCTATAGTTCATTGATATTGTCTTTTAGTTCTGCTTTTTTTACGAAAATATTGCCAAAGGAAGTTTTGTTCCACTCTCTAATGTTAGCCTTCACATTCCTCAGTTTACACACCACTTGGGCCAGTTTCGAACCATTATAATTTTTGTCCCACCATTGGGAAACCAAATCCTTGAGATCCTACTGTTGGAGCCACATAAGTTCGAATCAAAAGGGTTTAATGTATTTTTTCTTAGAGTCCTCCCTAGTTTCCCATAGAATTGGGTTGTGGTCAGACCTGATTCTTGGTAGTGTCGTTAATGAAGAGTCCCCAAACCTCTCTAGGCATTCCTGAGAAAGAAGAAACCTATCTAATCTGATTTGAATTTGGTTTTCCTTCAATATTTTGTTATACCATGTATAGGAGAATCTACGCAGGTCCACATTCATCAGCTCATGTTGATCAACAAAATCTCTAAATTCGTAGATATCGGCAGTTATTCTTTGAGAGCCCCCAAATTTATCTGCAGGATTAAGGCAATAATTGAAATCCCCCGCCATAATCCATGGGTAGTTGGGGACTGTCTCCCTTAGTTCAGCTAGCTGACCCCAGAGAACTCTTCTTAGTACCTGTCTAACTGGAGCATATACATTCGTTAATATCCACTCTTCATGTGTGGTTTTATCCAAACATAGGAGACAAATAAACCAACTAAACATCATAATTACTATACTATCAATAACATTCTTGTTCCACATAACCAATAGCCCTCTGGTTGTTCCAGTGGCCTCCTGGGCTACTGCTTCAGCTTCTCACCAAGTCCTATTCTTAAAAGGAATCACTCTATTCTCCTCCATTTTAGTTTCTTGTAGTAATATCATAGCCAGATTGTATTCTTGTCTAAGAGCATACAGAGCTCTCATTTTTGCAGGATTGCTCCCGTGTATATTCCATGATAGAATCTTCATTTATGGGCTTTGGATCCCCGATCCTTCATGCCAAATTGTAATATTGCTTGAGTGCCATCAACCACTCCTCGCTCTGCTTATTTCTACCTTAAGGCAACATTTCTAGGTTTTCCTCTTCCTACCAAACCATATCCCCATACATCCACTTTAGGCGGGGGTTACTTGGGTTTCACTTAGCTTCTAGTAACCATCTTATATGGGTCAGTCTTGGCATTTGGGGTAACAACCTGGATCTCCAGTTTTACTGGTCTTTTTGATAGTGGAGATTCTGTGCTCTTAGCCTCTTGATTAGTAGGTTCTTTTTTCCCTGCTTTGGGGGTACACCGATCTTGGTGGTTCACCTCTACCTCCTGAGTATCCTTGCCTGTATTATCAGTTTCCTGCTCCTTCCTCTGATTTTTCTCCTCTAAATCCTTCTCTTGGGTCTCCTCTACCTCAGATTCCACTTCTTGGTTATCCATCTAATCTCCCTTTAGATGATTTAATGCATCAAAACTATTCTCCACTAGGATGTTGATCTCCTTGGAATTTCTTCCCATAAATTTCTCTACAGTACAGGGGACCACTTTCGTCGAGCCTCCATAGGTCTCCCGTATTACCCAATCAAACTTACTTGCTCCAAGGTGTTGATCTATGTGGTTTTTTCCTTTGTGATTTGGTTCTGGGGCCTGCTACATCACCTTTGGAGTAGGTTATACTTGAGGGTTTCCACAAGAGGGATCAACTCCCTTGTGAGAGGATTCTGGAGCATAGGTATTTTTGGGAGGAGGGTTATAACATTACCTCTTTCTGACATTAGGTCGAATGGGATTTTTGATATTCATATTTCGAGCCCCACATCCTTGAGGCCCATGTTGGATAGGAATGGAGACCTGCGGGGGAGGGATATTATTCTAGGTTTGTGGAACAGTATTTTGGGGTGGGGGTTGGTTCTTGGAAAGGCAATGGATACCCTAGTGCCCTACCTTCCCAAAAACACTACACTTAATAGACATATTTTCATATTCAAAGGCCTGAGTATGAAGGCCATACATAGACAATAGTATAATAGCTTTAGGGAGTTCTTTACTTAGGTCCACCAACACACACATGCGAGCAAAAAGAAGTCTTGTTCTGCTCAAGGTTGCAGGATTGATAGCTACCAGTTCCTCAATCTCTGCAGCTATCCCAACCAAGATTTGCTCATTCCAGCAAAGTAGAGGTAATCCCGACATCTTAACCCAAATAGGAGCCAAATCCAACACTTGGGTTTGGGAGTTGAAATCAGGTCCAACACTTTAGATACAAGCCCCTTTTCCCAAAAAACCAAGGACCTCCTTGAAGAATCCTTTCCATGTCCTGGTCACATTGAAATGTCACCAAAAGGAAACTCTTGGATAAAGCCTTAATCATCATACTAGCCCTTGGCCACCATTTTTGGACGACCCATCTCCTTATGACTTCCAAGTCCGACCGAACCCCCATAAATTTTGCCACTAGATACGTTTTGCCCTCCATAGCCACATGCTGAGCTAGGGTATCCGGGATGTCCAACCTACCATTAACGGGTTTTAGATTAAAACAAGATTATGATAGTTTTTGCTTACCATGAAGAGCATTAAGATAAGATGGTCTCCAGTTGTCAGGTTTCTCTTCCCTTGATACTGACGCACAGAGTCCTGGTCCCCATTAGAGATATCTTCAACCGCCTCCGCCCAACGCCATGGGTCCAGTTCCAACGGAATTTCCTTGTCCACATCCTCCGCTTGGGGCCCTGCTATCTCACCAGAGCCCCCACTTGCGGCGCATTTTGTTCTGCCATCTGAAGCCCCACACCTAGGGTTTGCCACCCCTAGACCTCCCGCTCCTCCTCCTTGTTGCTCCATATTCCTATGGAGCATCTATCTTTAAACAAACTTATATTAAGTTATTAGAAAATAGTTCCTTGTAATAAAGCCAAGAATACTATCTAGGCTTGGTTGATTTCTAGGTAACATATTAATGAAGTATATTCATGATTTATCAATACTTATAGTCTATCCCAAATCTTGTGATTAGATCTCTAATATGTCCATATACCTTCTAGCCTCCAAAGTTGATGTCTTTATCAATAAATAAATATCATCCATAAACTAAAAGCGAGAAATTTCTTCAAAACCAAATGTTATCATTTCTCCTTTGTCTTTCAAATAATATGCCCTAATTCTTATAATAGAATGAGGCAAAAATAGGAAGATATTGGGTCTCTTTATCTTAGACACTCAAATATACCAAAAAGTTTTAGGGCATGCCATGATTGATGCTAGAAAAATGAGGCAATAAGATGCAAGTGTTGATCCACTCTATGAAAGTTAAACCAAGATTTAAATGCTCCAATATTTTAATGAGAAGAATTACTCTACATAGTTGTATACCTTCCTTATATCCAAGAACTCATAGAGTGCACTATCTCATAATCAAGATCCCCTTTAGAATTTACTTTTAATAAAAAAAGACTTCTTGCTCCTCAAAATTATTTTTATAAGTAATACTTTAAGATTTTAAATAATGATCCTATATATTATTTTATACATGGTATTGTAGATTTAGACCAACCTTAGTCATTAAACAATGTGACTTTTAAATTTTATGAGATGAAATCTATGTGCAAAAATCATTTTTTTGATTAGGTATAAAAAGGGGTTTTAAAAGGATCTTGAAACCTTTTACAAACAATCAAACATAGAGAAACCAAGGCAGTAGCCACAAGTTACCCAAAATACCAACAAACCCCACAATCCTGCTAAAAACAACCAATAATCCAGCAACTCCACCCACAATATATCCCAATAATTAGCTGAACTTGGACCCTCAAGACCAGCATAGAAGCTAATAACTAGATCAAAACAGAAACTAAAACACCTTCCCACATGGGCCTGAGAAGCTAGCATAGGCAGGGAGACCAGCCCCAACCGAACCTCAGATCTTAGGAGGAGCCTCTCCCACATCCCATAGGTTTGACTTGGAATCCCCAAGATCACCCTCGCACTGATGCATCATAGCCTAGATATCTTTTGCATAAGCAATGACCACCTTCAAGGTCCCAACCAAAGCCTTTCGATTATCTTCCAACATTTTTAGGTATAACTCTAGATGACTATCTGATAAGTTAGGAGACTTCCCTAGACAACTAGCTGACTCCACAAAAATTTTATCCTTTTTTCTCACCAAAGCTTGCTCCTCTGAATTTGACTTTACCACTAAAATAGGGGACTTCTTGAATTTAACCAAATTTTTAAATAGGTGCTTGGACCTCTATGATTTCCCTCCTCTAATCCCCTTAGGTAAAATTGAGACACCCCTAGAAGCCTTTGGGAGCTTATCCTCCAAATTTCTAGAAATGATAGGGCTTAACTGGTAGGGTACCTAGGAATAGATTAACAGGTCATCCGACATCTTAGAATTACTAAATTTTGAGTGAGAATACGCTGGAGATAAAATATTTACTAGAACCTCCTTCTAAAGCGCCAATTTACTGAGAGTAGCCTCCCATGACAGTATTTTAGATTTTGCAGCATGCTCAAAGATTAAAAGGGCCAACCCCTGGTGAATTGGGTATGAGCCTTTCCCTTTCCTAACATCTAACATAGATTTCTCCATAGATTTAAAATAAGGATGATGGGGTATCCATCATTTTCTTATGGTGCAATTGATTTAAGAACATGACATGGTAACTTCGTAAGACATCTTTGTTTGTATCTAATGTGAAATAATCCATCATTACTAAAACTACCCTATTCCATGGGGTCTTAAGTGAATTTATCTAATATCCATTTTGAATTTTTGGAAGATAGTCATCTTCATCCAAAAGGCACCCCAACTCTCTTATTAGGGAATGCATTTCCCTATTGTGACAAAATTCATCTAGAGGAAAGCTTGTTACCTTAGCAATTAAAGCAACAAAAATATCAAATTATATTCCTCCCATTTTCCCATTAACAATTAAAGCTTGTGCACCATTTGCTTTGATAGATCTTTATTATGCCCATGAAACTTCATAATACAGTCCAGGATACCCCCTTTCCACATAATCTTTCTAATATCATCCTCTATATCAATCATATCTAGTTCTAGCACTACTCCTTCCATGATCTAGTGATTCGTCCACATGCGAAGTTGTTGTAAGAACTGAGAATCCTTGACACCAACCAACCTATTCTATAACTTATTGTTATGAGGAAAAACATCACCAACAGGATCAATAAATCCATTAGACTATTGGGGCGTGCTTGATTCCTTCCTAGGAAATTAAAAAAAAAATACCAATCCCATATGTGGTGTAAATTTAGATGCTCAAAGTTAATGTCGAGAATAAACATGCAAGTTACAACGCTCTTTCCACACATCCAAAAAATGGGGCTCAACTTCCAAGACACAATTTTGCCTATAGCCAAAGCACTTATGTTTTGCCACCTCAAGAGTTGGATCACATAACGAGGAAAGGGAAGTTGACGAATATAAAGGAAAATCTAACAACCACCTTTCAAATAGCAACTGCTACTGAGTCGATGCTCCAATCTAGGCTGATTAGGATTGGTAGACCACATCAACCAAGGTGGATTTGAGAGTCAAAACATCCCATCATGCAAGTCAAAAGGACCAATCCATCTCCTATAGAGCCACTTCACTCCCTCCTTCTAGTGCATATCCAATGAGTGGATAAGACACAAAACTAAGCCTCTTCCCACGATATCACTACCCTACTTGGACCAATGATTACTAGAATCACAAAACACTAACCACTGAAGTAAGAGTTTTAAACACCACCTCACAACATTAAATAAGGACTGAGAAAGGACAGGCTAACCAACCAAAACTAGCCATGAGGCCCACCAACATAGCAAAAAGGAAAACCTAAGTGGGAGAAAAAAAACACTTAAGATGCCAAGAAAAAACAACCAACCTCAAAGAACAGAAACTAATCATCAATGAGACAACCCTCCCCAATAAAAGGTGTTAAACCAAGAAAATTTAAAAATAGGAAAGGAATAAGGACAACACTTCGTGGGAGACAGTCTAAAACCAAAACTAAGAAGAACCCCCCAATGAGACCACCCTCCCCAAAATTTGAAAAAAATACATAGAAAAAAATACATGAAAAGAAGATTAAAACCGATCCTAAGGAGAGAAAGGAGCAATAGGGTACTACAAAAAATGACCCAATAAGACCCCCCCAATGCAAGGCAAATAACCAAGCCAAAAATGACAAACTAGGACAATTCATTAGTCAAGTGAAGAAGACCAAGGGGGAAATCACTCCTCCACATAGAGAGGCCAATCTGAGAGACCCCCATATTAATGAGGAAATTTGTAGTGTCATTGCCTTCTCTAAAGATGTGTTGTAGACGAACATCCTTCCAAGATTGTAAAATTCTTTTTCCCAAACTAGATTAGAGGTATTCCAATTAGGATTCTGAGATTCCTTCATGGTATTAATAATTTTTAGGGAGTCTCCCTCAATTATTACCTTTATGTAGTCTAAATTTTTTAATAACACCAGACCTTGAAAAAGAGCTCTTGCCTTCACAAAGTGGCTAGTTTGGAGATCACCTTTATCATTTGTGGCCACCCCTCCAACACCCACATTCCTTAGGTTACTCTTTGATGCCCCATAAAAGATGAGTTTTACCCAACCTAGGGGATGTGATTCCAAGTTTGAGATATCTCTTGGCCTAAGATGAGGTTTACCAATCCCCTAGGTCTTGGTTGAAAATCAAGCTCAAGCTCTAACCTAATATCCTATTCCCCTCCTCTAGCTGAGTCCAAATTGAGGCATGAGATGTTCTCAACCACAACTGTAATGGTTCTAAGGAAAACACTAGTAATATCTTTCTAGAAATTTTCAAAATACCTACTATTACTTTCCTTCCAAATATTCCAATAGAAAAAGGTAAGTAGAAGCATCAAACAAACTTTAGCCTTGGTGCAAAGAAGGGAGGAATTCATTGTTCACAAAAATCTGAAATGATTTTTGGGGTAATCCAACAAACACCCAAATATTTTAGGATTGAGCACACCACTCCACATGAGAAAGGACATTTAAAGAAAATATGGATAATGGAATTTGTGTTTGAATTACACAAATAACACATATTCGACAAAAACATTCCTCTTTTGTAGGTTATCCATTGTAAGGATTTTATTTTGGATGGCCAGATAGAAGAACAAGTTGACCTTAGGAGTGAGGCCCTTTAACCAAACTTTAAATGGAGGGAGCCAAGGCCTAGAATTAGAGTCCAAACAAAAGTAGGTTGACTTCACAAAGGAGTCATCCTTATTCCCCTTTCAAAAATGAAAATCCTTCTCTTTCCCACTCTTGATTACCTAAAATTTCAGTTTGTTTGAGATAAATATCTAGGCATTATTCTCTGCTTGACTTAGGGTAGACAGAGTTAAGGATTTCCACCTCTTCAATACATTAAATGGCTCCAAGAAATCATCAAATTTTACCCCAAAGGTGGTTCTTGTGACAGGCTCGACACAAGTCAAGTCTTCATTTTGAGAAAGGGGCAATTCCATTAACCAGGGATCTTCCCAAAAGTGAATTTTCCTTCCATTACCCAAACACAATCTAATTCCTTTAATGATAGTAGATCTTGACTTTAGCATTCCCTGCCTAAAGGCAGATCCCAAGGAAGGAAGATGACCCCTAAGGAAGTTTCCATCCTGATTTATATACTTTGCCAAGACTATGTGGACGTATCCCACATTCTCCTTACAAGTCAATTTCCACCCTTGTTTTGTAAGGAGGGCCTTATTCATTTGATGAGATTTTCTAAGACCCATGCCTCCTTGAGTATTACTGCTACAAACCTAGTACCAGGACACCAGGTGGAATATCTTTCTATCATCCACACCTAACCACAAAATTAATTTTTGGATACATTCAATCTTGTGCAAAATTTTCTTTTGGATTTGAAATAGGGACATAAAAAAATAAGAATGCTCTGGAGAGAGGACTTAACTAACAATGCCTTTCCCGCTATACTGAGGGCTCCCTTCCATACAACAAGTTTATTATAGAATCTATCTATCATAGGGTCCCAAAAGCTCTTTTTAAATATTCCTTTAAATATAGGTAATCTTAAATAAACAAAATGGAGACTCGCAATCTCACAATCCAAAATGTTAGCAATATTTTTCAACCTAGGGAGAGGAGTATTTAAAAATAAAATCTTGCTTTTCAAAACGTTTATTTTTTGGCTTGCCACCTTTTCAAAAGCAAGAAAAAATATTTTAATCACTTTGGCCTAAGGGACAAAAGCAAGCAATGATAAAAGGGTATCATCAACAAATTGATGATGTGAACCTATGAACCTATGTTGATTTTCTAGGTTCATTAAATACCCTAACTATGTATCCTTTAAATATATCCCCAAAAAATGATAAGAACTTGAAGAGAGTCCATCAAGACCTCAAGATTATCTTTTATCATTAAAATCAATGACATATCTTATTATATAAAGGAATGGAATAAACCAATATTGTCTTTATAGACTTTTAAATGAAAGTAAATCAATATTCTTTTCTTGGTTGTTGGGTTAAAAGCATCATATAAATCTAACATCTTATTAAATAAGTCAATGTCTACTATAACTATGTCTTTCAAGAATTTCAAATATTTCTATCGTAGTTGCTTATTGTATTTCCTTTGCTGATTTATGAAAGAACATTTGGTTTCTATCACAAGAAAAAATCTATGTTTCTTTGACCATTATTTATAGATGTATTTATTCTCTAAAAAATATATTTTCAAAATAATTGTTCCCTTCCCCAATATGTTATCTTCCATATTAAATTATTTATTAATGTTTGTGATCTTTTTCTTTACTTCCTATTTATACAAAAATATGCCATAATATTGAGTTTATTCTTATTTTAACTTCCTCAACATTTTTGGCTTCTATATGAATCCAATAATTCAAAAACCAATATATTTTAGTCTAACATTCCACACTTTTTAGACGAAGTATATGTATTAATAGTGTTTGTATTTTGTCTCTACATGCATATAGTTTGCTATAATGACTTATTTGAAGAGCATAAATGCTAGTCTTTAGAAATTAGAAAAGAAAAATATATTTTTTATAATTATATAATATTTTTTCAATAAGCTATATGTGGCTTCTTTTGGAGGCCACTCCCATCAAAATACCAAAATATTACATTTGGTGTTAGATCAATTAAACCATATCCAACATGTCTTTTTTTCAAAAATATTATCTATTTATTTTTCTATCAAATTTATTCATCTTCCTCAAAGTGCTATGCTTTCACAATCAACTCCTTAACATCATTTTCATTAAGATTTAAAATCATTTTCCTCTAAATTTTGAATTTCATCAAGATAAAGATCAACACTGTGATTGGCTAAATTATTTGCTACTTGATTTCCTTCTCTATAAACATGCTCATATTTCTAAGAGATTACCTCCAATAACATATGATGGACATCAACAATAATATTAATCCTCATATTCATTTTTGTTAAAGGCATTAATGATTATTTGTTAAACCCTATTAATTGAAATATATTTCTATCCTTTTTCAATTACAATTCTAATTACTAGAAGAAGTCCCCTCGCATCTACATAGTTGTTAGTTGAAGTTCCATATGATTTTGAGTAAGTGAGGAGAAATTTTCCTTCATTATTTAGAAAAATGCCACCTCCATTGGTTTTTCTTGGATTTCCCTTAGAAGCACCATTAGAATTAATTTTGATAAAGCTAATTTTTGGAGATTTCTATTTTATCCTAGATCAAAGTAGATCATTTTTTTAGTGCCATTATTATAGATGAATCTTCCATGCATGTTCAAATCTTGTAACCAAGTTGTTACCACCACTTTTTCCACACTTGAGACTTCCCATGATGAGCACCATATCTGCAAATATTTTGCAAGAGAGGAAATAAGATAGTTCTAAACTTGGACTTTGATTTTAAGATTTATTTAAAAAAATTCTATTATTTGTTTCAAGCCATAAATTCCAACAAATAATGACAGGACCAATCCTCCATAGAATACATAATGCTTTAACTTTGAAATAATTAATCTAACACTTCGTCAACTCTTTCAATGTCGATGAAGCTACCCATATATTTTAATACCTTTTAAAAAGTAACCCCATAGCAAAGGGGCAATGAAGAAGTAAATGGTTTGATGTCTCTAAATTATTTTTACACAAGGCACATCTAAAAGGTCCACGGTATCCTTTTCTTTTTAGACTCTCTCCTATAAGAATCTTGCTTTGAATAGCTAACTAAAGGAATGTTGAGGCCTTAGGAAGAACCTCTAGTGACCAAACATTCCTCCAAGAAAAATATTTGGGAGTAGGGAATTTTTATTTCTCTAAATCCTCATATCCAAACTTGATTGAGTTCTACCATATTTTGATAGATTCTAAACCAACTCATCCTTTAATGTAAAATTGGGTAAATAAAACTCTTGAAGAATCTTTTAAAGTGTTAGCTTTTGGTGCTTAATACTTAAAATAAATAACCACAAGATCTAAAATAAAGTTCCTATATGAAATATATGTTAATGGCAATATCTAAATCATATAAAACTCATAAATAACTTCTGCAACAACTCATAAAATGGCCATTAAAAAATGCTCACAAAAGTAGTATATTGATATAGAATAAAGATCTCAATTACACCATACTTCCACACACTCTCACTGTACATTATGTATCTCTCTCACACACACAGAGACACATATATAATGGAATGTGACTCTTCATATAGAGTATTCTTGACCTTCACTCTTCTTGAGACTCTTCACTTTCCTACTCTATGGACTCATATGCACATGGACTATTATGCACATTTACATTATTGAATACTTTGCACATTTTAATAATACTTGTGCATTTATTACATTGCATAAAGTAAATACTCACACTCTAATATAAGACACACTCCTAATCTAAATATATACCCAATGTGATACATTAGCATGTACCAAATAATGTAATTTACTCTAACACCCCCTGTATTACATTATTTGGTTATTAAAGACTTTAGTCTTCAATATGGTCTTCATCCTGGTTTTGAAACTTGTGCTCTTCTTTTTTGCTTTCTTCATTATTCTCCTTATCTGTATCCTAATCAAGTAAATAATTAGTATCTTCATAAAATACTATCTTTGTTGAAAGAGCTTTAACTTCATGTTCTTCTGTAGGTTCTTCTAGTTCTTGAATTTCCTGAATCTCTTGAGCTAAATGCCCCTTTTGATTTCCTTCTTTATATTGTGGTTGAGGTTGATTGTATTGATTCTGATATTGAAATTGTTGTTGATGTGGTCTATATTGATTATGATATTGTCTTGGTTGAAATGACCTATTTTATTGGCCTCCTTGATTTAATTGATTTCATTGGAATTGATTTCTTGGATTGAATCTATAGAAATTTGTACCATGTCCTCTCTTTCTGCATACTTGAAAATATCTATTATTCCATTTTGATATTTCCCTTAAGAATGAAGTAACATTTCATTATGGATTATCTTTTGAGACTAAGGTATTGTTAGTCATTTCATCTTTGACTGAATTCTCTACCTCATACTCTTGTAGTATATTGACTAACTCATCAAATGATGTATCTTTACTTAGAATTTGTAAAGATGTGACTAGATGCTTGTAGCTTTCTGGAAGTGCTCTTAGAATCACTTGAACAAGAAACTTGTCTTCTACCTTTTCTCCTAAGGTTAATAATTTTCCTTTTATATTTGTCAATTTTCTTAGAAATAACTATATACTTTCACCACTATTAACTTTTAGAGAATGCAATTGGGTTTGAAGATTCAAGATAGTGGCTTTATTATTTTGTTCAAATATCTTGGCTAAAGTATTACAAGATTTTATAGAAGTTATTATTGAACTAATGTATGGATGTAAATGTTACTATCATGAGTGATTTTACCTCATCTTCCTCATACATTTGATTTTCCCTAGCATCTTTATTAGGTTTAGATTTTGCTCCTTTAACAATATCCCAAAGCTTTTCTACTATCAATATTGATCTCACTTTGTTTTTCCATGAAGTGTAATTAGGACCTTTAAGAAGTTGGGATTCTGAAAGAAAGAATTTATTTGTTGTCATGATAACACTTGTAGACTACCTTATATATCCCTAGTTTTGAGTTTTTTTTCCACCTTGATAAACCTTTTCAACTTCTAAATTTTGAGTTGAATTTAAGTATATGATCAAATACTAACATTCAATTCTTTAAATATTGTATTATACTTTGTATTTCCTAATGTTTGGATAATGATCAAAAAATAGTTTTGACAAAGGTTTCAATTCTTCAAATCTTTAGGTGAAAATCCTTTTATCTCCAAATTTCAAAAATATGATTTCTTAATTCTAAATTTCACAAACCTATGTTGGTGTTGAATTCCTTATAACTCCCCAATTATAAATTTATAAATTCTATAAAAGATATTTGCAAGTTTTGTATTCCTATTTTGATGTTGAAATCCTTATTTCTCCAAAATTATCAATTTGCAAATATTTCAATAAACCAATTACAAAACTTCAAATTATTTTCTCAAATCTTCACAAAAATTTCCAAATAGCAATAATAAAATATATATGGTTTTTATTTACCACTTATAAACCTTATTCCTCCAATAGCATTAATTAATCAATGTGATAATATAATAATCAAACTCAAACTTTCATAAATCAATTATAAACACTCCTTATTACTCCAACCTTTGAATAAATCAAATAATAATTTGAGATTTACCTCAATAATTTGGGTGTGTACTATTTTGGGTGAAATGCTAGATCTTCACTGTTGAATAGTCAAAAGTTTTCTTGCTGCAAGGTGCTCTCCTGATTTTGCAACCCAAAATTCTTCCAAAATGAATCTCTCCTTTGCTAATTTTGGTCCATGCAATAAATAAAGATTTCAAAATACTTTGACTCCCTTCTAAGACATTTGGTGCTTATTTTTTTGAGTGCAGGTGGCACATAAACGCTTGTCTTATTCTATAACATTTATTTAACACTCCAAGTTATTGTCCTTCTCATAACTCTTGGCTAAAAATAGTTTTCAAACTTTGGCTGATTATATTCAATGATTCTATAATATCCTAGGTGTTACATTTATTACAATACCAAGTGTTAAATGAACTCTACAACTCTTCAAATGAGCGCTCTTCCTTTGATAATGCTCCAATTATTTACCACATGTTTTCTTTTCTTTCAAACGTATTCTAACGTACAATAGTGCTTGGCCTTCTACTTTCTCCTTTGGCACTTGGCTTTCTAAGTTCTCCTTTGTGTAATGCGGTTGCTCTTCCAATGTTTTCTCCTCTCATGATGGTGCAACCACAACTTGGGTGGTTTTTCCTTTCTAAAATGGTGGCCCCTCAACGTACGATGGATTCTTTGGTTGTCACTTCCACTACATTGCTTCTATAGATTTTAACCTATTTTGATGTAGCTTTGCTTCTCCATAACTCATCTTCAATAGGTAAGCTTGAAAGCTTTCTTTTTTAATACTTTTATTCTTTTTCCACTTACTTTATTGACTTCTACTTTTGAAAATTGTATAGGTTCAAAGAGACTTTCAATTTTCAAAATTGCTACCTAAATACCATCAAATTTGCAGCTCTTTTGCTTCTCAAAACCCAAATATTTTGAAATTTGTAGCTCCTAAAGCTGCCCAAAAATATGCTTTCTTAGTTTTAATTGTTGCCTCAAAACTTCTCTTTTCTCCTTCCACAAAGCTGCCAAGAAACTTTGAAATTTGTAGCTCAAATTCTTCTTTGAATGCTATCTAAAATACATCTCTATCTCCTTCAACTTTTCCAAATTCTCTAAAATTTGCAGCACCAAATACAGTCCAATATGCTGCCTCTAACTCCTTCAATCTGTTACCTTTTTGTTGTTCGCAAACTCTATATTTCTTGTAGATCCAAATGCTACCAATATGCTACCTTTTTGTTATCCATAATCTGTCTCTATCTCCTTCAATTCTCTGCCTTAAATGACTATCAATTTCTTCTTCAATTAGTTATCCAAAAAGCTTCCAAATCTACCCAAATTTTTTCCAATTCATAGCTCTTCAATATTCTTCTAATTCTACCCAAATTCGTAGTTTAAAACTCTTCAAATGTGTTACATAACTTTATTCTTATTAACAGAAATCATTCACCAATATGCAAAAATATCAAATCATTCATCCACAAATAATTATCCACAATAACAATCCACAAATGAGAGAGAGATAGATAATACCCTTAAGGTAGGGAAACACCAATAATAATCCTTAAGGAAGGAATAACTCCACAAGATCTCCCAAGATGAGAGATGCCACTTAAGGAGGGCAAAGTCCCATAAGCCACTTCATGGGCAAAGACGATTACATATGATTGATCTCCATGATGATTACAATGACAAATATCTCTTCTTTATATATCCATCTTCTCATTCTACTTTGGGGAGCCTACTACTAATATAATATTATATTATAATACAATCAACCTTGGGTTATGTGTGGCCCATGCCAACCCTTATACAATATAATAATATATCCCCAAATATCTATTCCTAGGTACCCTACCATGCCACCCTCCTTACAAATATTTCATCCTCGAAACATATGAAGAAACAAGATAATATGATTTGCTAAGCAATGTTAGCAATTGGTACCAATCTCGATCATCCATCCATCCAAGTGAAACATGTTGATGTTGGTATGCCATTTTGTTACTTGAGTATCCAAATCTGCTTCGTTGGCTCCACGCTTCTGCTGTTGTATTTTGATAACTTGAATGATGGGTCCACTTGTTCCTTGATGTTGATGAACCGCTCTGAAAACCAGGATCACTATGCTTTCTCTGCCAAACACTGCCATAGTTGGTGCCCTTATGATTCCATGTAGAACCATAATATTGCTGCCTTGAGCCATACCTCCAAGATTATTGTCGCTCATGGTGGTGTGGATGGCGATATGGTGCAACCTTAACTTGATGTTCTACCTTCTTTGACTCCTCAACATTTGGCTCCATTGTTTTAAATTCTTCTACACATTGTTCTTTCATGTTCTCTTTGTTTGGTGTGTCCTTGTGCTCTTCTATCAAAGCTTCCTTGGACTCTGCTACTATTATTTCCATGGACTCGATTGTTGCTGCTTCTTCCATGGACTTTATTGCTGCTACTACCTTCTTGGATTTTGTTTCAGGTTCTTCTATTTGTTCTTCAATTTGTTTCTCTACAACCACTTCTTATTTTTCCTTGGATCCTTGCTCCTTAAGCTGAGAAATATCCTGCAATGTTATCTTCTTTTTCCTATACCATAACTTCATAAACTTCTTTTGCACATTAATGTTAACAGTACCCAAAGAATCTAACCAAGGATAACCAAGAACAATATCCTCATCATCCATCTCAATAGCATGAAAATCTGAATGTAAAACATATTTATCCATGGTGATCTTCAAATCTTCAAAAATTTGAACATTCTCACCCTCCAACTGTATGTCCTTAATTTTTGTTGCTTGAACCTGCAACCTCTTAGCCAAAGCAATATTAATAAAATTATATCTACTACTAGGGTCAATGGAAATAATAACCTGTTCCTTTTGAATGCTTCCATGAACCTGCAAAATAGAACTTTTAGATGAATTTAAACCCTTTTGATCCTTCTCTTGCTTTTGAAAATCCAAATATGTGGCTTCATTCTTCTCACTATCTTCCTTAACATTTTCCTCTTTCTCCTCCTTGAGTAATTTTATTTCTTTTTCATAGTCTTCATTTTGTTTCTTGAAAACTTCCCATTCTCCTTTCATTTCATTTCGCTCATTTTGAATTCCCTGTAGTTTCTTTTCAAGGTCTTTGATGACATCCATCAAGCTATCTATCTTTTTATTCCTTCCCTCAAGATCTCTCTTACAAATATCTAACTTTCTTTGTAATTGAATAGGTTCCCATTTACTCAAGAATGCATGCTCCACTTCATCCCACGTGAAGTTATTTTTATGGGCACTATTAAAACTATACAACCAGGAGAGAGCTTCTCCTCCAAGATAGTGAGGAAGCATAATTTTCCAAAAAGGTTGATACCATGTAAAATTTTTCCACCAATCCCTAACATCAATATCATCTTCTCCATTAAACTTTTGTAGTGCCATAGTTGATGCCCTAATGCAACTAGGGTTTTTTGACAATATATAGCATGCCCTAATGCAAACTAGGGTTTTATGGAAATAAATATCTTCCCACTGATTTGAAGCTAAAATTCCATAGAGACAACTAGATCTGCAATTTTTCTTCCAAACAAAATAAATTGCAACTGATTTGCTTACCCGAACTAAACAAATTTCATCTTTCAAAAAAATTACGAATTGAAAATTCATCACTGCCCTTGTTCCAGATGGCTGACTTCAGAAGGTCGTATCTCCCTCAATACTACTCAGATTCCTTTATATGACCACTCATTTTAAAGCTCTTCAAATTCTGCACAAAATGATCCAAGAATCATCTAAATCGGATAAACTTTCGTAGAGATATGGCTCCTGAAAGATGAGATATTTTTCAAAAAAATCTACAAAATTCATCACTATCCTTGTTCTAGATGACTGACTTCAAAAGGTCGTATCTCCCTCAATACTACTTAGATTCCTTTATATGACCACTCATTTTAAAGCTCTTCAAATTCTACACAAACTGATCCAAGAATCACCTGAATCGGATAAACTTTTGCAGAGATATGGCTCCTGAAAGATGAGACGTTTTTCCAAAAAAATCTGCCCTAATTCTGCAATCCCCACAAAAATAATCCCCACTTTGCCAAAATCATTGCTTTGATACCACTTGTTACAGAACTTTATTTTCATTAACATAAATCATTCACCAATATGCAGAAATATCAAATCATTCATCCACAAATAATTATCCACAATAACAATCCACAAATGAGAGAGAGATAGATAATACCCTTAAGGTAGGAAAACACCAATAATAATCCTTAAGGAAGGAATAACTCCACAAGATCTCCCAAGATGAGAGAGCCACTTAAGGAGGGCAAAGTCCCATAAGCCACTTCGTGGGCAAAGATGATTACATAAGATTGATCTCCATGATGATTACAATGACAAATATCTCTTCTTTATATATCCATCTTCTCATTCTACTTTGGGGAGCCTACTACTAATATAATATTATATTATAATATAATATAATATTATAATACAATCAACCTTGGGTTATGTGTGGCCCATGCCAACCCTTATACAATATAATAATATATCCCCAAATATCTATTCCTAGGTACCCTACCAAAATGCTGCTCCAAATTTTTTATTTCTCCTCCTCTATCTTGTTGCCCTAAAACTCTTCAAATTTTGCCCCAAAAATCTGCAGTATTCTTCAAAAATCAGCCTTCAAAACATTAATGGTTGTCTCCAAAAATATTAATTTGTGGCCTCTTTCAATCTTCTTTCTCCTCCTTAGCTTTCACTGAATTATGTCTTCAAATTTGGCCTCTTTGTTGGCCTCTTCTTCAAGAATCTAAATGTCTTGAAGTTTTCAAAAATACTTTCTCAAATTTGGTAAACTTCTTGCAAAAATCCTTCTCCTTGAATTAGTTTCACAAATCCTTTTGGGCTTCTTGTTGAATGACAACAATTGTCCCAATTTTGATGTGATTACCTCTTTTCAGGAGATTCTTCTTCTTGCAATCTTCCACCTCAAACTTTCTTCAAATCTTCTCTAATGACCACTTCTTCAATTTCTCAATAGGGTTTCTCTATTCTTCTTCTTTCTCCTTCCAAATTTTCTTAAAACCTCTTCTCTTGGGTTTCCAAATTCTTCAATCTTCTATCTCCTCTATCAAATATGCAATGGGAACTTCTTCTCTTGGGTCTCCTCTTTCTTCAATCTTCAATAGGGATTCTTTGGCTTCTTTCTCAAATCTCCTATCTTCTTTCTCAAATCTACAATGGGGACCTCTTCTCTCGGGTCTCCTCTTTCTTCAATCTTCAATAGGGATTCTCTGGCCTCTTTCTCAAATCTCCTATCTTCTTTCTCAAATCTACAATGGGGACCTCTTTCATGGGTCTCCTGAATATTCAATGTCTACTCTTTTGCTGCAACTCAAAAACTAATCCCTACATGAGGAAAGCACATAGAATTTTAGGAAATCGAAGGTGAAATTCTTCTCTATCTATTGTAGGAAGATTCTCAACTTTTGAGAACTAATTTTCTACAAAAAAATATTAGACAACAATAATCAAATACATTCAAATCTCCAAAAATCTGAAATCAATAATCTTCACTAGTTGTTCTTCAATCTAGTGGAAAGAAATATATGTTGAGTCCTAGTCTTCACGAGTTTTTCTGCAACCCTATGGAAATACTCTAGCCAAATAGCAACTTTCAAATTTTGTAAAATAAATCTCCCTATCTCCTGTCAATCTTGTCAAGACCCCAAATTTTCAATCCTAAAAACTAGAGCACATATTTTTTTCAATACTAACCGATAAAAAGGTTACTAATAAGATGTGCCATTTTTCCATCATTCCAAAGTTCTACCACATTTATACTCACATTAGTTTATCAAAGTGAGTATACTATTTTAAAAAGGTACATCCATCCCTATACTCGTATTTGTCCATCAATACAAATATACTAGGTGCAGATTAACTCCCTCTTATTATACTTACACTTGTCTATTAGTGTCAATATTTAGGGGTGAGGGTACACCCATCCCTAAAATTACCTTCATCCATCAAGGAAGTATACTCGATTTTTACCCAAATATTTCTAGTTCATCAGAAATATCGTGACATTTGCTACACTCCACATAAATTCCTTTTTATTTGGGTGTTGTCACTTCATCTGTCTCTTATTCCATTAAGAGCACCAATCATCACTACCAATGACAATACTTAGCATGTCTAACACTATCTATTGGTTACTATGCCCAAATTCATTCGAACTCTAGCTTGACCAAGTATGCAACTCAACTTAACTAAACCTGAGCTTTTAATATCTATGGCAGTAAAAGTCGGCATTGGAAACTCATTTTCCAAGCCTATGATCATCTATGGGAAATCCTTACGAGATTAACCAAAAATCTAGAGAGTGAGGTTCAACTCCCTCTAAAGGATAGCACACAGACATAAGAGCTACTGGTTCCCATTTAGGTTTATCTACAAGATATTCACACAGATCCAAGACTAAATAAAATGAACATCTATTTAAAATATTAATCATCCTGAACACATCGATGCAAGTGCACGCCATGGAGGAATCCCTCAATATCATACATTGAATACATATCTCACATTGCACCATAATCAACACCCATCAAGTAACTTTAACTATTTGAAGTAAACAATATATAACATCCCAATAATAACCATTTGTTCGTTCTTTTTACTAAAATTAGAACATTAATAAATATTTGTAACTAGCATCATCTATTATGCATTGAGCATGTGTTGGTCACAAATCTGCCTAAGTACAAGATTTCATCACTTGTGCGCCCTAGACTCGACCAACATTGAAAGGTCGAGGGAAAAAGAAAATTCCTTCGAACCGATCTCCAGAGAGGGTTGGCTCCCTTACTAAATTCTACACTGTTTGAAGACTAGGGATGCAGGAAAGAAATCGAAAAGTAACTGAAAGAAAGGGAAATATAGCCACAGGCCAAAGTGTATAATTTGGGGCAGACTAACAGCAAGAATTCCACCAAGTTTTATAATAGCATATAATAAAAGGAAAGCAGCAAAATTAAACTCACACCTTTGTAGAGATAACCCCCAGATCACATTTCAAAATCTACTCACTAACCAACAATGTTTGAATTCAGAATGCAGAATTCAAAACTTAACAGCAAGAGCATGAGCATAAACAGAAATGACTTTAAAAATAGAAGGAAATCACACACATAAGAATGCTTGCAAATTTTAGAAGCCGAGTCTCTTCTATTGATGCAGAGAACTTAGAGAGTTTTCTTGCAAAATGTCTAACCTCTTTTTCTTTAGATATACATGAGTATTTATAGAGGTCTTCCCTCTCTCTTTTGCATCACAACATTTAAAACATAAAACAGATTTTGAAGAAGCGATCCACAAAATATGCACTTGAAAAGAGAAACAATCCCCCTTAATCTGCCTCGGAGAAATGACATTCCCTGTTTTTATGGATCAAAACTGAAAATTAAATAGAAACAAGGGACCATATTTCTTCATTAAATGACCATTATCAGGGCAAGCGGGGGTCTGGGGTTTGGGGGGGCCCCCCCCCCCCCTCTAAAATGTGACATGTCGCGAAATCGTGACAATTTCTCTCTACCTTGTACTTTTCAGCCTTCGTTCCACGAAAACGCGACAGGTCACGAAAATGCGACATGTCGCAATATCATGACATTTTCTCCGTTTTGTCCTTTCGTCTTCAACAAGTCGCGAAATCGTGACATGTTTCTATCTTCTTGTACTTTGTTGCTTTTCAGCCATGAAAATGTGACATGTCGTGAAATCATGACATTCCATACTATCTGGCTGCTTCCACACTTTCTCCTCGTGAAAACATGACATGTCATGAAATCATGACATTTCTTCGCACTTTGCCCTTCCGCCCGACATGTCATGAAATCGTGACAATTTTTTGTCTTCTCCTTCATTGTCGCTTCTTGTCGTGATATCGCGACAAGTTTCTCTTGCTTGGCTTCATTTCCAAAAATGTCATGATATCGCGACATCTTTCTCCCGCCTTGTGTTTATCTTCAGCCCTTCCGCGAAAACGTGACATGTCGCGATATCGCGCCATTTCGTACCATCTTGCTCCTTCCTCGCTTTCCTGTCGCGATATCATGACATTTTTCCTTGGCGCTCCTCTTTGCTGTTGTATGTCGCGATATCGTGACATTTTCCTTCACTTTTGCTTCCTCACAGCAACAAGTCGCGAAAATGCGACATGTCGCGATGTCGCGACAATTTTACCGTTACTGCTCCCTTTGTTGTTTCCTAGCACGAAAATGCGACAAGTCACGAAAATGCGACATGTCACGATATCGCGACATTTTCTATACTTAGCTCATTTTTGTATTGGACGCCGTGAAACTGCAATAGGTCACGATATGCGACATGTCACGATATCGCGACATCTTACACTTACTTTGCTTTAACACAAAACTTGTAGAGATTTTTGTATTTTCCCTTTCGAAGTGCTTGGAGGGACAAACAGAGGAGTGAGTATCTCTACAATTTGTGCATTCTCTTGCATGAATAGTAACAACAAAAACAATGTGGCAAAAATGCCAACATTCTTGGTGGCTCACGGGGTATACAGTTCTGCTGTATGCACGAACCTCAGGCCTTTATCCATTGGGCAACAGAGTCAAGAAGCTGGAGGAGCAGAAGAAGTGAGTGTTGGTTGATGTTGGACGTCTCTGCGGGCTGCTGCAACAAGCTCTTGCTGGCGCTCGACACTCAAAAATAGGACCTTCAACAGAAATTTGTAGAATAGCAGAACTTCCCTTATTCCTATAACTACTGCATTTTGCCTAGCTCGGTTGAGCTGGGTAATCACCAGGTGTTGTGCAAGGATCTCCATGGCAGTAGTGAGAAGCACCTGAATTGAAAAAATGAAAATGAATGGAGTGATGACCAGCAGATGTGCAGGCCATGGAACGGGAATGGTGAATGATGGAATGGTGGAAGATGGAGGAGTAGAAGCGGTAGATACAACAACTGAAGAGGGTGCTACTGTGCTACCAGCTGCTGGGATTCTATGAAAATAGATAATGAAATGGAAGTGGATGGGATGGAGAAAGTGGTAGGAACTGTGGAGAAGTGCTCAAAAGACAAAGGATTAGAAGAAAGGGGAAGTGAAGAAATGGGAACATCAGAGAGGGGAGTAGAAACAACAGTAGTGGCTTGATTATTTACAGTGGAAGAAGGAGTGGGAGAGGAAAGGAATGAAGTAGATGGAAGCCACTATCTACTGGGAAGGAAAAGAAAAAGAAAGAGAAATAAACATACCTATGGGCTCGTGTGCAAAAGGAGCCGAAGTTGAAAATTTTGTTTTTTTGTTTCTTTTTTTCTTTTTTTTTTTTTATGTACAAGGTAACCCCCGAGTTTAGCCGTGAACTCTCGGGAGAGACACATACCAAAACATGGCTCTATGATCTCCTGGATCCCAGACCTTGTTGCGATAGTTCTTGAGATAGTGGTGCTTGGACACACACTTATTGGTCACCTGATTGATAATCAACTCGGAGTCACCAAAGATTTGCAACTGTCGCACTCCAAGTTTCTTAGCCTTCTTGAGACCTAGGCATAAAGCCTCATATTCTGTTGCATTATTTGTGCAGCTCCAAGTCAAACGATATGAATAGGATCATTGAATTCCAGAAGGTAATACTAGAACAATCCCAGCTCCAGCGCCATTTTTACATCGTGCTCCATCAAAATAGAGCTTCCAGAGCTGATCTGGCACAGAGTCTTGACCAACTTGATCAGGAGGCATCTTTACTTCAACCTCTTCAGGCTTTGTAATGGAGTAACAACCAATTTTAGTTTCCATCATGGCATTAAAATCGAGCATTGAAAACTCATCCTCTAAGTGAAGCTCATCCAGGACTTCATCCATCAAATCAAGATTTTCCAATTCCTCAGTTATCATGTTGACAGAATGTGTGGACTTTTCTTCTTCTTCCATCTTCTCTATATGAAAAGTAGAAGGCTTCTCATTGTAAATACGGATTCTTCTTCCTTTGAAAGGAATCTCCAAGTGAGAATAATCCAGAGAAAGGTAGCCTCCCAACTTGGCGGTGAATTCTCTCGACAAACACATACTCGAAATATGGTTCCAAATCAACCACAACTACCTCCTGAATTACTGTAATTTGAGGCATACTATGTAGAACAATAGGAATATCCTTGATTACACCCACTATTTTCATGGGAGTCCCATCCAACCACAAGACACTAGGGCTACTTCTTGTATACTCCATACCCATGACTTCACAAACTGCCTTTGGCATGACAGTTGTCGCAGCACCAGAATCAATCATGCAGTTGTGCACTATCCAACCCTCCATCCTGAGTGACAAATAAAATGGGGGTGGTCTATTTTTTCCAGTGGCTGAAGTAGTTAATGTTTGAGCAAAAATCGTCTGGGTAGGATTCTTCTCATTATCTTTCATAGACTTCAATGATTCTTGTAACAAATCAACTTGCCCAGGTAATTGTAATGCATCATAGAGACTAACCTTGGCTGGAATCTTCTTCAATTCTTCAACAATATTGTATGTAGATGCACCAGACTCCCTCTTTTCAATAGTGTCTTCATATTTGCTCCGATATTGCTGAGTGGCTTCTACCCTCAGTATTTTAGTCAAAGATGGGTACTTGAGCTTTTCTCTGGCTCGTTCCTCTGTTTCAGCTCTTGCCTACGAAGCTGAGGCTTTTTCTTGCAATCTTTCCTTTGCTCGTGGTGGCAAAAGATATTTTAATAGAACAGGTGAATCTGGATTTGGTATTGAAACATGAGCTTTCACTTGTACTTGTTTCTTCTCATTTTGCATCTTCGGATCAGCCGGTACCCTTAATGGTTCCATCTCTGCTGGATCTACCGTGACTGGCTTCTTCCCAGTTCTCATGAGAACTGAGACTTGTTCTTCAGATGGAACCATAAAATTATGATCTACCTCAGTAATCATATTAACTTGTCCTCCAGAAGAGCTTGCGGCCAATGTTTGTACATAGTTCAAATGAACCATACAAGTCTCCTCACCGTGTGGATCATTACATGTAGAGCACCAATATGTTCTTTCCATAGGGCCAACTTCTTCATTCGTCAACACAGTCAGGTTCTTTTCAGGCACTTTGCTTGTTGAAGCCGCTTGTTCTCTAGTGATCGGTGAAGGTTGAAATCTCCTAGGTTGGAAATCTCTCTCGGCTTGCTTTCTTTCAATAATTGTGATTTTATTTCCCATCGCTCTTATAGCTGAATTAGCAGATTTTACCTCTTGTAATAGCATTGTGTAAGGATCAAGATTTGAGGGCGTAGGAGGTGCCAGTATAGGTAGAGGTGTTGGTGGTGCAGGCAATGTTGGGAATGAAGTGGGAGCTGGTAATTGTGGAATGCTTGGTGCAGGCAATTGTGGAATAGTTGGAGCAGGGAGTTGGGGAACTGGAATGGGTGCGATCTGAGGCGCACTTGAGCTCCATGATGGAATAGGATACATGGAAGGCATAGGCTATGAAAATGAACCAGAATACAAATGCTTAGGAAGATCAGGTAAGATAGGCATTGTTACCTTTGGGGGAAGCCTACCTATGGCAATCAAGTCAGCTTCCACCTTGTGCGCTTGTTCGAACAACTCTGGGAATGTAGTCACGTTGGACTGCCGGATAGCCAAGCCAATGTCTGTGTTAAAAGCTCTGAGATAATAGAATGCAGCTTGCTCATGAGTGGGCCGAAGACCTTCAGGAACTCTCTGCTAGCTTCTAGTAAATCTGACATTGAAGTCCGCTATCTCCTCCTATGGGTGCCTTTGAATTGCATTAAATTGATGCAACAAGGAAAATGGATCAGCTTGTTCATGAAAGTTTTTGATTAACAACTCTCCTAATTGATCCCATGATGCAATAGTGCCTGGTTGCAATGATCGGTACCAATACAACAATTTCCCTCTCAATGACAACACCAACAATTTTATCATCACGTCTTCGTCCGTTATGTCATGGATGGTCGCCAAAGAGGCTACATCTTGAATATGCTCATAAGCAGTTTTACCAGTACCATCATAGGTCGGAAAAGCTTTCAAAGCAGCTTGAGGGACTGGATTTTGTGCTAGTAAATTCAAGGCTCCCGAACTATTCCATGCCGAGAACTGCCTTGGTGGAGGATGCTGGGCCATTTGGACTGGTGCGTGTGGCTGAAGAGGTGGAAAACTAGTAGCAGTACTAGATGAACTTGAAGGAACAGAAAATACACCAGCAATTTGTGAGGATGTTGCAGAGGACGTAAGTGGTGGGGAGACCAACTTAGGGTGTCCACTTAATTTTTGGTTGTCAAGTTCAAAAAACTCAACGGGATTTTTAGATTTTTTGGCCTTCGATCTTGTGATCATGAAGTACAGCTCTCATTGTCTCCATGTTCGGAGGCTTCTGGGTAGTGTTGAGTCACCAAATGTTCTAACTATACAACATGAAGGCGAACATTAAACCTCAATACTATTGAAAGTGATGCCAAAAATTGTTGGCACAGGTGGGTTTATCAACTTGGAATAATACTTGTCCCACCGATTATGGATCTTACTGAGATAGAAACAGTCTATCCCATCGGGCATGCCAAAAACTATTGGTCACAAATCTACCTAAGTACAATATTTCATCACTTGTGACCCTAGACTCGACCAACATTGAAAGGCCGAGGGAAAGAGAAGTCTCCCGAACCGATCTCCAGAGAGGGCTGGCTCCCTTACTAAATTCTAAACTTGTTTGAAGACTAGGGATGCGGGAAAGAAATCGAAAAAGTAACGAAAGAAAGGGAAATATAGCCACAGGCATAAGTGTATAATTTGGGGTAGACTAACAACAAAAATTCCACCAAGTTTTATAACAACATATAATAAAAGGAAAGCAGCTGAATTAAACTCACACCTTTGTAGAGATAACCCCTAGATCGCATTTCAAAATCTACTCACTAACCAGCAACGTTCAAATTCAAAATGCAGAATTCAAAACTTAACAGCAAGAGCATGAGCATAAACAGAAATGACTTTAAAAATAGAAGGAAATCACACACATAAGAATGCTTGCAAATTTCAGAAGCAGAGTCTCTTCTATTGATGCAAAGAACTTAGAGAGTTTTCTTGCAAAATGTCTAACCTCCTTTCTTTAGATATACATGAGTATTTATAGAGGTCTTCCCTCTCTCTTTTGCATCACAACATTTAAAACATAAAACAGATTTTGAAGAGGCGATCCACAAAATATGCACTTGAAAAGAGAAACAATCCCCCTTAATCTGCCTCGGAGAAATGACATTCCCTACTTTTATGGATCAAAATTGAAAATTGAATGGAAACAAGGGACCATATTTCTCCATTAAATGACCATTCTCGGGGCATGCTTGAAGTTGTTAGGAGATCACGAACAAGAGCTTTTAATACTGGAGGCATCTTTAATTTTGGTGGCGTCGAAAACTGCCTTAACATGTTCTTCCATCTTGCGCACATAGGTAAACAACAACATTTAATCTTGGAGCCTCTTTGACCACGATCTCAAAATCAGTTGGAGAGCTTTTAAAACGATACTTTGTTTGATCCTTATCTTCTCCTCACGTTCTCCTATGCAATTTTGAAGGAAAATGCGGACAAAACTTTATCGGGCCTTTGTTGTTGCTTCTGTCGTGAAAATGTGACAGGTCGCAAAAATGCGACATGTCGCGAAATCGTGACACTTTTACCTTACTGCTTTCTCCTCTTGCCACCAGTCACGAAAATGCGACATGTCACGAAATCGTGACATCTTCTCTTCATTTAGTCTTGTCTGCTTTCTCATCACGAAATCATGACATGTCATGAAATCGTGACATTTCTTCCTCCTGGCTCCTTTTCTGCTTTATACCCACGAAAATGCACCATGTCACGAAATCGCGACATCCCTCTCTTTCTTGGATTTCATCTCGCAAGGGTGGAAAATGGGACCATGTCGCGCGACGAATCATTCGCGACATTTCGTACTTGGCACTGTCTTTCTCGCTTTTGCATCGCGAAAACGCGACATGTCATGAAATCGCGACAATTTCTCTTGCCTTGTACTTTTTAGCCTTCATTCCACCGACAGCAAATGCGGACATGTCGACGTTCTCTCCGTTTTGTCCTTTCGTCTTCAACAAGTCGCAAAATCGTGACATGTTTCTATCTTCTTGTACTTTGCTGCTTTTTGACCATGAAAATGTGACATGTCACGAAATCGTGACATTTCGTACTATCTGGCTGCTTCCGCACTTTCTCCTCATGAAATCATGACATGTCACGAAATCATGACATTTCTCCACGCTTTGCCCTTCCGCCCTGACATGTCGTGAAATCGTGATAATTTCCTGTCTTCTCCTTCGTTCCTTCTTGTCGCGATATCGCGACATGTTTCTCTTGCTTGGCTTCGTTTCCAAAAATGTCATGATATCACGACATCTTTCTCCCGCCTTGTGTTTATCTTCAGCCCTTCCACGAAAACGTGACATGTCGTGATATCGCGCCATTTCGTACCATCTTGCTCCTTCCTTGCTTTCCTGTCGCGATATCGTGACATTTTTCCTTGGTGCTCCTCTTTGCTGTATGTCGCGATATCGCGACATTTTCCTATCACTTTTCACTTCCTCACCACAACAAGTCACGAAAATGCGACATGTCGCGATGTCGCGACAATTTTGCCGTTACTGCTTCCTTCTGTTGTTTCCTAGCGCAAAAACGCGATAGGTCACGAAAATGCGACATGTCACGATATCGTGACATTTTCTATACTTAGCTCTTTTCTGCATCGGACGTCGCAAAAACGTGACAGGTCACGATATCGCGACATGTCGCGATATCGTGACATCTTACACTTACTTTGCTCTAACACAAAACTTGTAGAGATTTTTGTATTTTCCCTTTCAAAGTGCTTGGAGGGACAAACAGAGGAGTGAGTATCTCTACAATTTGTGCATTCTCTTGCATGAACAGTAACAACAAAAACAATGTGGCAAAAATGCCAACAACATGATACAATGCTCAACCAAGATTAAATGATTTTCAACAATGATTACAATGTCCACTACAAGTACAACAAGAAGTCCCCCATTCATATCTTAAGTGCACTATCACTCAAACAGGTACTACAAATACATTCAATAGTTGCTTCACCTTGCCAATCAGGTCCAAATCATCGCTCTTCAACTTCAAATTTCTCTTTAACTATCAAGAAGAAGATTTCCTTGCAATGGGATCAGAGACGACTCCTCTTACAAGAGTTTTGCATATCTCAATGCTTGCAATATGGTTTCACGATAAGTCTATGTGTAATAAAAATAGTAGAAGCAATTCCAGCAAGCATAGCAGTTTTAAAATGCAAACACAAGAAATAAAGAACATCATTCTTCTATTACATTTAAGACTACCCTAGATTCTATATCACAATTCCATCTAGAAATTCCAATAATTCATTCAATGAATTCAAAGGCAGCATAAAACAATGTATATTCATAGATACACATATATCCTTTAGAAATAATCTACGCCCATTTTCTATCAATTCATTTTGCAATCACAAACCTTTATCAAGGACAATTCGCTTCATCACAAAACAAAGAGTACAAAGCACACATCTAGTAAGAAATTTCAAACTCCGAAGACACAACACTATGGCACATTCCTTAACCAAAATCTAGATTAACTAAACTAGAAGCTACTTGATTAGCTCCATTCTAAAGATCAGTATGCCAATGTTCACACAACATAGATAATTTTTGGTCACACACACATAAAAAATATGAATCAACTCCCAAAACACATGCAAGGCATATCAGCATCACCCATGCAAGGATTTAACCCACATGCTACCATTTTATTCATGCAATTCTACTAGTGAATACCAGAAGCATGAGCAACGGTTTCTAACTCAAAATTAATCTCACTATGGTTGTAACAACATGTACAATAAAATGGTAAAAGGTAAACAAATAGCAATGTCAACCATCCCGACTTCCATAGGTGAACTCTATGTTTCCTGACATAGTCTGGCCAAGATTTATCTCTATCATTTGGATAATAGCATAGTCTATTCTTTCACACATAGGAACTCAACAAAATATTTAATCATTGTTACCCAAAGCAAATCATCATTTCAATCATTATTGTATTCACATACATAATACAACCCAGTCAATAATGGCCACCATATTACCTGGTTCTTTCGCATCCCTTCTCTACTTGTTACCTTCGAAGGAATTCTTTTGCCCTCTCCTTTTTCCATCATCCTTTTTTTTTCCTAGCATTCTCCCCAAAAACCAGAAGAAGAATTCACTTACCACCGTCGCTCCTCTTTTTTTCGAATTTTCTTCTCCATAACTCTCATTCCTCCCTCTTTGGCTCATCTCATGGTAATATATTACTCTCTCACTTCCACATGAAGGAAAGAGATTCTCTCCTAAGTTTCGATAAGGTTTCGTCAATGCTCCACTATAAATGTGGTTTAACAAATAAAATTCAAGTTCACTGCTACTAATTGGTCTATAAACAAGACATCCATTTTAAATAATAAAATAGCATTCATTTCCTTATTTTTCTCTTTTTTCTTTATTTTTAAAACAAAAGAGCTTATTGTTTCTATCTAAGGAAAGAAGCATCTATTCCTTTCATTTCAAATAAAATTCCTTCATAAGCAATTATTATGCAACTACTCAAAGCAAATTAATTATATATATATGCAAATCATGTTATGCATCTTCATGAAAGGGGTATTTATCCATGTTGCCTCCTTAAGTATTCCGAAAAATAACCCATCACATCATTTCCCCAAGGTAATATTTTCTCTGTGGTTAAATCTTTCTGCTACCATGAAGAGACCTATTCCTACAAAATACACTTTCATCAGCAACATCATATTCCTATATAAAATGTAGGATTTTTCACAAGACGAACATGAAAATATCCTACATTTCAAAAATATTCGCATCTCTTTTTCAATAAGGAACAAATATTTTGCATAATAAAACTAAAATAGTCAATCATTTCATCCTTAAGCAATATTATAAAATATAAGTCCATCAATCGAAAAAGTCTACTAAAGGTGGGTCATGACAAATCTCCCTTATGGCTTTGATACCACTGTTAGCTTTTGATGCGTAATACTTAAAAAAATAACCACAATATCTAAAATAAAGTTGTTATATGAAATATATGTTAATAACAATATATAAATCATGTAAAACTCATACATAACTTCTGCAACAACTCATAAAATGGTCATTAACAAATGTTCACAAAAATAGTATCTTGATATAGAGTAACGATCTCAAATACACCATACTTACACACACTCTCACTCTACATTGTGTCTCTCTCACACACACATAGACACATATATAACGGAATTAGACTCTTAATATGGAGTACTCTTGGCCTTCACTCTTCTTGAGACTCTTCACTTTCCTACTCTATGAACTCATGTGCACATGGACTATTATGCACATTTACATTATTGAATACTTTACACATTCTAATAATACTTGTGCATTTATTACATTGCATAAAGTAAATACTCACACTCTAATCTAAGACACACTCCTAATATAAAGATGTAACCAAGGTGGTACATTAGCATGTACCAAATAATTTAATATACTTAACATAAATTTTATATGCATTTTTTTTTAGTTCCTCTCCTTCAACTATGTTACTAATAAAAATTCATGCTCTGGAGTTATTGCTCGTGTTAATATAATATTTGAATGTTGTACCTTTACAAGCTAGGCATGCATGGCCCAATGGTTGATATTCTAAATCAAAGATAAGAGGATAAGGATTCAATCAAGCATCCAACCAAAAAGTTGCATAAATACCCTTATTGACTAACCATCTAATATTTTTATTGATCAATTTAAAACCATTTGATATGAAGTTCCCTATTGGTGATCCTTTGGGTAGAGTCATTTCCCTAAGTAATTTCATTGCATCAATAAAAACTATATAATTTTCTAGGTTCATTAACTACCTTAACTATGTATCCTTTAAATATATCCCAATTTTTTTGATAAAATCATTAAGAGAATCCATTAAAAACTCAAGATTTATCTTTTATCGTTGAAATAAATGATATCTCTTATTATATAAAGGGGTTGAATAAACCATATTTTTCTTTATATACTTTTGGATGAAAGTAAATCTAATTTTTTTACAAGGTTGTTGGCTTATAAGCATCATACAAATTTAACATCTTATTAATTCAATGTCTACTATAACTACGTCTTTCAAGAATTTTAAAGATTGCTATCATCGTTGATTATTATCTTTCCTTTATTGATTTAGATATGTTTTTTGACCATTATTTATAGATGTATTTATTCTCTAAAACATCTATTTTTTAAAAGAACTATTCCCTTTCCTAATAAGTTATCTTCCATATTCAATTATTTATTAATGTTTGTGTTCTTTTTTACTTCCTATTTATACAAAAAGATACCACTAATATTGAGTCTAATTTTTAAACTTCCTCAAAATTATTGGCTTCTATATGAATCCAATCATTCAAAAACCTATAGATTTTAGTCTACCATTCCACACTTTTTAGATGAAATATGTGTATTTATAGTTTTTGTGTTGTCTCTACATGCATATAGTTTGATATAATGACTTATGTATAAATCATCAACTTATTTGAAGAGTTGAATGCTACTCTAGAGAAATTAGCAAAAAAAAAATACTTTTTATAATTATATTATGTTTTTCAATAAGATATATATGGATTCTATTGGAGGCCACTCCCATCAAAATGCCAAATATTACATTTGTTGTTAGATCACTTAAATCATATTCAACATCCCATTTTATCACATATTTTTTATTTCTTTTTCTATCAAATATATTCTTCATCTTCCTCAAAGTGCTATGTTTCCACAATCAGCTTCTTGACATCATTTTCATTAAGAGATAAAATCTCACTCGGCTAGTTTCCTTCTAAAATTTGAATTTCATCAAGATGAAGATCAACACTATGATTGACTAAATTATTTGTTGCTTGATTTCCTTCTCTATAAATATGCTCATATTTCTAAGAGATTACCTCCAATAATAATTGATGGACATCAACAATAATATTAATCCTCATACCCATTTTTTGTTGATAACATTAATGATTATTTGTGAAACCTTCTTAATTGAAATTTATTTTTATCCTTTTTCAATGGCAATTTTAATCCCTGTAAGAAGTGACCTCTACATAGTTTTTAGTTGACATTCCATATGATTTTGAGTAAGTGAGGAGAATTTTTCCTTCATTATTTAAAAAAAAATCACCTTTGTTGGCTTTTCCCAATTTTCCTTTAGAAGCACCATCAATATTTATTTTGATAAACGCAATTTTTGGAGATTTATATTTTACCCTAAATCAAAGTAGATCCTTTGTTTTAGTGCCATTATTATCGATGAATATTCCATGTATGTTCAAATCTTATAACCAAGTTATTACCACCATTTTTTCCACACTTGCGACTTCCCATTATGAGCACCATATCTATGAATATTTTGCAAGAGAGGAAATAAGATAGTTCCAAACTTGGGCATTGATTTTGAGATTTATTTTTAAAATTTCTATTATTCATTTCAAATCATAAATTCTAACAAATAATGACAGGACCAATCCTCCATAGAATACATAATGCTTTAGCTTTAAAATAATTAATCTAACATTTCATCAACTCTTTCAATGTTGATGAAGCTACCCAATATATTTTCATATTTTTTAAAAAGTAACCCCAAATGGTATGAGCAAAGGGACAATGAAGAAGTAAATTGTCTAATATTTCTAAATCCTTCTCACACAAGGCACATCTGAAAGGTCCATGATATCCTTTTCTTTGTAGAATCTCTCCTATAAGAATCTTACTTTGCTAACCAAAGGAATGTTGAGGCCTTAGGGAGAGCCCCTAGTGGCTAAACATTCCTCTAAGGAAGAAGATCTTTGAGAGTAGGGAATTATGATTGCTCTAAATATGTATATCCCAAATTGAATGAGTATCCACCGTCTTTTAATATCTTCTAAACCAACTCATACTTTGATGTAAAATTAGGTAAATAAAACTCTTGAAACATCTTTTGAAGTTCATATACATTTTTTTTGAGTTCATCTCATTCAACTACGTTACTAATAGAAATCCTTGATCTAGAGTTGTTTCTCACATTAATATAATATTTGACCATTGTACCTTTATAAGCTAGGTATGCCTGAGCCACTGGTCACCGTTTTGAATTAGAGATAAGAGGATCTGAATTCAACTAAGCTTCCAATAAAAAACTTGAATAAATCCCCTCATTGACTAACCATTTATTATATTAATTGATAAATTGAAAACTATCTAATATGAAGTTCCATGTTGGTGATCATTCGAGTAGATTTATTTTCCTAAATAATTTTATTACATCAGGAAGCTCCACCCAAGTTTTGCACTTAAATCCAAACTCAGAAGTCTCAAATTCCATAAGCTTGCTCCTCCAAATTATCTCATTTACAAACCATATCCCAGTTACAAATAGAAAACCTAAACTTTTCCTTCATTTCTAAAGAAAGTCTTTTTGGATTTTATCCCTTTTTATGCTATACCTATTGATAATCTTGACAGTGACATCAGATAAATAGATATGGATTGCAATATAGTCTTTATTAGTTGTAGCATTCTTACCATGGTAAGAACTTACCTTTTTAACCTACCAAATAAGATTTCATTCTATCCAAACAAGAGATCCAAAGCTCCTTTTTATTTTCTTTGTAAGACAAAGGAATGTCCAAGTAGGTTGATAGAATTTTTTTAATTTTAAACCCTAAAATGTCCACAATAATTCATTGTAAATCTAGGAAAATGTTAATGAAAAATCCTAGATTTTATATTATTAGCAAAGTTTCTGGTAGACTTCTCATAGAATGATAATATTTATTTAAAATTCATAAACTCGCTAATTGAGGGATGATCCAAAAGAAAAGTATCTTAACAAAAATTGGAGATGAGATTCAAAGGGATCATGTTTTACAACTTGAATAACTTTGAATTTTCCTTCCATATTTGCCTTTGAGAAAGCTCTCCCTAATACCTCTAGAAGAATAATGAATGGATAATGAAATAGTGGATCACCTTGGTGGAGTTCAAAATATGATTTAAAGTAAACAATAGGAGAACCATTGATCAAAATAGAATATTTTTCAATACAACATTTAATCCATTTACACCAGCTATAATCAAAATCAAACCTTTTGATAAAATCATGTAGAAAAATCTAGGAAACCCTATTATATGCTTTGTTCATATCAAATTTCATAAGCAAACTTGGTTTTTTCATGGAATAAAGAGAAGTTATAGCCTTTCGTATAATGATTACACCATCAACAAATTGTTTACCATGAATAAAATTACCTTGTTCCTCTAGTATAACACAATCTAGAATATGTAACGATCCTCCTTGGTAATACTTATTCTTGATAATTGACTTATGTACTGATGTGTGGATATCTAGTACATAATATCCTTTTATGTTATCAAGATATGTTGATAGATGCACTTTATGCTTAGATTATACTACTTTTGGAATATGGTACTACTGATGAAATTTATGGTTGCAAGACCAAGTACTCTCACAGGTGGAATGGTATGGGACAACCACTAGAGATGAGAGAAAAAGAGAAATGGTGGTGACATTCTCATCGACAGCTCAAGGGTAAAAGAATACCCTCATATAGATGCATTGCATATGTTTGTGTGCTTGATTTAAAATACACAATTAGGCAAGGAGGATGTTATTAGCAAAATAGCCATCCTTAGTAGGTGGGTGATAAAATTTTAGTTATCGTAAAACCACCTGCTTAAGGAAATAGCATGGTTTGTGCATGTTATCATTAGGCATTTTGGTTTTGTAATGCATTCATGCATGTGTTGGATTATGGAAATTATTTGATTTATAATATTTTTACCAAGTCAAGTATTGATAATCAATATCGGTGTTAGTAATCAATATTAACATTCGATATGTGGAGCTAATATTAATGTTAGTAAATCACATTGATATTTGAAGAAAATCAATGGAATTATTATTTATGTAGGAAGCTTGACCTATGGATGATAGTATTAAGATAGCTTCAATACTAAGGTAATTCATGTATAATTAAAGCTATAATATGGGCAAGATTAAATTTTGGAACGTGGATTTGTTGGCAACTTCAAAAATGCTCTTGTAACATAGATGAGACATTACTCTTTTGGGCATGCAAGAAGGTTTGCTATTACTTTCTTGAGGATTTTTTGAGATTATATAGAAAATAAGTATAGACACCCAAAAAGTGTCGATTTTGAAAACATTTGAATCCTTTTCACAAAATCCCCAATCAACCCACCAAAGTCCCCAATTTCTTCTAATTTCCCCCAAATTCCCCAATTTCCTCTCAAATTTTCCAATTTCCTCCCAAATTCCCTAATTCTCTTCCAAATTCTTCTTGATTCCTCCAAAATCCCCAATTCCCTTTTAATTCCCCCTAATTCTCTCTAATTTCTTTAATTTCCTCTAAATTCCCTAAATCCCTCTCTAATTTCTTTAATTTCCTCCAAAATCCCAAATTCCTCTTAAATCTCTCTTTAATTCTTCCAAAGTCAACTAAGACACAAAATTCCTATCAAATCTCTCTCCAAGTCTTCCAAATTCCTCTAAAATCCTTCAAATTCCCAATGTCCTCTCTTTAATTCCCCTAAATCCTTCTAAATTCCTTTATTTCCTCTTTAATTCCCTAAATTCCTCTAAAATCCTTCAAATTCATCTATTTCCTCTTTAATTCCCCTAAACCTTTCTAAATTCCTCTATTTCCTCTTTAATTCCCCTAAATGCCCTAAATCCTAATAAATTTCTCAAAATCCTAAATCATTGTAAAAAATCCCCAAAATCCACAATTAATCTCTAATTCCTAAATCAAACCTCCCCAAAAGTCCTAATTTTTTCCCAAATCCCTGATAAAATCTCCTAAATATCCACAATAAATTCCCAAATCCCTCCAAATCCACTTTGCAATTTTGTATGAATTTAAAATTCCCCAAATCCCTAGTCAAACCCCCTAATAAATACCTCTAGTAAATCCCTAAATCCTTCCAAATCCACCTTGCACTTTTTCATGAATTTAAAATTCCTCCACATCACCCTAGGTTTCCACATCCCCATGCTCCATCATCACTTCCCATGCCCATTTATGACACTTGGGAAGGGTGAAAGTCCTCTCCCACCCAAGTGCATTAATAAGACTTGATGTGCACATGCCACTTGGGTGGGTGAGGACTCTCCTCTCCCAAGGCCATTAATAGTGGAAGGTGCACATTCCTCCAAATAGAAATATCTAGATTTTCCTTGTCCTCCACACCTACCACATGGCTACCACCTCATGCCACCTCACCTCCTAGTCACCCCCTTCTCGCTTGCAAAATTTCTATAAATACCCTCGCTCATTTCTTCATTTGCATAAGAAACTCATGTTTTCTAGCCAAAACTCTGCCAAGATTTCTAGTCATCCCCCTTTATTCCTTTGTGTGTGCCTAAGCCTCCTTGGGTGATCAACCTCCTTTTATGTGCATGAAGCAACCATGGAATGAAGAGACCTTGAAGTATACATCCACACTCTTTTTGGAGCTACTATTGAATAGGAAGTCAAACTTGTGCCATACTGACATCAAATCCTCCTAACAACCAATGGTGCACACCTTCTTTATCATTAATGTAAATGGTGCACTTTTCCTTGTTACATCTTTGGTGATCATGGTGGGACCTTGCTAACCCATGACACACTAGGCATTTCTTGTCTTTCATAGGCTATAGCAATAGTTGTTTCTTGTTGCTTTCTATCCTAACATGTCTTGTGTGTTTCTTTTGGGACTTTTAATGCTATTTTGTTTATCTTAATTTGCTTACTAATTTTACTACTTTATGTCTGTCTCATAGGTCTAAAAACATATTAATCTCATATTTACCCAAGTCAGACCGAGGCTCACCCTGTCAGCCTCTTGTCATATACAACCAACCTCAACCACCAGTTCCTTGGTGGTTAGTAGTCCCAATCGCCAGGGCCTAGATAGTTGGCTAATACCACTTGTCACTTAGAGCCATTCCCACAAGTTAGGTACATGTCTCAAACAACCCATCATAGTAATCCCAAGGTGTGTATGAATCCTTACCACCTTATCATGCATCAAATTTGGGGTGTCTAAGGTATGTCACCTTCCTCCTTTATCAAGTATCTTCATTTTTATTCAAAATTTTAGTTTTCTTTTACAAAATATGACTTCTTATTGACTAGGCTTGTAATCAATTTGTTAGATAGGTCTATCATTAGTTTGTCATCAATATTGGGGAATTAAGGTTAATCACCTTCCCCCTTCTTAGCACATCATCACTTCTTTTGCTTTAGTCTTAGTTTCTCTTTGTAGGCACATAAAATTGATCCACCCAAATGAGTCATTTTTCCTTTGGTTCCTTTGGGAGGCTCTCAAACTTGTTAGGAGCAAGTTTGACCCCTTTTATTGTGTTTTGCCTTACTTTTCTTAACCTTGAATGAATCCACACCCGATAAATTACAAGGTGCTAATTCAGAAAATTTAAGGTTTTTCTTGAAAAAACCTAAATTTTAAGCCAACCTTTTGAGGCATAAACTTAATCAAGGTTAATCTTTGTTTTCCTGCCTTTTAGCCCTTCAAACCCTCTATAAATAAAGGGATTGGATCCCCTTTTTCTCCCCAGCTAGCAATCTAAGTAAGTTCATGCGAAATAATATTTTTTGTGGATTCTTGTGCAATCTTCTGGTGCACTTAGTGCTTTGGTGTATTCCTTATGATATGCAAGTGGAGAGAGCCTTGATGACAACTTGTCTTCTTGAAGGAGGAGAGGTCTTCTACCTTTGCTCTTGCTTCTTCCACAAGATCACTAGGTTGTTTCTTTGCATTCATTAGTTCATTTATTCATATTATTCTATGTTTTGTTGCATTATCGATATCTATTTTTGGGTTTTAGAACCCTTTATGCGAATTCGTGCTCTGTTTGCTATAGGGCACAAATTTGGTGAAAACCCTATTTTTTCCTGTTAGGCATTCTACGTCCATTTTTCTCTTTATTACCGAATTCACACTTGATAATTTACAAGGCACAGATTCAGTCTAGTTAGAGTTTGGGGTAGTTATTCATACCTAAATCCTAGGTTTTTGATTTGCGTTCCTATTGCATATTATTTCATATTTGTTTGCATCATATTTTGATTGTTATAATTCTATTTTGATTGCATTTCATATTACCTTAGCTTGGGGCAATGACTTATTCTCAAACCCTAGGTTTCAAAGTTGCATTCTTGTTCAAACATTGTGCTCTTTTATTTGCATTTCATTTACTATTCCATGCTATCATATTTTGATGTGTTTGTTCCAAAGGTCAAAGCTCATTTTATTTTAAATAGTCAACTAAAAGGACTTGGGGGCTTGACTGCTATGCCTCCAAGATCAGTCATATAGCGGCCTAAGCAGGCCCCCAAATACTGACCATATTTTCTAAGGTTTTTGTGAAGTTGTTTTACATATTTGAAGCTGTTGGATATTTTGGATGCAAGACAAATCTTGGATCAAACACCAAATCAGATAAGTACCCTAAGTAAAGATTTTAGGTTGTGTGTTGTTTGCTTTTGTTATTCCTATTCAAAACCTAGGTCATAAGTAAAAAGGGAAAAACATTTGATTACTTTCTAGGCATTTAAAATAAAAATGCATATAGTTTTGCATCTAGGGTTTAGTCTTGTTTGTGCATTCCCTTGGTCCCTTACTCAAAGAAAAATATTTCATTTCTTGCAACCTAAGGTTAGATATCATTGAATCAAAGAATCATATTAGGTTTAATCATTGTCTTCTTACATATTGTGTGTTTTACATTGTTCTTTCATTTCCATAGTTTAGTTCAGAAAGATCAAACATAGGTGTTTTCTTAAGCGAGTCCTAAAACTGTTGGTGAACCCTTTCCTTGTTTTGAGTGTAGAGTTATAACAACCCCACAATCACATCGGCTCCCAACAAATCCAATCAAGAATCGTATGCAGTGTGCAATTTTCCCCCTCTGCACTCTTGCAACAATCAAGTTTTTTCTTAGTTAGGTTCTATCATCCACTTGCTTAGTTAGGTTTTGCTTTCAATTGGTTATCAGGTTTGGGATGCTTAAGGTTTGTTACCTTCTCCCTTTGCAAAATATCATCATTTCCTTGCTTAGGCCTTAGTTTTAAGCTTTTGTTAGTTACGCTTCTTAAATTACAAATTAGTTTCGTATCCTTTGGCATTTGGTTGTTTTCTTTGTGGATTGTGAATTTTAATTTTAAGTTGTTACTCCCTGTTTTTTGCTACCATCACAAAACATTTTTTAATGATTTTGTTTTGCACTGTTTTAATTCTACTGTCATGTTATTGCATGAATGATTTTGGCCATTTTATATTCATATTTGATATTTTCATGAATGTTATTATTATTTATATTGGCCAACTTATATTTTAATTGCTCTTATATTTGAGTCTACTCAAGATCTAGAATATTGGGCCTAAGATAATTTGGCTTAAAAGCCAACATGGATACTTGGTCAAGATGGGATATAAGGCTTTGGAGCAATCAAAATGTCCTAATTCCAATGATTTCCCTTGGAAAAATGTTTTGTCACTTGAGACCCTCCCTAAGGCTTTAACATTCCTTTGGTAAGCAATCCAAATCAAAATTCTTACAAGTGAGAGTATGCAAACAAAAATATATCATGGACATTTTAGCTATGCCTTGTTTAATGATCTAAAAAATCAAATCATTTACTTCTTCATTGTCCCTTTGTTTATACCATTCAAGGCTACGATCTCAAAGGAATGAAATTTATTGAGTAGCATTATCAACATTGAAAGAGATGATAAAATGTTGGATTAATTGTTTCAAGCCTAGAAAATTATGCATTTTATGGAGTGATCTTGTCGTTACTTTTTGGAAATTATGGATTGAAAGAAATAATAAAATATTTTAAAATAAATCTCAAAATGATGCTCAGGTTTGGGATCGTATTATTGTATCTCTTGCAAAATGTTTATAATGTGCTAATCGTAGGAAGTCTTAACTATGGAAAAAGAGGTGCTAACCTCATTGTTTCTATCATACTTGTTTAGCTCATAGAGATTCGAAGATCAAAAATCATATTGATGTTAGCACCAATTATGGATCATCGATTTCTATTGGTAAGTTAGTTGAGGAAGATGATCTAAAACAAATATTGGATGAGATTCAAAAGATGCTTGAAGAATTCTATTTGCATACTTATACATAAAAGTCTAAGTTGGTTTAGATCTATCAAAAGATGGTAGATACTCGATCAAGATGGGATATAAGGCTTTGGAGCAATCAAAATATCCTCATTCCAATGATTTTCCTTGGAAGAATGTTCTATCTCTTGAGACCCTTCCTAAGGCTTTAACATTCTTTTGGTTAGCAATCCAAAGCAAATTTCTTATAAGTGAGAGTATGCAAAGAAAAATATATCATGGACATTTTAGGTATGCCTTGTTTAATAGTCTAAAAACATCAAATCATTTACTTCTTCATTGTCCCTTTGCTTATACCATTCAAGACTACTTTTAAAAATGAGTGAAATTTATTGAGTAGCACTATCAACATTGAAAGAGTTGATAAAATGCTGGATTAGTTGTTTCAAACCTTGAGAATTATGCATTTTGTGGAGTGGTCGTCTTTAATTTTTGGAAATTATGGATTTGAAGGAATAATAAAATATTTAAAAATAAATCTCATAATGATACTCATGATTGGGATCGTATTATTGCCTCTCTTGCAGAATATTTATAAGGTATTAATCTTAGGAAGTCTTAAATGTGAAAAAAAAAGGTGCTAGCTCTCATTGTTACAGGATTTGAATATAAGGATTGTGTTGATCTATGATGAAATAAACATGTCCAAAAGTTGGGTTTATCAAAATTAATTTTGATGATGCAAATAATTTCAAAGAAAACAAGTAATGGTGGTGTTTTTCGAAATAATGAAGACAAAATTATTTTTGCTTACTACGAATCATATGGACCATCAACTAACAACTATGTAGAGGCTAGATCACTTGTTACAAAGATCAAGAATGACATTAAATAAGATGGAAATATATTTCAATTAAATGGTAAAAGGTAAAGGTAGAGTAGTTTTTAATGTGCATGAGACCATAGGCCATATCATACAACCCTCATAAAAGATGTTATATATCCAATATATGTTTATCCAACCAAACTCTTGTTACCTATGGTGTATAACTCTACCCTCCATTTGATTCAAACCTTGAACCTCCTATTTGAAGTTCCAAACTCTTACCGTTAAATCCACTCAAGTTGTCGATAGGCCCACTTAAATTATAAAGGTAAAGTAGCTTTTAACTCTACAAGGTCATATGGTACAATACTCCTGTTATGGAAGCATGGTGTACAACCCTACCCCTACAAGATTCAAACCTTAGGCCTATTTAGAGTTGCAAAGTCTCACACTTTGGCCCATAGAGGATTCACAAATCATAGTTAATGTTATCAATGAAGATGTAGAGATTAGATAAAAAATAACACTATTTCTTATTTCTAGCCATGAATTATTGTTAAAATAGTATCTTGGAAATGTTAATGTCAACATATCTATGGAGAAGAGAAGAAGGTAACAAATAATTTAGCCCATCACAACTAATCTTTGTTTTAGAAAAATTCATATCATAGAAGACATCTTTCTCAAAAAAAATTATTTCTTAATAAAAATTGATGAGTTTATTGCAAGAACATAATAGTTTGAAATAGATAATAAATATTTTTGATAAAAAAAAAATAAGTTAAACATAACATAAATAACTTAACACCAAATATAATATTTTCTTATTTTCCTAATATATATTTTAAATTAAATTTAAATAATTATATAATGTATTTATATTTTAAAAACTATTCGTTGTAATAATTTTTTATAAAGTTCTAAACAAACCTTCTATTCTATTTAAAAAAAAAAAAAAAAACTTCATTTAAAATTATTCTTTCAAAAAAAATAAAGCGTGTGTATTCTAATGCCACTGGAAATACTTACTTTATATATAAAAAAACAAATGACAAGTATCATATTACTAAAAATAATTCGAGAGTTGATGTAATATCAGCTATACATATAATTTTTCAAATCGTTGCAGCAAATATAATAGTTGGTATGTAACACTAATTTTATAATAAAAACGAGTTAATGTAAAAAGGCTTGAAAATAAACATTTCAAAAGTTTTTCTAAATAAATAAAAAATATTTTTTTGATATAAAATTTTAAATAAAAATTGTTAGCAAATTTTACACGTAGAGGATAGGCTGATAATATGACAATCAGTGCAATATTTTACTTGCATAATCAAGAATATAATATATATTCTCCGAATATTGAAAAAAAATAAATATATTTTCTTTATCAATAAATGTTAATATTAATAAATATTTTTTTATTACGTAGAAAAGTTCGTTATTGGTCAAAACTACATGGAAATAGTTTTAACATTATCTAAAATCATATATAATAAAATAAGACTATTCTCACAAAATTATTTTATCCAATTAAACTAATTACTAAAATAAGTGTAAAATTCTATTTATTAAATTTAAACTTTAAATATGTTATTCAAAATTCGAAAGTCTAACCATTAATAAAAATATAACCTAAAAAAATTAATCACATTGAAAAAGTAATCTTCTTTAAGACAAGAGGCATCACAATATATATATATATACCTGAGGAAGAGAGCTCAGAAGCCTAAAATATCATTTAGGCTCAAACTCAGATCATTTTTGGAAAGTATACGATAATAATCTCGTTTACCATACCACATATAGGTGGCGTTTGGCGCAAGAAACGAAGCTTAAGCCCAGTGATTTTAAATATGCAAGAATAGAGTCATCTTTGAATTCATACAAGAATAATTACGTAATTTACAAAGCCATTCGAATTTTTTTAGATTCTATATTTAAAAAATATAAGAAATCCTTTGCTCTGCATTCTGCAATCAGGTAGGAATACTAAAACGGAAAAGCCAGGATATTACAAATGCGAAAACAACACATGCGAGCAAGAAATTGAGAAAACGATTTCCCAGCCATGAACTTCTCTCCTCCGTAGCTGGTGAAGTGGAGGCACTTCCCTCGTTCCATTGCTCCACCACCTCTCCATCCTCTATGCCAACCACATTCCGGGCAGTCTGGCCACATATTTCACATGTCCTGCAAGATTACATCTATTACCAATCAGCAGCCAAATACAAGTTTAGAATGGAAACTCGAATATGCTAACTTCACTTCATCTTCCCAGAAGCAAAGAAAACTTTAATGCCAAAAGCTTTGAAGGATTATATTATAATGTTTAGGATACACCAGAATAACTGAAATATATTAAGGGATCATTAAATTTTAAGATTTTTTTTTTATTCTTTTTAGGAGAGAAGCAAACAATATAAAAAGCAATGTAGAGATAAAGGTTATGGAAGAACACCTTATTATAAAAAAAAAAAAATTTGAAAGAACTATTGAAAATTTTATTATTAATAATAATAAAATAATCTTTGGAGTTGGGTTAAACTGAACTTGGATGGAGTTTCAAAAGGTAATCCTTGTAATGCTGGTGCTGGTGGGTTGCTTAGAGATGACAAAGGTGGGCTTCTGTTGGCGTATGCCGAATTTTTAGATATCCAAACTTGCCATGTTGCGGAAGTTAGAGCCCTTTAAGATGGGGTATCAAAAAGTTTGCATTGAAGAAACTTGCTTAATATTATAAACTTGGTCAAAGGTGATTCAGTCCCCAGTTTGAATATTGAGGCTGTGATTATGGAATCTAGGCGAATTCTTTAGGCTAGAGAGGATAGAGAGATAAAGCATATCTTCAGAGAAGGAAACTGCCATGCTGACTTTATAGCAAACCTAGGTATAAGGCTCAATGGTCTGTCTTTTTGGAGAGACAATTCTCCCAAAGGCCTTCTTCAATTGGATTTAGTGATGCATGCTTCTTAATGCTCTGTAAGCTTTTACTGTTTATGAAGAAAGGTTTTGTGCACAACCGTGTGGGAGTGTTGGTTGGCTGGGGGCTCACCAGCGCTGTTCTAATTTTGTTTCTTGTATCAAGTTGTAGTTGGTTCACTTGGTGATGGGTGGCCAGTTGTAGTGCTTTATAGTCGTTCTTGTCCCCATTGAAGGAGACTCGCTTAATATTATAAACTGGGTCAAAGGTGATTCGGTCCCCGGTTTGAATATTGAGGCTGTGATTATGGAATCTAGGCGAATTCTTTAGGTTAGAGAGGATAGAGAGATAAAGCATATCTTCAGAGAAGGAAACTGCCATGCTGACTTTATGGCAAACCTGGGTATAAGTCTCAATGGTCTGTTTGTTTGGAGAGACAATTTTCCCAAAGGCCTTCTTCAATTGGATTTAGCGATGCATGCTTCTTAATGCTTTGTAAGCTTTTACTGTTTATGAAGAAAGGTTTTGTGCACAACCATGCGGGAGTGTTGGTTGGCTTAGGGCTCACCAGCGCTGTTCTAATTTTGTTTCTTATATCAAGTTGTAGCTGGTTCACTTGGTGATGGGTGACCAGTTGTAGTGCTTTATAGTCGTTCTTGTCCCTGTATTGCTGGTCTTAGGCCAAGTTTTGCAGGGCTTCTCCTATTGTAAAAGGTTCGCGGACCCTTTCAAAACCCCTTCTATATCTAATAAAAAAATAATAATATGCAAATAAATCCAAGGAGGAGAATAAATTGCAGACAGTATGGAAAAGGGGATAAAATTAGCATTGAACAACTTTTGGGTGAAGGCGAAAATGAGAAATAATAACTACTGAAGGGGCAGAAACTATAATAGGCCAAAGAAAAAGAAAGGGACAAGAAAGAGGAGCTAAGAGAAAATTAATTAATGAATTTGATGGGTTAAAAAGGAGTCGTCAATACGCTATCTTTATGGATAACTTTTGAAGAATCTAAGCAATGTAATCAAAACACTAAGTAGCCTCTGAACTACAGTTTTCTAAATACCAGGCACTGCCTTGCATCTAAACTCAATACTGTTGTGCAATTGTGAACCTTTGTAATCTGGTTATTTGAACCATAGGAACCTTGTCTCAGTCGTAGCATAGGCCAAACACAATAATGTCAATACCCCAAACAGTCACCAACAACTCGCTGGGTGTCAATAGATTTAAATCGTCCTCACTCTTCTCAAATGTGCTTCATTTGTTTCTTACATTTTTATGTTCATTTGTTTTCTCAAATGTGCTTCATTTGTTTCTTAAATTTAATTATGCTCATTTGTTTGTACCCAAGTCTTCTAAAATTTGATACAGTGACATCTTACTTCTTTGTGCATGAAATTCAAATCACTTCTAGGCTCTTTACAGAGTTTAGCAGCCAACACTGGTGTTTATATATCCAAAAAATTCCATGTATTTGGTTATCCATGTTTCTGTGTTTCTGGTTGCTATTTTGCCTTTGCCCCTAACACTTTTAAGGAATTTATTGTTGGACTTGTTGCATATGAATTTATGTCCTGTTTTGGGTGTTTTTGAAATGCATCCTAGAACAGAAACTGTCTGAAAACACTTTTGAAACGCTTGGAAACACCAAGGGAGAGCTCCCAAAACATTACCATAATTCTAAGGCATTTGTAGGCCATCTATAGAAAAAAGGAAAAACATTCTACCATCTACATAAACTGAAACTAAGCAACCTTTCTACTCCATCACTCACTTCGTCGTCCACCAATTGAAAAAGAAAAGAAAAGGGAAAGAAGAAAAGACTTAACTTAAAAGTTTTAAGTTCTGTTTCATTTCTCCACTCTCTGCATTGCCATTGCTGCTGATTTCTTTCAGATTTTCAGTCTAACAAAAAAAAACTTGTTGCCGCTGATACTCTTTTTAGAGGGTTTTGAAAATCTAAGTTTTAAACTTTCAATGGATATATTTAGTTTTACTTCTGATTTTCCAAAAATTTGACATTTTTCTGCATGTAAATCTGAAAATAATAATGACTATTTCTTATTTTTATGTAAGGTAATGAAACACTCTTAAATCAGTTCTGGGTAATTATTTCATCCATTAGAGATATGACTGGTGAGCAGCAAGAGACTCGAAAGGAATGTGAAAAAAATGGGCATCTGAACTTCATTAATTTTTTAGAATACTGTGGATGGTTAGAAGGATAAAGGTAAGGACATCCCCAGATAATGCTGAGAAAGACAAGATGCTTCAATCAAACTGATTGACTAAAACAATCTCAATCTCCAACATGTAAACACCTCCTAAGAAAATAGAGTGCACAGTCCACCGACCATTCACATAAAAACTAACTCAGTCACTCCACCTTTTATATGTCAAAAAAGATTATTTTCTTGCCACTTTGAACATATAATGGATTGCATATGGTATTTCTCCATATGATATTTCTCCAACTGCAGGCTCTCAATCCAAAACATGTGATTGGCATTCGAGAAATCTCATGGATTAAGATGTTAAAAAGATATTCTTTAAGTTAGAACATAGCGGAACTGCTTAGAGACCATTAGGGGATTACCTGAAGACAATCACTTGAAAAATAGTTAACAGTGCAAGTGGATATTTACAATGACTAACCTGTCTTGCATGAAATGCCATCCCTTAGGTTAGGACACATGCTACAAAATACCCAATATATACTTTTATAGTGGGAAATATGCTGACAATTTGAATAAACAAATCTCATTTTGGCCTGGCAACAACTTCAATTAGAACATTGCAAAGGGAATATTCAAAAAAAAAATTCTTTCTACAATTTTAGATCTTATTCAAACTTTTCACATTACTGAGCAATAGCATATTTTAAATTAAAAAAAAAAGATTGGCTGCAAAACATGGTTAAGAATTCCCATCTTTAACGTCTTACAAGAATGTCTTTCTCTGCCATGCCATACTAGCTTTGATGTTCTTGTTATGGTTCAAGTTTTATCAAAAAATTGTTGCTACTTCTTTCTCTGCCATGCCATACTAGCTTTGATGTTCTTGTTATGGTTCAAGTTTTATGCTTCTGTCTCTTGGAAATTTCAAAATCCGAGTCTACGGGTGAATTCAACCAATAATTATCTGAAATCCCACAGACATCAACAGAAGTATGTTTTGAATCATTCATGTGAATATGGTGTAAAAATGAAAATATGATAAAAGTACAAGTTCATAGACTGAACTGTAAGTGTGCGTATTCTTCATATGACTTGGCAACCTAATCATTCAAATGCATTAACAAAATAAGAAATTTAAATATTGAAATTTGGCATTGCAGAAATTAGTATAATGCAAAAGAATGACGGATACATTTTGAAGGTAGAACCTCAATGCCTATGAACTGCTTCAGATACAGAAACCACTCGAGCAAAGTCAATTGACAAAATGGGTGGATCTTTAGAATAGAAGATTCACGCTGATGTGTAAAATGTTTAACATAGACATTTACGTCCATTTTCCAACAATGAATGTTGTGATCCAGAATTTTCTTAAGACAACATTTTTTTCAAAAAGTAAAGATAGGTGAATTTTTAGGTCCCCGACAAGCCCACACACCTAACGAGTCACAAGGCAAGTTCTTAACCTTATAAATTTTATTCAAATATTTTACCTCTTTATGTCTTGACCCTTTTCCAAAGCTTAGGGCAAAAAACTATGATGGACCCAATACACTTCAGCAGTCAGCTATCCGATAACCAGCAACAATTATGGAATATGAGAAAATCTCAGGTTCAATATGTTACCGCTAACTGGCTTCAATTATGAACGACCAAAAGTTTGTCTTAATGCTACCGAATCTTACGTGCTTAACAAATTACACAAAACAATTGGAAAGTTAATATGAAGTGAAAGAACAGAATAAACAAAGTCAATTTACCAATGCATTGGTCATTATCAGCGAGCCATGCGGAATCCAAATTAACAAAACGCCCCTTGTCATTAGATATCCAAGGAAAAGTGGCAGATTTGAATGCTCTAATCCATTTTTATGGGTTCTCTAAAACAGTAGAAGTCAAACATGAAACGCTTAGGATTACTTGGAAAAGTATCGCTGCAACTACGCCATTTGCAGATTCGTTTTAACTTAACAACTTATTGCCGATCTGTGTGTTCCAACACAGAATTGGGTAGCTACTAGCCACTAACAACACAACACGTTTAGAAGAGACAATTTGATAGCGAGCAATAGAAGACGTAGAGCATTCAAGTCATGGATATCTATGAAATTCGTCCACTTGGGATGGATATAACTCTGAAAAAGGCATACACACTGGATTCTGGAGATCTAATTGCCCTGCTTTTGGAATCCCAACGTATAATGCTAATGGGGGTTTTACCATTTACAGGGTGCATACAACAGCTCAATCTCAAGAATTAAAATACTATTTTGTAACTTGTACCACTACCCAGTTCATCAAGACAGTTCGGACAATACAGGGGAATTTAAGAGGGTCAACGTTAGAAGCCAAAGACTAGTACTGAGTGAACAAGGTTATCATGGGGTCCTGATATCTAAGGCTAAAGGGTGTGTATGAAGCCTTGATACCCCTCGAACTAACAAGTGGAGAAACTTGTATTATATTGATTGAGACTTAAAGGAGCGCAAGGAATATTTCAAAAGGGATAGCATCAATGGTAAAGGCAAATTCAACTGCACGATCCAAATTGGAAATAAACCAATATTAAAGGCTATAAGAATCTATGAAGAAGACACAGTATTTTTTTTTTTTAAAGCGTAACAAACAGGGAAAGAGAGAGAGAGCGATATGAATACCTGTCGCCTTTGATTCTGAACCATGTCTCAGCACATTGTTTATGGGCAAGAGCTAGATCGGCCTTGCAGGCACAACCCAACTCAATATCTTGGTTCTTCTCCACACCCATATGGCACACCCTGCATTCTTTCTCTGTTCCATTTCCATCCCCTCCTACACTCCCACCTACAACCCCCTTTTCTATATCTACCACTTCATCATCCCCTTTATATCTCGACTTACTCTCCCCATCTGCACTTGACACCTTCCTCTCCATTCCAGTACAAAAAAATTCTCCCAAACGTCATTCACTCAAAGCTACCAAGTCTCCTCGTGCAGTGCAGAATTTTCAAAGAGACCATTAATCGTCCATCTTTGTAGGTGCCAAATGCCTTTTCATTCTGTTACCATTACTATGGATGTATAAATGTATAGAAACAGAATACCAATGTGAAATGGAAAGGAGTTATACATGAATTAAGAAGGAACCCACTGATTTCTGTGTACGAATTTCATAGAACTATGTCCTGAGGCTGACAGATGAGCCCATACCTAATTACCCATTGTTTTGCTTCTACTTTACATCTTATTATCACCTCTGGACAATGATGTTTTAAACGTTGATTAACATGTGATAATTGCATTAGTAGCTCCTTTCAAAAATAATCCCTGGTTGGTTTTGGCCGGCCTTATCCATCCTCCCTCCTACTCCCACCTTTCTTTCATTTCCAATTAATTTATTTTCTATTATGAATGTGACGTAGATTGCTCACTAACCCTCCACATCAGTTTTTCATTACAAACAAAGGACAAAAACAATCTCACATGGTGTTTGAGATTATGGGGCCATATGTCAAATTTAAGACCTCTCTCGCAAAGTTTTAAAACAATATAGATTTTGTTCTCCATGTGAAGTAGGTATGAAGTTTCACTATTATAAAAAAAAAATTATTACAAACATGTAGTCCAAATGATTAATGGTGTACACCAGACGCACCTTTTTTCCAAAGTTAAGCAATGAGTTATGAAATTTACGGAAAGGTTCCACTGGTATCTGTACGTCACTTTCTGCATTGTAGGTAAAAGATCAAAGGTTAACCTTGTATCTCTCTACGTCACTAGCGCTGCTTACCAAAGTATCTCTCTACTTTATCGGGTACCTACCACCCCACAGTAAGTATCTCACCAGGTAGACGAGGTAACTATTGACCAGAATTTGAGTAGCCCCAGTAATAACAAAATTTGTGGTTTTCCTTTTATGTTGGGTTAATAATAACTAGATAAATAGGTTGTGGTTTAAATTTTGAGCTTATCAAATTGTTGAGAGGAGTCCTTGCGGTTTGAACCCTGAATTTATTAAACTGTTGGAAGCAGTCCCTGTGGTTTGAACCCTACGTTTACCAGTTACTAAAAATAATGAGTGTAATCAACTTCCCTATATAACCAAAAAAAAAAAATCTTATAGATACAAATTTTTTTATTTTGACTAAGACTTAATAAAATTACAGGTATAAATTTGTTTTATTTATAATTTCACCTGAAAATTCAAAATTTTAAATGCATTCGTGTAAATTAAAAAAATAAATCTTTGAATTTAAGAAATTATAAAATATATTTAATAATACTTTTATTAAATTTATAAAAAAACATAAATTTACACCTATTTTTAATTATCAGATTTATTTTTTAAAATCAAATCTTATACTAAAATCAAACTTTCTAATATTAAAATACAGAAATACGTTCATGGAAGGATAAAAGGAGAAGCCAAAAAGCACACAACAATGTAAAGAGTATTAAAAAGAAAATTGTGAACAAACGCACGAGTAATGAATTTGTTTATGATTCTCGTGAAATACCGTCTTCCATTTAATATCATCTTAGGACAATATTAAATTAACAGTAAAGATTGCTTAATTTTACTTAATCATTGCTGCGGAATTGTTGGATTATTGCATTTGGATTCATTAATTGTATTGAAATTGAGTTAAAGTTATTTGTTGACTGACTACGTTTTTATATCATAATTAAAAAGAACTATTATGGAGGGAGTTATTTGTTGACTGACTACCTTTTTATACCATAATTAAAAAGAACTATTATGGAGGGAAGAAGGAGTCACAAACATTTGTTATCTATTTATAAACTCTTTATTGGAGGGTTTAGAGTGATTAGGGTTTGAATGGAGAGTACACCATCAACACGGAGTTGTAGTAGAACGTGGTGAACAGCACGGGAAGGTTTCAACCAGGGAAAGGGTCAAATATCATAGATGAATCTAAAGTTACAAAAAAAACTAGATTTAAGTTAGGAGAAAGAACAAGTCTATTGAGCATGGAAGTTTAGGCCAGCTGATAAGAGGTATTTGTCCCCTCGCCCAACTTGTGAAGCAGTAAAGGACATCTTAGATATAACCATTAACGACAACATAGTGGACGATCCATTGGAAAACCTTAAGCTATGTGTAGTGGGAAATTCACAGGAGCTTGGTCGGGTCTTCCAAGGCTCAAATCATAGGCAGTTTCGAGCTAGAAACCTAAGGACGAAGTTAACTTCTCTGCGCTTCTAAGAGGATTCTTCATGGCATCCTTTGCCAACGAAGAGGATCTTGACCATGTGCTTTAACAAAGGCCCTTGGTTTATGGGCAACTCAGGTCTTTATATTAAGCAAAGGCACCCTAGATTTGATCCATAGGAGACCATGACCAAAGTCCTTGTGTGGATGAGGTTTTATGGCCTCCCACTAGAGCTTTGGAACCTCAAAATAGTGGAGCACATAGGCAATGTTCTTGGAGAGTTTTTGAGGGTGGATAACAATTTTATTAGCAAGGAAATCACCATAACGACGATAATATGTGTCAATCTAAACATTCAAGACCCTCTTACAAAAGAGATCAAGCTCTTGACAAAGGTAGGCTCTCTCAGTCAGTCTTTGGACTACGAAAGACTTCATTTTAGGTGTCATTGGTGCCATGAGACTGGCTATTTGGACATCCATTGGCCACATAACCAGTCAACTCAACCTCTCTAGGATCCCTCCCAAGAGAAAGGAAGGAATGCACATAACTAGAACACCACAAAGAGTCGAGGCTCTAGCTCCCCCATGTGGAATAAGAAATTAAAGTATTGGATGGAAGATATTCACTTCCCGAACAAGGGGAACAAAAGAAAGGAGTTAGCCTAACCCCAAGTTGAGTTGGAGGAACCCATTACCTCAAAAATGTTAGCCCCTCAACCGGTTTCAAGGGAAAGGAAAAGTAGGAAACAAGTAGTTACAGTTCAACCAAAACCTAAATAAAAGGAATAGAGTTCAGATAAGGACATTCCCATTCTTGACTCGGTGATCACAACTTGTGAGGAGAAGGAAGACTTAGAAGAGGAACTGGCACCCAAGGGTGCAAAGGCAAAAAAAAAGAACTCGGATACAACATTAACCCCCAAACCTAGAGTGAGACCATCAATAAATTGAAACCAAGAAGAGACAAAAAGAGAAGGAAATAGTTGAAGGAAGGCAAGACACCCTAGACAAAACCTCTAGAGGGAGGAAATGAAGGTAATCTCATGAATGTGAGGGGACTAAATACCCCTAATAAAAGAAAACTTGTTAAGTCCTTCATTCAAAAGCATAGACCAGATATTATGCTATTGTAGGAAACCAAACTCAATGATGCAAAAAGCTCAAACTTCATTGACTCTATGTGGGGGAAAGGATATGGTACAGTAGTGGAAGCCCAAGGAGATTTTGGTGGCTTAATTACTACATGGTGAAAGGAGGATATCAAAGGAACCTTAGTTTACAAATCCAATAACCGGGTAAATGTCAATTTCACTTCAAAAAAATATAATTTTTTTATTACCAACATCTATGCTCCCAACCACCTAGGGTGGAGGAAACATCTATGGAACTGCCTGGTGGAGATCAACTCTACCCTAGGAAGGAATAGATGGTTTTTAGTCGATGACTTTAACACTCCATTAACTACAACAAAGAAGAAAGGAGGAAGGATGGACTTCAGTGATAGTAAGATTGATTTTAAAATATTTATGACTAACTATAACCTGGTAGATATTGACCTAGAAGAAGCCATCTTCACGTAGTCAAATAGAAGAATAGGAGATCACTCTATCCAAAGTAGGTTATAAGTAGAATGTTGATGAACCAAGACTGGTACAATAGCAATGAAGAGATAAACCTTAAATCTCTCCCAAGAATTGGGTCAGACCACAACCCTATTGTCCTAACCATATAAGGAGGAGCAAGACCAAAAAACTCGCCTTTTAAATTTGAAGTAATGTGTCTTCAACACAAGAACTTTCACAATAAAATATGGAGTGGTGGAGTACTCCGGTGAGAGGAACAAAGATTTTTGCCTAACTACCAAGCTTAAGAAATTGAAAGAGAATCTAAGGGTATGGAACAAAGAAGAATTTGGCAATATCTTCAAGCAAAAAGAAGAGTTGGAAACGAAAATAGATGAAGTCAACAAAAGAATTTAGGGATAGCTGTACACAAAAGACTTGAGAAATGAGGAACATGTTCTTATTGATTACCACACCACCCTAGCTAGAGAAGAACCTTCTAGAGGTAAAATTCTAGGGCAACCTGGCTTAAGGAAGGTGAAACTCTAAATTCTTTCATTCTACCTTAATCAAACACAGGAGGGCATCACAAATTAAGGAAATCTCCAACGAAAAAAATGGTAAAGTCATAGATGAGAAAACTATTAAGAAATAAATAATAGACTTCTTCAAGCGTAGATTCATCGATAAAGGGAAATAAAAAGAAAAGGATGTGGAAGAGATCTTAACCAACATCCTGAAATTAGTCACAACTTCAATGAACATGTTCCTTAATAAGAAGTTTTTCGAAGAAATAAAAAATGCCCTCTTCACAATGAAGAAAGACAAAGCTCTTGGACCAGATGATTTTCTAGTTGGCTTCTTCTAGAGTAGTTGATATATAGTTAAAGAAGATGTAGTAGGAGCGATCCAAGAGGCCTAGGAGAAAGGCAAGATAGAAAAGAGAATGAACAATATCTTCATAGCTTTGATAAAGAAGAAAATAGGAGCCACTCAGCTTGACAATTTTAGACCAATAAGCCTATGTAATGTGTCATACAAAATCTTAACTAAGGCTCTAGCAATGAGATTAAGCAATATTCTACCTTTCATTATCTTAGAACAACAACACACCTTCATCGAAGGAAGACAAATCCTATATGGTACAGTGATTGTTCATGAAACCATTCACTCCCTTAAAAAGAACAAACAAGCAAGCATGTTAATCAAACTGAACATTAGTCTTTTCCTTCCTTTATCCCTTTTTTGGTTTGTCTACTTCAAAACCATGCATGAGAAAATTAAAAAGCAATAGAATGAAATGTGTCTTCCCTACACAAATCTCTCTCTCTCTCTCTCTCTCTCTCTCTCTCTCTCTCTCTCTCATGTAGACATAATTAGATAATACCATAAGCAATCAAAGGATGATGTCAATTGATATGTCATTCCAAGTCACAAATTCATAAATAAATTTTACCCAACCATGGAGCATAAAAGACCAAACATGCATAACATAAACATAGTCAAAGAATACAAGCTTAATAGAATTTTTATTTTTTGTAAATATGATAGAATGAAAGAGCTAGGTCAATATTCTCAAGTAATTTTTTAGTAGCCAAATTTTTCCACATAAGTAACCATCTAAAACATATTTTTTAGGTTCTATACACAGATCATAGCACATCAAAGATAAGAGACCAAATTTTAGAAAAAATGTCAAGTCCCAAATTTGGTTAAGTTTAGATTCAAAGGAAAAATACCTACTAAACAATGTACAAGCATTAATATTGATATCAAAAAACATATGTACTCTATTCACTTCATATCACATAATAGTCCACCTTTAAATAGGGTGTTATATCAATAGCAATGGAGGACAAATATTTCTACAACAAGAAAAAAGTTCTCTTATTATAATTAAGCAATATGTACAATCTTTTCCATATTTTTCAATCCCTAACTTAGCTTTATGGATCACATCTTCAACAAAAATTATTTCTTTCTTGAACCAAGAAAATGCAAAGCAATCTTTGACAAGAGCAACTGGTATACCACCACTGAAAATATTCCACCAAATTATTCTAAAGTCATGATACTTCTTACTAAAATTTACAATGTAGAAGAAGCTGCAAAGGATCTAACCACTTTTGAAGCTCTTCAAACATATTGAAAAATAGTTGTGTTACTTAGTTAAATTTTACAAGGGCTACAAATTTTATTAGCAAAATTTCAAACCATTGTGTGGTTGTGGTTGTGTTAATCCTTTATTGATAAGTTTAGCTCTCGACCTTACAAGGGGTCATGGTTGGGAGGGGACTACTCAGCCCTATGTGTCGGTCATAGAAGTTTCTCACACTAACCTAATAAAAAAATATATATTAGCATAATGAGTATGCATCCACATCCTCTTACTATTTGAAAAGGTATAATATGCATTGTATCCTACTAACACCTATTACGAGACATTATCTTTTAAGGGCCTAATGATAAATTAACCTAGATTATTATTATTTAAAGTTGTCCATATTATTTTGCATTATTATTGTTTATTAATTAGCTATACATGGATTGAAATAGTTTTACTTATATTACATCCTATAGTATTTCAACAAACTACAATTTGACCTGTATTACATTTTTATGTATATAAATAAATTTTATTATCACAGTATTACAACAAAGCATATTATGAAGGACTGCCTTAATATCACAATGTAAGGATTTGAATTCGAGCTGTGCTCATAGTATCTCATATGATACCTTTGCTCCATGATGCTTTAGATCAAGTTTTTTGTTATAAGTGGTTGAAATGGACCCTAAAACCTATATTGTATCTATTTAAATTAACTTGGTGCATATAGTTTATCTGGTTTTGAATATCTCTTATTTAAAATACCTAATCCTTCATTATTAGGTCTATTCAATCTATGTCATAATTACTTCATATCATTTATAATTTTTAATAAATATATTTAGGATGATAGGGTTTTAATAAGCTAATAGAGTTTCAAGAACAATTAATAGTCAAAGGGCCTAGTGCCCATTTATTAACAAAATAATAACTGAGTATGCATTAAATTGACGAGGTGTGAAGAGTTCTCAAGTCCTCTTTGATATTGAGACTTTCACAAGGATGAAAATGAGTTGGATCTAACCACTTTCGAAGCTCTTCAAACATATTGAAAAATAGTTGTGTTGCTTATTTTAATTTTACAAGGGCTAAAAATTCTATTAGCAGAATGGGCATGCATCTATATCCTCTTACTATTTGGAAAGGAATAATATGTATTGTATCTTACTAACATCTATCACGAGGCATTACCTTTTAAGGGCCTAGTATTAAATTAACCTAGATTGTTATATTCTAAAGTTGTCCATATAATTTTGTATTGTTATTGTTATTATAATTATTGTTTATTAATTAGCCATACATTTCAAATCTCGGGCCTCGCTGAACTGAACGCTTGTCCCTTTCCTGGTGCTTTCAGCAGCGTAAAAGGTTTAAAATGATTGTGGCATGGTGGTTATAGGGGCGGATTGCGCGAAGATCTGTGTGGCGGCTTCCGTGGCGGACAACGCAGAATACTATGCGGCCATAAAAGCTGGACAGCCTACCCGATTTCGTGGCGGCTACCGATTCCACCATGTAAATACAAAAAAAAAAAAAATTAATTAGCCATACATGGGTTGAAATGGTTCTACTTAAATTACATCCTATAGTATTTCAACAAACTACAATTTGATCTGTATTACATTTTTATGGTATGTAAACAAATCTCATTATCATAGTATTACAAAAAAGCATATTATCAAGGACCATCTTATTATCACAATGCAAGGATTTGAACTTAGGTTATGCTCATAGTAGTTCATATGATACCTTTGCTCCATGATGTTTTAGATAGGTTTTTTTGTTATATGTGGTTGAAATGGACCCTTGAACCTATATTGTGTCCATTTCAATAGTAGGTGCATATAGTCTATCCACTTTTGAATATCTCTTATTTAAAATACCTAATCCTTCTTTTTTAGGTCTACTCAATCTATATCATTATTAATTCATATTATTAATATTTTTTAATAAATATATTTAGGATGATTAGGGTTTTAATAAGCTAATAGAATTTCAAGAATAGTTAATAGTAAAAGGTCCTAGTGCTCATTTATTAACATAATAATAATTGAGTATGCATTAAATGGATGAGGTGTGAAGAGTGCTCAAGTCCTCTTTCATATGAAGACTTCCACAAGGATGAAAATATTTGGGTGATTTCTATTGCCTATATTGCCAATTTTTTATCTTTGAAACATGGCATCCATGCATTCCTTCTTTTTTGTTCCTTAAAACAATGGAATACAAATCTAAACTAAGTTGAAAAGTGCATTTAACACCACATTAAATTATGAAATAGGTTTATTATCACTTTTAAGGATTGTTATAGGAAGCAAAAGTGAAAATACATCATATGACCCATATGGAATTTAGTTACAAGCACAAAGATGTTAAGAAATTGATAATTACAAAGTAATTGCATGATTGTTCATCTAGGTGGTAAAAATAGGAGCAATTATTTTGTACATTATGTGGTAAGAATGAGTAAACCAACTCCATCTACATGTTCAAATCAAGGATCAAAATAGGATTGTTACTTTCTTGTTGGCTCACATGATAGCATAGGCATGTCTTATTTTAGGCTATAAGCTAATTTATGTTATGCAAGATAAGAACATGAAAATGTAAAATAGGGAAGATTGCACCAATACGTGTTTCATAACTTGTAAAATACAATAAAAAATTCTTATCATCAATAACCATGTTGGATTTTGTAATATATTTAGGAACAAGTGTAATTAAAACACATAATTCAACAAATAAAGACATATCCATCATAAAGAAAAGAAAAGATACATAGATAGGTGAAGACACCCAATTTTTATCAATCAAACTACAACACAACCAATGCAATTTTAAACTTGTCAAAATCATGTACAATCATAACTAAAATACCAAGCTAAAATTGATAAAAAAAAATTGACCTCAAGTATCCCATATTAGAAGTGTTATCTTAGATGTTTTCATACCACAATGCTTTTGTTGTATAGACCAACACTATTGTTCAAAATTTAAATATGACTATTTATTGCCAAGATAACCTACCAACTTGTTGACCTCTTTTTATTTCAATTTAGCACTAGGGTATCTTTAGCACTATAATGCTTTTGATACAAACATTATTGCCAAAATAGAAACAAAAGAAAAAATAGAAAACTTACTAAAGTTTGTTGCTTACCAGCAGATATCCAACATTCCTTCCTCATATTGTAAGTTCTATCAACCATGCTAACCTATCCAAATCCTTTTATGAATGGAAACTTAATCCCCTAACCAAGTTTACAAAATCAAAACATGACAACCCTATGAAAAATCAAATCTACTAAGAAGAGAAACTTTTTAAGTTTCTAAAATTGTACTCCTCCATTGATTCTTTAGCACTTAGATCATAAATAATCCCCTTGGGCACCCAAAAATTATACATTTTTTTATCATAGCAAAGATCCGTCAAACTCAAGTAAAGAAATCTCATGGTTGAGCCTTATCAAATTACTACTTCAATTTATAATCAACTTACACCTGGCCTTCATTGCATAAAATAAATTTTATTGGGCTTGGATAAGTATTTTATTTTCTTGATCTAGTTGCATATTTGTTTTGTTCTAATTTACCTACATCTAGTAACTAGCTTGCTTCAAGTAAAATAATAGCTTTCCGTTGTTGCATATTAGTCTTAACTTTTCAATATCATGATTAATATTATTTGAATTTTAGATAGTCTTCTTGTAGGATTTTCATTTAAAGAGTCTCATTTGAAGGTATTATAGTCAATAGCACTAGACTTTAAGAATTATAGGTGTGTTATCAATAACATAATTATGTTATCAAATTCAGTATAGAATAATAGTGTTTCTACTCACAATATAGTACTAATACCTTATGTGGCATAGATTTTGTTGGCAATAAAAATTAGTCAAGGACCATTATGGTCTTATGCTCTAGGCACAATGACCACCCTTTGTGGTTGTTGAGTGCATTTGGTGCTCACACCTCATATGGAGTGCACATTCAAGAAGTCCAAGGTGCATGGGACATGACTTCGAGGATAACCTATGAGATTTTTACGAAGGCCGAGTTCTTGTTTGGATATGTTATTGATGCTTTTCTCCTAATATAGTTTAGCCTATTAGGTTCTAATATAGAAAATGGATGAGGGGAAAGCAATAAAATTAACTCTCCTAGACTACGGGTGGTGTTGCACCAAGAATTACAAATTTCTTTCGAGTACCAATGGGATTAGTGAATGAATATATCAAAACATGATAGTTGAAAGTGAATATGATTTCAAGTCAATATAATTGTTCATCTATTAATCTCATTGTGAAAGCCAGGATAGATACCATTCACAACCCTCCACACAAATATACATACATACAAAGACCAGGATAAAAATCTAAGTAGTCACAACTCCTTGTATTTATGTTCACGGGTACTTTATAATTATATAAAAAATGAAAGAGTCTCAAAGGCCTATACATGTATTGACTTAAAGCTCAAGTCTAAATCGATACATAGAAGAAGATGAGAGAAAACCCCTATCTAAGGCTAGATACTAGGCATAAAAATATTTTTCTTACTCCCTAACTTAGTTACATAACTGAATACTTATATAGCCTAACTCTAGATTCAAAATTCAGAAATTTCGTCCAATTATCTTGAGTGGAAATTCCTGTCTTCTTTTTTTGTCGATATTGAGGTACTATGGTGGATTCACTCCTAGTATATTTGGAGTTGATATGGAGTCTAATCACCATAAATGTCTTACATATGGGGTGTAACCCTTTAGAAGTATCATTAATGGGCCTATTTTTTATGGAAACTTAACCTCAAGTGGCATTAACCTTTGCTTATCAAGGAACCCCCATTGTTGATCTTGTGATAACATGAGCCCCATCCCATGTTTGCCTAGTTTCCAAGTCATTGTCATGATTAAAATTCCATTAGATCTAGTTGGAACTTACGTTGATATATTCTTGCTCAAGTTTTTTGATGATTGAAGCCTCATGCATGACATGGATTTTGAGATACCACTGCCTTTCTAGTTCTATCCTATCCTACCATTTATTATATCTTAGGGACCAATTACCAGAATTTGGTAGCATCCTTTGGCTTGAGACTTCTACCAAGGAACCAGTTACTCTAATAGCATTTACTTTGTACTAGATATATTGTGGAACTTTAGTTTGGATGGAGGATTATGAATTTAAACATTTTTTAGTTTGAATATTAACCAGAGTTTTAGTTTTCGCTTTCTTAACCATAGTTTTTTGGTGAGTGTCATTTTTTTTGTTGCCCTACTCCTTGATTTATTTTTGACGCTTCAAATTTGCTTTCATATAGACTTCTTCATTCGATGAATGTGCTTGAGCTATTCCCTTTGTCAAATTTTGGCCAACTTGATCCTTTTGCCATAAATTTTTATGGTGACCTTCAAATGAACTAGCAAGATAATCTTGTTGGATCCTTGTCTAAACACTATGTCCCCCTTCGTTTATTCCTCCATGGATCTTGGGTTCTACTTTCTCTAGTATCTTACTGATTCTATTTTATAACCGCACTATAATATAGGATGTGTTGTTCTCTTTGATTTTATAATTCAACTGACAAAAGGGACTAGATGGTCGAGACTATTATGCCTCTAATGGAATGACACAGTAAAACTAGTCTCAAGAGAACAATATTTGGCTCTATCAAAGGCCTCCAATATTTTTTATAAGACCAAAATATTTTAAGATGTGGTCTTGAGTGCACTTTTCCTACTCTAGCCTAATCTACTAGCTTCAGGATGAAAAGGGTGAGAGAGATATATAAAACTAAAGACAACAAAAAAGAAAAACATAAGCTAATACAAATGATATACCAAGATCAATATAATCTTTTCCTGCATAATAACCCTGAGTGTAATGCATTGACACAATGAACACTTCCTCCACTAGACATACATAAACACAAATATATATACATACATAAAATAAATGAGACATGGAGAACCAAATAGTCATAGGTCTCTAGTATGTATATATGAATATAAAAACATTACAAGATTATGCCAAAAGTGGGGGCTCAAGGGCATGCCCACAAGACCACTCAAGAATACAAGTATTTCTATAAAGAGTAAAATGAAGGGAAAGATATATGACTTGCAGATAAGTTGTCAATCCTTTACAATACTAAACTACTTACTATTTATAGACTACAAAAGGGGAGATTTTCCCTCCAAAATTTTACAAAGATTTTAAGAAATGGTTGCTTCTTTAAGTGTTGGGTCACTTCATTTAATATACTAGTTCCTTTGTGATATCTAGATCTAAGCCCATTAATATTGGATGGTTTTGAGCCTTTGGATGAGCTGCTACACTCATTGTTACCATTCACTCATTTTTGGGATCCTTTAAGTTTGAATGTAGGAAATATCTATAATCAATACCTTAGATTTATGGTTGCTCCTATTGCAGCTTACCATGTTGTTATGTTTAATGTGTCAACCATTATTCTAGACTTATCAAGATTTAGGTGTGCAGGTAGGTGAGCATGAGACTTTTCTATCTTCATGAGCTTAATTGTTGCCTTTGGGAGACATGCATTGATGTTGCATCTTCTTTCTTAATCAGATGGACAATCCTTCTTATCTTCTATCATTAGACTTTTTGGATACTCTTACTATCAGGAATTTTTAAATTACCCATCCTCTGAATATTTGTTAATTTGTTCTTCAAAACTTTTCTATCTTTTCTTCTGTTGAAACGTTCAAAAATCCTAATTTTTATATATTTCACTCTTCTTTCACCTTTTGAGACTCTCCTCTGTCTTCCAATTTTTTGGGGTTTAGATATCGCACGTTGTCAAAAAAAATTTCCTTCCTGTTCTTGTTAGAGCTATTGAAAGTGCCATTAAGGAGACTTGACTTTCACACCTTTTGGAGCTTTTGGTTAGAAATTTTACCCACACTTGTCCACCACCTCATCTTTTCCAAGGCCATCTCATGAAATTTTCCTATGGCTTTCTCCTTCCAAGTGTAGTGAGAATTCACTACAAATAATATTGTCTATATAAAAATATATATTTTTTGAAATAAACATAAAAAATATACAAAAACACAACAAAAAATATGAGAGTAGAGAAAAATAAACCTGATACTTACTAGTATATGTCCCTAAAGTCTTTGGCCAAAAGAAATTGATTTTTATTCACCTCATGTAGTTGGGAATAAATTTACTTATAAAAATACCCAAGGAACTAAAAAATGCTAGTTTGTTGCGAAATGATTCACAATAGAGTGCATTAAGGAATTCAAAATAGATCAAAAAATCTATAAGCACTATCCTTTTGCTATGCCTACAATATTTGTCAAAAAATTTACTCTTATATTAAAATATTCAAAAACACATGATGATGGAACCTACTACTCCGTTACTATATTGTACCACTATTTATTTTTTTATAAGGGTAAGAAAAATATTTTTAAAGGGTCCCTTACCCTTTTACAAAGAGGATTGAGAGACAAAAGACTAAAAAGTGGATAAAACTGCCACCTATTCAAAGAATGCCTATAAGAAACAAAATGTAGTCCATAAACTGAGATTGAGATAAAACCTACCAGGATAACAAAAGCTTGCTAACCACAAAATAAAGACAAAAGCATTCTAAAAATATTTAAATAATCACTTTATCTATGTTTTTCATATCTCACTCTATATGTATTTCTCCTACCATTATTGTGCCAAACCCTAGCCCTCTATGAATTTAAATCTCATTATGTCTATGTTTTTCCAGATCTTCTTTATCTATGTTTTTCAAATTTATGTGTTTCCAAATATCACTTTATTTGTGACTTTCTAGATCTCACTTTGTTTATGTTTTTCAAATTTTTGAGTTTCTAGATCTCACTTTATTTATGTTTTTCTAGAACTTGCTCTATTTGTGTTTTTCAGATTTTTTATTTCTAGATCTCACTTTGTTTGTGTTTCTCACATTTTTATATTTCCATATCTCAGTCTAATTGTATTTTTCTAGATCTCATTCTATCTATCATCTATTTCATAGCTTCTTGTTATGCCATATCCAAAATAATGTTAGGAATATTTTTTGACTCTTTTACCACAAAATTATTGCCTCTTTGTATCCCCCAATTTGCCATCCAATCTGCTATCATGTTTCCTTCCCTATAAATATGCTTGATCTTGTTGGATAGAAAAGCATTTTTAATATAGATAGCATCATTAATGATATCATGTATTGTCCAACTAACTGAATTCTCCTATCTTAAACCTTTTAATATGTTTAGAGAGTCTCCCTCAATGATTAAATTCCTTATCTACATATTCTTGGCCAATTTGAGTCTAGTCAGTAGTGCTTTAGCCTCTGCCACATGGTTGGTATCTACTCCATAATAATTTGCATATGCTCCAATAATCTTCCCTTATGAGTCCCTAATGATCCCTCCACCCCAACCTTATATATATATATATATATATATATATATATATATATATATATATATATATATATATATATATGTATGTATGTATGTATGTATGTATGTATGTATGTATGTATATGTGTGTGTGTGTGTGTGAGATTTTCTCTTTTATTTGTAGCATCTCATGCTTTTGTGATTAATGAATCTAATTTATTTATTATATTTCATGGCATTTACTTATTATTTGTGTAGCACTTGATAATATACCCATTTGTGTATCACATGCGCTTAGAATTTGTGTAGCATTTGATGACATGTCAATATCTATATGATACATACTTAGAATTTGTATAACATTTTATGATGTGTCAATTTAGAATTTGCATGTATGATTTGGGTAGTATTCAATGTCATGCATTATGATAAGAGATAAAACATATGATTTGTATGGAATTTAGTGACATGCTTTAAGAAATTTAATTTATCTTGAGCACAAAATATTTGGGTAGTAGGTGGCATACTCATCACATACTACATCTCTCTAGGATTGTCCATGCAAGGGGTAGTATACTTCTCATACACCACTAAAGTAGGCACACAAAATATAGTATTCAACAAACTTACTTATCACTACAACATGATACATTGGGAGAATCCAACATATGTCATGTATAGACATAAGCATTTGACTCCAATCTTAAAAGAAAATTTTAGATAGACACATATGGATACTATGGTAGTAAATCATGTCCATCCATTGTTATGGGTGTCCAAGGGATGCCAAACTATGCCATAAATAGTATGTAAGTATATACCCCCAATTCCAACTCATGCCCTACCACTGACAATGGATTCATTGCTTGAAAAGGTATGTCAACCATAATAGGGATACAAGAAAGATAAGGTCAAGGAAATGTAGGCTAGATATACATAGCATATCACCCTAGGGGAGGAAGATCCCATGGAAGGAAAAGTCACCATACCTCTACTACAACATGGTTTACCACTATAGTATTTGATCAAGTATATTTTTTAACAAAACATGCTTTCCACTACAATGGAACACCAAGATGATAGAAGTGATTAGAGGTAGGTTAGATACATATTATAGTACACCCTAAGGAAGAGAGATCCCATGGAAGGAAAAGTTACTTTGCCTCTATTGCAATAGGGTTTCCAACTATAGTATACAATCAAGCATGTTGTTTAACAAGGTACACTTACCACCATAGTGAGACACCAACATGATTGATTGATTGAAAAGTTTGTGTTATTTTATTGTATAAATTTTTAAAGGGGATATTACCGTGGTGTTTCAATTGCATACCATATTAGAGATAACATGGGTTGAACTAAGGTGATATTGCTTTATGGAACATAAATCAAGGTATTGATACTAGAAAAATTGTGAAGAGCTCATGGTGCCTTTTACTAGCTAGAGTGACGCCATGATAAAGAAAGATAAACAAATTAAAAATAAATTCAATAGCAATAAATGCCAATAAAAAGTGATGGAAGATACCAATCAACAAGAAGACAAAGCAGTAAAAGCAAAAAAATACAAAAGCAAACAAAAACTAGGAAAAATCAAAGCTAAATAGTCAAAATTACTAGGATTGTTGCTTTAAGGGTGGTCATAGTTAGGTAAGAGAAACCCACTCAAAATTCAAATTGAAATGCTAAAACTAGAAAAATACACTAAAGACCTAGATGACTCATATCATTATTTTAAGGAGAAGACACAATCAAGAGAGGAAGAGACACTATAAAATGCATGAAGACATGATAAAATAAATAATGTATAGGTATGACACTCACAAATAGATAGTCAAAGAATTCAAAGTGAAAAATAAAGCACCATAGTCAATAAGAAAACCAAGCAAATATAAATATTGTAAAAATTGGTCAAAAGGAGCTACACATAAAAGGATTTAACATGCATCGAATTGGTGGGTTCATTCAACTCAACTCCATCCATTTTTTATAATTTCATTACCCCAAATCCTAACAAATATTTTATAGTATATACCCTAATCCATTTTGTAGAAAATTGCCCTTACGTTTCTTATGCACATTATCAAGCTTGATGATAAGGTCCCTCACATTGAAATTATAATGATAGAAATTTATTGGCAATAAGACTCTTATAGGCTTAAGATAATGTAAACACCTCTCATTAAGAGTGGTAAGCTTGACAATATGGGCTTCCTGATGCTCTTGATGGTACTCATCATGACTAAATTTTTTTATCAAAGAAACATGCAAAGAAGGCAATTCAGTTTCTTAGCGAAACAACTTTAGTACCATAGACCAAAGAAAAAGAGGTTATCTCTATAGATGTCTAAATGCTGATGTGCTACACCCACAATATGAGATATAAATTTAAGTACTAATATTTTATAATTCAATCGTCCATTTTTAAAATATTTATCAAAATTTAATTGCTAGATTCAACTTGGCCATTCTCTTGTGGATAATAAAGCGTAGAATAGTGTTGAATCTCTAATTGAGAAGTCAACTATTGATTTTATTTATTTTTAAAAGGAGTTTCATTATAAAAAAGTAAGAGTAGATGGTCCACCAAAGTGATACACAATCTGATTAAATATAAATTTGTATGTGGTGAGAGTTATCTGATTTGTCAATTACAGAGATTCTACCCATTTTGTAAAATATTCAATGGATGTGATGATAAACTTGTTCCCATCCAAGAAATTAGGAGAAATAGATCCAACAAGGTCAAGGTCCTAAGTGGAAAAAGGCCAAGGAGACTCAAAGGGATGAAGAACCTAGACAGGAACATGAATTCTATCTTTATTAAGCTAACACTTGTAGGATTTAACATATTTGTTGGCATCGGTTTCTATTACTGGCCAAAAGTAACCCATCTTAGTAACTTATGGGCTATGGAAATGCCACTAAAGTGCCCTTCATAGTCACTACTATGGACATCAATATGATATCTGGGTACCTCAAATTCTATAAGGCATCATAAAAGAACACCATTAGGATTATGGTAGTACAAGACCCCATCAAAAACAACATATGTAAATGCACTCTTATGAATAAAAGCCTATTACTTAGCATTAGTCATGGGTGGGTAGGATTGACCATCGAGGAAATATAAAAATATTCCATACCAAGGACCATCAAGAGGGATTTGGCAATCAATAACATTGCCCTTGATTGTTTGCATATCCAAAGGACCAACAACAACAAAAAATGCAAGTTCATCATGAACTTTTACCCTAAAAATAGTTTTAAAATTGTTTTCATGTGGTACAACTTGCTAGCTAAAGTGAATAAGGAGCCAAAATCAACATTTTTCCCCTAGGATAATGCATAATGGAGAAGGACTCAAAAGCATTGACTAAATTTTTAGCCACTTGATGGTAAGAGATTAATTGGGGAGCTTTGTTAACATATTCACCAACTATCTAATGAACAATAAATTGAGATTCATGTAAGACTTTAATGTGTTTAGCATTCATATATTGGGTAGTCAAAAGTCCTAAAATTAGAGCATCATAATCCATAACATTATTAGTAACGCTAAAAACATTTAAGTAAAAATCCATAGGAACAACTAAGGCATTTGGAGACTTGAAAAATATACTAGCCTCTACACCAAACTCATTATTTGCTCCATCAAAGTGAAGGATCCAAGTGTCAGGGTGGAGATATTTATCAAATGGAAATTTGAATTTAGTATTTGTTTTATGATGCCTCTCACCAACCTCACAAGACTCTAAGAGGGTTTTTTTTCTTAGTAACTTCATAGGGAGAAGACTCCTTAATAAGGCCAGGGAAAATAGAGGAAGAAAATATAAAGTCATGAGGATCACCAAAAAATACCATTATATCCTCATCATACAATTCCTCCTTTAGGGGTTGTATGGTGTCAAGGTCTTCTACCAATTCATTAGTGATTACTTGAGCTTTAACACATTTTTTTGGTGTAATAATACATAGATCAAATTCTTACATCATTGTGATCAACTTTGTGTATCTAGTATAACTAGGAATGTAAGGTTTTTATAACAGGTGTATTAGGGGATTAGTTTTAATGACTGTATAAGTTGTATGATACTTAATTTATCACATGCAAAGTATATAACAAGGAAATCCTTCTCCATTGGAGTGTATTGAATTTCTAGTAGAAGCATTAATTGACTAATGTAGTATATTGTATATTAATTATTGTTATCATCTTGTTGAGTAAGGATAGATCCCAAGGAGACCTGAGTAGCTAAGGTATATAATACAAATGGCTTATATGGGTTGGGTGGGAAAAAATTTAGGGTCTTAAAATATAATTTTTAAATTTAAGAAAGGTCTTGTTGCAAATTTCATTCCACTTAAATTCTATATCTTCATTAAGCAATTAATTTAATGGATAAGCTTTAAAAGCTAACTCAAGGATGAATCCCCTAATGGATCCAATATTTCCCAAAAATTATTTGATATCTTTAATAGTTTTAGGGGGAGACATAGCATAAATGAATTTGAATTTATCCTTATAAATATCTATGCCCCTATGATACATCATAAATCCTAGTAGCTTTGTAACACCAAAAACACATTTCTTGGGATTAAGCCTAAACTAATGGTGATGTAATTTCTCAAATATAAAATGAAGGCCAACTAAGTGGTCATCCTACTTCTTAAACTTACCCAAGATATCATCCACATATAATTCTACTAAATTTTCCATCAAGTCATTAAAGACTATAGTCACAACCTATTGATAAGTAGTACCAATATTCTTCCACTTAAAAGGTATTACAACATAACAAAATATGCCCCATAATATAATAATGTTGTTTTAGTATAATTTTTAGTGGTTATTCATATTTGGTTATATCTTGAATAGCCATTTATAAGGGACAATATTTCATACACTATGGTAGAATCTATAATAGCATCAATAGATGGAAAATGAAAGTTATTCTTAGGACAAGGTAGGTTGATGTTTCTAAAATCATAATAAAATCTAGATAATATTTTATTATTATTATTCTTCATAGGTACAATATTAGATACCCATCCTAAATGATCAATGGATTTGATAAAATTGACATCTAACAACTTTTGAATTTTGATTTTGCATAGATCTTGAATGAGAGGATAGAACCTCCTTTGTTTTTATTAGATGGAAGTGTTGTCCTCATAAGTAATAATGTTATGGACAACCAAATCCTCATCCATCCCAAGCATATCAAAATATTCTCAAGAAAAGAGATCCTTAAACTCCTTAAGCAATGTAGTAAAGGTGACTTACTCCTTAGTGGATAGGCCTACCCCAGTTTTAACTATACATGATGGTTGCTTGGGGGTTCCTATGTTAACATCTATGATAGGTTCAACATTCATGACATTGCCTTCTTCAAAATGGTCTATAACAAGGGGAAGATTATCTAATTTAGAATTAATATCAACTTGGTAAACATAATCAAACCACTTATGTATTTTTCTAATATAGATTAAGTATCTAAAGAAACATTCTCTTATGATATTGTTGGGAAAATCTTTCCTCTCTAGCATATAGAAATTATAGGATAACTTCATCATTGGGCAATGATAGGAGAAAAAAAACTATCAAGAGTTTGGATTATTGGTTCCTTTGCATACTCCTTTCCCCTAATAATATAGAGGATGTGAACATATGACTAGGTATTAAGAAAGATAGGTATTTTTGTATCGAGGCATGGTCTTACTTGCTTATAAAATTTCATTAAAGCCTTAATGAAAACCTTGGTTTTTATTCAATAGAGAATTTCACTTATATAAGGTGTATTGATAGAAAAGAGGGTGAAGGTTCAATTAGATTATCGAGGTACTTTCCAACTAGCTTATATGAGGAAAAAAATATTTCTAAATCTACAAATAGACTAGTAGGGACAATAGGGAACACATGGGTATTCACTATTTTCCAAAAATATGTGGTTAGGATTGCCAAGAAATTTTATCAAAAATGTCAAATAGTCTAGTCATAGCATAAGTTCTATAGGTCAAATAGTCATAAGGGATAAAAAGTAATAGGAAGAGGCCCAATAATAGTTGGAATGTCAGGATTGACCAAGATCATTATTTTTAGTGGTGGTCCTTGTACTACTAGAAAAAATTAATAGAACTTGAGCTAATAGTAGATTCATGTTCAAGATAGGATAAGACTATATAGAAATTGATGTTTTTAAAAATAGAGCAACCTATTGGTTTATATACATAGAAATATTAAAATTGATATAATTTAGCCTTTGTTAAATGCCTAGGTAAGGAAATAATTTGTGTTTCACCTACCCTATGACAAGGTTCTAAGTAGAGATAATAGAAACATCGGTTGTTTTATGCCTATATAGCCTAGTATTGTAGTTGGTATATTCAACATTCTTGAGCATATAGTAGGCAAACAAACTAATGTTATCCATTTAATAAAATATTATATCCAATTTTTATCATCATATAAAATAGGAATTTCCATTGAACCTACTTGATAATGCTCCAAGTCCACCTCAAAAATAGTAGTAGGAGCATTTCTCAATTTCAATGTTAAAGACGACTAAAATAACTATCTACATTACTAATAGTTTCCTCCCCCATGCTATAATTATCTACACAAAACGTTACTTGTTTCAATTTGGTAGCATCCTCATGGGTTTTGTGTAATTTAGCCAACCTTTGGTAAAATAAAATAGGATATTCTTTCTATTTATGTTTAACAATAATGGAAATTTATCTACTATATCTTGAGAAAAGGGAATAATAATATCCATGTCAAGTTGATCATCTTTAGGTTCATACCTATCTTGAGGGCATTTTAAGTGAAATTAAGGATGTCCCTTGTATAATATCTATTTAGAAGTCCACTAAGGCTCATGTTCATAGATACAATTTTTTTATTTTCATCCATAGAAGGAATAAAACAACTATCATGGCCCAAGGATCTAAATATCTTTCTATGGTAAACACTTTATTATCATAGGCATACTTAACCACTTGACAAGTAGAGGAAGTTATGGATCTCATCTTCCTAGTCCACATTCTACCTAATAGCATGTTATAGTTGGCCTAAAAATAAAACACCATAAACTTCATTCGTACTTCTTTGGACCTAACTAAAACTAGAAACCAAATGCAACCCACAAGATCTTGATGTTTACCATTATAAGCATAGAAATGACTTCTAGTAGAAAGGATATTATCTTTAAGGATCTTGAATCTATCTATTAGTATTTTAGACACCAAAATCTAGCCACTTGTCATCCATTCATGCCCTTCAATCACAATCGTCCATTATTTATATCTATATATGTGTATTTACTTAATATATGTATAAATATTAATATTTTATATTATATATATATATATATTTAATAAATATATATTTATATGAATTAATCCTAGCCCTCTGCCATGTTTTAATCTCAGCCATTCATCCATATCAATCCATACCACTTACCTAGATTTAATCTCCACCCTTCCTTATGTTTTAATCTTAGCCACTCAAATTGTGTTGTCAAAACCCTAACATGTTCAAGGGTAAATTATAAAAAGTGATTCATTTTGATGAATCAAGGTCCTGAAACCTTAAGCATTCTGGGGATATTTCTAAAGCCTACTTTGAATTCTATCGATATTCATTTGCAAAGAATTCTTAGAAGGTCAAATCCTAGCCTTTTCATTTTCATCCTCACCTTCCATTGTCACCCTTGCATCATTTGCATCCACCACCGCATAACCCATGTAGAACTAGATATAGTTTTGTGACACCTCCCTCAGTCTCGAATGCCCTCCAAAGCTAGTCAAGCACCCTCTAGATCCAACCGAGCACTCCTTGGAACCAGTAGAGTGTCTTTGGATATTTTTGGTCATCCCTAAGCACTTACAGGTGTTTCTCATACAAAATATACAGTTCCACAATCCTCGAGCACCATTCAGGTGTCCTCGTGACCCTCATATACAAAAATAGAAGCATAATATTCTAGTGATAAAGTAAGAAAGTTATTTGTATTCATTTTCATATAACTACACTTTGTTTTTAGTTTTAGATTATAGCATTTAGGGTTTAGTGATTATTTTATCTTTTTGAGGGCCTCACACTATGGAGCCCTCATAGGTATTACTAATATCTTTTGTTGTTTTTCTGATTGTAGGTACAAGAATCATACATTTGACAACTATTGAAGCTAGGGTGGCCCATTCAGGATACACAAGCCCACCCACAATCTTGTTGGGATTTAAGACAAGCATTATTTTCAACTAGGGTTTTGGAGAACCCTAGTATCTGTAACTTTGTATCAAAATAAGTATTGTAAAACCCTATATTTAGGGCATATTTTTTTTTAACATTTGAGATTCACCCTATGTAATAAAGAGTTTATCTGTTTTGTGCAATCTTTGTGTATTATTTTGCTTATTGTAATTTTATACTTTATATTGGTGTTGCTTGATTTTTGATTCACAAATGGCGATCACGGTGGGACCCAAAAAGGGTTCTCTATATTAATTTACTTTGTCAATAACTTCTATTTTTTTTTTGTTCTACAGGTTTTTAGAAATTTGATCGTGTGATTTTCACAAAGCTAGGGTTTCTAGAAAGTTGTAGAAGTTGATCAGAAGTTGTGTGGATGCCTTGCAGTGCTCGAGGGGTGCCCTACATCATTCAAGGAAATCCCTACTACATTATAGTAGCTCTATGGTGCATTTCACAGAGTGGGGAAGAGATACATAGACTTCCTTGTAAGTCTACTTCAAATCCTAACCCATTTTTGTTGTTGTTTTCCTACTTTTTTATAATAACATTGATAAGAAGAAAATTATTAATTTTTGTTAAAAGCAATCATATTTCATTTGTATTTTAGGCATTTATATTAGAATTTCATTCATATTCATCATAGTTCACATTTTAGATTTAAAATTCTATTGTTTTCTAGTGTGTTTTATTCAATATTTTGCATACTATTTTCATGTAAAATGACAATTGCATAAAATAGTTGCATAATAGGGTTAAAAATTCCCATTTTTACTTGTCTAAATAGGAACAAGATTAAAATACATAAGTATACTCCCGCATTTGGTGATTCAATGTGGAATATTAGGTGAACCCTCAACTATTAAGAGTCGGTCTTAAGCGGTGTACCCTACATTCTTTTGAGGAACTTAGTATTTCTATTATTGGCTTCTGATTTAGACCTGTAAAATAGGTTATTTTTACATTATATGTACACATTAGAAAACATGAAATTTTAAAATGAATCACACAATGCACATTTCACAATAAACAGTAAGGAGTTAGATTTCATCACCAACCATTGCTTGAGATTTGGTGACGGTGGGTTTCATCTCCATCAGTAAATATCTGTCCTTAGCCACCATAGATAGCCATGAGAAAACCTTCTAGATTTCATCACCAAGAAGAATCTAATTTTCCAGCCAGCCATAGATTTCACCCTGCATAATACAAATTAGAACATCCAAAACACACAAAACTCACAAAAAACAAAAAAAATAAAAGCAAGATAAAAAAGGAGGTAAGACAAATCTATTGTAAAAACATAGGATTGAGTTGTTTACTTGATTTTGTGAAAGTTTTCATTTGCATTTATTTCTTGCATATTTCATATTTGATTCACTAGCTTATGGTTTTAACTAGAAATAAAAAAAAATTCTTGAGTCAAATTTCCATCAACCAAGTCACTTCATCCATGGAGTTTTCAACATCTTTCCCTACCACTTATGTGGTTAACCCCATTAGTGTGATACAAACAAGTTTTTTATATTTATCTGTGGGTCCCTCACACACTATGCATACTTCAAATGTTGATGTTTTGCACAGAGCCATCCATACATCCATTCCATAAACATAACCATCATCACTCACAAACCATAACATAACCTACATAGACATGGCTAAAGTGGAATATTTTCAAAGATCCACCAACTATGATATAGAACAAGTCCACAGTCCACCTAGGCATGATCCTTCTTTTTAGGAGGAGCTTACCTCTTCATAGTCTTCCAACCTTATCCAGGTGTATAACAACCCTATTTTTGAGGTGTTAGTTGCACATTTATAGAATTGATACAGTCCTCAATAGTCAGGTGTTCAAAGCACCTCCATCCCATCCTTATACACCACCACCTATGGAAATCCTTTGTATGAAGCACATGTCAATGCTGCTTTACAAATGCCAACATACACCTCATCCAATATTTCTCATCCAGTTGTAATTACTTTCGCAACCTATCATCCATCAACTTCAATCGACATTGCTAACACCCAAAATCTACCTCCACCTCCTTCCACTTCCACACAACCTGTTTCTAAAATTGCCATACAAAAAGCATGGCAAAATCTCAACAAATTGCTTATGAGTCAACGAGACACTTGTTCTAACCCTCAACAACAAACCCCAATGTCAGAATTTAAACCCCACTCCATTCCTAACCAGAAAGTATACTTCAAACCTAATCAAACTTGGGTATCACCATCTTCCCAAGTCACCATCCCCACACCCCCCAATTCATCACACCACCAACAAAACACTTAATCTCATCCATTCATCAATCCTTTCATCACATATTAATACACTAAATAAACAAACTAGGGCTTACAATTAGATTGTCAGAACACTTTAATTTTGTAATACATTTTAACTCGACTCACTAATATTGAGTTACAGTTGAGTCATCATCAATTTCATCATCATCCATGTCAGTAACCACATCAGTTGCAACATCCAGTTCCACAATCCACATCTCAGGTTATCATATTTGTACTACAATTTCAACACCCAACACAATCGAACAAATGCACCAAGTATCCTGCAAAGCCCCCTCACAACTACACAATGCTTTTAGAATCTTATGCAATCATTTTTAAATGCTTTATGAAGCACAAGAGATTTCACTTCCAGAAATCAAACCAAGAGATCTTAACAAGACATATGGAAGATATTATAAGAACTTGTATTATCCCTATCATCAACAAGCAGGAAATGACATCAACAATTACCATGCATTTAAAGACATTGTCCAAGATCTTATTGATATGAATTTATTTTTCACAGATGGTCTATCCAACCCATCTGATCAAGACATTGGTACCAACTCAATCATAAAGAATACTGGGGATTCTCAGGATATCGTATCCTCCTAGTCACTCACATCATCAGTCATCAAGAATACTAGAGATTCTCAGGATATCACATCATCCCAGTCACTCACATCATAAATCATCAAGAATACTAGGGATTTTTAGGATATCATATCCTCCTAGTCACTCATAATATCAATCATCAAGAATATTGGGGATTCTCAGGACATCGCATCCTCCCATTCACTCACATCATCAGTCATCAAGAATACCAAGGATTATCAAGATATCACATCCTCCCAGTCACTCACAATATTAATCATCAAGTAAATCAGGTATGATTAAGGTATTGCACCTTCCCCATATAAAAAAAAAGCTCCAAAGGAATCAAAGTCTCTTTGGTAAAATATCAAGTTCAAAAGGCTCCAAAGGAATCAAAATCCCTTTGGTCACATCTCAATTTCAAAAGGCTCCAAAGGTACCTAATCCCTTTGGTCACATATCAATTTCAAAAGGATCCAAAGGTACCTAATCCCTTTGGTCACATATCAATTTCAAAAGGCTCCAAAGGTTGCTAATACCTTTGGTCACATATCAATTTCAAAAGGCTCCAAAGGTACCTAATCCCTCTGGTCACATATCGATTTAAAAAAAAAGCTCCAAAGGTACCTAATCCCTTTGGTCACATTTTAATTCAAAAGGCTCCAAAGGAACCAAACTCCTTTGTTCACATATCAATTCAAAAGGCTCCAAAGGAACCAAACTTGTTTGGTCATATTTTAGTTAAAAAAAAAGTAAAACCAAAAATCTTGGCATTACATTTGCATAATTTTATCATTTACGTCTATACATGTTGCTTGGTACTTACAAGATTCAAGGAGCACATAAGATTACCAGGCTAGGGGGAGTAGAAGAACCCAAGCCACTGAACATCATACACTTGAAAGCATTCTATGCTTACTGTAATTTATATATATGTATATATACATGGCTAATACACAAAAACAACATTGCATTTCACACATTACATTTTACATATTGCACTGCACAACATTACATTTCACACATTGCATTTTACAAAAATTGCATTGCACACATTTCATTTCATAATTTGCATTTCACACATTACAAAAACAAAATTGCATTGCACATATTTCATTTCAAAAATTGCATTTCATACATTACACTCACTATTAGATTTAATGTGCACTATACCTTCAGGTTCAGTTTGACACTTGTCATGTTCTCTTGACAAGTGTCATGTTTTCATATAGGCTAATGCCTATATATTGTAATCTTCTTCATATGTAATATATATCATATATTTCTCATCCCAACATTTGTTGTTTTTTTCTTTAGTTAGGATAGTGCACATTAAGGGGGAATGTTAGATTTAATGTGCACTATGCCTTCAGGTTCAGTTTGACACTTGTCATGTTCTCTTGACAAGTGTCATGTTTTCATATAGGCTAATGCCTAATATTTTAATCTTCTTCATGTGTAATATATCTCATCTATTTCTCATCCCAACATTTGTTGTTTTTGTTCTTTAGTTAGGATAGTGCACATTAAGGGGGAATGTTAGAGTTAATGTGCACTATACCTTTAGGTTCAGTTTGACACTTGTCATGTTCTCTTGACAAGTGTCATGTTTTCATATAGGCTAATGCCTATATATTGTAATCTTCTTCATATGTAATATATCTCATCTATTTCTCATCCCAACACTCACAACCATATTCAGTCACATTTCATATTAGGATTCATTTATGCAGTTTATATGATAATTGGTCCAATAAAGTCATGTTGCCTTAATCAGGGGCACCTCCAAATCATCATCCATTTCTTTGCACCATTCCATAAATTCAAATAGTCATTTTAAAACCACATTTCCATAATCCCTAGGTGTTTTCAGTCACTCAGACACTCCTAGTATTTCTAGCAACCTCCAATATATGTCGAGTTTTATTTAGGACCAAGACACATTTTCACTAAGAAAATATTATGTTCTAGGAATTGAATCTGAAACACTCTTGAACCAAACACAATAAATCATCTTAAAAATATCTTGTGTCAAAAAGAGATAAAACCATATTTGGGTTGAACCTTGAAGTGAATAGGGTATTCCTTACTTGTCCCATCATGCACATAGTCCACAAAAACAGTGGTTTTCACCACTATCACAATTTCAAAATAAAAGGAGTAGGGAAAATTCCTTAAAACTCTAAATATTTTACACATCACACATCGCAGATCCTTAATTTGTAAGGATAGAACTACATTTCCAATCATACGGTTAGGTAGTCTGAATCCCCAAAGCTTAGAGGTCAAATTCTTGGACTATGGAGTCACCATCAGGGCTATAGATGCTTGACTGGTAGTGGAGTAGGCTCACGCATGGTGACACATCTCTTTTAAAGAGATCTCTGACCACACATAAGGACAAGCTAGCTTCTTGGTCTTCTCCATAATAGGTTTTCATCTCAATTTACTCAAGATGGGTTAATGAACTCACTTGCACACACATTGGTTCTTAATTGTCTCGAGTCATTACTATAATCATGATTCGGTAAATAAATTCATTGCACAAACATTTGGTCTTAGAGAAAATTAGGTAGTATTTAGTGAGTTTGTTTGATGCCACTAGTATTTTCGAGTCTCTGCAAAATAGCGAGTTTTGCATGTCAACATCCATATCAATATCCACATCATTACATGAGTCTTCCATTTCACATGCCACCATTTTGGTGCCCCTAATTAAATAATAATGCTATACATGGTCAAGAAAAATCTAAAATATGAATGATCATTAAAAGCATAATTTCATTTGCATTCATAACACATTATCAATTGCATTATCATCCATCACAAATGTACACATGCATTCACACAAAATCATAACACAAAAAGTAATAGCCATGTACATATATATATATATAGATATAGATATATATAATTTGCATATGTAAATATTGCTAGAAATTTATATACAACACAACTTGGGGGTGTTCAAGGTATCACGCCTCCTGCCAATCAAACAAACAAGCACACAACTTGGGCAATTCAAGGTATCATACCATCCCCACCAATTCACCAAACAAATCAATCATTCAATAACATTACATCATCAACAAATTAATTGCCAGGTTCAAAAGGTTGCATACTTTTGTCAAAGGTTGAGCCCTTTGTCTCACAAACACACATCAAAGTCAAAAATCTCCAAAGGGCCTAACCCCTTTGGTCACATTTCAATTCAAAAGGCTCCAAAGGAACCAAATTCCTTTGGTCACATACACATTATATCATCAACAAGTCAATTGCTAGGTTCAAAAGGTTCCATCCTTTTGTCAAAGGTTGAAACCTTTGCCTTGCATACACACATCAAATTCAAAAGGCTCCAAAGGAAGCAAACTCCTTTGATCACTTACATTTTCATAAAAACCCTTCATATGTTGGGGCAAAAACAGACTCAATCACTTGCATTTTTACAAACCCCTCTTCTGTTGGGACAAAAATAGAATCAATCATTACATTTTTCATAGTCATTGCATTTTCCCATGTCAAAAACCCCTTCATATGTTGGGGTAAAAATAGAATCAATCATTGCACTTTTCACAGTCATTGCATTTTACCATGTTAAAAACTCCTTCATCTGTTGGGGCAAAAACATAATCAACCAATTGCATCATTGCATTTTATTATGTCAAAAACCCCTTCTCTGTTGGGGTAAAAATAGACTCAATCACTTACATCTTCACAAACCCCTTTTTCTATTAGGGCAAAAATAGAATCAGTCATACACATGTCAAAAACCCCTTTTTTGTTAGGGCAAAAACAAAATCAATCATTCACATGTCAAAAATCCCTTCATCTGTTGGGGCAAAAACATAATCAATCACTTGCATTTTCAAAAACCCCTTCATCTTTTGGGGCAAAAACAAACTCAATCACTTGCATTTTCATAAAACCCCTTCATTTGTTGGGGCAAAAACAAAATCAATCACTTGCATTTCACAAGCTTCTTTTTTGTCGGGGGAAAAATAGATCCAATCACTTGCATTTTCACAAAACCTCTTTTCTATTGGGGAAAAAATAGAATCAATAATTGAACTTTTCATAGTCATTGCATTTTTCCATGTTAAAAACCCCTTCATTTGTTGGGGCAAAAACAGATCTAACCAATTGTATCATTGCATTTTTTACAGTCATTGCATTTTTCCATGTCAAAAACCCGTTCTCTATTGGGGTAAAAATAGACTCAATCATTTACATCTTCACAAACCCCTTTTTTGTTAAGGAAAAAACATAATCAATCATACACATGTCAAAACCCCTTTTCTGTTAAGGCAAAAACATAATCAATCATTCACATGTCAAAAACCCCTTCATCTGTTGGGGCAAAAATAGACTCAATCACTTGCATTTTCATAAATCCCTTCATCTTTTGGGACAAAAACAAACTCAATCACTTGCATTTTTACAAAACCCCTTCATTTTTTGGGGTAAAAACAAACTCAATCACTTGCATTTTCACATTTCCCTTTTATGTTGGGGCAAAAACAGACCCAATCACTTGCATTTTCATAAAACACCTTTTCTATTGGGGCAAAAAAAGAATCAGTTATCTTACATTTTCACAAACCCCTCTTCTGTTGGGACAAAAATAGAATCGACCATAACACCATTAGCTTTCATTGCATCTTTCCCAATCACAAACCTCTTTTTTGTTGGGGCAAAAACATAATCAATCATTGAACTTTTCACAAGTCATTGAATTTTTTTTCATGTCAAAAACCCCTTCATCTGTTGGGGCAAAACAGAATCAATCATTAATATTTTCACAATCATTGTATTTTCTCATGTCAAAAACCCCTTCATCTATTGGGACAAAAATAGAATCATTCATTGCATTATCCATACATCAACATTCAACATCATCAATTTCATTCATCATTACACCTTCATTCAACATTTGCATTTCAACACCATCAAATCCATCAACAATTGCATTTACATTCAACATTTACCAAATTCACCTACAATTTCAAGTGAACCTCATATCTAGTGGTCTATTTTATCTCCTTGGTGATTGCAGTGATTGGCTGTCCATGCAATTTGGTAAGATAAGTAAATCACCATAAGGATACTTGGTCATCTTCATCATCCAATATATATTTGTTTTAAAACAAAATTACTTTTGGTCCCTCATATTTTGAGTGAGACTATGCCAAGACCAATTTGCTCAACAACTATCATTGATGCCCTTTTCCATGGGGTCCCCAACATGGATAACTTTCATAATTTCCTTTGTAATTACACTAGTCTTCGAGGATGCAGGCCAGTTAAAGTGATTGAGCAACCTTTTACGAATTCCATGTGGGAATTAGCTACAATCATGAGTGACCCTAAGGATAGACTAATTTTTTTTCTGCATTTGCATATTTGCACTTCAATGATGCCAAAAGGCACTTTCTTCAATGACATAGAATCACCCCAAACTTGGGGCAACCACATTTGATTTTGATTTTCCACAATGGGATACATATTACATGATCATGGCATTTACACTTGGCAAAAACCCTTTCTCTGTTGGGGCAAAAATAGAATCAATCACTTACATTTTACAACAACCCCTATCTTCGTTGGGGAAAAACAAAATCATTTACATCATTCATATCAACATTTACATCATTCATATCATCAATATTTACATCATACATTTACACTTACACCATTCAATTATATTTTCACTACACAAATCTGTCAATTGGATTGTGAGATTTATTCTTCACTCATTCGCCAATTGAGGGGGTAAGCTACACATTCAAATTCTTTTATCTTCAAGATCATATTTGCATCCCAAGGAAAGAAATTTGCTTCTACTTCAGGCCAAACTAGGTGTCTCGTATTTTTGCACCGCATTGTATTTCACGTAATGTGGTACAAAAGGGCATTTGTAGACACAAAAATCTAGCCACTTATCATCCATCCATGCCCTTCTATAAAAACCCATTAATACGAAAATAAGAAAAACATACACACAAAAAAAAAGATTCATATAATTTTTTTGATAAAGGATAAGGATTCATAAATCCTTGTCCAACCTTAGACCAAATTAATGTTTGACATCCCCTAAGTTTCTCAAGAACCATACCACATGAGATTCCCATAACACAAGTTCATTTTGTGTAGGCCTATCTCATGTCATGCATGTAAGTCCATCCATCTCACCATTCTTGATGAGCTAGACTTACCACCCTCAATCATTGGAAGGTATACATGCATATCCATACCACACACAAACCATTATGTGTGGGCATGCTACATATATTGCGAGTTAAGCTATCAATCTCATCCTTTGACAAGATATCTTAACTCTTGGTATGAACTTCAAAACCTAGATAACCCTTCTCCCCAAGGGGGTATTAAGCCCTTAGGTCATCCTCTAAGTTCACCTAGAACTTACAACTCTCTCTTTTATATATTTTTATTTTTTTTTAAAAGCACATAAGAACACCAAGGAGGAATCTAGATACTAAATCTAACAAAACAAGAAATTTAAACAAGCATGAACATTCATAGAAAAGAACCATGTGATATCAATTAAATAACATTACAATCAGAAAGGGGAAATAAAATATAATATTAAACAATGCTCATTTAATCCATTGGGGAAATATCCTCGTAAATCTATTCTATTGCATGATCAAGCAAGAAGTAAGGTAGAGAGCAAACTTTGAAATAGTCCATCTCCTGAATTTGGTTCTCCTACTCTTCCATCGATCAAGTGAGGATAGTAGGGGATCAGGATACTCATGGATTCAGATAGACATGCTTCTAATGCATTTACTCATTTATTTGCCAAATTGCAACTATAAAATTAACCCAAGCAATTCAACTTTCTAATGCATAGATATTGATCCAACCAAAAAGCGTGCCCTCATCTACTGTACTATGTCGTAGATATTGATCACCTAAATGACGATACGATTAATACAATGCCAAAGCCCTCAACAGGGTAGGCGCACTAATAGTGCTTTTCACTTGGTCACAAACTGCTCTAGGGTGGAGTTGCCCTCTTCTTCACGTTGAGGAAGGAAGTTGATGGTTAAGTCTCCTTTGAATCTGTTCCCTACGGTCAAGAAACAACATAAGAGTGTCAAAAATATAGGCAACCTCTCATGATGAGGCCCTTTTAGGAAAATTGCATAAAGACACCATGAAGCATGTATAATCAAGAAAACATGAAAAGTGCTTCTAAACTATGTTAATTGCATCAAGATTCATATAATTGCATGAAGGAAGACAACAACTACACTATGCATGGATCAATTATGTAAAATAAAGCATGAAAGTGCATAAAGAATCCATTTATGTCCTATTTTATGCTTAACATAAAGAAACTAATCTAACCTAATTCTATCGGTCAGAAGTCTGCTAAACTACAATTAAACCATGAAAATAGCTAATCTAAGCTAATTAACTAGACTGAAATGAAAAGGGTAAGGTGGTGATACCTCTGCTGCAAACCGTAGCTCTGATGAGCGGTCTGCACTATAAACCATGGCTGAAAGCCATGGTTAGCAATCTGATAGGTTTACCCTCAATTCCAAGGGTAGTGGGCTTGACCTCCTTGTCCAAATTGATGTTCAATGGTCGCCTTTAGTGTCCTCAGACTGATTTGGTGGTTGATTCACTGTGAAGGGCCTTCGTTTGCCCGAATATGCGTTTCTTGGCTCTCCTAGGCTCCTAGGGCATCCATAATGCAATTCATCATGAATCTTGGCAAGTAGGTAGGGGATAAGTGCAATAGCTCTCTCTTAGTATACTCAGTTGAGTGTACAATTCGATAGGGCTTCGCTGCTCAAATCTCCAATGCTCTCTCTTCTTATTTGCCCTAATTTTGAGGGGTACTTATAGGACTACCCAAGGGCTAGGGGTGGCTTCATGGAGAAGCCAAGATCAAGAAGGGGTGGTTAGGACAGTTGGATTGGAAGCTTTCATCCTCTAACCACCTTCTTCTAGATCAAATGGTCGTTCCAACCAATTTGGCTCGGATTGAAGGCCAACTGAACTTCAGTTAAGACCGTAGGTCACAACTATGGTCTAGACTATAAACCGTAGGTCTCAGCCATGGTTCAGCCTGTAAACCATAGGTCTGGGCTGTGGTTCAGACTGATTAGGCCAAGGAGCCCAAATTGAGTGGTTAGAACCACTACTCTATCTTGGAGTCTATCCAAGATCCTCCATATGGTCTTGTAGCATGTCCATATGAGTAGTCGCCCTCGACATGACGCGTTTTAGGTGTCTACAGATGCCCCTTTTGAGATGCATTGTGAGATCGAACAACGCTGAGCAAAAATAGACCTCCTAAAATGATGTCGAAGGTTCTATGATGATCATTAGTCGGATCAACATTAGATGCCCTAGGTCCTAGCAAAAGGATGCGCATCCTAGAATCATTGCTTCCAACTGGGTGAAAGGCTTACATTTGAAAAGCTTGTGCCCTTCTCATCTCATTCGGTGCAGTTGTGCATTCCATAGGTATCTTCTGACCCATAGATCCGAAAGGCGGAGAACAACAAGCAAAATCATATTTGCTATTTGCCCCAAGCAAAGGGGTAAGCTTATGATAGCTGTTGACAATGATTCGCAAGGATGAACGCAATTTTGACAAGATCAAGGGATCTACGATTTCAGGGATCTTCTATTGATTTTGATTATGATTTGATATTATGACTACCCCCTCAAGCGACGAGTCGATGAGGGTAATGACAATGATTAAAGTGATGATGTCGCTTGACCACCATGGATGATCTGAACAAATTTAGATTTGAGCAAATTAATGCCTTGGCTAGGCCTAGTTCAGCTTTTGATTCCAACTGTTAATAGTATTTGCACATTTCTATCCCATGGAGCAGTCGGGCTACAATAGCCATCTTAGGGAATCGAATTGATACAAATCCAATCAGATTTGTGTTGAATCAAATTATCGATGATTTGCTGAAAGATGTCATAGAAGACATGACATGAAACACCTCATTCCCGTGGAGAAGTCCAGTCGCGAAGGCCTTCTTAGGGATTGAAAAGAAGCATATCAGATCAACGATGACAATTTTACCCCAAATGTCCTTATGGTAATTTACTCATCTTGTCGGATTGCATGGATCGCAAGTCGTTGCAACCGCCAAGTGTATAGGGTAAATTACTGAATACGAGGTGCATTTGGTGTTTTTAATTATTTGATTTTTTTTATTGTTTTGAATTATGAATTGAGTTTATTTATTTGGCTGGGAGGTGCATCGCTCCATGAAAGGATTGTCATAGTGATGACCTCGGTTGAATGTACTTTATAATCTCAGCTAGATATTTGATTTTTAATCGGATCCTGGTGCTTGATCATCACCAAATTTCCAAATTGATTGCTTTTATTGAAATTTGATCCAATGGGAGTCATTAATTTACCTTTTTAGACCTTCCCATGGTGGGATTTAACCATATTTGCTACCAATTGCAAACCACAGCTAGGGCCTACGGTTCCCAATTGCAATTTTGGGAACCACGGCTAGGGCCTACGGTCCACGTGAAATAAGAAAAGCTTATAAAAAGCTCAATTTTCAAATTTCTTTCATTATTCCTTGACAATGACTTGCAATTTGGAGCTCTGATAGTGACAGCTAAGAACTCACCTAAAACCCTACCAAACTTCACACTCACACCTACACACCGCACGATGGCAGAGCATGGGCAAGCTTCTTCTAGCCACGGTGGACGAGGCGAGGGCAAGGTAATTCGAAACCAAGACCTCACATCCATTACCAATAAAATGAACCAAATTAAGTAATTGGTTAATCAATCACATTAAATTGTTGGCAATGAACCACACCTTAGGCTAGGTTAGCTTAGGCTTTTATTTTTTAATTTTTTTATTTTTTAGCCACGGTAAAGTACCCGATGGGATCTCAGTCGGAGACCGCAGGTACCAGCTACGGTTCCCAATTGATCAATTGGGGACCACAACTACCAACTATGATCAGCATTTAAAATCCCAATGGTCAATTTTTGACCGCATGCGGACCGTAGGGTTGACCCACGGTTCGCAAACTTTAGAAAAAAATTATCAAATTTTTAATTTTTCTAAGTTTTAATAGGCAATTAATGTCTTTTAATGCATTTTTGACCTGTTTGAGTGACATTTTTTATTTTTAGGCCTGCATGATGACATGTTTTTGTAATTTTATCAATTTTTAGATGTTTTTGATGATTTTTAGGTCATTTTTAAATGTTTTTGCTTGTTTTTAGTTAGATTTTCTCTTATATTATGCTTTTTATTTTAGAGGTTGACCTCTAGAGCTCGAGAGCCCGACATCCTTAAGACTCTTCATAGAGAGCTCACTCCGAGGAGCGGGAATGGTTTGGAGCTATCGGCTTTGGCTACGTACTGGATCTACCCACTATCAAGGTAGATCAAGCCTACTTGACTACGTTGGCCCGATGCTGGAATGCGTGGACCAACACATTTCACCTACCTACAGGTGAAATGATGGTGACCCTGGAGGATGTCTACAGGATCTTTAGGATCCCCATTGATGGTGAGGCCATCATCTCTTCTACTTCTAGGGCTAAGGAGCCCATTTTTGATGCTATCTTTGATGCCCGGAGCGAGGAGGCTCAACATGGTATTGATCATGGAGGGGTCCATATCGGCTACTGGTAGGGGAAGAATGTCTTCTCTATACGTGAGGCCATATTTATGCACTTGGTGGTGCAAGTTGTCCTTCTAGACTCCTCGGGCATGAGGATTCCCTAGAACCTCCTAGCCACTATCCGTAGAGTGGTTTAGAGCTCTATGAATCGGCCACTGTGACTGGGCGGGGGGGACCCTATCTCCAGTTGTATAGAGAGTTATACCAGATCACTGATCGAAGCCATTAGGGTATCAGCTGTAGCTTACTTCTTCAGATTTGGGGCTGGCAGCACATCAAGATAGAGCATCCTAGGGAGCTACCACTACACATCACAGAGGTCGATGATGCCCACCAGTGTTATACCACCTATTGGCCTCAAGAGGAGGAGGGGTTCAAGAGTAGGACCCATGCTGGTGACACCCAACATTATATTACATAGTTTGTAGGACTCGGCCTGGATGATATCGAGTGGTGGCCTTACATGGAGTGCCCTGACTAGACTGAGGTCAGTGAGTGGCTTCGATAGGCTCATTGAGATAGATGGCTACTCGGTCAAAAGGCCGAGATTAGAGAGTACCAATTTTATTCTTGCATCCTATGGTAGTTCGGCCTAGTGCAGGACATTCCAGAGATCCCCTTTGTCTACAGGCACTTGGCTTTAGAGACACATCTACCATGGATCTAGCCTTCGACTCTAGGGGATGAGCCAGATGATTTCTAGGAGACTAGAGTTGATAGGGCTGCTACCACTCCAGCATACGATGGATGGTGGTCGATGCTATGGTGGCATGGATCAGGGCCTCTGGGTAGAGTTGATGACCAGGCAGAGGTAGCGGTGGATCCTGATGGGCGTAGGGTGTGCCAATGGATAGAGGATGGATGGGGCATAGAGGCCACCATCGAGGAGGCTCCCAAGGATGACCCAGATGATGAGGCTCCAAAGGAGGGTGAGGTTCCTCCTGATAACGTAGAGGGGCTGCTCTTAGCTCAGGTTGTTGACTTGTAGAGTCAGCTTGGTAGATATCAGACTCAATAGTGGGAGTGAGACACCACTATCACCACTCTAGAGGTGAAGCTAGCTGATCGAGATAGGCAGCTAGCTAAGGTGTAGGAGGAGATCACTAGTCTCACAGAGTGAGCTACAGTGATAGAGGCTCGGGTCTAGGAGCTCACTAGTGCCCGTGATGTAGTAGTGGCACAACGGGGTGAGGCAGTTGTAGAGAGGGACCTACTTAGGCTACAGAGGGGAGACCCTCCATCCTCTCAAGTTGTCATGGGACCTCTAGCTGCTCCACTAGTCATAGGTGTGGATCCTATGGTAGAGATCAGGTGGCTCACTTCTCTTGTAGAGGAGAGAAATGATCGATTGGATGTGAGGGTAGCTCACATCTCTCAGCTAGAGGGCTTCATCGAGCTGAGGGGTTTACAGGTTCTAGAGGACAGGTAGGCTGTAGGGTCACAGAGGACCAGGACCAAGACTACAGGGTAGTCCTCAGTGAGTTCCAGCCATTGGACTCATAGGACCGAGAGGACTCATCGGTCTTCTAGCACACATGGAGCTAACTCTCATAGGAGCCATAGGGATGACGGGGGTGATTCGCAGGCTGGGGGCATAGGCCCTCCTTAGTACACATTTTATGATATATGTATTGTACCATTTTTGAGTGTAAGGTCGAGGACCTACATAGTTGTAGCCTGCGAGTATTTTTGTACTCCCGATGTACTCTGAGACACATATTTATATATGATATGATTGATCATTATCATTTTGGCTCATTATTGTGTACTCATTTATTTTTGATTTTATGTTTATGTGATGCACATGGATGCAATGCTTATGTTATGTAGATGCTATATGATGTGATGTATGGATGTCATGCACTAGATAGCTATTTAATTTATGATGATGGTATGCAGTGATCTAGATGCTTAGATGTGCTTTTTATGATGGATGCATATGGATGCAATGTTTTTTTCTTAATGTATATTTGATATTGCTTTATTGTATGCATTAATGTATGTAATGATTTATTTACATGATGCTAATCTAATGTAAATGAACCATGTATGCTTTAATCACTTAAAACATAAGGAATAAATGCAGATATGTTTATCAATCTAATGGATGACACCACAGAATGTATAAAAATCATGAATGTAATTGAAAATCCTTAAGATAAGAATTTAATCAATTAATCACCCATATATGAAATGCAATGGTATGCGATGTTATGATGCGAATGATATAATGTGTCATTCGATTTTCTTTTGCAAAATTTGAAAAATATGCATGATATAGTCAGTGGTCATCTAAATATTATTTCTAATATCCATCCGGTATCTATCCTATATTTTGATTGTGCTTTATATGATGATGTATCATGGATTCGATACTTTGCAATTTGATGATTTATATGGTTGCGATATTTGACATTTTGTTGCTATGAGAGAAATTTTTGAGGTTTTCCATGAGACTCAAACACCCTAATAGACTTATCAAAAGTTGCATACTAACCACACTAGACTTTTGAGATAAAAGGCTTTTGCTAGGATAGGCCCTAACTGTTCATTATCCCTGTGTGTGCACATGATTATTTTAAGATAAGACACGAGCGTTCCCCGATGTCGGGCGGGATTCTTTCAGCCCATTGCTAAGATAGGGGTTCCACAAATGTCTTATCCAATCCCAAGTTTAGATTTTAGTTGGACTAAGCCACTAGGCAATGCAGGACACCTGAAGCTAGCTCTTCCACATTCAAACATTGGTCTTGTTCATAAGCGAGGTGCTAATGCGTCAGACATATCATCATGCGTAAGGTACAGTAGTGCCAACAATTCTAGGGATTCAGGCTCATTCCTTTCTATCCTTCAATTTTTGGGATACTTGCTCATATGTAGTGAAGCAAGGGAGTCGATTCCATCTTCATTTTGAACTATCTTTGGATCTTCATTTGATATCTCTTCGAACTAGATTTTGGATCTTCATTTGATCTCCGCTCAAACTTTGATTTATGATCTTCATTTGATCTTCACTTTGAACTTTGATTTAAGCCTATTTTTTGATATTCACTCGATCTTCACTTTTCGGCATTTACATTTGATAATTTTCTTCAAAAACTTTCCTTTGGGGGGATTTACTTGGGAAAACTATTTTTAGTATATCGATTGAGAATATCGATCTTATGATATCAATATGGGATATCACTCTGGGGAGTCGATCTATGATATCGATCTAGGGTATCAATCATGAGGATTGATGTGGGATATCACTATGGGATATTGCTCATTTTATCATAAGCAAGGGATTATGAATAGGGAACTAACTTATCCTTTTGCCAACTACCAACATTTCCCATACCATTCGCACAGAGGGATAAGCAAGAATAACTCTTTTCGCTTCAGGATACCCGGTCCTGCTTCATGGCTTTCATCTTCCCCTAGTCCTTATTAGGATTGTTTAAATTTATTGATTAGTGATAGGCTTTTGATATGCTAAGGGCTATACTAACTGAACCTTAGCTACAAAAGCAAAGCAAGCTTTCTACCAACTCTTGATAAGACCACTAGGTATGGTTGAATGACCGAAAAACCCTAGTATATCTCCATAGCAACATTACAGTTTGTGTTGAAAAACATAATTACTCACATGAATGATGGATCATGATAAATGCAGAGATGCATGATTTAAACACAAACGTGGTGTCATTTGTAAGACTGACAAACATAATCCCTCCTACTATGGAATGCAATGGATGATGAATGCCTATATGCAATGCAATAATGCAACGAATGCATGTGTAAATGCAAAATGAGAATGCAAAATTCAAATGCAAATGCAAATGTTTTTGGATTTTATGCTTTTCCATTTTTTTTTATTGATTTTATAATTTTTATGGGTTTTGAGCCTCATAATTGACCAAACGGTGAGTACATGCCTCTGGAGCCTTTAGATTGACCAAGCAATTTTTAAGAATCCTTGGAGCTTTTAGGATTGACCAAAGGGATTATGGGTACCTTTGGGGCATTTTGGGATGACCAAGCGATTTTGAGAATCCTTGGAGCCTTTGGGTTGACCAAGCAATTTTTCAGAAGCTCTTGGTGCCTTTTGAATTTGACCAAAGGGCTTATAGATGCCTTTGGAGCTTTTTAGGATGACCGAGCAATTATAAGCAAATCCTCAAGGCTTTTAACTGACATGACCAAGCAGTTTCAAGAACCCTTGGAGCCTTTTGGGATGACCAAGTAGTTTTGAACAAACCCTCAGAGCTTTTGAGGTTGACCAAAGGGCTTACAGATGCCTTTGGAGATTTTTGATTGACCAAACCACTGATGAGAGTGTTTGGAGCTTTTTAGGATGACCGAGCAGTTACAAGCAACTCTCGAAGCCTTTTACTATGCTCTTCAAGCATAAAACACCTTAATATGGATGATGTTGAGAGGTTCAAGCTCTTCAACACCCCCTAGCGATGTTAGGCGATAGGTGCCTGGACCAATATTTTTAGATATGATGTAGGGTCCTAGCCAATTAGCCATAAATTTGTCTCGCATATCTGGTAGTAAATTAGAGTTCTATTGGTTCTATTTCAAGACAAGATCCCCAACTTCAAAGTCTCTCTAGTGGACTTTGATATTGTAAGCTCATTTTAGTCACTCTTGATAAATGTGAAGATGCTCCAAGGCATTCACATGATGTTCATCAAGTAGCATCAGTTGATCCAGTCGAGCTTGTCGTGCAGTGTCATCATCGATGAACTCTTTCAATGCGATGCGCAGCATTGGAATTTCTAATTCCAAGGGCATAATGGCCTCAGTGCCATATACTAGTGAGAACGGTGTTGCCCTAGTGGGCATCCGAATACTAGTCCTATAAGCCCATAATGCAAGGGGCAGCTGGATATGCCAGTCTTTGTGGTTTTCTTGTACCATATTTTTCAAGATGGCCACCACTATCTTATTTGAAGCCTCAGCTTGCTCGTTTTCTTGCGGATAGTATGGAGTCACAAAACTGTGTTTGATTCTATATTTAGATGTCAAAGCTCTCACAGTTTTGTTCTTGAAAGATGTTCCATTATCCGATATTATTTTGGATGGGATCCCAAAATGACTTATGATATGCTCTAGTATAAACTCTGCTATACGAGCTCCAGTTGTCATTGTTAAGGGTATTGCTTCCACCCACTTTGTAAAATACTCAGTAGCCATGATTATGAATGTATGTCGACCCGATGATGGAGGAGAGATCTTGCCTATAAGATCTAATCCCCACTGAGAAAATGGCCAAGCCGCTTGAATGGGTTGTAAGGCCTACGATGGCAAGTGCGTAATATTAGCATGATGTTGGCATTTAACGCATTTCTTGACATACACATTGCACTCCTTCTCCATAGTGGGCCAATAGTAGCCCATTCGAAGGATGCACTTGATGATGGCCATGCCGCTAAAATGGCCACCGCACGTACCATCATGGGCTTGCAAAATCACCCATGATGCCTCTTGGGGCTCTAAGCAATGAAGGAGAACTCCATCGTAGCCTCATCGGTACAAGATGTCTCCTATTAAGACATATTTTGCCACTTTCTATTTAAATGTGCGCTTCATGACATGTGGTAATCCCTCTGGGATTATACTAAGCTTTAGGAAGTCTTTAATTTGCGACATCCAATTTTGATAAATCTCAGCTTCGATTGCTAAGATGACTTGCTCCCCCTACGTATTTACCTTTGCAAATGCAGACTCAAAAACAACCCTGTGGTGAATGGTAGTACCACTCCCCATAGGACTCTGAGAGGTTAATGACCCCTAGGGTGCCTTCTTAAGAAAGTCTTCAGCTTTGCAGAACCATTCAACTTTTGGTTCTACACTGATCATGTTGACCGATTCTTTGTTATCATAGGCTGCACGCTCTACTATTGGATGCGAGAGCATCTTGACATGGATGGTAGTGAAATCAGTAGATGGATTCTGAGGGATTAAATATCCCAAATATGCCATGGTGTCTGCAAACCTATTTGATGATCGAGGGATTGCCTCAATGTCATACCATTCAAATTTGGCCAAATATGTGTCAACTAGATCTTTATAGGCTTTCAGTATGGGACATCGACACTGAAAAAGCCCCTTGACTTGATTTACTATGAGCAAGGAGTCACCAAAGATGTTCAATATCTTAATATTCATGGTGACGGCTATGTGGAGGCCCAATAGTAGGGCTTCATACTCAGCGTTGTTGTTGGTGCACAAAAAATCCAACTTGAATGACAAGGGCATTGGAGCTCCTTGCGGCATGAAGAACACTATTCCGGCACCACCTCCTTGTTCGCACTTTGAACCATCGAAGAATAGAGTCATATCAACATTGTTCTCTAGTTCTTCGGGTTTGGGAGCTTCAGATATGATGAAGACTGCATCGTCCGAAAGCTCGATTGTTAGAGGCCTACTATTTGATAGTGGTGCCTCAGCTAATTGATCTGCTATGACCTATCCCTTAATGGAATTTTGGCTTATGAATTCCAGATCGAATTTCATCAATAGCATGATCCACTTCGTAGTACGCGTATTGTGATAAGTCTTACTCATCATGTACTGCAAAGGATTTTGTTTGGATATAACATACGTCGTATGACTTAACATATAATGTCACAATTTCTTTGTAGCGAACACTACTGCTAAACACAATTTTTCCACATATGCATACCCAAGCTCATAGCTCACCAAGGTTTGACTAATATAATATATGGCCTATTCTTTGCCTTGCACGTTCTTTTGGGCTAACATGGTTTCCAAGTGCAAAGTCAGTTGTTGATATATATAGTAGAAAAGGCACCTCTGGCCTTGGTGGAGCTAGCACTGGCGGTGTCACTAGGTATTGCTTTATTTCAGTGAAGGCTGCCTTGCAGTCCTCATCCCAGTTGAATGGGACCCCCTTATGTAGCAATCGATTCATGGGTCGACATTTATCCGATAGTTGGGTGATAAATCGCTTTATCGAGGCTACCTTGCCCTGAAGGCTCCTTAATTCCTTAATATTGGTGGGAGGACGCATTTCCAAAATGGCCTTGACCTTCATTGGGTCTACTTCGATGCCTCTCTTAGAGACGATGAACCCTAGTAATTTTCTAGAAGTTATGCCAAATACGCACTTCTTAGGATTCAGCCTGACATTGTGCTCTATCAGGCGATCGAAGACTTTCCTTAAGACCTCTGCATGCTCTTCTCGCAACAATGACTTGGCTAACAAGTCATCGATATAATATTCTAGAATTTTGTGCATATAGTCATGAAAAATGTATGTCATGGCCCGTTGATATGTGGCACCAACATTTTTGAGACCAAATGGCATAACTTTATAGCAAAACATTCCCCATGGTGTTATAAACGTGGTTTTATGCTGGTCTTTGGGTTTTATCCAAATTTGATTGTAACCAAAAAAACCATCCATTAAGGAGAGCATTTCGTGACCTGCAGTTGCATCTACGAGAGCATCAATATTGGGCAACAAAAATGAATCTTTGGGTGTTGCCTTATTTAGGTCTCTAAAATCCATGCAAATATGGATTCTTCCATCGGGTTTTCCCACGGGTACCATATTGGACACCCATTCTAGATAATCGATGGAGATCACAAATTCCACATCCAACAACTTTTGTAGCTCATATTTCACCATTAAGGCTACTGTTGGGTGCATTTTTCTAAGCTTTTTCTTGATCGACTTCTTCGTCAGATCTAGCGAAAGGTTATGCGTAACCAATTTCGGGTCTAGACCTGGCATATCCTTGTACGTCCAAGAAAAAAAATTTGGTCTCTCTTTCAGCAGAGGGATGAGGGTGGCCCGCTCATCTGGAGTGAGACTCTCTCCAAATTTAACCTTCTTTGTACTGGCGGGATCATTACTGATATCCACCTCAAAGGTTTCCTCTACCGACATATGCGATCCCTCCTCAAGATGGTGAGGCATAGGAATCATATGGATGTCATCATCCGGGTTGATCGGTTCCACATTGGAAGCATTTTTGGCATGATAAACATCATATGCACAACCTGGTGCAAAATGGAAAGGTTGCAACATTTCTTCATTGGGGAAGAAATCCTCAGGCTCAATGGGTGAATCAACATGATCCCAGTCGATAGCATATTTGTTAAGATACAACGGTTTGGACGGATCTGCTGGATTGTGGAGTGGAGTGGTCAAATCAATGGAGACCATGTTTATGGAATGGAATTGATCTCCAAGACCACATGGACTAACCTCTACAAAATCTGCATAGTCCTCATACCCACGATCTGGCTCTAATGGCATAGGCACAAAGGGGTCTTCCCTATGAGGACTATGAACAACTGGATCCTCCCTATGCACTGAATGCAAAATAGGATCATTTGGCTCATGGAGCTCCATGTAGGTCGGTGGAAGGGGATTAACCAACCGATGAATTTGATCCAAGTTTAACCGTCTTGCTCTCAGACGAGGACCAACATGTAGCTACCGATAGACCTCATCAATGTCGATGGGTTGATGACGGTAACATAAATAAGGAGGACCAAGGTAGGCCCTCTCTAGCTCATCTTCTTCGTCACTATCATAATAGAATCCTTCATTCACCCCCACTCCTGGAGGGTGCTCTAGAAAGTGTGGCCCCATGAATCTGATCGCTTGATCGGTGTCATCACTATCTAGATAGACTGGATAATTATATCGTAAGTGTGACATAGCCAAGAAATCTAGCTCCGCTTCTTCCCCTGAATGATCAATGTTGGGAAGGATCTCTTCGGTAACCTATACCGACTCAATAGGCAATAGATGATGTGCATGCCAGGGCCTCTCATAGGCACCTTCGACTTCATCCTCAGATTCATCATCATTTGAGGATTCTTCGTCTACGTCATAACCTGGTCCACTCATATCGGAGGTGGACTCCACTCCATATTCATTACAAAGATCTCCTAGCTCGAGATCGCCTACAGTAATGGGGTTATGCCCCTACACATCTGTGTCATCAACTACATCATGAGTTTGGTGTCCCAAGTGATCTCTAGGGTTCATTTCTATCTTGATCTGCTCAAGGAGCCCTTCACGATGATCTTCGAGTGGCTCAACGGTGATGACAGATATCATAGGGTGATTCCTCCAAAATTTGGAAGGATCCGGATGATATGGATTAAAATCCACATCGTCCACCATACTAAGGTACAGATGATCTAGGGATGCTATGAGAAAATCATCCTACCCCCATATTGAAAGCACGAGATTTCGAAAGAAAAACAGTACTAGGATATAATGTAAACAAAACTAGCTTGATGCATGAAATAAAACGAATGTAATCGAATCAAAACCAAACGTATAATGAAAAACAGGAGCACAACCCTTTTTTTTTTATTAATATAATTCCGGTTTCGGTTACATTCCATCTCCTTCCCCTTTACGGGCTAGGAAGATTAGCATGTTTCGGTTACAATCATTTCTAGTAGTCCTCCTTCCGCGTGCCCACATGTAGAATGGGCGGGCCAAACTGTCACCGCCGCTTGTGTTGGTGAATCTTCAATCACTGCTGCTTCTCCTGCGTTCAAAGAAACAACAGATCCGTTAGTAGCACCTGTGTAAAAATAAAACATTCGATCTTTAAAACAAATAAAACAGTGACATAAAAGAAAATACGGTTTAGCTGCAGCGTGGAAAACATAACATAAACGTAATAAAATAATTACGTCATAATACATATAAAGTCAACTAGGTCTGCATCATTTTTGAATGAAATAAAATCCGATGAATGCATGCTTAAAATCAAAATCTGCATGTTGATATGCTTGCAATTAAAATCCCGAGATCATAATGCAAAAGAAATAAAAACAGAACACTGAGCTTTGTCGGCGAGTGGATGGATCCAGGGATCCGGATTCACGTTCTCCATGAACACCCGATGACCTCCCTTGCAGAAGAGATCACGGATGCGGATGACGTAAATCAATGCTAAAACGTCTGGCGGTAAACTGGCAGGGCTTCGCTGCTCCAAACGTTTCTTTTTGCTCTCCTCTTTTTGGGTGGAAAAGTCCACCATTTTATAGACCCAGGGGGTCTCTTTGGATAGGCGTGCATAAGCGCCATGTGTTGGTCATAGGTGCCATGTGGCGGTCATGTCTTCCCACGAGAGAGGAAAGTCCTCCATGACTCGGGCTTTCATGAATGCCTCTGTGACAGTCCTCTAACGGCCCACGCACTTGATTGACTTCCACTTCCAGTTGTTTAAAGTCCACCTTTGTATTTTTTTAACATCCACTTTCGAATGTTTAATGCTCGCTTTTAATTTTTTAAAACGCACTTCTAATTGTTTAAAAGTCCACTTTAATTGGTGTAAAATCTGTCCTCATTGGTTAAAGTCTGCCCAGGCATAAATGCGGAGTTTTGTCGCGATATCGCGACACCAAAAAGGAAACAGGGCGCAGTGGTAGGAGCTGTCGCGATATCGCGACAGTCGCGACATCGCGACGTCGCGACTGCCTCAACATCATGATAGCGCAACGTCGCGACAGTCACAATATCGTGACTGCGCGATGTCGCGACTGTCGCGATATTGTGATAGCGTGATAGCGTGATGTCGTGACAGTCGTGATATCGCGACCATCGCGATATCGTGATCGTCGCAATATCGTGACAGGTAGCATTTGCCTAAGTGCTAAAAGCAGCATTTGCTTAAGTGCTTAAAGCAGCATTTGCTTAAGCTCAAACCCGAGCTGGACTTGGAGGATACATTCGATAGTTGGGCCTTCTCACCAGGGAAGGCGGAACGGTCGAAGAAAGCAAACGGGAAATAACCAAAGCACTGTCCCGTAATCGGATTGGTGTTGTTTTGGTGTCTACAGATGCCCCTTTTTGGGAAGCGCTATGGGTGACGCAGTGCTAAGCAAAAATAGATAACCAAAGCACTAGTGATTAGGGTTTCTCAGTAACCTGACCAACTTGTGATGCCCCAAGCATGGAAAGGGGATGCATTCTTGAATCCTTGCCTCTGACGAGCTAAGGAATTTGATTTCAAGTATTAACCTATTTTGGTGAGGTGTGACTTGAACTTAGACATTGATCAGTCATGAATAGGCAAAGGGCGCAACCTTTTATCCACGGGGGAACCTTGAGTTCATGTTTCGGGAATGCCAAGCGTTTGATCGCGTTTGATCAATTTGTGATTGTTGCTTGTTTACTGCCCCAAGCAGGAGCGTGATTGTCTTTGTCAATGATTCTTTGAATGCATGCCAATGCCCTGATTGGGTGTGTGTTTGTTGATTGGTGACTAAGTGTGACTACCCCCTCAAGCGACGAATCGATGAGGGAATGACCGCCATGAGAAAAGCGACGAGTCGCTTGACCCGAGGTGACTTAGGTTAGGGTGCCTTCAGATGTTTGTCCGTTGAATGTGCAAGCAGTTTTCCGACTTTTGGATTATTGTTGTTGGGTAAAAACCCTTTTGGTGATGCCATAATGGGGTGAAAGTGTCGAAAGTCCATCTTCCCGTGGAGCGGTCCGGCTATGGTAGCCTTCTTGGGGAAGTAGGAGAGTGACAATTTGAGCCCCGACATCGATTTTGCTATGCCAAGAGGTTAAGTGCAAGAGCACTTGTGTCTGGCAATGTTTATTGTTGTTTGTTTGTGTTGCATTTATTTTTTTGTTGTTTTTGTTGTTTTGTTGTTTTTGAGTGTTTGTTGGTTTGTTGTTTTTTATTGTTTTTGAGTGGGTGTTGACCCTTTTGTGACGTCGTTTGGGGTGAAATTGGCCAACATCCGTCCTCCCGTGGAGCGGTCCGGCTATGGTAGCCTGCTTAGGGAGTAGGATAGGGACAATGTAAACCCCGACATCAGTTTTTCTATGCCAAGATGTTAAGTGCAAGAGCACTTGTATCCGACAATTTTTATTGCTCTTTTGTGTTGCATTTTTGTGATGTTTTTGTTGTTTTGATTTTCTTGCTTTGTGTATATGTCATGATTTTATGTTATGCACAATGATTGATGTTGATGGATGCATGTTTATGGTGACGTATGCATATGGTATGATAAATGCGCATGTTGTTGATTCATATGTGATATGAAGAAATGAAATGGATGAATGGAATTTGTGATGTTTGGCTATGGTACCATAGACTGTTTAGAACTCTGTTATTTGTTTTTAGGCGATTGCTGTGATGAATGACTTTGTATGTATACATGTGGTTTTTCTTTTTTTGTATTTTCTGATGGTATGGCAAAGATGAAAAGTAGCGCAGTTGGTTTAGAAATGTAGCTAAGGTTTTCTGAGACTCAGACGGTTTTAACTCACTAGCCATGACTGTACTTTATCTTACAAGACTTTTGAACAAGGTATGAATCGGACTTGTTTTTGACCAAGTTATTTCACATCCCTGTGTGTGCAATTGAGTTCATTTATGTGGTATTCATCAGGATACCGCCAGTGCCAGATAGGCTGTCAACCAAACCTGTACTGAGGATCACCTAATTAGCTCCACTAACTCCTTTATTGTATTTAGTCAGATTAATCTGCGTTGTTTCTAGGATACCATAAGCTAGCTCATCCACATGCAAACATTGATCTGTACACAAGTTAATGTGATAGATATATCGTCATGCGGGAGGTTTACCGCTAGTGACCAATAGGCTGTCAACCAAACCGGTACTGAGGCTTACCTCATGACCTGTCGAAATGCCGAGAGTTCCAGGGATTCAAGTTCGACTCCCTTCTTTTCTTCAATTGTATTGGGATACTTGCTCGATTGTAGTGATAAAAATCACTGTTTATTTTTATATATTTTTCTTTTGAGCAAGGGATTGGGATATGGAGTGACGAGAATCACTATTGTATGTGCCTTTTGATGTGTGCACTGTGGGATGTCAAATTTTTGAGTTTTGATGTTTGCAAATTTTGGGATTCTTGGGGAATTGGGTAGGGAGGATGCTTGTCCTTTTGCCAACTCTCAGCATTCTTTGGGTCATTTACATAGGGGGATAAGCAAGATAACCGTTTCGCTTATGGTGACCTAGATTACTGTGCAAGTTTCATCTTTCGTTCGTACAACTCAAGAATTGTTTTAGTGTTTTAGCTTGTGATGGGATGTTACGTAACAAGGCGTATTTCAAGTAGAACTCTACCTTCGTAAAATCTCTCCGACTTGGTACAGATACGTGGCTAGAAAGCACAATGCCGATAGAAAGACGAAAACTCTTGATACATTACGAAACCACTAACTCTATTGTGGTAAACAATAGTTAATGGTGTTTGTTTGTTTGTTTTGTAAAATGGAAAAGTATGGAACAAGATGGATTAGCAGAATAATTACAGTCTATGGTGCCTTTGACTTGTACGACCACAAATGTGTATTGGTGTGATGCTTAATGCAGCTACATATTTTTGTATTTTTGATGGATTGATTTTGATTATGAAGATGAGATGTGAGAAAAGCTCTCTATTGATGAATTTGAGCATGCCTTGAAATGAGATGCAAATTTTTGTTGTTTTTGATGATTTTTGTTGTTTTTTTTAAATTTTTTTGATGGTGACCAAGGGATTTCGAGAATCCTTTGGGGCCTTTTTGGGGTGACCAAGCGATTGCAGGAATCCTTGGAGCTTTTTGGTTTGACCAAGCGATTTTTGGAATCCTTGGAGCTTTTCGGGATTGACCAAGCGATTACGAGAATCCTTGGAGCTTTTGGGATTGACCAAGCGATTGCGGGAATCTTTGGAGCTTTTTGGTTTGACCAAGTGATTGCGGGAATCTTTGGAGCTTTTTGGTTTGACCAAGTGATTGAATCCTTGGAGCTTTTTGGGATTGACCAAGCGATTGCTAGAATCCTTGGAGCTTTTTGGTTTGACCAAGTGATTGCAGGAATCCTTGGAGCATTTTGGTTTGACCAAGTGATTACGGGAATCCTTGGAGCTTTTTGGGATTGACCAAGCGATTGCATGAATCCTTGGAGCATTTTGGTTTGACCAAGTGATTAAAGAATCCTTGGAGCATTTTGTTTTGACCAAGTGATTATGGGAGTCCTTGGAGCATTTTTGGGATTGACCAAGCGATTTCAGGAATCCTTGGAGCATTTTTGTGATTGACCAAGCGATTTCAAGAATCCTTGGAGCATTTTTGGGATTGACCAAGCGATTTCAGGAATCCTTGGAGCATTTTTGTGATTTGACCAAGCGATTATAGGAATCCTTGGAGCATTTTGGTTTGACCAAGTGATTGCGGGAATCCTTGGAGCATTTTTGGGATTGACCAAGCGATTGCAGGAATCCTTGGAGCATTTTTGGGATATGGCTCTCTTAGATATAGAATGGTCGCAAATGACTGATATTCAAGGGTTCTGTTTCCTTGATTCCGTCAAGAGAGGCTAGCCGGTACGTCCCGGGTCCTATTTTGCTATCAATGACATATGGACCTAACCAATTTGCCGCGAACTTGTCCCTTAGGTGGGACGGCAAATTAGAGTTCTGTTGGTTTTCCTTCAAAACCAAATCACCAACCCGAAAGTCCCTTAGGTGAACTTTCATGTTGTAAGCTTTCTTAAGCCGCTCTTGATAGATACGTAAGTGCTCGAGAGCATTAACGCGTCGTTCGTCAAGCAACGTAAGTTGGTCTAACCGGGCCTGCCATGCAGCGTCATCATCGATGAACTCCTGCATTGATATGCGTAGGGAAGGAATTTCCAACTCGAGAGGCATTACTGCCTCGGAGCCATACACGAGCGAAAACGGAGTGGCCCTAGTTGGCGTCCGAATGCTAGTGCGATAAGCCCAAAGGGCAAGTGGAATTTGGATGTGCCAATCCTTATGACTGTCTGCGACCGTCTTTTTAAGGATGGCAACTAGCATTTTGTTTGACGCCTCTGCTTGCCCATTTGCTTGCGGATAATAGGGTGTCAAAAAACTATGCTGAATTTTGTACTTTGTGGTCAAAGCACGCACGTCTTTGTTCTTGAATGATGGCCCATTATCCGAGATTATTTTGGATGGAATACCAAAATGACATATGATGTTATGCAAAATGAACTCCACAATGCGGGGTCCTGTCGTAGAGGTCAGCGGAATTGCTTCCACCCACTTGGTAAAATACTCTGTGGCCGTTATGATAAACGTGTGACGGCCTGACGACGTAGGGGAGATCTTTCCAATTAGATCGAAGCCCCACTGCAAAAATGGCCAAGCAGACTGGACTGTCTGCAAGGCCTGGGAAGGTACGTGCATCAAATTGGCATGATGTTGACACTTCACGCACTTCTTGACATATGCGCAACAATCTCGCTCTAAAGATGGCCAATAATAGCCCATGCGAAGAATGCGCTTTGCAATGGCCATACCACTGAAGTGGCCACCACATGTACCATCGTGCGCTTGGGCGACTGCCCAAGTGGACTCTTGTTGGTCCAAGCAACGAAGGAGGATCCCTTCATAGCTTCGACGATACAAAATGTCTCCTATCAAGACATACTTAGCCGCTTTCTGCTTGAATGTTCGTTTTGCGGCATGCGTCAATCCAAGCGGGAGATTACCTAACTTGAGGTAGTCTCTAATGGGTAAATACCAGTCCTGTTGATCGAAAACCTCGACAGTATGAATAGCCAATCCCTTTTGAAGTTCCTCCCTAACAAATGCTGAGCGGGATAGAACTTGTAAGAACAGCGTTGTGTTGCTATTAATGGGAGTAGGGGAGAACAAGGACCCCTAGTTGGCATGTTTCAGATGATCGCGGATTCGAGAGAACTTATCCGAGGATGGTTCAATCTGGATCATGTGGATTCCTGACGTCAAGTCAGAGCTTGCACGCTCCATCATGGATTGCGATAAGGTTTTGACTTGAATGGTTGTCATATCACCGAAAAGGTCTTGCGGGATTAGTGACCCCAAGGAGGCCATTGTGTCCGCAAAATGATTCGATGATCGAGGGAGTGCCTCGATGTCGTACCATTCAAGTTTTGCCAGGAATTTGTCCACAAGGGCTTTATAAGCCTATAGAACTGGGCATTTGCATTGGTATACCCCTTTGACTTGATTGACGATTAACAACGAATCACCAAAGATGTTTAGTCGTTTGATGTTCATGGCGATTGTTGTCTGAAGACCTATGAGCAAGGCTTCATACTCTGCATTATTGTTGGTGCATGGGAAATTTAATTTAAATGACAGGGGCATTGGAGCGCCCTGCGGTGTGAAGAATACTATTCCCGCACCACCACCTTGCTCACATTTAGAACCATCAAAAAATAAGGTTATGTCGGCCTGTGACTCAGGCTCATCAGAATCTGGCGATTCTGAGACATGGAAGACCCCATCATCGGGTAGTTCTATGACTAGAGGCTGATCATCTTCAAGAGGAGCCTCTGCTAGTTGATCGGCTATGACCTGTCCTTTGATAGATTTCTGTCCAATAAACTCTATGTCAAATTTTGTCAACAACATGATCCATTTCGCCGTGCGACTACTATGATAAGTACGACTCATCATGTATCGCAATGGATTCTCCTTAGACACAACATACGTAGTGTTGCTCAACATGTAGTGGCGTAGCCTCTTGGTAGCAAACACCACTGCCAAGCAGAGTTTTTCAACGTATGCATAGTTAAGTTCGTAACTGACCAAGGTGCGGCTAAGATAGTAAGTAGCCTATTCTTTGTGAAGTTCATTCTTTTGGGCCAGCATGGCGCCCAGTGCCACCTTAGTAGCTGAGATGTATAAGTAGAACGGCACTCCTGGTCTAGGTGGTGCCAATACTGGCGGTGAAGCCAAGTATCATTTGATTTCATCAAAGGCTGACTGGCACTCGTCATCCCAGTGAAATGTAACCCCCTTGTGCAATAATTTGTTCATGGGTCGACACTTGTCAGATAACTGTGCTATGAAGCGCTTAATCGACGTGACCTTTCCTTGCAGACTTTTGAGTCGCTTAATAGTAGTTGGGGGAGCCATTTCAAGGATTGCCTTGACTTTCTTTGGGTCCACCTCGATGCCTCGCTTTGAGACTATAAAACCCAAGAGTTTTCCAGATGTGACGCCGAATACGCACTTCTTGGGATTCATTCGACCTTATGCTCTATGAGGCGATCGAGGATCTTGCTTAAGTCATCGAGATGATCTGAGCGCAAAAGAGACTTGGCTAACAAATCATCCATGTAATCTTCCAAAGTTTTATGCATGTAATCATGGAAGATGTACGTCATGGCACGTTGGTAGGTGGCGCCAGCATTTTTAAGGCCAAAAGGCATGACCTTATAACAAAATGTCCCCCAAGGCGTTGTGAACGCCGTTTTGAGTTGATCCTCGGGATTGATACGAATCTGATTGTATCCTGAGAAACCATCCATGAGGGATAGCATTTCGTGACCTGCTGTAGCGTCTACCAACGCGTCGATGCTTGGCAAGGGGAAATCATCCTTAGGACTCGCTTTGTTTAGATCTCAAAAATTAGTGCATATGCGAATCCTCCCGTCGGGCTTTTTGACGGGCACCATGTTGGACAGCCATGGCGGATAGTCCATGCAGATGACAAACTATGCATCCAACAGCTTTTGCAATTCGTCTTTGACCATCAAGGCCACTATTGGGTGCATCTTTCGTAGTTTTTGCTTAACTGGCTTGATTGTCGGGTCAAGCATTAGATTATGCGTGACTAGCTACGGATCTAGTCCCGGCATGTCTCTGTATGACCATGCAAAAACCTCCTTCTTCGCTTTGAGAAGGGCAATGTAGTCGGCTTGCTCTTTAGGGGATAAGCTTACCCCCAGCTTGATAATCTATGGATTCATTGGGTCTAAGCCGATGTCTACGTCAGTCGTTTCCTCGACTGACATGTGGGATCCGTCCTCCAACTGATGTGGAGTTGGGATCAAATGGATATCATTAGCTGAGTTTAGATCTACGTTTGGAACCTCGGGTCCCTCTTCAGCTTGAAAAATATCCTGAGTTGTCCCTGGGGTAAAATGAGGCATTTCACCGAAAGGCCAATACTCTGATGGGGAGATAGGTGAATTGACGTGATCCCAATCGATGGCATCTATGTCTAGATGCAATGACCATGCTGGATCGGCCGGATTGCGGATGGGTGCGGTCAAATCAATGGAGATCATGTGGATGAAATGAATTTGGTCTCCATTACCGTGGGTGTGATAACTCGAACATTTTGGATGCTCCCTATGCTCTGGATCTGGCTCTGTAGGGACGGGCATGAACGGATCGGCCCTATGTGTTGATAGGAAGACGGGGTCTTCCCTCGGCACTGATGTCATTATAGGGTCACGGGGTGGACGGTGCTCATTGTGAACTTGGAGCCATTGATCCAACACTTGGTCCCACCCTACTGGGTCTATGTACCATTCATGCCCTAACCTTATGCCTAGTTGTGCCATCAGTTGTTCATGGGTTACAGGGTGATTGTGCCATCATGCATGATTAAGATATTCCATCTCAGTTTCATCTATGTAATCATTGTCGGTGATCCAAAGGCCCTCATTAGCCCCGACAGTTGTCTGCGCCATACTATGCTCATCTTGTTCGAGAAAATTAATCTGATCCCATTGCGGTTGTTCCACACTCAGTGGGGGGACCTGATTCGCTTGACATTGCACTGGTTCAATCGGAACCTCTAAAGGGAACAATTTCAAAAAGATATCTGGACACTGTTTATGTTCTCCTTGGAAGTTAGTGTCCGAACTTTCACCTCTCTCTATCAACGGAGAAGGGTTATTGATGTTACCAAGGGTGGTTGTTGACCATGGGAGATAGTCTCCCAATGTGTACGTTGTGTTTGGGTTGGCATAAGGATCTAATGCCAATCCACCCTTGTCGCCTATTCCTAGGCCTTGCATGTTTTCTACCAAGATGTCTAAGGGTAGGGGGTGGTTGAACCCTACTCCCGACTTATCATAAGGCATTTGATATCTTGGTTGGCAAAGGACACGCACCCCTTGCTCATACCTGCCTAACCCATATCCGTGCCAATTGCATTGGCCTAGATATCTCAGAGCGAAGTCCGGGTTCGACAAATAATTGATATTTTTGGCAAAAGGCTCTTCGTCCTCGTCCTTTTGCTTGCATGGTTCAACACCATGATCAAGGCCCCCATACACAAAATTTGTCTAGTTTGGTGGGTAACCTAAAGGAACAACTGTCCCTATGGGAAGGCGAGGTCTCCCCATGTCCTGCACTAATTCTAACATGGGCGTCGCTACAACATTCTGCACTAGATATTCTCCCAGGCCCGTACTGGCCATTTCATCAGTAATTGTTGACGATTGAGAGGGAGGAAATGGAAGGCCTTCCTGAGTCCATTCCATATTGGGTGGATTATGAACCTCAACTTCCATTGTGCTAGGTATTTCTTCTATTGATACAGTTGATATCTGTTGAGAAGCAACACACCCCCACTGAAAAATGAGATTCCATCCTTAGAAAATTCTGAACTTTCATTTTTGCAGCAGGGACCCTCTTGATCCTTTCCAGTTTTAAATCCAGTTTTGCTTGTTTCCTTTTTAAGTTGTGCTTTTCCTGTCTTTCTAGCCTGTGTTTTCTTAAGCTTAACTTTTACATGCTAGAAATCATTCATGCTTAAGCCAAATCCTGCACCGGTACCGAGAAAAATGCTGAAAACAGTTGCATAAATTCATGAAAAATCAAACTTTCCATTTTTGGTAGTGTCGCGATATCGCGACACTTCCATTTTCGGAAATGTCGCGATATCGCGACAGGAAAATACAAATGCAGCTAAGTCGGAAAACGTAGCGAAATCGCGACACTTTCCATTTTTGGAAGTGTCACGATATCGCGACATTTCCATTTTTGGAAAGTGTCGCGAAATCGCTGCAGGATGAGGAGAGAGAAAGCCGGGGAGAAAAATGTCGCGAAATCGTGACATGTCGCATTTTCACGGTAGGAGAGAGAAAGTGGGCTGAAGAATCAAAAATTCGCCAAGTCATTTTTGTGTAGCGAAATCGCGACACTTTCCATTTTTGGAAGTGTCGCGATATCGCGACATTTCCATTTTTGGAAAGTGTCGCAAAATCGTTGTCTGTCGGAGGAGAGAGAAGAAATCAGCTGCCGGACCAGCGCGATTTCGCGACATGTCGCGAAATCGCGACGTGTCCCATTTTCGCTGAGGATAAATGATAAATTGACCAAGTCCAAAAGTTGCAGCGATGCGCTGCATGTCTCAAAATCGCGGGCTAAAGGGTGCAGCGATGCGCTGCATGTTTCCAAGTCGAGAGGTAAAGTTGCAGCGATGCGCTGCATGTCTCAAAATCGTGGGCTGGAGCTTGCAGCGATGCGCTGCATGTTTCGAAGTCGAAGGGTGAAAATGGTAGCGACGCGCTGCACGTTTTGAGGAAGTCTTGCAAGACAAGCATGTCGCGAAATCGCGACATGCTGGAGCAAAGTTGTACGGCCGCTAGCAGGAGGCGCGATTTCGCGACATGTCACGAAATCGTGACATGTCGCATTTTCATGGCCGACAGGGGGAGAAGCAGCGCAGCGCTGGGGACGTCGTGATTTCGCGACATGTCGCGAAATCGCGACATGTCGCAGAATCACGATAGGAGAGAGAAAGTCCTCAAAGTTGACCAGAAGTGCATTCCAGCGGGAAACAGAAGGCATCCTGGGGTAGCGACACGTGTCAAAGCGTGTATGAGACGGAGCAAAAGCCGACATGCAAGCTTTTTAGCTGATTTTAATCTGATTTTAATGCTTTAAGCTTTGATTTTAATGATTTTAAAGTGCTAATATAATCTTTTTGTCTTTCATGCAGGATTCCATCTGGCACTTGCGGGACAACCGGGAAAGGCCATAAAGACAAAGTTAAAGTGCAGATTTAGTCAAGGACCGCCATGCTAGAGGAAAAGAAGCCGGTAAAAGCATTCAATAGCAAATTTATGACAGAATTGATAGCATGGAGATAATTTCAACTCGGGATGGCTTTGCGGAGATCAAATTGATGGAGAAGTGGTGACTCATCCGGCTCACCAGCAGAATTAATGGAGGCATTTATTTGCAGCTACGGATGAATGCAAGTGGCTTTAGATTTTATCTTCTCCATTTATGGCAGCTGACTCCACTGATTTGCGAAGGGTTAAGTTCTATCCGGACTTTGATTTTAAGATGGATTTTTATTGTAAAACCCGGGTCCTAGGGTTTAGATGAGATAAGATTTGCAGTTATGAGAAGAAGATATTTTTGAAAAGATCAGGGTCTGTCCTGAGTCTATAAATACTTCTTCTCAATGTAATTGCGGGAGGCGGAGACTTAGAAATAAAAGGCTTATAAGCAATTTCTTGCAAATCTTGTGAAATCCTTTGTTTCTGGACTTGGAGTTGATGTGCTTTAGCTTTTCACGTGATAGCATGGCCGGGAGCCTAATCTTTTGCAGAGTGTGATAAGTGTATCTTCTTTTGTTATCCGTTCCATTTAAAGTTTGTTAGATATATGCTGTAAATCGACATTATCAAGTTTAAATATGCTGTTAGGCTTCAGTTGTTCTCTTGTCTGCTAGGGGAAATTACAGATTTCAGGTGTAAGTTTGTTCTAATTGCTCTGTCTTCACTGTGTGAGCTAGGCTGCCGGTGAAAGATACCAGTTTTAACCAGCTGCCCTTGGATTTATAATTTTCTGCTAGATCTGTTTCACTCTGCCTTGTGCTCTTAGTTGAAAGTGATCTTAGATTGACTGGACACTTTCTTCTTTGATTTGTTCTATTGTGAAGCTAGTAGCATAGATAAGATTGATAGTTTGGGGTTTTACAGTTGATGTTTGATAAACTTCTCTTTCTGCCCTACCCTACCCTCTCTTTGTTTTCGATGAATGATCCATTTTTATTTTCTTTGTTTGTCTTTTATTTAAATCTGCTGACCCATGAGAGCTAGATCAAGAATTCAAGTTAAATCTGATAAACAACTTTTGCAACTATTGAACAAGTTCAAGAACCCCTTGTAAGGTAACAGAGCAGTCCATATTGAAATCTATTCCGAAGTGGAAAAGAGTGAATAGCCATTCGACCCAACTCTGTAACTCGCACCTTGGATAACCAGCTAGATCCTAAAGTGAGTGGGATCCGTCCCGTGGGTGTCTCCGGCGGCTTCCTGCCCATTCTTTTCATGGGGGTGCGTATGAAAGCCGGACCAACAACCTAATTGGCGCTAGAAGGAGGGTTGTTGAACTCAGTTCAAGTATTGTAAGTTTGTGAGTGCTGATTTAAAATTTTGTGGTTAGAGTTTTTGCCTGAACAGCGGGACTTAACACCAACATTTTAAAACTGGCCCAGTGAAATCCGGGCAGTATTGTAAGTTGTCAGTACAGTTTTTAAAATTGCCAGAGAAGACCTCAAGTTAAGAACAGTTTTATCTCCACTGGCAGTTATCCAATTACAACTCAGAATATCACTGTCAGCCAAGTAATAATGGCAAATTGGTTGGGCCCCACTGCTTTGAATATCCCGGGTATAGCCCATGACCTGCCTGAAGCCCGAAAAGATATCTCCCCAGGTACAAACATGATGGGACAAGAACTGCAGAAGAACATCTGCTAGCTTTCAAAAATGCTTTAAAATTGTTGAATATACAGCATGAAGATGTTGCCTGCAGATTGTTCCCGTTCACTCTCCAGGAGGGAGCTTATGACTGGTTTTTAAACCTCACCAGCAATTCCATTACTAGCTGGGATGACCTAGAGAAAGCTTTTATATCACAATTTGGGGAAGTGATAGACCCCAGTGTGTTATACCAACAATTTTCCAGCATCAAGAAAGAGTCGGGAGAAACTGTCAGGTCTTTCAATATGAGGTTCCAAAGAGCTTACGGTAGAATGATCGGCCATTACATCCCAAATGCAAATCTGGCCTTAGAAATCTACAAGAATGCATTGGATTCAGTGACCTCTATTTTCCTCAAGAGAGACATCAATATCACAACCCTGGCAGGGGCTTATAAAGAAGCCTTAATTCTTGAAAGACAGCTAGGGCCTCAAATTCTGAGCAGACCTTTGATATCCTATGTTACACAGAACATGCCTATTTTGAACCCCATTCCACATCATGAGTTAGTGCCAACATGTCATGCTCTACCCAAGGAGACTCCGTTAACTGTGACATCCACTCAGCATGTGCAAAATACAGAGAAAAGTTTTGACAAGTTCAAAGTGCAAGTGCTTGAACTGAACAGTTGTGATCTGGCACCACCCAAATCTGAAGTTTTTCCTGGTGAGTTAAATTTTCCTAGAGATCAAAGAAATATTGATATTTCTAGTTCACCCAAAAATAGTACAACCAGGGTTTCAGATTCTGTCACTTTTCTCGAAGAGTCAGAAAGTCTTGTAGAGACTCCTACGGATGAAATGCAAGATTTTCAACAGTTAAAAGGAGACAGTTATGACTTGAGATGTGAGAGTCCAGAACTTAATAATGATCCTTCCTCATCAGAGGATGATGAAAGTGAGATTCAATATCACTATGCAGAAGTAACTGAGGAGGATAACATCATTGAGGATATGAGGGAACTTAAAGTCGACATCACCCTCTATGAACTGCCTCAGATTGTTGAACCAAAGGTTAACTTGATTGAGGCTTACTCTGGACCACCTGTTGGATTTCAAGAAAAGGAGGAAAAGATAGTAAATATGAATGTGGTCAACCAACTTGGAATTGATGAACTGTCTCAACATAAGCCTGCAACTTCTGAACATAATATCAAAGATAAGGCTATAAACTGTAATATAAAAGAAAAGGCTATAAACTGTGTTGATGCAGATATTGGAGTTTATAATTTGGCAACTGAGAAGGTGAGAACAGTTACAGCCCTAATCAATCACAACCATGATGTTTGGACATTGCACATTGATGAGGTTAAATCTAAGCAAGGCTCAGGTGAAAAGGAAAATTGTAAGCATTCTGCTAGAGGGATAAAAATCGAAGTCCTGGATATTGAAGCAGTACAGCAACCACAAAATGTTCAAGTTGTTAAGAACCAGGGCATACAAATAAAACATGATTTCTTTCAGTTGTCACATAATTTTGAAGATGTGGTGGTCTGGGTCTGTCAAGATTTTAAGGTATTTGATCCTGGGGGTTTTTTTACATTCAGTCCTTTTGAAAGAACTCTGCAAACCCTTCAATTAGAAGCATAAACATGTTATCATATGATTTGTTATTATATGATTTGTTTAATTTGAAGGAGTTGCAGATTTGTTTTTCAAATGGGACAGGGAAGACAGTAAACACAAGTCTTTCCCAGATAGCAAATTTTTGAAGCGCAGTCTGGAGTGCATTTCGTCAACAGGACCTGAAAGGTAATTTTTCTAAGTTACTTGTACATGGTCCAATTTTTTTTAAGGCACCATTTCTCTGCTTTCCCAACTGCTGCATTTTTTGAGTATGAAGGGAAGTTGTAACATATGTATACATTGTAAATAAGCTTTGAAGTTTTTCAGTTTTATTTCTTTGTCAGTGCAGTTTTATTTTTAAATGTCTGTACAGTTTTAATCTGTTTCAGTTTAATTTTAATGCTCTGCAGTTCTTTTAGTTGCTTCATCTTATTTTTAATCTTTAGTTGTCTGTACAGTTGCAGTTTTTCAGTTTTCTTTAATTGTTTTTCAGTTTTAGCTTGTGCAGTTTATTTCTTTTGTCAGTGCTTTTTATTTCCTTTCTTTGTCTTTTTATGTCAGCTTGCTTTCTTTTAAGTCTGTACAGTCATTTGTTTCAGTTCTTTTCTTTGCTGTCTGTTCAGTTTATTTTATTCCCTTTGCCTGTACAGTTCTGTGCTTTAGTCTGTACAGTTTTATTTTGTTTTGCTTTGAGGCCTGTCTGTCCTTGAAAGTCTGTGCAAAGTCCTTCAGCTCTTAAAATTTGTTCTTTAACCTCTGCCTGAGCAATCAATGGGATAGTCAGCCTTCAAATTGTTTTATTCCTAGCTGATCAATCCAGTTTCAATCCAGTACCCCATGCTGTTCACCATTCTAATTGAGATAGTCTGCTTGCTCTGAACAGTAGAACTATTTTGTTATTCAGGACAAAGGTAGAGATATGATGGGATCTTGTGCCTTACTTGCCACAGTTGTTTTAATGATAGAAAAACTGCTATGCTGTTTAGTTGGAGGAACTCCCGGGGAATCCAAGAAAAGTTGGTTATAAGAGGGGACTATGGTTCATGCAATTATTTGGGTGTCACCAGAGGCTATCAGTGCCTAGACTGAAACAGTTCCAGATTGATCAAAAAAATAAAAGAAGATTGTGATTTCCCTAAAAGCATTTCAGATATTGATATATTTCAAAGGGAGAGATATAAAAAAAAAAAAAAAAAAAAAAAAAAAAAAGAAAAGAGTTGAACAATTAAAAGAGGCAGCCAATATTAGATTCTGCCCTACAATTGTAAATTTGGGTCGTGTAAATCTAAAGGGTAACTCTGTCTAGGCTGTAAAAGGCTAAACTAGTAAACAGAGCTCTACTCGGTTTCCCATTTTACAATCTAGAAAAGTTGATTAATCCAAGTTTATCATTCAATTCAGTCATCCTGAAGAAAGTTTATACCCTTTGAAATTGCACATCAGAAATCTTCCTTGAAGTAATCCAGCCCAGTATGTCCTTGGGAAATTTTAACAGCTTGCAGTTAACAGTCAATTTATTGTGAAGAATGTCTGTGGCAAGGCATGATGCATGGTCTTTTTGTTTTGAAACCAGAGTCTTGGGTTCTAAAATAGTGCTACTATTTTACCCGCAGATATCGCCATTTGTTGAGAAGCAACACACCCCCACTGAAAAATGAGATTCCATCCTTAGAAAACTCTGAACTTTCATTTTTGCAGCAGGGACCCTCTTGATCCTTTCCAGTTTTAAATCCAGTTTTGCTTGTTTCCTTTTTAAGTTGTGCTTTTCCTGTCTTTCTAGCCTGTGTTTTCTTAAGCTTAACTTTTACATGCTAGAAATCATTCATGCTTAAGCCAAATCCTGCATCGGTACCGAGAAAAATGCTGAAAACAGTTGCATAAATTCATGAAAAATCAAACTTTCCATTTTTGGTAGTGTCGCGATATCGCGACACTTCCATTTTTGAAATGTCGCGATATCGCGACAGGAAAATACAAATGCAGCTAAGTCGGAAAAACGTAGCGAAATCGTGACACTTTCCATTTTTGGAAGTGTCACGATATCGCGACATTTCCATTTTTGGAAAGTGTCGCGAAATCGCTGCAGGATGAGGAGAGAGAAAGTCGGGGAGAAAAATGTCGCGAAATCGTGACATGTCGCATTTTCACGGTAGGAGAGAGAAAGTGGGCTGAAGAATCAAAAATCCGCCAAGTCATTTTTGTGTAGCGAAATCGTGACACTTTCCATTTTTGGAAGTGTCGCGATATCGCGACATTTCCATTTTTGGAAGTGTCGCGATATCGTGACATTTCCATTTTTGGAAAGTGTCGCAAAATCGCTGTCTGCCGGAGGAGAGAGAAGAAATCAGTACGGACCAGCGCGATTTCGTGACATGTCGCGAAATCGCGACGTGTCCCATTTTCGCTGAGGATAAATGATAAATTGACCAAGTCCAAAAGTTGCAGCGATGCGCTGCATGTCTCAAAATCGTGGGCTAAAGGGTGCAGCGATGCGCTGCATGTTTCCAAGTCGAGAGGTAAAGTTGCAGCGATGCGTTGCATGTCTCAAAATCGTGGGCTGGAGCTTGCAACGATGCGCTGCATGTTTCGAAGTTGAAGGGTGGAAAATGGTAGCGACGCGCTGCACGTTTTGAGGAAGTCTTGCAAGACAAGCATGTCGCGAAATCGCGACATGCTGGAGCAAAGTTGTACGGCCGCTAGCGAGAGCGCGATTCGCGACATGTCGCAAAATCGTGACATGTCGCATTTTCACGGCCGACAGGGGGAGAAGCAGCGCAGCGCTGGGGACGTCGCGATTTCGCGACATGTCGCGAAATCGTGACATGTCGCAGAATCACGATAGGAGAGAGAAAGTCCTCAAAGTTGACCAGAAGTGCATTCCAGCGGGAAACAGAAGGCATCCTGGGGTAGCGACACGTGTCAAAGCATGTATGAGATGGAGCAGAAGCCGACATGCAAGCTTTTTAGCTGATTTTAATCTGATTTTAATGCTTTAAGCTTTGATTTTAATGATTTTAAAGTGCTAATATAATATTTTTGTCTTTCATGCAGGATTCCATCTGGCACTTGCGGGACAACCGGGAAAGGCCATAAAGACAAAGTTAAAGTGCAGATTTAGTCAAGGACCGCCATGCTAGAGGAAAAGAAGCCGGTAAAAGCATTCAATAGCAAATTTATGATAGAATTGATAGCATGGAGATAATTTCAACTCGGGATGGCTTTGCGGAGATCAAATTGATGGAGAAGTGGTGACTCATCCGGCTCACCAGCAGAATTAATGGAGGCATTTATTTGCAGTTGCGGATGAATGCAAGTGGCTTTAGATTTTATCTTCTCCATTTATGGCAGCTGACTCCCCTGATTTGCCGAAGGGTTAAGTTCTATCTGGACTTTGATTTTAAATGGATTTTTATTGTAAAACCCGGGTCCTAGGGTTTAGAAAGATAAGATTTGCAGTTTGGAGAAGAAGATATTTCTGAAAAGATCAGGGTCTGTCCTGAGTCTATAAATACTTCTTCTCAATGTAATTGCGGGAGGCGGAGACTTAGAAATAAAAGGCTTATAAGCAATTTCTTGCAAATCTTGTGAAATCCTTTGTTTCTGGACTTGGAGTTGATGTGCTTTAGCTTTTCTGTGATAGCATGGCCAGGAGCCTAATATTTTGCAGAGTGTGATAAGTGTATCTTCTTTTGTTATCCATTCCATTTAAAGTTTGTTAGATATATGCTGTAAATCTGACATTATCAAGTTTAAATATGTTGTTAGGCTTCAGTTGTTCTCTTGTCTGCTAGGGGAAATTACAGATTTCAGGTGTAAGTTTGTTCTAATTGCTCTGTCTTCATTGTGTGAGCTAGGCTGTCGGTGAAAGATACCAGTTTTAACCATATGCCCTTGGATTTATAATTTTTTGCTAGATCTGTTTCACTCTGCCTTGTGCTCTTAGTTGAAAGTGATCTTAGACTGACTGGACACTTTCTTCTTTGATTTGTTCTGTTGTGAAGCTAGTAGCATAGATAAGATTGATAGTTTGGGGTTTTACAGTTGATGTTTGATAAGGGTTCTAAGTCCATTGGGACTACATGTATTTCTCCTTTAAATGCATACTTCAGACACTGGTGAGCTATCGAAGGGACACACTTCATGTCCCTGATCCATGGTCGCCCTAGCAGTATGTTGTATGCCATCTCGCCTTCCAAAATGTGGCACAATGTGGGTATCATCTTTTGTCCTACCTAGACGGGTAGAACAATTATGCCGACTGTCGAGCATATTGCATCGTTGAATGCTCGCAGTGTGTATGTTGAAGCTGTGATATGAGAGGTTGGCAGCTTCAGATGTTTTAATGCTCGCAGATGGTAATGATGTTCATTGGATGAGCCAGTATCTACCAACACTCTCTTGTACGGGATCTCGTTGACCAGCACGATAACGTGCAGGGGTGGATCTGCCATGTCATTCGGTACTATTTTAACTTCATCCTATATGAAGGTAATTACTGGCTCTGTACATCGTTTTACATGTCCTACAAAGTTATTGAAGGAATTTTCTTCGTGAGGCTGTAATTTGATGGCTTTCAGAATTTCCATGAGAGCTTCTCGATGGGGCGCTGACTGCTGTATAAGCTCATAAATGGAAAGCCTAGCCAATGTGGTCTATAAAATCTGCATGAGTTTGGTTTGTATTGTGACCTCGGGTCTAGGTAGAGGCAATTGCACAGTAGGTTGTTGAGGTTGCGACGTTGAATGAACTTCTCTTGTAGCTGCCTCCGAGGCAGCTCCTGGGTATTTCCTATTCCTAGTTACTATGCTGATCATTCCCACATATCCTTGCATGGGAAGATTCTATCGCACCTCATTAACCTAAAGAGGTTTTTCCTGTGCCTCATGGGTAGGCAAAGGGTCCTTGAATACCCCCATATGCTGATTATTTGGTGCTATGGGGTTGTCCACTGCCAATGTTTGATTATCAATCAAATCTTGTATAAGTCCCTTGAATTTTCAACATGCATTTAGGTCATGTCCCCTTCGCCTGTGGAACCTACAATATAAATCCTCCCTGTATCCCTTAGGCTAGGGAGTGTTAGGATCTATGTTTTGGATTTCTAGAAGGGTGATCAGATTTGCCGCTGACAAGCGGTCAAATAAGGATTCCCTGGACTCCGTATAAGGGGTGAATTATTGCCTAGGGCGACGCTACTAATTTTGCTCCTGTATTTTATTTTCTCTTTCATAATTAGGAGGCACTGCCTGATAATTAGCCTTTTGAGGCTGTACTTCTTGTGCAGGCCTGGGGACATTTATAGCAACTTGATTAACCTCAACGGGTTTTTGTTGTGTATTCCCTGTCTTGGTGTTTTTGTTCCACTCTTTCTTTTTAGGCTTGGCGATTGCACCTTCCCCTATTTTGATCTCTTCAATAATTCTGGCTTGTGCCAGAGTTTCTTCTAAAGTGTCGTATTGCCGCAGTTGCAATAGCCCAGAGATTGATTTCAAGCAACTTCATGCAAACATCTGTGTGAGGTCAGAAATAGGGGGAACGTAAGGTAGCTTAGAAAGCAGAGTCCTCCATCGATTCCCGTATGCTGCCATTGTTTCTTCCTCATATTGCCTGAGGCTGGCCAGATCACTCAGTGATGCCTTCTTCTTGGTGTTGAAGGCAAAGCATTCAAGAAACGCATCTACTAATTGATCTAGGTTATTTATGCTATGCTTCGGTAACTATGTGAACCAATCCGAGGTAGGGCCTGCAAATGTGGTTATGAATGTCCTAAGCAACAACGCATCATTATCTTGAATGCCGAAGCATTGGCTCAAGAATCTTGTGACATGCTCTTGAGCATCCTCTTCACCTTTAAAAACTACCAACTGAGGCAACTTGAAATGTTCGGGGTAAAGAGGTGTGGGCACTGACGGATGCACTAGATGACTACGGAGTTGACGTAACATGGGCTTTTGATGCCTAGAAGCTTTAGTCTCCACAAACTCCAAATGCTCTAATAGTGCTTTGTATGCATCAGAAGATTTAATCTCTTCCTTCGTAACTCGTTCCCGTTGTGTGTTACGAGCAACTGGGGGCCTATGGAGGGGTGGCTGAATAGCACCTCCTATGCCTTGATAGGGCATTTCAGCCCGTTCTTCTTGTTCATACTCCTCATAATCTTCTCAAGGAGTTATTGGGCGAGCTCGATGAACAGGAGTGGGCGCCCGCGAAGGGTGCCCATCGTCATTCCTAGGAGTGGCCTCTTGCTCATGTCTCGGGTGTCTTAAAGGCACCTCTTGGCGAGGTCTTGGGGACCTATCATGCACTATGAGGTTGTGCCTCTCGTACCTTTCTGCCCTTTGCATTTGGGGGGTCTGAACCTTTTCAGGCATAGTGGTGCGGAGCAGCTCATTTGTTTGGTGCCGAATGCACTCTTTATTAAGGTGATATAATTGTTCTAGCTGCTATTGATCCTGCTCAAGCTGCTTGATTTGCACTTGGCGGGCGACATGTATAGCAAATTATAAGTCAAATTGCTTTGTTGTTTTGATTCTAGGAGGCCTAGTCACCTTTTCGATGTATCTATCTTGGTTTTGAGGATCCGATACTCCTATGTGGCACTTCCCTTTGTCGAGATTAGCGACATTTACTTGAGGCTCCGGCCTTAATGGGTGATCATGATATCTAGCAGGTGCGAAAGTGCAAGGCTCCCATGCTGTATGTTGCTCTCGAGGAATGCGATGATCTTCCTCGTTCTCCCTTTCATGGGTGTGAAAGGGGCGGGCAGAGTTAGCTCGCCTCGTGTGGAGAGCCTTGCGCTCTGGGTTTTGTCTTTCAGTTCTAATGGGAGGCAAATGAGAGATGTCGTATTCATGCTGTCTCTCTTCATGGACACTGTGCCTCTCTAGTGCTTCATCATGCTGTGGCCACTCATATCTACCCTCAAAAGGCAGTTTTCTATTTGCATTGAGTGTCACACATAAAGGTTCTTCCTAAAAGGGGCTATTCTGAATGGGCGTATCCCCCAGAGGGGTGTCCCTATAATTCCACCTAGACATGGAATGATGTGGATTCTCTTGTGGCCCAGACCGCCAAGGCGATATGACCAAGTCTTCAGGACTAAAGCGAAGGTGACTTGTGCCTACTTATTGTGTACCTTTCAGAGCTTCTGCCCTTGATTGGGCTTGGCTACGGGTGTACACCATTGTGGTACCTTTCTACTAGCTAAGCAGATTTTTTTATCTTTTTGTTTATGATTTAAATTTTATTTATTTATTTATTTTTTTTTTTTTTTACACTAAGAAAAAATGAACACACACATACACAAATGGTGATTATCTCTTTTAAAGATTAATGGTGTGTCCTAGACTGGTTTTAGTGTGTTTTGATGATTTTGTTTTTATTTTTGAATGTTTTTGAAGAACGTTTAAATGCATAGTGAAGGCTCATATAACTCCCAAAATGGTCGCCCCTTCAATATACCAACCAGGCCGATATACCAACCTCTCTATATACCCGCCCTTACAAGAGGGAGACTATAGGTACGTGAGAGAAGATGGTACATGGTACGTAGGTGGTACGAAAGGGGGATTGTCCTGTTAATGGAACCTACCATAGAAGACTTATCCTTGAGCGCTGGGAATCACCCCAGCAACACTCGATCAGCTTTCATCAGGATTTACGCCTAACAACAGTGACAATCGGGGTAATGAATGCAAAATCAAGCCAAGGTGGTGATGAAATCCACCGATGGTCTTGATCAAGGGCTAGGGTTTTACGACCAGCTCCTTGGTTTAATTTTACCATGTGAAGTGTGTGTGGTTCTTTTTATTTAAAAATAAAATAGGCAGCAACCTCTTTCCCTAAGAAGGCAAACATGATAGAAAATAGAAATATCATAGCAAAAAATGACAGGGACAGTTAGAAACCGTTACCTCTTTTCCGCCCAAATCGGCTATCTTTCCCGCCCAAATCGGCTTTTTTTGATTTTTGGCCCAGTACCTGCAAGCATAAAAACATAAATTTCGATCAGTTTCTTGATCTCAAAAATGCAGGGAACAGGGTCCCACCGTGATCGCCATTGAAAGCACAAGATTTCGGAAGAAAAATAGTACTAGGATATAATGTAAACAAAACTAGCTCGATGCATGAAATAAAATGAATGTAATCAAATCAAAACCAAACATATAATGAAAAACAGGAGCACAGCCCTTTTTTTTTTATTAATATAATTCTGGTTTTGGTTACATTCCATCTCCATCCCGTTTACGGGCTAGGAAGATTAGCATGTTTTGGTTACAATCATTTCTAGTAGTCTTCCTTCCACGTGCCCACATGTAGAATGGGCGGGCCAAACTATCGCCGCTGCTTGTGTTGGTGAATCTCCAATCGCTGCTGCTTCTCCTGCATTCAAAGAAACAATAGATACGTTAGTAGCACCTGTGTAAAAATAAAACATTCGATATTTAAAACAAATAAAACATCGACATAAAAGAAAATACGGTTTAGCTGCAGCGTGGAAAACATAACATAAACGTAATAAAATAATTACGTCATTATACATATAAAGTCAACTAGGTCTGCATCATTTTCTAATGAAATAAAATCCGATGAATACATGCTTAAAATCAAAACCTGCATGTTGATATGCTTGCAATTAAAATCCTAAGATCATAATGCAAAAGAAATAAAAATAGAACACTGAGCTTTGTCGATGAGTGGATGGATCCAGGGATCCGGATTCACGTTCTCCATGAACACCCGACGACCTCCCTTGCAGAAGAGATCACGGATGCGGATGACGTAAATCAATGCTAAAACGTCTGGCGGTAAACTGGCAGGGCTTCGCTGCTCCAAACATTTCTTTTTTGCTCTCCTCTTTTGGGGTGGAAAAGTCCACCATTTTATAGACCCAGGGGTCTCTTTGGATAGGCGTGCATAAGCGCCATGTGTTGGTCATAGGTGCCATGTGGCGGTAATGTTTTCCCATGAGAGAGGAAAGTCCTCCATGACTCGGGATTTCATGAATGCCTCTGTGACAGTCCTCTAACGGCCCACACACTTGACTAATTTCCACTTCCAGTGCTTTAAAGTCCACCTTTGTATTTTTTTAACGTCTGCTTTCGAATGTTTAATGCTCGCTTTTAATTTTTTAAAACGCACTTCTAATTGTTTAAAAGTCCACTTTAATTGGTGTAAAATCCGTCCTCGTTGATTAAAGTCTGCCCAGGCATAAATGCGGAGTTTTTGTCGTGATATCGTGACGTCGTGATATCGTGATGTCACGATATCATGACACCAAAAAGGAAACAATGCGCAGTGGTAGGAGCTGTCACAATATTGTGACAGTCACGACATCGTGACAGCGTGATGTCACGACTGTCATGATATCGTGACTGTCGCGATATCACAACAGTCGTGATGTCACGCTGTTGCGATGTCACGCTGTCGTGATGTCGCGCTGTCATGATATCGCGACAATGCAATGTCATGACTATCACGATATCGCGACAACACGATGTCACGATAGTTGCGATATCGCGATCATCGTGATATCGCGACAGGAAACATTTGCCTAAGTGCTAAAAGTAGCATTTGCTTAAGTGCTTAAAGCAGCATTTGCTTAAGCTCAAACCCAAGCTGGACTTGGAGGATACATTCGATAGTTTGGCCTTCTCACCAGGGAAGGCAAAACGATCAAAAAAAGAAAACGGGAAATAACCAAAGCACTGTCCCGTAATCGAATTGGTGTTGTTTTGGTGTCTACACATATATGTAACCCTAAAACAAACCTATCAGTGACTAACTGATAATGAGGTTCTAGCAGAGTCCTCCTTCCTTGTTCAAAGAGACAAAATCTGTATCCATGCCAATGATATAGCTCAAAAATATGCATGGCATACTCTGGATTGGATAGATAATGAACGTTTACCGTGAAATGTTCCTCGTCATCTTCATCCATGGGCTCTCATGTTGGAAGCTGGTCTAGCCCCACATAGATGAAGTTAGTCTAGTTAGGCGGCTCTCCCAATGGAACCACCGATCCAACCGGGTAACGATGAGTGGATGGTCAGCCCATCTCTTGTGCAGTCTTCAAAATTAGTTTGAAGGTCACATTCTACACAAGGTACTCACCTAATATGGTGTTAGTGAGATGTATCATCACCCGCGATGCAGATGACCCTACTAAAGATGCATGTGAGGTAGGCTGAGGTGCCTCCTCGAATTTGTCTTGGGGTTCCTAAACTTTCATGGTAATGGGAACCTTCTCGACGATTGGCTTGGGCTCATGCTCTTTCTCTTTTTCACCCACTTTCACCTTTAACTTCCTATCATCCTAACGCATGATTTATGCCGAGGGTTTTAAGGAAGTGGCAGTGGTGTGCTCTGATCTGTGTGACATAGATGACGTTGGTTGAGCACGTACTGATAGTTTACATCCTGGTTTCTTTATTGGTGATGATGACTGCACACCCAAGTTCGTTGATGAGAGTATGAAACCCCTAGGCAAATCTGCAAGGTTCATGAACTTAAATGGCTCTTCATCCAATGCCACTATATGAACCTGTCCCTCGTGAATGTATTTCATGCACTGATGCAGTATCAAGGGGATGCAATGCATTTCATGAATCCAAGGCCTATCGAGTAATATGTTGTACTACATGGCCCCTTATATCACACAATACATTACTGAAATGGTCTTCAAACCTACCTACACGGGTAAGATAATTGTGTTGACAGTTGAACATAGTGCATCGTTAAACACTCTCAATGTAAATGTAGTTGGCACAATGTGTGATTTAGGTAGCTTCAAATGACTTAGTGCCTTGGTCATTATTATGTTGATCAATGAGCCAGTATCAATCAAGACCTTTTTAAATGGCATGTGATTAACACATGCAATTATGTGCAACAACAAGTCAACCATAGTTGTAGAAATTGTCCTTATCTCATGATCGTAAAATTGGATCATCGATTCCTGAAACTGCTGTACATGTCCCAAGAAATTAGTAAATGCTTGCGCATCCTAGGACTGTACTTCAATGGACCTCAAAATGTCCATAAGAGTCTACCTGTGCCTCGAGGACTACTATATTAATTCATATATTGAAAAATTAGTGGGAGTTGTCTATAGGTTTTGGACCAACCTACTCCTTATGGTCACCACTGGTATTATTGGTGGGCTTGGAATATTTTGCACTGGATGTTGATTCGACATGGCTTGTATTTGAATGGGAGCATGAGGTTGATTCTGTTGTTCATATATCCCATACCTAGTGATAACATTCACCATGTATATGAACCCCTGGGTAGGTGGTTTGACTTGCACTTGGTTGACTTGGCCAACATTGTTCCAAGATGCCTCATGGTTTGGCAAGGGGTTTTTGTAAATCCCCAAATTCTAATTATCGGGAACCTACGGGTTGTGTGGCACTACAAGCTCACCTTTGTCAATTATATTTTGCACCATGTGTTTGAAATTCTAGCAAACCTCAATATCATGTCCTTTCATTTGATGTTAAATGCAAAACAGATCCTCTTGGTACCCATTTGGTTTGGGTTGATTGGGATCTATCATCTTGACTTCAGGCAATCTAATCACCTTGGTCTCACATAGCTGATGAAAAATCGATGTCAATGATTCTATAAATGGTGTGAACTGGTGAGGTGGGCATTGATCTTTGTTCTTGCCCTTATAATTGTTGTTGCACTTGTCATATTATGTAGGGGGAGGTTGGGCCTGATAATTATATTTTTGTTGCCACTTGTTCTCCCTTTGAAGATTCAACACCACTTGATTCACATGGGCCTACTTGCCTTGTTGTTTTGTGGTACTCTTCTTTTGTCCCTCTCTCCTATTTTTGAGCTTCAAGTTGCCTTCCTACAACTTGATGTCCTCAATAACTTTGGCTTGCGCCAAAGCCTCTTCGAATGTAGGATACTGTTGTAGCTGCAGCAGTAACAAGATGTGCTTGGCACAACTCTTCGTAAACATTCAGGTTAAATTTATGATAGGAATAGGGAATGGCAACTTCACCATTAGTGTCCTCCACCTCTTTCCATATTGCTCTATTGGCTCATCATCATGTTGAGCTAGTGCAGCCAAATCAGAAAGATTGGCCTATTTCTTGACGCCAAAGGAATAGCATTCAAGAAAGGCATCAACTAATTGCTTGAAACTGATTATGCTATGTTTCTTTAGTTAATTGAACCACTCTTGGGTTGAATCAAAAAGTGTCATGATAAAAGTATGCAACAATAATGCATCATTGCTTGCTATCTAAAAATAAGCATCCAGAAAGATTGTGACATGTTCCTATGCATCTTCATCACACTTAAACTTGTCCAACCTAGGCATATCAAAATGCTCAGGGTATGCCAGAGTAGGCACCAAAGGATCTAAAGGCTCGTTATGGATTTTTCTTAATGTCAGATTTTGAATAATCGCACCTTGTCTCTCGATGGCTTTGATCTTCTTGACTAAGGTCTTATAGGCCTTTGAAGATAGAAAGTCCTCCTCCCTAAGTTGACATGGATGTGGCTTAGGAGGTACCATATTCCTTGTACAAGATGGAGGGCATTGCTCTTCCTCCTCCTCAGCTCGGGAGCTCTCAAGATATTCTTGCTTGTATTCATCTCCTGTTGCTTCTTTATGTTTTTCTCTACCTTTGATTATCGAGCGGCTATAGCAGCTCCCTCTATTTAGTACTAGCATGAATACAAGCATCTCTTTGCTCTTGATGCATATCAGATTATGATAAAGCCTTCTTGTATACACGCTATCTATGCTCATCATGAGGATATAGGCCAGCCCTAGCTAACCTATCCACATGCTCTACGCATTCCTTCTAGGCAAGGATACGCTCTTCACGCATGCATTGCTCATATAGCCTCTATCTAATGAGCCTTTATGCTTGAATATTTTCATCTTCAATACACTGTCTATCTAGGCAAGTATCCTCTAATTGATATTGGAGGAGTTGGTACTTCTACTTTGATATCAGTCAATGTGACCTATCGATCTGATCGATCATAGGAGGCCTCTGGTATCCCTGCTCTGTACGAGCGACCTTGTGGGTTATGTACCCATTGAACTAATGTGTTGTACCTTTACCTCTATCTATGAAGATGACATTGTCCTCCTGTTGTGTCCTATACTATGAACCACCATGCGTATATAGTAGGTGTGTGACAAGAGGGTGCTTAGAAGTCTCTACATGTTCTCTAGTAGTCCTGATGACACTCATGCTATGCTCACTCAGGGCTCGAGTGGGTGGAGCGGAAGTCTTGTAACCTAGCTACTCTAAAACACTGCCTAGACCTTCTAGCTTCCTATACCGCCATTGCTCGTATGGTGGTGTGCCATTATCTCCCACCTTTGATATATCAATGGTGATCTTGCATGGTGGACCACGCATGGGAGTATGGTTAGACCTATGCTCGATAGCGAGCCTGTTTGCCTACCCTTGAATGGGTGAATCTCTAGTCCTTCTATACTCAGAAGGTGGAGCCATGGATCCTCCAATGGACTTAGTACATACGGGCACCAACCTGGTCCCTTGTACAACAAAATATTAGACCAATCCCATGGATGTGTGTGCATTACGGTCTCAGTAATGGCTCTTGAGTGGAACACCCTCATGTTGGAAGGCTTCTTGTTCTATCCTATGCCTAGAGGAGTGTACTGAAGCTCCTCTATCTAGGGTATGCTCTACATTCTCCCCTCGTGTCGAGTTATCTCCTTGAATGCTATCCGAACGATGTTTGGTTCGCTCATGTGGTTGAGGAATTGACACATGTTGTTATGAATTGGTTAGGGATTGATCATCGGCGTTAGTTTTGGACCTTTGCCAACCACCCAGTGTATCCACCATTGTGTACCTAGCATATAGATGTATTATTATTAAGAAAACAAGGTATACCATAATGATTATCTGATTTTAAATTTTGAAAGTGAGTCCTAAACTGTTTGATGTGTTTTCAAGATTTATTGTATCAGTGTAGAAACTCTTATCTTGTTTTACAAAACTTGGATTTTATTCTCAGTTTAATGGCTTTCAACAGTACGCTCGCAACTCGACAACTTGGCTATGAACTCCAAGTTGCATAATCCAACCTATAATGTGTGGTAATGAAGCCCACACATGGTCAGGGAGCACAGGTCCTCCCAGATCCTCACATGTTTTCATCCAGTCAACGTAATACCCTTCAAAGAGAATACATGCAAATTTTCCAGGGCATGAAAGGTTCTCAAATCCAGTATTGGTCTAGTATCCAAAAATGTTCATGATATTTGGGCCAATAGAAGGAAGTTATGCCCACCGTCGTTGAACCCTACTAGTGGTTGGATGTCAAGCCCAAATCACTAGCGTTTAAGTGCCAAGTGGTGTGTGTGGTTTTTTTTAATGTATATAAAAGAAATGCATCATATAGCATTCATGCTCATTTTCTAAATGCTATGCAAATGAAAGAAAATTTCAAATTCAAAAAATGCAAGCTATTCTAGATGCTCTTTGAGAATATGCACATTACGATGATAATTGGCCACTAATTGGGCCTCACACATGAAAACCAATCACACAAAATCTATCAAGCACGCTAGATTCTAGGGCGAATTAAAATCAGAGATCCACTATTCCTAGTAGTGCTTTTCTAATGACATGAAAGATAAATGCAACTAAGACCTAATTCATTTCTTTCTTTTTTCTTAGTTTCTTACTTGCATTCAAAATTTAACTTTTTGGAAAAACACAGAGACAAAGAAAATGATAGAGAGTGAGAAGTAGGTCCTACCTCAAATCCTCATCCGATTGAGCTTTATCCCTCTGTTGTCTGCTATGTCTGTTGGAAACTACAGGTCTAGGCTACGGTTTTGACTGTGGCCCACGGGTTGAACCTATGATTCAATTGTTGGCCCATAGCTGGTAGCTATGGTTTGTACCTACAAGTCACAAAACCCATAAAACACAGTCAGATGCTAGAATTATGGATTTCTGTCATGATCGCCTTCTGATCCAACTAAAAAGCATGCCCCCATCTACTGTACTATGTCGTATTCATTCATTCAAAGCATAAAATTGACAATATTGCATAGATTCAACAAAATAGACTTTTCTTATATTAATAATTGCAATGAATATCGATTATAATCATGCCCTTCTTAGAGTCACCCAAATGATGATATGATTAATACAATGCTAAGCCCTCAACAGGGTAGGCGCACTAATAGTGCTTTTCACTTGGTCACAAACTGCTCTAGGGTGAAGTTGCCCTCTTCTTCGCATTGAGGAAGGAAATTGATGGTTAATTCTCCTTTGAATATATTCCCTGCAGTCAAGAAAAAACATAAGAGTATAAAAAATATAGGCATCCTCTCATGATGAGGCCCTTTTAGGAAAATGCATGTATAATCAAGAAAACATGAAAAGTGCTTTTAAACTATGTTAATTGCATCAAGATTCATATATTTGCATGAAGAAAAATAACAACTACTCTTGCATGGATCAATTATGTAAAATAAAGCATGCAAGTGCATAAAGAACCCATTTATGTCCTATTCTATGCTTAACATAGAGAAACTAAGCTAACCTAATTCTACCAATCAAAAGTCTGCTAAACTACAATTAAACCATGAAAATAGCTAAACTAAGCTAATTAACCGGACTAAAATAAAAATGGTAAGGTGGTGATACCTCTACTGCAAACCGCAACTTTGATGAGTGGTCTGCACTGTAAACCATGGCTGAAAGCTACGATTAGCAATATGATAGGTTTGCCCTCAATTCCAAGGACAGTGGGCTTGGCGTCCTTGTCCAAATTGATGTTCAATGGTCGCCTTTAGTGTCTTCAGACTAATTTGGTAGTTGATTCGTTGTGAAGGACCTTCGTTTTCCCAAATATGCGTTTCTTGGCTCTCCTAGGCTCCTAGGGCATCCATAATGCAATTCATCATGAATCTTGGAAAGTAGGTAGGGGATAAGTGCAATAGCTCTCTCTTAGTATACTCGGTTGAGTGTACAATTCGATAGGGCTTCGCTGCTCAAATCTCCAATGATCTCTCTTCTTATTTTCCCTAATTTTGAGGGGTACTTATAGGACTACCCAAGGGCTAGGGGTGGCTTCATGGAGAAGCCAAGATCAAGAAGGGGTGGTTAGGATAGTTGGATTAGAAGCTTTCATCCTCTAACCACCTTCTTCTAGATCAAATGGTCGTTCCAATCGATTTGGCTTGGATTGAAGGCCAACTGAACTTCAGTTAAGACCACAAGTCACAGTTGTGGTCTAGATTGTAAATCATAGGTCTCAGCTGCGGTTCAGCCTGTAAACCACATGTTTGGGCTACGGTTCATACTGATTAGGCCAAGGAGCCCAAATTGAGTGGTTAGAACCATTGCTTTATCTTGGAGTCTATCCAATATCCTCCATATGATATTGTAGCATGTCCATATGAGTAGTCGCCCTCGACATGACGCGTTTTAGGTGTCTATAGATATTATCATAGAGATTCCCTCTCTATTACCCCTGTCACCCACTTATGAGAGTCATCCTACCATGCATCCCACATTATGCTTTAAATGATCTAACCCTCATTTAATAATTAAAGTTCTTTACCCCTAACTGTTTAAAGCACTGGGTTCTTTTTTTTTATTTAAATCAAGCAACCATATTTTAGTTTGTATCACAAATATTTCTCCTCATTTCATAAAGCAAGGTCCCATACCATAATTTTACAAAATGAACCATAACATAATATATTTCCCATTCCAATTCATAAAGCAAGGTCCCATACCCTCATTTCACAAAATGAAACATAAATACATTAATTTTCATAAAACCCATTCCATTTCATTTCATAAAGCAAGGTACCATACCCTCATTTCACAAAATGAAACATAAATAAATTAATTTCCATAAAATACATTCCATTTCATTTCATAAAGCAAGGTCCCATACCCTCATTTCACAAAATAAAACATAAATACATTAATTTTCATAAAACCCATTCCATTTCATTTCATAAAGCAAGGTCCCATACCCTCATTTCACAAAATTAACCATAACATAATATATTTTCCATTCCATTTCATAAAGTAAGGTCCCATACCCTCATTTCACAAAATGAAACATAAATACATTAATTTCCATAAAATTCATTCCATTTCATTTCATAAAGTAAGGTCCCATACCCTCATTTCACAAAATGAACCATAACATAATATATTTCCCATTCCATTTCATAAAGTAAGGTCCCATACCATCATTTCATAAAATGAAACATAAATACATTAATTTCCATAAAATCCATTCCATTTCATTTCATAAAGCAAGGTCCCATACCCTCATTTCACAAAATGAAACATAAATACATTAATTTCCATAAAATCCATTCCATTTCATTTCATAAAGCAAGGTCCCATACCCTCATTTCACAAAATGAAATATAAATACATTAATTTCCATAAAATCCATTCCATTTCATTTCATAAAGCAAGGTCCCATACCCTCATTTCACAAAATGAACCATAACATAATATATTTCCCATTCCATTTCATAAAGCAAGGTCCCATACCCTCATTTCACAAAATGAAACATAAATACATTAATTTCCATTCTATTTTATAAAGCAAGGTCCCATACCCTTATTTTACAAAATGAACATGCATAATATAAATTAAATTAGAAGTCTACCACAAAAGGAACCTTATCTTAAAACGATCTTCCTACTCGACTAGATTCTACAGGGGATTTTTACCCACCACCCTACGGTCCTAAGATGGTGCTTCTAATTTGCTAAGTGTACAACCCTCCAACTTTGTGCGCACAATAATAGTGAGCTACGCTTGATAATGAGCTATGCTTATCTAAGACAAAAATATTTTCTAGCTTTAGCATGAAATGAACTTCGCTTAGTCACTACAACCTAGCTATAACACGACACAAGCTTCACTCAGCTGCTATAGAGCTATCGAGTTAGCAACCTCCATCTCCCTTTCTTTGCTCCACCATTTTGTTTTTTTGGCCTCTCATCCTTCCTTTTCCTTTCCTTCACACCCCTTTCTCCTTGACTTTCATTCACAAACCACTATTATTACTCCTATGCCCTTTTGTCAGGTGGTAGAGGAGACGTATTTTCCTTGCCTTTTCACCGTGCTCTGCATTGAAGTCTTTTCATTTACATAGAGGGAATCATCCCCTTGCTTCTGACGAGGGCCATTATTGTGTTAATGGAGACTTGATTTATTTCCATCTAGGCTTTGCTCTAGTTGGCCCATCCATCCTCGAGGTAAGAAAGATATATTTCATTACCTTTTTTTTTTAATCTTCTATTTAAGAATACGTCCAATTCATTTTACGTAAATCTTATAATTTTTTCAAATGAAGAGTCAACCAAATAAGGTATTATTTCTTATACAAGAATAATTTTATTTGTCCTTTAATTAAATTCACCATTTACCTAAAGGAATGACTATCTAAGACATTCTTTTATTTAAGAATAAATCTATTTATTTCCCAAAATAAATTTACCATTTTATTCAAATGAATGACTATCTAAGACATTCTTTTATTTAAGAATAAATCTATTTATTTCCCAAAATAAATTTACCATTTTATTCAAATGAATGACTATCTAAGACATTCTTTTATTTAAGAATAAATCTATTTATTTCCCAAAATAAATTTACCAAGAAGCTATGAAGACAATTCATTCTTTTCAAATTTTCCATTGCTAAGGTGAAGTGTTGAAGTAAAATATAAATAAATGTGAGCACAAACAAAGAGGGAGATATTTCCATCAATTTAGTCACCCATATTTACCTCAAGAACTTACGATAGCTACCAGGCCATTAGAATGGAGCTCAAGGTGACTATTTATTGACGATTATCATTGTAGATGCAAAAGCGAAACACCAAAAAATATATAACAAGATAAATTGAAATCAAGACCCAATATTGCACAAAAAGAGATGCTTTTATTAATATGGGGGGAGCCTCAAATCTCCAATGTTACAATGAAAGAATTGATTTCTTTGATACAAATATTTACAATAACTAGGGTTCTTCGAAACCCTAGTGAACAACGTTGGTGGTGTCTTCAATCTCACTTCTGATCCCAACAGGGGTGAGTGGGCTTCGTGCTATCCAATACTGGGCCACTCCAGCTTAAGCAGCTGCACAATGCTTGTGTATCTTCCCAAACCTGCACACAAAGAATGACAGAATAGGATTAGTAGTAACTGTGAGGGCTCCACTGTGTGAGACCCTCAGAAATCAATACAAACCCTAAATACCAATTAATAAACTGCATACAAAATATAGAAATAATGAAAGTAGTATAACAATAGAAATATTTACCTTGTTGAACTTGTCATTTTTTGATCTATGATAGTTGTTGTAGGAAGTGGTGTGCGGATGCCCTAGCATCACCCGAGGGCTTCGCTAGTCTTCAGTAGTAGGTTTTGAGATACCCGTGGGCGCTCGATAGTAGCAGGAAATGCCCATGGGTGCTTGGGGATGGTGGGAAGCACCCAATAGTGCTTGGTGGTGGAAGGAAGCGCCTGGAGGTGCTCAATGGTGATAGGGAGCACTTGAAGGCATTCAGGAGTAGAGGTGAAGATCTATAGAAGTAGATCTAGCTAAGTGAGAATGGGTGGTGATGGATGCAGAGGCGAGGGTGAGCGAGGATGGATAGCGAGGATGCTTGGATGGACTCAGAATACTTAGAAAAACTTAGGTAAAAACTCTTAAGGAATACTTAGTCAAAATACTTAGGGGTTGAGCCATCAAAATGGCTCCTATTAATAATCCACACTAGGGTATGTTAGGGTTTGAATGACATGAATTGTGTGGCTCAGATTAAAACACATCGAAGGGTGGATATTAATTTTGGGTGTGTGGCATGGATTGATGTAGATGGATGGCTAGGATTAAGTTAAATCGGATGGTTGGGATTTATTTACATATATATATATTTATATTTATTAAATATATATAAAATATAATATTAAAATATTAATATTAAACATATATTTAACAAATATACCTAAATATATATAAATAAATGGGTAGAAATGGTGGGAAGACCTGGATGGATGACAAGTGGCTAGATTTTGGTGTCTATAGATGCCCCTTTTTGTATTGTGTTGCGTGAAACACAATGTAGTGCAAAAACATAAGACACCTGCTTGGGCTAGGTGCAGAAGCAACTTTCTCTTGAGATGTGATAGATGAGCTTGAAGATAAAAGAATTAAAGAATTTGGATTTGTGTAGCTTACCCCCTCAATTGGTGAATGAGTTTGCGGATGAATCTCATGAGCCAATTGAAAAAAATGTGTGCAAATGAAATGTGGATGATATGAATGAAGTAAATGTGATACCATTTTTGCCCCAATGGTTGGAAAGGGATTGGTGGATAATGTGAAATGATTGCATCTATTTTTGCCCCAATAGATGAAGGGTTTTGTGAAAATATTATGAAGATGTGTTTGTTTTTTCCCCAATAGATGAAGGGATTTTTGCCAAGTGTAGGATGTCATGATCATGTAAGATGTATCCCATTGTGGGAAAGTCAAAACCAAATGTGGTTGCCCCAAATTTGGGGTGATTCGATGCTACTAAAGAATGTGCCTTTAGGCATCATTGATATGCAAAGATGAATATGCAAAGATAAAAGAAAAATAGTCAACTTCGAAGGGCCAACTAGTGACTTGATTCGAAACCAATCACCCTAGCTAAGGCCAGTCACCATGATGACTATCAAGGAAATGTGAAATGATGAAATGTGATTTTGTCCATGTGTTAAGCCCCATGAACTAGGCCATCAATGATAGCTTTTGTGCAAATTGTTCTTGGCAAGGTTTCACGCAAAAATGTGAAGTACCAAATGTGATTGTGATTTTGAAAAAGGAGATATGGAATGATGAAAATGACCAAGTGTCCTTATGGTAGGTTATTCATCTTACCGAATTGCATGGATGCAATCACCAAGTATATAGAATAACCCACTAGATACAAGGTTCACTTGAATATTTGTTTGAACTTGGAAAATATGCAAATGTTATGATTGATGATGGAAAATGATATGGAAATGCATTATTGATGATGAGGATGATGGTTATGGTAGTGTTTTGTAACTTGTTATGTGATTTTATGACTTTTGGTCACAAATGAAAATTATGCATCCAAATCAGTTGGAACCTTCACAAAACCTATTAATATGATGAAAATGATGCATGGATGCAATATGGAGAGATTTGGTGGGGGTAAGCCACTATTTTGTAATTATTTGGTCTTTTGTCAATTTTGATGCCAAACGCAGTTGGTGCTTTTAGCATGCATAGATGCCTATCGATGTTTGGGTATTTTGCAAATACCCTAGTGTACTTCAATGCACCAAGGAATACCCATGGGCATCTCAAGGTACCTGAAGCAGCTATAAATAGCTTATTAGGTAGAATTTGAGCTCATTTGTGCATTTGTGAGTTTGAGAAGTTACATCTGGGAGAGTTGGGTGGAGTGGAGTGGAGTGAGGTGAAGTGATTTGGGTGTGAAAGCTATGGTGATGGAAGGAGTAGATGTGAGGGCTAGATCTAGGGTTGGAGTGCGAGCTATTGAGGTAAGTCCCTTATTTTGTGCAAAATATTTTATGTTTTTATGATTTTTTTTACATGTGTTAATGACAAATATTTTGTGTTGTGTTATAACTTAGGATTTTGGAGGCTCAACACCGGTTCTCACCTTACATCCCTAGGATGAGGAAGGCTAGTGGAGGAGGAGTGGGATTTATTAGAGGTTATGGGGCTAGAGGAGGTAGCCCAGATTGATGTAGTGAGGGCGAATGAGGGATACCTCTCTACCTTGGTAGAGAGGTGGGATCCAGATAGGGGCACCTTTTAGCTCCCCATGGGAGAGGTGACCCTCACACTTGAGGATGTATATCACATCCTCAAGGTGCCAGTGGAGGGGATTCACATCGAGGTTGGATGCGAATGAGGGGTAGAGATGAAGAAGATGTTTGGAGATAGTTAGGAGAGTGTGAGGGTGGAGTGTGGGGGTATTCCATACTTGTCCATGTATGTGGACAAGGAGTTGGATGCCCTATAAGCATTAGTGATGTTCATGTTGGCCAACATCGTGGCCTCAAATAACACTAGCTATAGTTCCCTTGGAACCTGATAGGGTTGGTGAGCGATATGCTCACTATGGTAGGTGTATGCATGGGCTCCTACCTTATTGGTGTAGGCATACCGAGAGCTCTATGAGGTGAGGAGGTAGGGGAGGAAGGGATTGGGATGTAACTTGCTACTATAGTGTTGGGGATGGGAGCACTTTAGCATGGCTCGATCGGAGGGCTTACCAATGGTAGGCTTGGGTAGGGAGCAGCCCTATGCTAGGAGATGGGTAGTGGTAGAGGAGGTACAACCAAGTCATCCTATGTGGATGAGTGAGTGGTACAAGGATTTATGGGTTAGATTGACATCCACCCAAGTGATATGGAGGCCATGGTGGGGTACCAGGTGGATAGGAGATGGAGAGCATCTATGATGGGTGAGGTAGGCTAGGTGGGTGGTTGGGAGGTATCAGAGTGAGGCTGAGTATATTTAGTTCTCATAGGTGCTCTGATAGTTTAGCTTGAGGTAGGGGATTCTAGATGAGTCGGTGCTCTATAGGAGGTATCGAGAGGAGATAGGGCTACCATGTGTGGAGCCATGGAGGGTGGCTTATGAGGATGATGAGGAGATAGATCTCCCTAATATGGATGATGTGGGGACTACTATAGAGTATGATGCATGGTTCACTATACAGCCACCATGGGCACCGAATCTAGTAGTAGTTGGATATGGAGATGAGGGTGAGGGGACCCATGAGGCTCCCAAGTGGTAGAGGTACCTTCGATCTGATAGTCGAAGGAGGAGGACTAAGGGTGTAGCTAGATAGGCTCCAGGGAGTGGGGGAGATGGTGGAGATGGGGATGATGTGGAGGAGACTCCAGATGGACCTCTAGGTTAGAGCGAGGAGGATTGGGTGAGGTTAGAGTAGTAGGTGGTAGAGCGAGATGTGATGGTGATGGCTCGAGATGAGAGGGTCATGAGGCTCCAGGTAGAGCTATCAGAGAGGGAGCATCGACATAATATTGACATAGTACACCTTCGATCTCGATAGAGATATATCAAGGCTTTGGAGGATAAGTTGATAGAGCATCATATTCCTCTTCTAGATCCTCTAGCCTCATATATATTTGAGGCTACTAGGTAGAGTGAGTCTAGGCATAGTGCTAGGTCTAAGACTCCTGCTAGGTCATAGGGGTCCTCTTGGAGGACATAGCTAGTGCTTAGATGCACTTTTTGTATATGAGCCTTGGTGCTCCATTGTATGTAGCCTTTTGGCACTCATTGTATATGTGATATTTATACATATATATATACATGGCTTTTACCTTTTGTGTTATATTTTTGTGTGAATGTTTTTATGGAATGTTTTGTTTATATGGATGATTAATGCATATGATATGTTATGGATGATTAATGCAAGTGGAAATGTATATGTTCTAATGATCATTTATAGTTTAGATTTTGCTTGGCCATGTTCTAGCATTGTTGTTTAATCAGGGGCACCAAACTTGGTGGTATGTGTGGTGAATGACTCATGAAGTGACATGGATGTTGACATGGAAGAAGATATAGATGTTGATATGGAAGAAGATATGGATGTTGATATGGAAAACTGATTATTTTGTAGAGACTCAGACATACTAGTGGTATCAAACAAACTCACTAAAACTACCTAATCCCTCTAGGACCAAATGTGTGTGCAGTGAATTCATTTATCGAATCAAGAGCATGGTAATGACTCGAGGTAATCAAGAACCAATGTGTGTGCAAGTGAGTTCATTAACTCATATTGAGTAAATTGGGTGTGACCTATTATGGATGAGACCAAGAAGCTAGCTTATCCATATGTGTGGTCAGAGGTCTCTTTAAAAGAGATGTGTCACCATGCATGAGCGTACTCCACTACCAGTCAAGCATCTATAGCTCCGATGGAGGCTAACTCCATAGTCCAAGGATTTTGATCTCTTAAGTTTTGGGGATGACTACCTAACCATCTGACTAGAAATGTAGTACGATCCTTACAACCCAATAATCAATGGTGTGTGATGTAAAATATTTAGAGCTTTGGAGAATCAGATTCTCAACCTAAGTGTGATGAGAATTTACCCTATCCTTACTACTCTATATTTTGAATTTGGAAGTAACTATGATAGTGGTGAAAACCACTATTTTTGTGGACTATGTTGCATGATGGGACAAGCGAGGATTACCCTTTTCACTTCAAGGTTCAAACCAAGTATGGTGTTATCCCTCTTTGACACAAGATGTTTTTAAGATGTGAAATTGTGTTTGGTTCAAGAATGTTTTGGAGTCAATTCCTAAAACTCAATATTTTCTTAGTGAAGATGTGTAATGGTCCTAAAAGGAACTCGACATGTATTTGGAGTTTGCTTAAAACACTAGGAGTGGTTGAGTGACCAAAAACACCTAGGAATTATGGATGTGTGGAGGCAAATGACAATTTGACTTGGTGGAATTGTGTGGATGATGTTGTGAAGGTGCCCCTGATTAAGGCAACATGACTTTATTGGACCAATTCAAAACCTTGAACTTAATAAATGATCCCTAATATGAAATGTGAAATGTGGATGTGAATGCAATGTATGAAATGCAAAATGAAATGTGTGCGAATGCAATGTTTTGGAATGAAATGCAATATTTTTGAATGAAATGTATGCAAATGAAGTGCAATGTTTTTGTGTATTAGCCATGTATATATACATATATATCAATCACATTATGCATAGAATGCTCTCAAGTGTATAACATTAAGTGGTTCGGGTTCTTCCTCTCCCTCTAGACTGGCAAGCCTATAAGTACTGTTACCCACTCTTTGAGTGATAATGTATGGACCCAACCAATTAGCCATGAATTTATCATGAAGATGCGACAGTGCATTGGTGTTTTGTTGATTCTCTTTAAGGACAAGATCTCCTACTTGGAATTCACGTAGATGAACTTTGGCATTGTAAGCACGCTTTAGGTGGTCTTGATAAACTCGTAAATGCTCTAAAGCATTGACTCACCTCTCATCAAGAAGTGTGAGTTGGTCAAGACGTGCTTGTCTAGAAGTATCATCATCTATGAATTCCTACAAAGAAATTTGCAAGGAGGGGATCTCGAGCTCAAGAGGTATGATTGCTTTAGCTCCATAGACCAATGAAAATGGTGTTGCCCCAGTAGGTGTGTGGATGCTTGTTCGATAAGCCCATAAAGCCAAGGGGATTTTGGTATGCCAATATCTATGATTTTTGTTAACAAGTTTCTTGAGAATAGCAATTAAGGTCTTGTTGGTAGCCTCAACTTGTCCATTTGCTTGTGGGTAATAAGGAGTCGAGAAACTATGTTGGATGTTATATTTCTCGCAAAGTGCTCGAACATCCTTGTTCTTGAAAGACTTGCCATTGTCAGAGATGATTTTTGAGGGGATACCAAAATGACAAATGATATGGTGAAGTATGAACTCCACAATTCTAGGTCCTATCGTACTGGTTAGAGGAATTACCTCAACCCACTTTGTGAAGTATTCAGTGGTTATGATGATGAATGTATGTTATCCCAAGGAAGGAGGTGAAATTTTTCCAATTAAATCTAGACCCCATTATGAAAAGGGCCAAAGGCTTTGAATAGGTTGTAAATCTTGTGATGGCACATGAGTTAAATTAGCATGTTCTTGACATTTCTTACAATGTTTAACATAAGTGCAACAATCACGTTCCATGGTGGGCCAATAATAACCCATGCATAAAATACGCTTTGTGATGGCCATCCCACTAAAATGACCACCACAAGTACCATCATGAGCTTCAACTATGGCTCTTTGTGCCTCAATAGACTCGAGACAACGAAGGAGGACTCCATCATAACCATGTTTATACAACACATCCCCCAAGAGAACAAAATGAGCTACTTTTTTCTTGAAAGTGCATTTAGCAGTTCGAGACATGTCATATGGGAGTGTTCCAAACTTGAGAAAGGCTACTATTTGGCTTGACCAAGGCTCATATGGATCCAAATGGATAAAGCAAACATCCTTTTCATCCTTAGATTCAGCATGAACAATTGTAGATTTAGAGATCGTTGAAATGATAAGGGGTTGTACCTCTCCAAAGGAGTCTTTTGGAATCAATGATCCAAGAGAGGCCATTGCATCTACAAATATATTAGTCGAACATGGAAAACTATTGATTTCATACCAATCAAACTTAGAGAGCAATTTCATTGCTACTTCATGATAAAGTTTAATGGTAGGTTCTTTGCATTGGTATTCTCCATTGATTTGCTTGACAACAAGTTGAGAATCACCAAATATCCTGATACGCTTAATGCCCATAGCTATAGCTGATTGAAGACCTAATATTAAGGCTTCATACTCTACGATGTTGTTTGTGCATTGGAAGTCAAGTTTGAATGATAAAGGGATAGGTACCCCTTAGGGTGTATGAAACATGACTCCAACACCTTGACCTTTCTCGCACTTAGAGCCATCAAAGAATAATGTGATATCGATATCTTCCTCTAGAATGACATCTTCTTCTTGTTCGATGATAACAAATACCGAATCATCTAGGAGCTCAATAATCAAAGGATGATCACTAGGTAGTGGAGCTTCCACAAGTTGATCGACTATGACCTGACCTTTAATGGATTTTTGGCTAATGAATTCAAAGTCAAATTCAGTAAGAAGCATTATCCATTTAGCGGTGCGGGTGTTATTGTAAGTGCGAGACATCATATAACGTAGAGGATTTTCTCTAGCTATGACATATGTTGTGTGACTAAGCATATAATGTCAAAGTTTCTTAGTGGTAAAAACCATTGCTAAGCACAATTTTTCTACATAAGTGTATCTAGTTTCATAGCTTACCAATGTTCGACTAATGTAATAGATAACTTGCTCTCGATTTTCTTCATTCTTTTGTGCAAGCATTGTCCCTAATGCAAAGTCCATTGTTGAAACATAAAGATAGAATGGGACCCCTAGATGAGGAGGAGCTAAGACTGGAGGAGAAGCTAGGTATTGCTTAATGTCATCAAAGGCTTTTTGACATTCATCTATCCAAGAAAATGGCACCCCTTTTGTAGTAGGTGATTGAATGGCCTGCATTTATTAGAAAGTTGTGCAATGAAATGATGGATTGATTGGATCTTTCCTTGTAAACTATGCAATTCCTTTAAATTTGTTGGGGGAGGCATCTCTAAGATGGCCTTGACCTTGTTTGGGTCCACCTCAATGCCTCTTTTGGAGATAATGAACCCTAATAGTTTTCCAGAGGTAACACCAAAGACACATTTCTTGGGGTTCAACCTTACATTATGCTCTAGTAGTCGATCAAAAACTTTCTCCAATACACCAATGTGCTCTTGTCAAGTTTTAGATTTTTCCAAGAGATCATCCACATAATCTTCAATAATATTATGCATATAGTCATGGAAAATGTATGTCATGGCATGTTGATAAGTGGCACCTACATTTTTAAGGCCAAAGGGCATCACCTTGTAACAAAAAGTTCCCCAAGGTGTAGTGAATGTTGTTTTGTGTTGGTCATCAAGATTTATTCAAATTTGGTTGTATCCTAAAAAACCATCCATGAGAGAAAGCATTTCATGGCCAGCGCAAGTGTCGACAAGAGTATCAATGTTTGGGAGAGGAAAGTCATCCTTAGGACATGCTTTGTTAAGATCTCAAAAATTAGTGCAAATGTGTATCACCCCGTTAGGCTTACGAATGGGTACCATATTTGAGAGCCACTCAGGATAATCAATGGGTACGATGAAACCCACATCTAGTAGCTTTTGGAGCTCTTCTTTGACCAAGAGGGCAATGGTAGGATGCATCCTTCTAAGTTTTTGTTTGATCGGCTTAGCATCAGGATGTAAGGTGAGATTATGGACAACCAAGCTAGGGTCAAGACCAGGCATGTCTTTATAGGACCATGCAAAAATGCCCTTCTTCCTCTTGAGGAGAGCAATTAATTGCTCTTGTTCATCATTGGATAAGATTTTACCAAGCTTGAAAATTTGGGGATTGTCTTTATCTAAACTAAGGTCCACATCGATGGTATCTTCAATGGACATATGGGAACCTTCCTCAAGTTGATGGGGCATAGGGATCAGATGAATGTCATCTAAGATGTCATCAAACTCTTCTGACTTATCCTCATCTACGTCTGCCTAGAAAACCTCAGGGTTCGAAGGTGAAGGTGAAGGTGGAGGGGATGGAGGAATGTAGTTGGTGGAAGCCCTTAACAATTCCTTGAACAAGACAAACTTAGAAAAGGATGGAGGTGAAGAGATCTGATCCATATCAATAAGGCTCATGTCAATTGGAATTGGCTTTGCCAAATCGTATGGATTATGGAGTGGGGTGAATAAGTCAACAAGATTCATGTTGACTTAAGGGAAAATGGATGAGGTTGGAATGGATGGGATGAATGGAGCCTAAGAACCGATGCTAGGAGCTTGGTAAACCTAGACAACAACAAGCAACACAAATAAATGCATTTAACTAAATGATATATACATGCAATGCAGAAAAGAAAAATATTTTTGTTTTATTTTTTTTATTTTTTTGTAGTGGTGAAAACCACTATTTTTTTTTTGTTATGTACATATATTACAATTTTGGCTTATGAAATGGATTAATGAGATGGAGGTGGTGGTTCACCAGTAGGGGAGGCTCATTCTTGTGGAAGAAGCAAGTGAAATATGGGCTCATGGATGGGGAACATTCTGAGATAAAACTCATCTTGTTCAGTATGGGGAATGATGGGCTCCGATTCCTCTTTAGATTCATCAAAAATTATCGACATGAGTTCGAATTCTTCATATATTTCATCATCAGAGTCATCGGGATGGAGGGCTTCTTCTCCTGAATTTAGATTAAGCCTTTGGAAGGCTTGTTCAAGAGAAGAGGTGGTGGAAAGTGGAGTGTAACCTAAGCCTGAATGGTCATGCATTTCTTGATATGGAACATCAATAATGTCATGCATTCCCTATTCATGCAATCCTAGGCCATGACCCTACCAATTAACTATGTGAAAATAATGGGATGGAAATCTCGACATGTTTTGTATGTTGGTAGGTGTTGGTTCCTTGGGTTCTTCTAGGGGAGCTAGATTTGATGAAGAATCAATCCCCCATATACAAAATTTATGTTATTGGGAGTTGAACCCATGTCATATACCACTCCTATAGATAAAGGTGGGTCACGTGGGTGATCAAAATCCTTAGTGGTTGGAATGGTGAGCGGTGTGATGATGATGTCTTGGACCACATATTCACCAATACCAAGATTAGTGAGGTGGACCTCAACTTGGGATGATGTGGAAGGACCATGATTGGATAATGGCTTGAGGAATGGTGGAGATGAAGATGTCTCACAATCCATCAACTCGACTTGTGAAACATTGGTTGATGGAGATGGATTGGATTGGGAAGGTTGTTGAATGGATGATGATGATATGGAAGGCAAAGATGTGGATTGAATTTGACCACATGTGCATGTAGTCAATGATGAAGATGATGGGGGATTGGTGATAAGGGGCTCCTCAAGAATGGGAGATTTTGATGAAGAAATGGGTGGAGTGGTAGATGGATTGGTTGATGGTGATAGGAAAAGGTGGGTGGAAGGAAGCATGGATTCATAAGGATTTGAAATGAAATTGCAATACTTAAATGGTTTGACATCCATTGGTATGCAATGTACTTGTCCCTCATGAACGTATTTCAAGCATTGATGTAGAATGGAAGGGACACATCTCATTTCCCTCATCCAAGGTCTTCCAAGGAGTACATTGTATGCCATGGATCCTTCCAAGATGTGGAACATAGTGTGCAATATTTTGACCCCCACTTCAATGGGCAAAACAATAGTGCCAACTATGGAACATAAAGCATCATTGAATGCTTTTAGGGTGAAGGATGACTTGGTGATATGAGATGGAGGAAGGTTCAGATGATGAAGGGCAGATATGGTGATGATATTGATGGAGGAACCAGTATCAATTAGAACTCTTTTGAATGGCTTCTTGTCAATTAGAGCCATGATATGCAATGGAGGATCTACTGATTCTGATGAGATTGGCTTAATATCAAAGTCATAAAATGTAATGGAAGGCTCCATGCATGTTTGAATGCTCCCTAAAAAGTTGTTGAAGGCATTAGGATCTTGAGATTGTAATTCAATGGATTTTAGAATGTCCATTAATGCCTCACGATGTGGGGGAGATTGTTGAATTAGCTCATATATTGACAATTTGGTGGAAGCCATATTTAGGCTTGTGGTTAACCGACTACTCAATGAGATGACTGGTCATGGAGGATGATTGATGGGAGGAATGGGGGGATTTGATTGGCTAGGAATATGAATTGGTGAGGAAGGATTAGGGGAAATTTGGATGGGAGGTGATGTGGTAGGTTGTGACACACTTGCTTGAGGTTGTTGCCTTGCATTTTGTTGATTATTTCATTGACCTCTAGTGACCACATGAATGGCACCTACAAAACCTTGGTATTGTTGGATATGATTAACTTGATTAGGAGGAGTTTTGGTGTTAGCCCCTCCCATAGTTGGTTGCACCTCCTCATGATGAGGAAGTGGTGTTTGAAAAATACCAAGATTTTGGTTTTGTTGAGCAAGGGGGTTGTCAAGCTTGATGGCCCCCAAGTCAATAAGGTCTTGAACTATGTCTTTGAATACATGGAAATTATTGATATCATGCCCATTTTGCCTATGGTAAGGACAAAATAAATATTCTCGATAATGTTTTCCATATTTAGTGAGATCATCTGGTCTAATTTTGGGTAATGCAAGTTTATTTGTGTCATACAACCTTCAAAAGAGGGAAGCATACGACTCGACCAAGGGGGTGTATTGGTGATTCTATCAGACAGACTATCATTAGGGATGGTTCTCCATAGTTGGCACTATGTTTTGCATAGATTGAGTTACTAAGGGTACCACATGATAAGAAATTTATTGTGGTGGTTGTTGCATTGATTGTTGTTGAGCCATTATCGGTTGGCTCATGACCACTTGATTAACATGATTAGGTTGATTGGTCGGAGTGGCTTATGTTGATTTTGATTGGCCAGAATAATTACTTTTATATTGGCCCTTATTTTGCCATTCCTTTTTTCTAGGCTTAAGTATGCCCTCTTGGATTTTTATTTCCTCGATGACACTAGCCTATGCTAGAGCTTCTTCAAATGAATGATATATCTATAATTGAAGCATCCAAGAGATGGGTTTTAAACAACTCTTGGTAAATAGTTTGATAAGCTCTTCCATTGGTAGGGTGAATGGCAACTTGGTAATGATGACCCTCCAATGGTTTCCAAAATCATAGATAGACTCATCGTCATGTTGTCTTAAAGCATAAACATCGGACAATGAGACTTTCTTTCTAACATTTAGGATAAAACATTCAAAGAATAGGTCAACCAATTGTTTGAAAGTATAAATACTATGACTAGGCAATTGGTTGTACCACTCTATGGCATCTCCTCCTAATATCTGAGGAAATGTTCTAAGCATGAGAGCATTGTCATTTTGAATTCTAAAGCATGAGTGTACAAATGTGCTTACATGCTCTTTGGGGTCCTCAGTCCCCTTGAATTTATCAAACTTTGGCACCATGAAATCTATTAGATATGGTGATGATGGTACCAAAGGATGAATGGGTTGGTTAATCAACTGACGTAAGGTTGGCTTCTAGTTTGTCATACCAGGAGTATATTGTATCAACTGATCTATTTGTTGTTGCATGGCCTTGATTCTAGGGTCTTCCCCAAGAATGTGGAAGCCTTGAATCACCTGATGAGAAGGCATGGTGGAAAAATATTGTGGGGTAACTAGATGATGATGGGATTGATGATGATGACTAGGTGAGGTTGATGGAAATTGATGAAGAGGATATTGATGATGAAGATGTGGAGAATGTTGGAATGGGGACAATGCATGGGGGCTATGGCTAGGTTGGCCAATGGGAATGGAATTGGTATGATTTGGTGGAGGAGTAGGGATGGAAACCATAGAATATTGTGGTACCCATGATGGACCTTGGTTAATGAGGGTGGGTTGAGTAGAAATTGGTAGAGGCTTAGGGTTCACTTGCACTTGTTGTTGAGCATCTTGATGTTGCTTAAGCAATTTGTTCAAATGTTCCCATGCTTCATGAATTTCTCTATCAATAAGTGGAAGGTATGGAGGTAGATGGCATGGAAGATGTGGCTAAGGGATAAGTTACACTTGGCATGGTAACTTGGGAGGTGAAAACTTGTGAAGCAACATTTACATGTGCTTCATACAAGGGGTTGGTGTAGGTGGATGTGTATGAAGATGGGATAGAAGTGCTAGGAGCACTTGGGTATTGGGAAATGGGTACATGAGAGGAAGGTGCAATTGAGGCCTCAAAAAGAGGGTTAGTGTACACCTGGGTAAAGTTGGATGGTTGGGAATGAGCAAGTTCCTACTGTAAAGTAGGATCTTGTCTAGGTGAGTTGGGGACTGACTGTAAGACATAGTTAGCAGACTTCATAAGAGCTTCTACTTGTGCCATGTCTATGTGGGTAATGTGGTGATCAATGGTTGGTGAGGTTGACTCTATTTGGGGAACAACCATATGAAATATTGTGGGTGACATGGAATGTGAAGGACCTACAGAAAAATCTATCTATGTCACATTTGGGGAATCTACCATAGAAGTGGTGGGGAAGGTGGATGAATTTTCCATGGAATTGTTTTGATTTAATGCTTTCTATTGATTTCTTGTTAATACCATAAGCAACTAAACCAAATACAAATTGTGTAGTAAAATGTAATGCAGAATTGAAACTCCACAAAAATCAAATAGAGATAAATCAATGCTAAGTTTGTTCAACAAATGTGTCTTACCTCATTCATTGATTATCTCATTTTAATGTGAATTCATTTTCTTAGATTTTGATTTCGTGTGTTTCAATGTGCTAATCTGAATTAAATGGGTGAATCCTATGGCTTGGATGGGGCAACGAGATTCTTGTTGGTGATGAAATCCAACAAGTTTGCTCGGGGGTAATCTAAGGTGTCTAGGGGTAGAGATTGGTGGATGGAGATGAAAGCCACCATCACCAAATCTCAAGCAATGGTTGGTGATGAAATCCAACCATTACTATTTAATGTGAAGCATGAAGTGTGTGATTCTTTTTAAAGGTTTCCAATTTTCTATTGTGTGCATACAATGTTAGAAAAATAACTACTTTCGATAGTCTAAATCAGAATCCAATATCCAGAATACCAATTTCTCCAAAGGATGTAAAGTACACCGCTTAAGACCACTCTCTAAACAGAGGAGGGTTCATCTACTCCTCCATATGGAATCACCCAAATATGGGGATACTTTTGGTATCTTGAAACTATTCCTATTTAGACTTACAAAAATAGAAATATCTAACCCTAGGATGCAAACTAATGTATGCGCTTAATAGTTCAAATGCAAACAATAATGCAACACACCAGAAAATTAAGAAATATTTAAGCAAAAATGTGTGGATGAATGCAATGATTAATCTAATGCCTAAAATGCAACTAAAATGATTTGTTTTTACCAGATTTATTAATGATGTTCATTTTAATCCAAAAATATGAAAAAAAATGTAAAAGTGCCAGAATACGTAAAAATAGAAAGTTAGGGTTTGATAGTAAACTTACCCAGAAGCCTATATTTTGCCTCAACTCTCTGTAAAATACCTCTAGGCATTTCTGAAATGCACCTAGGCATTTTTGGATGTCCCTCGAGCATCGTAGGGTATTCATACACCTTCTGCAACCTTCTACGAATCCTCAAAAACCCTAATCCAATGAAAACTATGAAATCTATGCTTCTAAAAATCCTGCAAGATGAGATAGAAATAACAAATTAGTCAACAAGGTAAATCAAAATGAGAAACCCTTAGGGGGTCCCACCATGATCGCCATTTGTAGATGCAAAAGTGAAACACCAAAATATATAACAAGATAAATTGAAATCAAGACCCAATATTGCACAAAAAGAGATGATTTTATTAATATGGGGGGAGCCTCAAATCTCCAATGTTACAATGAAAGAATTGATTTCTTTGATACAAATGTTTACAATAACTAGGGTTCTCTAAAACCCTAGTGAACAATGTTGGTGGTGTCTTCAATCTCACTTCTGATCCCAACAGAGGTGAGTGGGCTTCATGCTTATCCAATACTAGGCCACTCCAGCTTAAACAATTGCACAATGCTTATGTATCTCCCAAACCTACACACAGAGAATGATAAAATAAGATTAGTAGTAACTATGAGGGCTCCACTGTGTGAGACCCTCAAAAATCAATACAAACCCTAAATACCAATTAATAAAATACATACAAAATATGGAAATAATAAAATTAGTATAACAATAAAAATATTTACCTTGTTGAACTTATCATTTTCTGATCTATGATAGTTGTTGTAGGAAGTTGGTGTGATGATGCCCTAGCATCACCCGAGGGCTTTGCTAGTCTTTAGTAGTAGGTTCTGAGATGCCTGCAGGTGCTCGATAATAGTAAGAAATGCCCATGGGTGCTTGGGGATGGCAAGAAGTACCCAACGGTGCTTGGTGATGGAAGGAAGTGCCCAAAGGTGCTCGATAGTGATAGGGAGCACTCGAAGGCATTCGAGAGAAGAGGTGAAGATCTGTAGAAGTAGATCTGGCTGAGCGAGAATGGCGATGATGGATGCGGAGGTGAGGGTGAGTGAGGATAGATAGAGAGGATGCTTGGATGGACCTGAATCTTAGCAAAGACTTAGGCAAAACTCTTACTAGAAAACTTAGGGGTTGAGCCATCAAAATGGCTCCTATTAATAATCCACACTAGGGTATGTTAGGGTTTGAATGACATGAATTGTGTGGCTCAGATTAAAACACATCGGAGGGTGGATATTAATTTTGGGTGTGTGGCATGGATTGATGTAGATGGATGGCTAGGATTAAGTTAAATCGGATGGTTGGGATTTATTTACATATATAATATTTATATTTATTAAATATATATAAAATATAATATTAAAATATTAATATTAAATATATATTTAACAAATATGCCTAAATATATATAAATAAATGGGTAAAATGGTGGGAAGACCTGGATGGATGACAAGTGGCTAGGTTTTGGTGTCTACAATCCCTAATTGAATGCATGCCTATATGAAGGTATCTATCCTTGTTACCTTTGAGTTGTCATATCATCATTTTCCCAAATCTCAAGTACCCTTGTATTCAGTGGAGGAATCAAATTATTCCACTTACGAGTGTACCCGATCCTACATATTGGTAATTTGTTAGCAGTAACATATCCTTCATTATCTAGTAATATTTCATAACTCCTTTATTGCAAAAAAAATGAGTATTGAAGCATCACTCTTAAATACATTGTTTATTCATTTCAAAAGTCCATCAAGGAGGTGTTGGCATCTCTGCCACATTCAATTTTTTTGTAAAATTTTGTTTAAGTTCTAAAAATGCTTTTTCTTCTTCGAAACTCACTGTAAAAATTCTTGCTGCCCTTTCTCTTTTGTAAGAACTTCTGTCTAAGTTTTCTTTTCATCCAAGTCAAAGAATGAAAAAATATCATTTCCACTCGGCATACAAGCAAATTTCTGATTTATATTTTATCATGTTGATGAAGCGAAGGCCAGGTTTTTCCAAGCCTTCGTAGCAAGAGTTCTTTCATGCAAAAAGTATGTTCAACACTCCTTGTGATAGGTGCGTGGATGAAAACGTTGAGGCATTCTATGCCCACATTCCAACAAAGGCCCCTTTGCGATCGCAAAGGATCATTTCAGGCAATATGAAGAGCAAAAACCCTTTTCGGGCTATGAGTTAGGTGAAAGAGAAATGTCTAAATCAAAGCGCATGGTGGGCCCCACTAATGGAAAAGGTTGTTTCGGGTAGGAGGCGCTCCAAAAGCCCTTTCGGGCTTGCAATCAGGTGAAACTCACATGGGGCCCAGTCTCTTTCACGCCCATTATGGAGCGAAACTCCTTTTCACTGCAAGAAAGGGCAAAAAGCCAAATATAACCTTTTAATTATTCAAAGTCGTGCATTGGCCCGCCACGCCACCTAGGCAACAAAGCATGGTCAAAGTCAATGCAATCCATGTGGTACCAATGGATTCACCCCAACAAAGAGCTGTTTTGGGGATTTCCTCCCTCGAAAGCCCCTTTTGGGCTACTTTTTGAGTGCAACGCACGTAGGGCCCATAATTCTAAGTTTATGTTTCGCTCGAAAGAGGTGGCGAGACTCTCTTTCATGCCTCTTTTGGGTGAAACTCCCCTTTCACCTCTCCCTTCAGCGAAACCACCCCAAAACACTTTTCACCAATGAAATCAAATTTAGAGGGTGTGCTTTCATCTGTTTAATGGTGGTGGGTGTGAGGGTGATCAAAATTTAATGCCCAGATATTTTAGGATCCGATATTTGCCATTGAGGTGGTGTCGGTAGGTAGGGAGATATCATCAAAGGTAAATCTTACCAACTGCATTGATGAGATGCGATGTTTCCAGCAATAGAATCAGACTTTGCCATACCTCATAACTCTTGAAGTGCCACCAAATCAAATCCTTCCTACCACGATGATGGATTGTAGTTGAGCATTAATGTTTTAGAGGTAGAATCCTCTATAAAAACTAGCAAATTCAATGTTTTAAAGATGGACAATTTGCTTGAAAGCTTTGTAAACTCAAGCTCTGCTATGAATGCAAGGGATTCTTGGCTCTGATTCTGATCCACTTCTATGTGCAAGTTTTCTATCATTTATTTTTGTTAAATTCATTTCATTATCGAATAGTTTAAATTCTATTCCTGGATTTAGCTGTCGATAAAGGGTGAATGTTGGAATATCCTTGGAAACTGCATGTTTAAGGAATTTTGGTTTTGGTTTCTGTTTTGTTCTTTGTGTAAAATGTTGTTGGTTTGAGGTGAAATTTGTTGATCTTGCTACCTGTTCATCACCCCTTCTCAATCGGCTTACAGCCTCTTTTCCCATTCCTTTCAGTCATTTCCCATTCCTTTCTTGCTCTCTAAATCTGCAAACCAAAAGTAGTTAGTAAGGGAACCAACCCTCTCTAGAGATTGGCACGGGAGGCATTTCTTCCTTTTGGCCTTTCAATGTTGGTTGGGTCTAGGGCGCATAGATGAAACATTCTATACCTAAGGTGGATTCTTGACCAACAATTTTTAGCATGCCCGATGGGACGCAAACGTTCCACCTCCAAGAGTATTAAGACTTGATGTTCATATTTTTGCTGGTTAAATCAGAACATCTGGTGACTCAACTGAACCCAGAAGCCTTCGAATCTTGAAGTCGATTAAAATCCCCCCTTCATGATCATAAGATCGAAGGCTAGAAATCCAAAAGATACAATTGAGTTCTTTGAGCTTAACATCGATGCTCTGGGAGAACATCCTAGAGTAGTTCCCTCGACTATCCCATTAGTCGAGACATCCTCGCAAGTAGCCAGTATATTTTCACAAACTCCAAGTCCTTCCAGCACCACAGCTAGCTTACCCCCTCAACCAAACACTCCAGTCCAGATGGCACAAAATCTTCCCAGGCAGTTTCCAGCCTGGAATCATTCAGGACCACTAAATCTGCAGGCTCAGAACCAGATCCCAACCGCAATGTTAAAGGCTCTACCCACGTATGATGGTATTGGGAAAATAGCTTATGAGCATGTTCAAGATGTGGCTTCTCTAGCCACTATTCACAGCATCACAGATGAAGATGTTATGGTGAGATTGTTAGTACTCTCACTCAGAGGTAAACTCCTCTACTAGTACCGATCCTTGCCACCTGCTACCATCACCACGTGGGACCAGTTGGTCGAGCAGCTGATAAAAGGTTTTAATGAGCAAGCAGACCCCTTTTCACTATTGCATCAGTTCACCACTATTCAATGACACCCATAGGAGGAGATAGCTGATTTTAATGTCAGGTTCACCCGAACCTGGTAGAGAGTTACCGATGGCCTTCGGCCCACCCCAGAGCAAGCGATATTTTATTACCTGAGAGATTTCCATTCTGACATCAGCATGAGCATCCGATATGCTAATGTCGACATATTTCTAGCCTTGTATGCCCAGGCACAGAAGGTCGAGGTTGACTTAGTTGCTATTGGTAAGTTACCTCCAAAAATGACTATGCCAATTTTTTTGGATTTACCCCAACATCTATATCCTAGTGCATCCTCTCAGTCATTGCCTACATCCCCAATGTACCCTATTCCATCATGGAATCCTAGTTCTTCTCAGAACCAAATGGTACCCATATCACAGTTGCCCACACCTACTGTTCCCCAACTTCCAACTCCTATCCCATATCCGACATTGCCTGCACCATTGGCACCATTGCCATTGCCCACACTTCTAACACCTACAAATTTAGACCAGGTCAAATAAATGTAGGATATGCGATCAACGATGAGGGCAATGGCGAATGAGATCACCACCCTAAAAAAGAGGGAGTCTGATCGGAGCTTCCAGCCGAGGAGATTCACCCCTCCTCCCCCGATTACTAGAGAACAAGCTGCTTTCGCTAGTAGAGCTCCCAAAAGAAATGCAGCCATGTTAAATAATGAAGAAGTTGGTCCATCTGATAGAGCTTATTGGTGCTCTACCTACAATGACCCGCATGATGAGGAGACCTGCATGGTCCATTTGAACTATGTGCAGACCCTGGTAAGATAGCATACCTGGTGGGAAAGTGAACATGATCAGAGAGGTGGACCACAACTTTATGATCCCCCTATCAAACAAGTTTTCATTCTTACGAGAGTAGGTAAAAAACCCATTGAAGTTGATCTGGTTCAAATGGAACCATTAAAAGTACCTACTAGTTCCAAGATGCCAAGCGAGAAGATGCTACCACCAGTAAAAGAGCCTACCCAAGTGTCGAAGCTAGAGGGACCCATCTTGTTGAAGGATCTCTTACCTTCGAGAGCTAGGGGGAGAGTTCCTCAACCATAAGCTTTGACCTCCCAGCCCCAAATCGAGACAAGAGACCAGGAAAAAGAAAGGCTCAGGTACCCCTCATTGACCAAGCATTAGAGGGTAGAAGCAACACAATAGTATCAAACTAGATACGAGACTACAAAGGAGGGAGGTGAGTCTGGTGTAGGGGCATACAATATTATTGAAGAACTAAAGAAAACTCTAGCTAAGGTAAGCCTTTTTGATGCACTTCAGCTACTCGACCAAGTGGATCTATTACAAGAATCATTGAAGTCTGCTAAAGGTAAGGAAAAGTTGACTCAGACTATCTTGACTCAGACATTAACTACCTTGACCACCGAGAAGAATAGGCTACCACCATTCTATCTATCCCTCAGGATGGAGGGATGGGTTGTGCATAATTGCATGATCGACTCTGGTACTACAACTACTATGATGCCCAAGGTTATTTGTGAGATTATGGGTATGGAGTACACGAGGAGTAGTCCTAGAGTGCTCCAACTGGATGGAACTCCAATGAAGATAGTAGGGGTGATCAAGGATATTCTGATCATGTTGCATAAGATGCCATAAATCACCATGATACAAGAAGTTGTGGTGGTGGATTTAGAGCCATATTTTAGTATGTGCCTATCAAGGGAATTCACCACCAAACTAGGGGGCTATTTGTCTCTGGATTATTCACATCTAGAAATTCCCTTCAAGGGAAAGAGGATTAAGGTTTTTAATGAAAAACCCTCTACCTTTCATATCGAAAGGATCCAAGATGTGGAGAAGCAAGTGGACTCAATCAATCTGATTGAGGAAGTTGAGGAAGTAGAAGAAGTAGAACTGATGGAAGAAGCCCTGGATGAGCTTCACATAGAAGATGAATTTTCCATGCATGATTTCAATGCCATGATCAAAATAGAAATAGGGTGCTACTCGATCACCAGGCCCAAAAAGGCTGAAGTACCAAGTGATGAAGACCCTATTTTTGATCAACTATGGAAGCTCTTCTTTGATGACGCATGATGTAAGAGTGGCATCAGAGTAGGGGTTGTCCTTATCTCTCCTTCAAGAAAGTAGAACACCTATTCTTACAGACTTACTTGGAGCTGCACTAATAATGTAGCTAAATATGAAGCCCTGTGCCTAGGGCTGAGGAAGGTGGAGAAGCTAGGAATCAAATAGTTATAGATCTATGGAGATTCAGAGCTAATCTGCAATCAAATTACCAATCGATGCATTTCGAAATAACATTACCTGAAAGCCTACCATAACAAAGTGTGGGACCTATTTGAGTCCTTCACAACACTGAATGTCCAATCAATTTTGTGAGAGTGAAACAAGCATGCCGACCTCTTGGCATCCCTTGGTGCCAGATTTTCTCTAGTTGATAATATGATGCAAAAGCCTAAAATGGTGAGGTTAGTTTATAGGCCTTCAGTACCTGACAAAAATATCCACTAGCAAGTTTTTGATAATGATGAGCAAATCATCACCTTCCTGATCAATGAAGCCAACACCATCGAGAAGAGAACCCTGGATGCGAAAGAGCATGAGGGATTGATTCAACTAAAAAATAATCACATCCCAAAGGGGTTGATCACACTCGAAAGTCTATTCGATCAAAATGATAGGTCGGTTACCCATAAGATCAAAGTAGATGAGAGATAATATAAAAACTTGGAGCTAGAACCTGAGAAAGTGATCAAGGTTGGAGCCGATTGCACCCCTGAAGAGCTCGAGCAAATCAGGGCTCTATGCAAGGAATATCCAGATATCATCACTTAGTGCTACCAAGATCTGAAGGGATATGACAAAAGCATCATACAACACACAATAGAGTTGTAGGAAGGGGTCAAACCATTCTGGTAGAAATAGAGGCCCATCAACCCAAATATCGAGGCACTAATGAAGGTCGAGCTCTTGAAGATGCTTGAAGCAAAAATCATATATCCAATTAAGCATTCTTCTTAGGTGGCCAATTTGGTCCCTATGTGAAAGAAAAATGGAGACATCCACTTGTGTGTTGACTTTTGAAACTTGAACCAAGCATCGCTAAAATACCATTACCCACTACCTCAAATCGATCAGATTCTTCACATAGTGGTGGGAGCACAACGATTTTCTCTCCTTGATGGTTTCTCTAGATATAACCAGATTTGGGTGAAAGATGAAGACCAATACAAAATGATGTTCACCACTAAATGGGGCACGTTCGCTTATCAATGGATGCCCTTTGGTCTCTCAAATGTTGGAGCCACCTTCCAGAGAGCCATGGATCTAGTGTTTGGTGAGTTGTTGAACCACATCATTGTGATTTACTTGGATGACATGACCATCTTCTCACATAAGAGGGAAGAGCATGGCTTGCATCTATGATAGGTGTTTGAAAAATACCGAGAGTTTGGGATATCCATTAACCCGAAGAAATCCATATTTGTGATAAAAGAGGGTAAACTTTTAGGCCATGTGATTTTAAAAAAGGGGCTAGTTATTGATCCTGACAGGGTTGAAGCCCTTCTCAAGCTTCCACTACCAGTGAATAAGAAAGGTCTACAATCCTTTTTGGGGAGATCAATTTCGTTAGAAAGTTTATATCTGACTTCGCCCAAGTAGTCAAGCCAATGATTGAACTCCTGAAAAAGGATGCCAAATTCAAATGGATGGAGAAGAGGAAGCAAGCATTTGAGGAAATCAAGGTATGGATCACCCAAGCTTCGATTTTGGTAAATCTGGATTACTCCAAGGATTTTATCCTTTACGTAGTTGGAGAACCAGAGAGCTATGCGATAGTCCTCACATAGAAGGGCGAATATGGGGATGAGCGGCCAATAGCATTTCTTAGCCAAGTAATCCAAACTGCATGAGGAGAGGTACAATTTCATTGAAAGGTAAGTACATGCGGTTATGAGGTCACTAAAAAAGTTTAAATATTTTATTTCCTAGAGCAGGACAATAGTGTATGTTGTGCATCCAGATGTCAAAAATTTTATCATTCAGGGAGAAATGGGAGACAAAAGAGTTGGTTGGATCTCTAAGATCCAAGAATTTGACATTGAAGTCAGACCTACCAAGCTGATCCGTGGTCGGGCATTGTGCCAAGAACTTGCCAGGAGCACCGCCTCCAAAGTGATAGCATGCCAGTGGGAAGACCCAGTGCTAGAAAGTAGCCTTGCGAATCGGTCTGTAGATGACAAGGACTGGATAGAGGACCTTGTTGAATACTTTAATACTAGAAGGTGCCCTTCTCACCTCAATGCTTCGTAGAGGAGAAGGTTCAGGCTTCAAGCCTGCAGGTATGTGTTGTTGTCAAATGGTTTGTTTCACAGGAACATTGATGGGGTTCTCCTGAGGTGTGTCAAGGGGACAGAGAAACAGAGGATCCTCGATGAATTCCATTCTAGAATATTAGGAGGACATTTTGTAGGAAGGCCTATGGCCTTAAAAATCATTAAAGTGGGCTATTATTGGCCCACCATTTTTGTTGATGCCTTCGAAGTCAGCCAGAAGTGCGACAAGTGCCAGAGATACGTCGATCGGAGCAGAAATGCTTCTTTTCCCTTGCACCCAATTCAATTCGAAGCTCCATTCCAATAGTGGGGCTTAGATTTCATTGGGGTAATAGATCCTAACTCTTCTATAGGGCATAAGTATATTCTAACAGCTACAAATTATTTTACCCGGTGGGTGGAAGTAGTGCCAACTAAGCAAGCTAACCAAGAGGTGGTTATTGCCTTCTTGGAGGGATTGATAACTCACTTTGGAATACTAGATGCAATTGTCATAGATAATGGCACTCCCTTCACCGGTGCCAGAATATATGAATTCGCAAGTAAGTACAAAATTTACTTAAAAACTTCATCTAACTATTACCCGTAGGGGAATGGTTTGGTGGAGTCCACGAACAAGAACTTACTGAGGATCCTGAAGAGAACCTTGGAAGGCAACAAGTGGAGCTGGCACCTACTCCTGGATCAAGCCCTATGGGCTGACCGCATCTCAATTAAAAAATCAATCAAGACATCATCGTATTCTTTGGTGTACGGGAAGGAGGCAGTTCTACCTACACACATTGAGTTGCCCGCATTGCAATCTCTCTGGTTGCTTGACGATGAAAATGGGGATTTTGATCCCATGAGTGCCAGATTGGCTCAATTGCTGCAATTAGAAGAAGAAAGAGAAAAATATTATGAAGCTTTTATGAAGCATACGGAGACCACAAAAAATTGGTTTGGCAAAAGGACCTCTGACCGAACCTTCCAGGTTGGTGACTTGGTGTTGAAATGGAATGAGAGAAAATCTAAACCAGGGAATCATGACAAGTTTGATGCATTCTGGGAGGGTCCATTTTGAATCTTCGATGTTAATCAGGTAAACTCTTTCATTTTACAATATTTGGAGGGTTTCACTCTCCCTATATCAGTCAATGGCCTTCATCTGAAGGCATATTACCAATGAGAAGTAGTAGGAAAAGTTCCTCAATTGTGTACATAATAGATTCCCTTGTATATATGTATGTATATATATTTTCTCTCGAAGAATAAGTGTCTTTGCTTCCCTTCCCTTTGCGTGACTCAGCTGGGCGGCATCGACCAAGCTCCCTACCAAGGTACGGAGTCGAGTTGGCAAGAAAATGTAGAGAAAAGAATTAAATCAACCTTTCAAATATTTTAAGTTTGTGTGTTTTCTAACATCAAAAAGGGAAAAGAGTGGTTTTGGGTGCTAAAACTGATGAAAAGCATTTTTGCTCTCCTCTTGAGCGAAAGAGGGGTTTTTGCTCCTTTAAGTGCACCACCTGGCAAAGTAAGTTCAGCAGATTAAAGGCACCATGTCGTGCAGAGAAAAGAGGCAAGTTGCCCTCCATCTAAAAGTTATTTTGGCATCTCAAAGTTAAATGAAGATGGTTTCGCTCTACCATGGGAGCGAAACTATGTTTCGACATCCTAAGAAGTGAAAGCCACGGCTAAGGTGGGGGCCACCACAAGATGTTTTCGGCCCCCAAAGGTTTCGAAATGAAGTTTTGCTCACTTTTTCAGTGAAAGCCCCCATAGTCAAAGTCAAGCGCGTGCTCTCTCACCCATGCAGATGTTCAAAAAAGACAACTCTTGCGTTGAGCACCATGTGTCAAAAAGATAAGGAAGAAGCACTTTCATTAAAAGGCCACTTTTTCGTAGCTTGTGTTTTAAACATTTAAATTATTTTTTGACGTCAAAGATTGGTCAAAGGCCGTTTTGGGTGCTCCATTGAGTGAAAAGCACTTTCGCTCCCCTTTTGAGCGAGATGCAAGTCGAGGCCCACCAAAACTTCCTTCAAGTTGCTTTTTCATGCAAATGCCACGTGGCAAGGAGTTAAAAGGAATGTTTTTATTCCAAAGGAAGAGTATCATGGGTGCCTCTCCCAGTTAACGAGAGCTTGCATGCTTTTTGGCTAAGCTTACTTTTTCGAGCGTCTTGCATTTCCAAAAGGAAGTTTCGCTCCTGCAAGCGAAGTTAGTTGCCATTTTGGGTAGAAGGTGAAATCAGGCCCACGAGTTAGAAGCGCCATGTGGCAAAAAGGAAGGGTCAAAGCTCCCTTGCCTCAATGAGTTTTTTGTGCATGGAAACTTAAAAGTTATCTGCTTTTTCAATGTCTAAAATTAAGGAAAGCCATTTTTTACCTTGTTTTAAAGTGAAAAGCAATCTGAAGGGCAAAAAGACTTCTTTCCATATTGTTTTCTTTTAGGTGAGGCACCCAATATAGAGGAGCGTGCTTAAGATAAACGCGCCTTGCTTGCACCACATCGACACGGTTGCTTTTTTTAGCACAAGTTTCTCTCTTCAGGCATAGAGCAAAGCAGTGCACAACACTTTTAAAAGAGGGAAGTGTTTCGATGTTTTAATAAAGCGAAAAGGGCTTTTTGGCAACCCAAGTAAGTGCAAGGGGGTTTCACTCTTGCAATACTCCAAACACATCCCAAGGCAAGAGAGCGAATACACAACCCGAGGAGGGCCGTTAAAGCAAGAATGTGCACCTTGAAAAATGCAAAGTGGTGAGTCATGAGTTACGAGGAAGATTGTGATGCATGTCATTATCCATCATTGGAGGAAGTGATCCACCGTGCATGAGAGAAAATAGGAGGTCTCCAATATCATGCATGATATCCACATGCATTTATTCCTCCCACGAGCAATTAAGGTGGTAGATATGGTTGCTCTGCTATAAGAAGGCCTTCCTATAGTCGAAATGACACAAAAAATTTTTAGAGGACTTGGCTGCTGCGCAAAAAATTATGAGTGCGAAGAGTGTCAAAGGAATTGTTGGTGAAGCATTGTGTGCTAGGTGCTAAGGAAGTTTTTGTTCTATCCATGAATGAGCACTTGAGTTATTTTATTGATTAAGAAGAAAGGCCATCTAATATGGGTAAGAAGAGCATCGAATCCAAGAAGGAGAAGACTCATAAAAATCTAGCCACAATAAAGCAAGGAGAAGGTGCGAAGAGCTAGAAGAAGAAAGCATAGAAAAACAAGTGGTGCTGGCGCCACACAATGATGGGCTTAGCAAAATGAGAGATTGCATGCTTACAAACAAATACGTAGAGACGCTATGCCAGACCATCGATGCCATGCTCAAAAAGGTTTCTACCCAAAGCAAGTGGACTATGGCCTATTTTTCTCATCTGTACTGGTACTTGTGCATGCCAGTACATACATGTCTAGAATTGGTGTGTGGAGTCGCTCAATTTTATGACCCTCATACCAGAATAGTCAAGAATGCCAAGGGAGATAAGTTATTTCAAATTTCTACCAAAAGCGTCAGAGAGGCCTTTGCATGTGGTGAGCAGCCTCCAACGGACTTCACTATCAGAAGAATAAACATAACGGAGAAAAATGATAGATACAAGTCTACAACACCGATGCGACGATTTATGGAGGAAATGTTGTTGGAGAAACCAATGTTTGGGGAGCTTCCCAAGATGCCCAAACCCTTGAGAGAGTTTAAGTACCCTGATCTGTACTCCATGTTGGCATGGGTTATGGGTCTTTCCGTAGACACTAAAATGTGGTAAACCCGATTAAGCATCCACAAGCAATGATCAAATTGACATAATATGGCCCCTTGGGCAGCCCTCAGGAGGCTCACAGTGGTTCTAGCCACTCCGAAAAGGGTTTTGGAGGCTACCGGCCCAATTTTGGGAGGTTTTGGCCCAAAATTCACCACCGTCCCACCCTAGGATGATGGTAGATTCCCATCATCCCACCCTGGGATGGTGGTGAGCCCTCATCCCAGGGTGGGACGGTGGTGAAGTTTGACCCAAAAAAGTCAAAATTTGGCCAAATGGCACCCAAAAACTGCCATTTGACCACCCAAACAGAGCATGTGAGGTAGAGGATAGGGAATCCTTATGACATCCATCTTGATGAGGGCCAAATTGGGAGATTCTCTTCCACACCCTATGCATGCCTCCCATTTGACAAGTGGCACCTCCTGCCATGCATGCCCTTGCATGCCTTTTTGCACATGAGCCCCTTTGGGCTATAAAATGGGTTCAATATCCACACAAAATAATAGAGAGGAGTTCTAGGATATGCAATGGAGTGCTTCCGATATTTCCCCTCACCTTATTGCACCTTTTTGCCCTCGAAATCTCCCTTTTGCCAAGGAGGTTACCGGGTGACTTCAAGAAGGTAATCCGAGCATAACTTTTCCATCCGGGTGAATTTCTTCACCAAATTCGATGAAAACACACCTTAGGTTGTTTAGGAACATCTTCTAGTGGTTTTGTAACAAAAAGTGGCCGAATTTGGTGGGTATCCCCTCCTAGGGTGCCCCCAAATAGTTGCAGTCACCATCGCCCCCCGGGATGAGGGTAAATTATTAAGCAATTTCTTTACTATTTTTAATTTTTTATTTTCTACATTATTCCATGATGCTACAGTTCAAATTTCAGGTCATTTGGAGTTAAAATGAAATAGTTATGCTATTTTTAAGTTTTCGTAGGCTCGTAGGGCCCATCCGGGCACCCCAGTTTGATGCAGGTGGATCCGGGATCCAATTGGAAAATATGATCATATGGGTTGTCTTGAAATGCCAATTTATGCATACTGACAAAATTTCATGAGTTTTGGATGAGTGCAGGTTTGATATTTTGTTGTCTTCCTTTTCGTAGGTTGTAGGCGGGCGACGCTAAATCGAGGGGTCTACGGGTGCAATTTCTGATATATTTTGGGTGATATCCTCCCAAAACCTCCTCTTTAACATCTCTGCAAATTTTCAAGTCATTTGGATATCATTTGATGCACTTTTAATTCATATGCCATTTTGCCCCTATGGGGATTGCATGTTTTCACCATACACCCTTGCTATTTGACCCTTTTTGCTTCCTTGTGTGTAGGTGCAGGTCCTCAGAAGGCTTTGGGAAGAAATATCAGACATCATATAACCTATATACAAGCAGCAGTGGCATTGGCTCGCCCACCTCGATTGTGGGTACGCGGAGAAACATTGGATGTGCACCTGGATTCCATGAAAGACTTGGTCTTTGGGCACCCAATATTGTAACAATTGTATCACCATTTTGAGCCCTCAAGGGGACTGTAGTGTAACCTTGGATCTGATCCAACAAATTAATGAGAAGAGACTTGCTTTGGATTCATTTCCTTTTGTTTGGTATTCTTTCCTTTTCGCATGCATGCTTCCTTTTTGATGCTCATGAGCGATATGGGGTAGATACGCATATTTTTTTACATAATTTGGTGCACCATTTTTCCCTAATTCAGTGGTGATCATGGTGGGACCCTTGTCCCTTTTGATTTGGGTGAAAATTTGACTTCTTTCTTGCATTTTTGCCCTTTTTGTGTTGCAGGTGCTCCCCTCCCCACCCTGGAACGGTGGCAGAGGCTTTATCTAGCACACCCTAGGATGGTGGCTTCACCATCCCACCCTAGGATGGTGGTGGAGCTGCTACTCACCCCACCCTAGAGTGGTGGTGAAACAGAGAGATTTCTGCCCAAAATTTCAGAATTTGGAGGCTTCAAAATGGACAAGGTAAGTGCCTAAACCCTCTGATTTTCTGCTATATTTTTAGAGACTGTCAAAATTAATTTTTTCTTCACTTGCTTGCATAGAAAGGTTAAAATTTTTGTTTTTTCTTTTCTTATAACATCACATAGCAAAAGGTAGAAGAAAAATAAAAAAGAACTTGTAGTAGCAATGCATCTGTTTGGTTTGATTGCTTGTGGCTTACCCATTGGGTAAGTTAGCATGTAGGATTTGCATTCATAAAGTCAATTTGTAGGTTCCTTATCTTATTATTCTGAAAGTAAAATGCACCTATTGCATGCATTTAGTGAATAGTCATTGATTGCTTCTTTGCTTACTTTCTTGGATAATAATGAACCACACACACCACGATTCATGTAAACGCTAGTGAGGTGGACTTCATTACCATCCACTAGTAGAGTGCAAGTGATGGTGGGTTTCATCTCCATCCACTTGGCTCAAATCCCATGAACCCGATCCATCTTGCCAAGGTCGGTTCCAAGATCCATCATAGCCCATGGGTTATAGCATGCATCACCCTTCGGGGAGGTGTATCGCAGACTACGGGTGAACTGGGTGAGGAACTGGTAGGACCTGTGCTCCCTGGCCATGTGTGGACCTCATCACCACACATTATAGGTGGGATAACGCAACCTGGAGTTCATAGCCGGGTTGTCGAGCTATGAGTATACAGGTGAAATCCAATTGAACATGAGATTACAATCCAACAATATTTCAAACACGTGACACAAGGTCATTCTTTACAAAACAACACATCTGAAACACATGAAATAGTTTAGGGATTCACACTTAAAACTTAAAAGAGATAATCATCTATCTTATTGAGTGTTTCTTTCTTGTATACTATTTCATTAAGAATTTGTAAAGAAGATAATCACCTTGGGGTACTAATAGAGGAGCGCAATGGTGCGCACCCATAGCCAAGCCCAATCATGGGTGGAAGCTATGGAGAGTGGATTAGGAGACACGAATCATCTTCGATATAGCCCTAGGGACTTGGTTATACCTCCCTGGTGAGCTTCCACTCCACCTAGCCCCAAGATAGTAGGGCATGAGCCTCATATCCGAAGGGATCCTCTCCAGGACACCCCGAGGGATGATGAGCATTACTTGGGAGAGTGTTCCCGGTATGTAGATATCTCATAGGCCTTCCTTGGTGAAAGGCAACTATGCACTGAGGTGCTAATAGATAGAGTGGTGCCATGCATCCACATACCCACTAGGGCTGACATGCCTAAGCAGAGGTAGGAGTATGACTTCACACACTGGCCAGAGCAAGTCGACATGACTCTACCTCCATGCCACCTTGATAGGATACAACAGCTCTTGCAGCCCGATGGGAATGACACCCATCGGTCTAGGCGAGCCAACTCAGCCCTACCTTTCCTCGTCCAAGAGGGAAGACATGAGGAGATCCTAGATTTTCCTTAAGAACAATATTCCATGCATGCCCGATGTGCCTCTACGCCAGCTGAATGTAATGAACACATGTTCCAGCCTGAGCCTCAAGTCAATGTGATGAACCTCGAGAGAGGCAAGCACCCTATGGAGAACACAGAGTACCTTGGACAAGGTCGACCCTAGGGTGAGACTCCTAGGCCTCCTAGGCCTCACACTATGGATCAAATTAGGCAAGTGGTTATGAGATATACAGAATGCCAAGCTCAGTTCAAGCAGCTTCGATGGGATAAAGAGCAACTAGATCGCTTGCACCAGCTTGAGAAAGAAAGGATCGAACAACAGACCAATGAGCTATTCCAGAAAACTTTGAGAGAGAGGGTCCCTACCCCTAAGACACATAGGCAGGAGGTCCATCCGAGGCAACCCATGCTCATTCGAGAGAGGTCCCCAAGACCTTATCAAATGTTGCTTCCATGACCTCCTAGGCCAGATCGAGAGATGCCTCCTAGGCCAAACATAGGGCGCCCACCATGGGTAGATACCCCCATTCATAGGCCGGCTCGAGAGATGCCTTACGAGGCTTATACTGAGCATGAGCCAGAAGTAGAATATGTTGAGATGCCTTACCGAGGTAGGGGGTGACTTACCACCACCTCACCCTAGGTTGGAGGAGCCTAGACCTCCACCACAAGATGTGAACAAAGATGAGGAGATCAAGTCCTCAGGTCCTTACAAAGCATTGTTAGAATGCTTAGAGTCAGTAGAGAACAAGACCTCTAGGTCGGGATCTCAAAAGCCCACTATGCATCAATTGCATAGTCAACCTATCCATCCATCAGTACCTACGCCTCCCTATCCAGAACAATTTAAGTTGCCTCAGTTGGCTACCTTTAAGGGAGAAGAGGATGCGCAAGAACATGTCACTAGGTTCTTAGGCCAATGCTTCGACATTCATGATGATGATGCTTTGCTTTTGAGGACATTTGTGACTACCCTCACTGGCCCTACCTCCGAGTGGTTTTACCAACTCCCTAAGCATAGCATCCATAATTTGGACCAACTTGCGGATGCATTCCTAGAGCGCTTTGCCTTCAATACCAAGAGGAAGGCAATGTTGGCCGATGTAGCTGGGTTAAAACAATATGATGATGAGTCAATAACAAATTATGGCAATAGATGGTGAACCTTGCTCGCCAAGCTACCTTATCTTCTCCCCATGTCGGAGTTGACTCAGATGTTCTCCAAAAGTTGCTTAAAGCCAATCTCTTTGTTGCTACAGTTGCAACAATACCCCACTCTTGAAGATGCCTTAGCACAGGCTAGGATCATCGAAGAAATCAAGATTCAAGAGGGTGAGATTGTGAAGCCTCGCAAGAAGGAGTGGAGCAAGAACACTAAGAACACCCCAGTGCAACCTAAGTCAGCAATAGTAAATCAGGTTGCCATTAGTGTCCCGGGGCTAGCGCCAGTCGTGCCACCTCAAAAGCCTAATTATCAGGCCACCCCTGGGAACTATGCCAAGGATAACCAGAATGGTCAAGGGCAAAATCAACAGCGTCACCCCAAGCGACAATTCATGCCCATTGTAGAGTCTATGGATTCAGTGTTTGATCACCTCTTGGTGGCTAATGCGATCCATCTACCTGACAATCGACCTATCGACCCTAATGCACCTAAGCCCAAAGGATACAAAGAAGACCTATATTGCAAATTTCATAGGCAAAATGGGCATGATGTGCAAATGTGCTATAAATTCAAACATTTGGTGCAAGACCTGATTGATAGGAATGCCCTCCAAGTAGATAACCCTATCGCACCAAACAACCAATAGATGGGGGTCTTTAAGGACCCCTTGCCTGCCCATGCGGAGCAGGCCAAACCAGTGCCCCAAGTGAACGAGGTTCACCATGCCCCTCCTAAGCAAGGATATGTTGGCATGGTCAGTATTGTGACAAGAAATAGGTGGTATCCAAGTCCAGCCGCACCACCTATGGCTCAGAGTGATGTCCCTTCGACATCATAGCCTATACCACCTCCTGGACCGAGCCTCCCACCTAGGCCTATAGTCACCATTAAGAGCAAGCTCGCTCAGAGCTTAAGAACAACATCTACCGACTCTCCATCTATGAGCTCATCCAACAATCACAACCTCATAGAGAAGCCTTGATGGAGATCCTTAAGGCAATTGAGCTTCAGCCCCAGGAGTCTAACTCCTTCAACAACTTTGTGGGGCATGTGCGGCAATGCATAGAACCGGTAATTACTTTTTGAGAAGATGAACTTAAACTGGTTCCACATGATATGGTGGATCCCCCTTTACACATTGTCACACGTGTGAATGGAACACCATACAAAAGAGTCTTGATAGATACTGGGTCTTCGAGCAACATCATAACTACAATAGCTCTGAAGCACCTGAAGCTTCCAACATCTCATATTGTCACATCTACCTACACCCTCCAAGCATTCAATGATGCCATATGCTCAATGGTTGGTACAATCATCTTACCTATTCAAGTAGGGGAAAATATCATCTCGACGATGTGCCACATCCTGGAGGGTGAGATGGCATACAACATTTTGTTAGGAAGACCATGGATCAGGGACATGAAGTGCATCCCTTCCATCGCTCACCAATGCCTCAAGTACACTCACGAAGGGCAAGTTCATGTCATCCCCATGGACCTAGAGCCCTTCAAGTACTACAACATGGTGCAACAATTACCCGAGTCGACCTTGCCATCGATACATCTAGATTTTCAACCGAATAAATCTAGCCGAGGTTCGACCCCACCGCTACAGCATACCATGCCCTCCTCATCATCGGCCCCACCCTAGATGCCTAATACATCAGTGGATCCTTTGCCTAGGAACCCAGAGAAGTGGCCCATTGAGGAGGACCAACCAATCATATCCACTATCTCTACAGAGGAGATACTTAGCCCGGATGATGAAGAGACACCACACGAGGCAAACAATGAGCCGGATCAAGTCTCACTCTCATCCCTCTTCTATCCATAGCCCCAGGTTACAGTACATCTAGCTTCTACCAGATTGGGAGAGTACATGGTTAGGAATGTTACCACTACTCCTACTTTAGAGTCGATGCAAGACATGGGTAGACCCCATCTTCCCATAGGCACTATCGTGCCTCTTGGTATTCCCCCTAATCAAATAAACTTTATCTATGGGGGCCTTGACTATGGCATCGAACCTTACCAACAGTAGGAGGAAGATGAGGAACCTTTTGGAGAGGATATTAACTACTTGTCTAACCCTAACTTCACCTTGAAGTACCTTGACCTATGCAACTAGCATGGTTATGGGTTAGGCCTGTATGAGCAAGGCACCAGAATCCCTTGTCAACCATAATATCAAATGCCCTATGACAAGTCGGGAGTGGGATGCAACAATCCATTGCCTCTAGATGTCCTCTTAGATAGCCTAAATCGCTTGAATATAGGCTACGAGGGCGGGTTGGCCCAAGACCCTTATGCCAATCCCAATACAGTCTACTCCTTGGGAGATTACTTTCCATGGCTAGATGGGAACCCCATGATCCCTAGTGACATTCCCCCACATTTTGAGAGAGGGGAAGGGTCATGGAGTTGTCCCCATGTCTATGATGAGTCAGATCAAGGCACCTCATATGAGTGGACCTCAGAGGATGAGTCGGGTTATGAGGTAGCACCATATGACCCTTTTGAGTCGGACAGTGATCATTCACAAATTGTCCCCATTAATGACCAACAGGAAGGCCTCATACATTTGTTCCCTTTCCTTGATCCTGTTTGGTGGTAGCTCCTTCCTCCTAAAGAGCCAGTTCATCCATAGGAAGATAGACCTCTTGGGGAGGAGCAATTAATTTACTTGAGCAGTTGGGTCCTCGGGAGCCTGAGGCACTACGAGATGAGAATGAAGGAATCCTCATCCATGATGATGATTATGAGGAATTAGCATATATGGGACCACACCTACCTGATCGCCCGATCCCAAGGGGCAACAATGAGGTTCCCATATATGATAGTGACTATGAGGATGAAACAGAGAGGGCATACCTGGGTCCTCATTATTTGTGACATCATCACGAGAATATTGACATAGATGAAGTCTATCATCAGTTACATGTTGGCCCATGCTTGAGGGCAAGGCCTATCAATCTAGGCCAGATTCATCATGAGGTCTTCCCTGACCCACCCACACACATGGAGCTCCTTGAGCCTAATGATCCCATCCTATAGTCTATTCCTAGATAGGATCCGGAGATCCCCATTCCCCCAGAGCCACATCTAGGGGTGAGAGATGACACCAATACATAGTCACATGCACGTGGTCCTGGAGAGCAAACACATTTCATCAATATGATCTCCATTGATTTGACCACACCACTTCACAACCTAGCTGATCCTTCCAAACCACTCCATCTAGACCTAGATGCGATTGATTGGGATCATGCTGATTCACCCCCATCACCCTCTGAGTATTGGGCTTACGATGGATTGTTTCACTTCTCTACAGGACCAACTCATGATGTCTTCCATGCTGAGGAGGAACCTGAGGTTCCCATCAAGGATTTAAATCTAGCTAATGACATCCATTTGATACCTACTCCCCATCAGTTGGAGGAGGGGTCTCATATGTCAATCGAGCCTACGGTTGACAAAGATATCGACTCAGATCCTGAAAACCCATAATATATCAAGCTAGGGGAAAGCCTATCCCTCAAAGAGCAAGCCGATTATATAGCCCTTCTCACAAAAAAGAAGGCAACTTTTGCATGGTCTTACAAAGACATGTCGAGACTAGATCCAAATCTGGTCACCCATAATCTCACGCTTGACCCCATAGTCAAACCTGTCAAGCAAAAGCTGAGAAAGATGCACCCAACAGTGGCCTTGATGGTCAAATATGAGCTACAAAAACTGTTGGATGCCAAGTTTGTCATTTCTGTAGACTATCCACCATGGTTGTCCAACATGGTTCCCATCAAGAAGCTCGATGGGAGGATTCACATTTGCACCAATTTTTGAGACCTAAACAAAGTGAGTCCTAAGGATGATTTTCCTTTGCCAAGCATAGATGCCTTGGTAGATGCCACCGTAGGACACGAAATGCTCTCCCTTATGGATGGCTTCTCTGGGTATAATCAGATTCATATCAACCCGGAAGACCAGCTCAAAATGGTGTTCACAATGCCTTGGGGGACATTTTGTTACAAGGTCATGCCATTTGGCCTTAAGAATGTCGGTGCCACCTACCAGCGTGCCATGACATATATCTTCCATGACTACATGCATAAAATTTTGGAAGATTACATGGATGACTTATTGGTGAAATCTTTATTACGTCATGAGCACCTAGATGTCTTGTGCAAAGTCCTCGATCACCTTATTGAACATAATGTGAGACTGAATCCCAAGAAGTGCGTCTTTGGCATCACATCTGGAAAGCTCTTGGGATTTATAGTTTCCAAATGAGGCATCGAAGTGGACCCTAACAAAGTCAAGGCAATCCTTGAAATGCCTCCCCCGACTACCATCAAGCAACTTCGTAGCTTGCAGGGGAGGATTGCATCCATCAAATGCTTTATAGCACAACTGTCGGACAAGTGTAGACCCATGAACAAACTTTTACACAAGGGGGTCACATTCCACTAGGACGATGAATGTCAGGATGCCTTTGACACAATTAAACAATACCTGGCTTCATCGCCAGTGTTAGCTCCACCTAGACCAGGGGTGTCATTCCGATTATATATCTCAGCTACTGAGGTCGCATTGGGTGCCATGTTAGCCCAAAACAATGAATTTCATAAGGAACAGGCCACATATTATCTCAGTCGCACCCTGGTGAGCTATGAGATTAAGTACGCATACATAGAAAAGTTATGTCTAGCGATGGTTTTTGCTACCAAGAAGCTACGACACTATATGCTCAGTCACACTACGTATGTTGTATCTAAAGAGAATCCATTGTGATACATGATGAGTCATACTTATCATAGTAGTCGCATGATGAAATGGATCATGTTGTTGATAGAATTTGACCTAGAGTTCATAGGACAAAAGTCAATCAAAGGACAGGTCATTGTTGATCAACTTGCAGAGGCTCCTCTCCAGGAGGACCAACCTCTTAGCATGGAGCTTCCCGATGATGGAGTCTTCCAAATATCAGAATCGCCTGATTCTGATGAGCCTGAGTCACAGGCGGATATGACTCTCTTCTTCGATGGCTCCAAATGCGAGCAAGGGGGTGGCATGGGAATCATGTTTTTCACACCGCATGGGGCTCCCATACCCCTATCATTTAAACTCGATTTCCCCTACACCAACAATAATTTCGAGTATGAAGCCTTACTCATAGGGCTTAAAATGGCTATCACCATGAAAATCACCAAGCTCAATATTTTTGGTGACTCCTTGCTCATTGTCAACTAGGTCAAGGGAATCTTCCAATGCAAGTGCCCAGTTTTGCAAGCCTACAAAGCCCTTGTGGACAAATCCCTAGCAAAATTTGAATGGTATGACATCGAGGCACTCCCTCGATCATCTAATCATTTTGTGGATACAATGGCCTCTTTAGGATCCTTGATTCCATAAGACCCCATAGGGGAGATGACAACCATTCAAGTCAAGATGCTATCGCAATCAGCGGTTGAGCGTGAGAGCACTCAAGCCATGCCAGAAGTCCACTTGATTCAAATAGAACCTCATCAAGAGATATTCTCACACATTCATGAGCACTTGAATCATGTCGCTTGGGGGACTCTGTTCCCCCAAACCCCTTTTGATAGCAACACAATGCTATTCTTACAAGTTCTATCCCAATCTGCATTTGCTCGGGATGAACTTCATGAGGGATAGGCAATTCATGCAATCGAGGCTTCCACATAGCAGGACTGGTCCACACCAATTAGAGAGTACCTAAAGCTTGGTAACCTCCCTCCTGGATTATCACATGCTACCAAAAGGACATTTAAATGGAAGGCAACAAAGTTTGTCTTGTTAGGAGACATCCTATACCATCGAAGCTATGAAGGAATCCTCCTTCATTGCTTAGAGTATCAAGAATCGACTTGGGCAATGGCCCAAGCACACGATGGTACTTGTGGTGGCCATTTTAGTGGCATGGCCATCACAAAGTGCATTCTTCGCATGGGCTATTATTGGCCAACTTTAGAGTGAGATTGTTGCGCATATGTGAGGAAGTGCATGAAATGTCAACACCATGCTAACTTGACACATGTACCTTCCCAGGCCTTACAACCGATCCAATCGGCTTGGCCATTTTCGTAATGGGGGTTGGATTTAATCGAGAAAATCTCCCCTGCATCCTCGGGCCATCACACATTTATCATCATGGCTACCGAGTATTTTACAAAGTGGGTGGAAGCAATTCCCCTTACCACTACGATAGGACCCCGCATAGCGGAGTTCATATTGCATAATATCATTTGTCATTTTGGTATTCCATCCAAGATCATTTCGGATAATGGGACATCATTCAAGAATAAATATGTGCATGCTTTGATAACAAAGTATAATATCCAACACAACTTTTTGACACCCTATTATCCACAAGCAAATGGGCAAGCAGAAGCATCAAACAAGACATTAATTGCCATATTGAAGAAAATAGTCAAAGAGAATCATACCGATTGGCATACGCAAATGCCGCTTGCCCTTTGGGCTTACCACACTAGCATTCGGACGCCCACTGGGGCAACTCCATTTTCACTAGTGTATGGTGCTGAGGTAGTCATGCCTCTAGAGTTAGAAATCCCATCACTACGCATATCCATGCAAGAATTTATTGATGATGATACTGCATGACAAGCTCACCTAGATCAACTTATGTTGTTGGATGAGCATCGCATTAATGCGCTTGAGCATCTACGTGTGTATCAAGAGTGGCTCAAAAGAGCCTACAATATGAAAGTCCATCTCAGAGACTTTCAGGTTGGTGATCTCATCCTGAAAGAGAACCAACAGAATTCTAGCTTGTCGCCCCACCTACGGGACAAATTTATGGTAAACTGGTTAGGTCCCTTTGTCATCACTAGTCAAATAGGGCCTAGAACTTATCGCCTAGCTTCACTTGAAGGTGTCGAGGATCCTGAACCCTTGAACATCCTTCACTTGTAGCCATTTCATGCTTAGAGAGCACCCAAAAGGCTCCTAGCGGGTTCTCACCATCTAGGTCAAGTAAAAATGCTCCTAGACTATCTACGATCATCTAGGTCAACCCTAAAAGCCCCAAAGGCATCCCTAAGCCCTTTGGTCATAGCCAAATACCCCTAGGTAGTCATAGACACTTTTTAAGTGCTCGTCACATCTAGGTCACCCAAAAGGCTCCTAGCGGGTTCTCACCATCTAGGTCAAGTAAAAATGCTCCTAGACTATCTACGATCATCTAGGTCAACCCTAAAATCCCCAAAGGCATCCCTAAGCCCTTTGGTCATAGCCAAATACCCCTAGGCAGTCATAGACACTTTTTAAGTGTCATTGCACGTCTAGGTCACCCAAAAGGCTCCTAGTAGGTTCTCACCATCTAGGTCAAGTAAAAATTCTCCTAGACTATCTACGATCATCTAGGTCAACCCTAAAAGCCCCAAAGGCATCCATAAGCCCTTTGGTCATAGCCAAATACCCCTAGGTAGTCGTAGACACTTTTTAAGTGCCACTACACGTCTAGGTCACCCAAAAGGCTCCTAGCAGGTTCTCACCATCTAGGTCAAGTAAAAATGCTCCTAGACTATCTACGATCATCTAGGTCAACCCTAAAATCCCCAAAGGCATCCCTAAGCCCTTTGGTCATAGCCAAATACCCCTAGGTAGTCATAGACACTTTTTAAGTGTCTTCACATGTCTAGGTCACCCAAAAGGCTCCTAGCAGGTTCTCACCATCTAGGTCAAGTAAAAATGCTCCTAGACTATCTACGATCATCTAGGTCAACCCTAAAATCCCCAAAGGCATCCCTAAGCCCTTTGGTCATAGCCAAATACCCCTAGGTAATCGTAGACACTTTTTAAGTGTCATTGCATGTCTAGGTCACCCAAAAGGCTCCTAGCGGGTTCTCACCATCTAGGTCAAGTAAAAATGCTCCTAGACTATCTACGATCATCTAGGTCAACCCTAAAATCCCCAAAGGCATCCATAAGCCCTTTGGTCATAGCCAAATACCCCTAGGCAGTCATAGACACTTTTTAAGTGTCCATGCACGTCTAGGTCACCCAAAAGGCTCCTAGCGGGTTCTCACCATCTAGGTCAAGTAAAAATGCTCCTAGACTATCTACGATCATCTAGGTCAACCCTAAAATCCCCAAAGGCATCCATAAGCCCTTTGGTCATAGCCAAATACCCCTAGGTAGTCATAGACACTTTTAAGTGCCGTTGCACATCTAGGTCACCAAAAGGCTCCTAGCGGTTCTCACCATCTAGGTCAAGTAAAAATGCTCCTAGACTATCTACGATCATCTAGGTCAACCCTAAAATCCCCAAAGGCATCCATAAGCCCTTTGGTCATAGCCAAATCCCCTAGGTAGTCGTAGACACTTTTTAAGTGTCTTGCACGTCTAGGTCACCCAAAAGGCTCCTAGCGGGTTCTCACCATCTAGGTCAAGTAAAAATGCTCCTAGACTATCTACGATCATCTAGGTCAAACCTAAAATCCCCAAAGGCATCCATAAGCCCTTTGGTCCCCCAAATGCCCCAATGGCTCCCAAGTAAGCCCGTTGGTCACATGTGTATACATATCAATCAAAAATTAAAAAAAACATCAAAAACATCAAAATACAAAAACATTGCATCGCATTGCACTTCAAAAAATCATCATACATAATTCTAATTAAGTTTCAAAAATTCAAAAATATTGCATCACACCACATTGCATTTTATCATCACTTGCATCTAGGCATATTCATCATTAGCACTTTACATTTTAGAGTTGCGCATACATGTCTAGCACCATGATGGTACATTACTTACCGCTCAAAATCAATGTCATGAAAGTACTCATAGTTCAAATACCACAATTATCATTTTCACCCACATTTTTCACATTTTCATAGTCATGTCTATTCCCTTCACTTAGCCATTTGTTTTAAAATAATGTCAATAGGGTTTTTGGTCACTCAACCATATCTAGTCTCTACTCAGATTTTGTAGAAGGCTAGCTTGATTTTTAGGAGGTAGAGTCTTGCATTGATTATGCCTTGCGTACATCATATCCCAAACACAATTAATCATTAACAATCTAAGTTTTGCACAAAGATAGATGAAATCCATGAAGTGGTCTAGGTTACCTTAAGTGAAAAGGTCATCCTGCTCATCCCCCTATGTGAATGGTTCAAGAATGTTGAGAGTTGGCAAAAGGACAAGCTCTTCCCCACCCAATTCCCCAACAACAATAAGTGGTTTTCACCCCATCAAATTTTCCAAACCCAATCAAAAGCTTCCCAACATTTTCAAACATCTTTCATCCCTAAAGTCTAAATTTACAAACCCCCAACTAAAGCAAAAATCATCCACAATCCAAAAATCCACAATTCAAATTCAACTTTAAATCAAATCCTCAAAAAGCAACAATAAAAAATGATGCTTATCACCACTACTCAAACCCCTTGCTCAAGAGAAAAAGAAAAAACTCAAAATAAACAGTGATTATAGTCACTAAAAAGAAAAATAAACAGTGATTTTCATCACTATATATGAGAGCAAGTAATCCCAATCAAAGTGAATAACCAGAAAACACCTGAGCTTGAATCCCTAGAACTCTCAGAATTTGGAAAACCATCAGGTGATCCTCATTACGGGTTTGGTGGATAGCCTATCCATCAATGGCGGTAGCCTCACACATGATGATATGTCTATCACATTAGCTTTCGGGCATATGTGTAGACCAATGTTTGCATGTGGATGAGCTAGCTTTGGTAACCTAGATTGCCTAGTGGTCTAGTCATACTTAGTACAAAACCTACGATGGTGGCATTCATTTGGTGATCCTCAATACAGGTTTGGTTGAGAGCCTACTTGGCACTAGTGGTATCCTTATGCATCTCACAGGAATGAACTCACTTGCACACACAGGGATATGAAGTACCTTGGTCGTCCTAGCAGATTCATACCTTGTCAAAAAGTCTTGCATGGTTAGTATACAACTTTTGATAAGTTGACTAGAGTGTTTGAGTCTCATGAAAACCTAATGAGCATTTCCTAAATAACATATCATTCATATCACTTCACCACATTCATTTCAATTACATTATTCACAAATCCATTATATAAAGTCTCATGACAACATTACATATGAGTTGGTGCAAAATACATCATCTATGGTGCTAGCATAATACAACATGTAGTCTACACATTGCATCCTCTAGATCAAGAAATCATCCATCTCAATATACATCCATGCATGTACAAATAAAATCAAATCAAAATCACAAAATATGCATACATAGGCATTCATCATCATTACATAAATCAAATTTGCATACATTTCATAAAACAATAAACACATGATGATAAACCACATAAAAAGCTCATATATATATTTTTTTTTTTTGTGTATATGTATGGGACAAAAAGATACATCATGTTGCCCATCGGCTACAATAAAGTGAGTCCTCAGACTTCACACTGCTAAAACATCCAAAAACACAAAAAGAGTCATGCGAGCCACTACCATGGTCACGTAGGACCGATACTATGACTCGCACTCCCACCTATAGTAGGAGTCCTCTATGAACTCCCATATCTGCTACCACCTACCCTATCAGCTCTCCACCTAGACCCTGGTGCCTCCACCTAGAGGAAGACTACCCTATCCTACTATGGTGACTTTGGTATGACCCACTAGCACCTACATCATCCCATATATGCCCACCAAGGCGTACTACCTCAGTCTCTAGCTCATCCGCATAAGCCTACCCCCATCGACACCATGCCTAGTAAGTCTCCACCATAGAATGGAGTCATGTCACCTCTGCCTATAGCCTAGTCACCTCCCCACTACTAGAATCCTCCCATGTAGGGCTTCGAGATCGTAACTATGCCCGAAGAGATGCTATCTCAGCTTGAGCCACCTATACCTCGGCTCACTATGCTGCTAGCTCTACCTATACATCATGCACCTATGTCCATAGGAGATCTCTCTCCTACCTCACCCTAAGTAGCTCATCTCATAGCTCTACCTCTATATCCCCTAGTGCCATCGATGGTGCCTGCACCTCCTCATCCCCAACATCATCATCCCCCAAGTCACCTCGATCTCCTAAGTCTAGGAGATCCACATGCTCCCCTACCCTATGTCCCTGCCAATCACCTGCCTCACCCTGGTCCTCACCAAAAACATCCTGATGTGCCTCCCTAGCTGCACCCCTCCTAGTGGCCCCTCTCCATGCCCCTAGCCTATCACCCACCAAGCATCATACTCCACTATAGTCCCGACATCATCCACATCTAGAATGTCCACTACAGGATCTGCATCCGTGCCACTACCTCTACCATCGGCCATGCCAATGTCCTCTCATCCCCTAATATCGATAAGGCACCGACTCACTAGGCACCCCTGGCATAGCCCAAACTATCGCATCACCCGAGCAAAAGGGAAGTACTCCCACTCCATGCCATGTCATCCAACTAACCATCTACCTCGCCGCACCCTACAAAGCTGTACAGTAGCATCTGCCCACTCTGGACAATCTCTGTATGGCCTCCAGAATACCTGACCTACCCTGAGTCAGGCAAAAAGATCTGCATAGTAGGCCACCTCACCTATGAATCATCGACTCTATCCCCTCTCCTGAGCCCTCTACCATAGGATACCATATCCTATCTCCCTGTCTGCTAGTTATGCCCGAGTCATCCAAGGTAGCCCCTATGGTCGCCCCACAACTATGTGCTGCCATCCCCAACACTAAAAAAAATCTACACCCAATACCCTTCCACCGATGGTAGCAGATCTCATACAACTCATCATAGAGCTGTGCCAATAGTGTAGTACCCCATGCCATCACCAGTGGCTCCGCCATAGTAGACCTCACCAACGCAAACACTATCTCCACTAGGTTCCATGGGAACCTCACTCCAGAAGAATCTGGTAGTAGCATATTGGAGATGAGCATCATGAGTAGTGTATGCCTCACCCCCAATACCTTCACCTCATGCCAGAATCCTACCAGCATACCACCCTTCAAGCAGTCCAGCTCTACCGTCTCTAGATCATAACTGAAGTACCTCTCGAGCACTGCCTATCTTCGGTCTCATGGTGTCATGCGGATCGGCCGCCCTTCTATCAAAATCTGAAGAATCTGATAGATATCCTCAAACATCACCATCATCTCCCCAATGGGTAGGTGGAAGGTATTGGTGCATGGATCCCACAGATCAATCAGGGCAGTCAGATATGCATGGTCTCCTATAACAGCCTCTAATCGGGTCACCTACTTGAGGCCGATGGCATCCAACCACTCCTAGTCCTCTATGGTCAAGGCATCCCTCATGGAATCAAAGAGAGTAGGTACTCGATACTGACTCCTCACCACCTGACAAGGATAAGCAACTCAATAATACACCACCAAAATGGCCTCGCATGGCCCCAAAAACATTCAAAAGAAAAGACTCAAAATGGCCCCTCTTTGAGGCTGGTTTGTGGCCATTCCTCCTAGGAATGGCCCCCAACCCTATGGCCAACCCATCAAGGGATGGCCTATGACCAGCCCACACTAGCCATCCCACCTAGGGATGACTCCAAAAAATTGGGCTCAAAAAGGCCTTTCAGGCCATCAAAAATAGCAAAAACAATGCAAAATTGGATCTACAAAATGCAATCTAATTGCACAAAAACATGGGTAAAACACAAAATTTGGTACATATCTCATAAATTAGGTTTAATTACCTACAATATAGTGTGATATGCTTCCAAGCCAAAAACATACCATAAAAGCAAGAAAATCAACTCCTAACACTAGGAAAATGCAATAAGAGAGACTTGGCATACCTGTCTCGCATCGGCTCCTCCACTGGCTGAGTCCACCCACTGACTCATGGTGACTATGGGATGAATTTGATAGTGCTCCACTACTCAGAATCACTCTCCTACTCCTCACCTCTCAAACTGCCAAAGAAAGCATGCAAAAATGAGCCTAACCTTCATATTTTGGGTTTATATAAAGATGCAGGGGTCACCACCATCCCAGGGTGGGATGAGCACACATTTGGCTGACCATGCCACCCTGGGATGGTGGTAGAACATGCCCTCATCCCACCCTAGGATGGTGGTAGCAAAAATAGGCCAAAACAACCCAAAATGACCCAAAACAGGTCCAAAACTGCACCAAAACAGCTCAAATTGGGTCCAAATTTCACATAGATCAAAATGCAACCCTGAGGATCCTAGGAGGGATGGAAAAGTTGTTAATTCATGCCCTAATAAGGCCATTGTGGCTGGACCACCCCTGGACATGCATTTTTCAGCTCCTTTCCTCCAGGAAAACTCAACAAAGTCACCAAAATCCTCTCCAAATTGCCCTATTTTTCAAGGGACAAAACTAAAGGTAAGCATAACACAAGTCAATTGGGTCAAGTGACTCATCGCTTTTCTCACTGGTCATTCCCTCATCGACTCATCACTTGAGGGGGTAGTCATACTCAGTCCAAATCAGCAAGCACACACTCAATTATGCGAATGGCGTTCGTTCAACGAATCTTCGATAAAGACAATCATGCTCCTGCTTGGGGCAGCAAACAAGCACACAATATCACATTATAACGCTTGAAATTACTGGCATCATGAAGTCATGGGCCTTAGCCTTTCATGATAGACAATTTTCAAGCATAAGCATGCTCATTCAATGAGTCAGAAGCAAGGATTCAAGAACACACGCCCTTTTCATGATTGGGGCATCTAAAGTTGGTTAGGTTATCGAGTAACCTTAATCATTCTACATTTTGGTCATCTATTTTTGCTCAGCGTTGTGCTGCACACAATGCATCTCAAAAAGGGGCATCTATAGACACTAAAATGTGGTAAATCCGATTAAGCACCCACAAGCAATGATCAAATTGACATCATATGGCCCCTTGGGCAGCCCTCAGGAGGCTCACAGTGGTTCTAGCCACTCCGAAAAGGGTTTTGGAGGCTACCGGCCCAATTTTGGGAGGTTTTGGCCCAAAATTCACCACCGTCCCACCCTGGGATGATGGTAGATTCCCATCATCCCACCCTGGGATGGTGGTGAGCCCTCGTCCCAGGGTGGGACGGTGAGCAAGTTTGACCCATAAAAAGTCAAATTTGGGCCAAATGGCACCCAAAAACTGCCATTTGACCACCCAAATGGAGCATGCGGGGTAGAGGACAGGGAATCCTTATGACATCCATCTTGATGGAGGCCAAAATTGGAGATTCTCTTCCACACCTAGTGCATGCCTCCCATTTGACAAGTGGCACCTCCTGCCATGCATGCCCTTGCATGCCTTTTTGCACATGAGCCCCTTTGGGCTATAAAATGGATTCAATATCCACACAAAAACATAGAGAGGAGTTCTAGGATATGCAATGGAGTGCTTCCAAGATTTCCCCTCACCTTATTGCACCTTTTTGCCCTCGGAATCTCCCTTTTGCCAAGGAGGTTACCGGGTGACTTCAAGAAGGTAATCCGAGCATAACTTTTCCATCCGGGTGAATTTCTTCACCAAATTCGATGAAAACACACCTTAGGTTGTTTAGGAACATCTTCTAGTGATTTGGTAACAAAAAGTGGCCAGATTTGGTGGGTATCCCCTCCTAGGGTGCCCCCAAATAGTTGTAGTCACCATCGCCCCCGGGATGAGGGTAAATTATTAAACAATTTCTTTACTATTTTTAATTATTTATTTTCTATATTATTCCATGATGCTACAGTTCAAATTTCAGGTCATTTGGAGTTAAAATGAAAGAGTTATAGCATTTTTAAGTTTTCGCAGGCTCGTAGGGCCCATCCGGGCACCCCAGTTTGATGCAGGTGGATCCGGGATCCAATTTGAAAATATGATCATATGGGTTGTCTTAAAATGTCAATTTATGCATACTGACCAAATTTCATGAGTTTTGGATAAGTGCAGGTTCGAGATTTTGTTGTCTTCCTTTTCGTAGGTTGTAGGCGGGCGACGCTAAATCGAGGGGTCTACGGGTGCAATTTCTGATATTTTTTGGGTGATATCCTCCCAAAACCTCCTCTTTAACATCTCTACAAATTTTCAAGTCATTTGGATATCTTTTGATGCACTTTTAATTCATATGCCATTTTGCCCCTGTGGGGATTGCATGTTTTCACCATACACCCTTGCTATTTGACCCCTTTTTGCTTCCTTGTGTGCAGGTGCAGGTCCTTAGAAGGCTTTGGGAAGGAATATCAGACATCAGATATTGAAGATACAAGTAGCGGTGGCATTGGCTCGCCCACCTCGATTGTGGGTACGCGGAGAAACATTGGATGTGCACCTTGATTCCGTGAAAGACTTGGTCTTTGGGCACCCAATATTGTAAAAATTGTATCACATTTTGAGCCCTCAAGGGGACTGCTATGTAACCTTGGATCTGATCCAACAAATTAATGAGAAGAGACTTGCTTTGATTCATTTCCTTTTGTTTGGTATTCTTTCCTTTTCACATGCATGCTTCCTTTTTTATGCTCATGAGCGAGATGGGGTAGATACGCATATTGTTTTACATAATTTGGTGCACCATTTTTCCCTACTTCACTTTCCATGAATGCGACAGTCTACAAGTGGCAGGTTTCTCTTACAAAATGTATTTCACATGGTGAATTTTACTCCCCTACTACTATGAGACTAGAAACACAACTTGTTTTCTTCAACTGGGCAAAATGGGTGGTGTGGAAAATCCACTTATAGTTGAGCGATGTGCAGAGTAGCAAATACATGTCATTTAGGCACTACTCTTTTCTTACTTGGTACTTTTTCTACCATATGAAAGACCATTTTTATTTCATCAACAAGAATCAAATGAATGAGAAGGACAAAGCACTACCTATCTACCAGTGGATTCAGGTCTTGTAAAAAAGGGAGTCCTATAATAGCTTCAACATAATGTTTCTAGATCCTAACTTGAGCACATTTATGGTATCTGCACCTGAGTTCTGAAAGAGATTATGAATGAAGTAGTGGAGAAAGTGAAGGGTGATGTCTTCCAGCTTACACTGGGCCTTGTTATCTAGATGTATGGTTTTACTGAAAAACCTTTTCTTCTGCCTTACTACACCATGGAGTACCTCTTTGCCCTAAAATTTGCTAGGCAATGCAATTTCATCAATGATACATATGGGAATGAAAGGAGGAAGTCACACACATGTCCCATGCCATTCAAGTGTGGCCACATTGAGGTAACGTTGACTGGGTAGAACTAGTTCATTGCAGTGATATTGTATGACTATGGGCTAGTCGAGATTCCCCAGTGTTGGAGGTATGACCTGCTGGACATTTTTAGACAAATTATTGATGTAAAAATCTTCCATTGTTGCCCTTGTTTGGACATTCAAGGTCAAAAAAATAATCCTACTAGGCATGATTTGGAATGGAACATGGAGTAAATGATGGTGCTTCTCCCTTGGAATGATTTCTACATGTTGGAAGTTGAGTATGACCCTGCACACAACCCGAAGCATGTCCCTCCTAAGGATACATTATAGAAAATGAAAGACAAATTACCCAATTGGTTTGATGACAAGATTGCAAGTTGGTAGATCATGAGGGTCCATAATGTGAAGCCATCATCTGAATAACCAATGGTGTTGGACAAAATTTTCTCGGTGATTTATGATGCCAACATTGACACATACCAGCTTGTTTCTTTTGCCAATATTATCCCTTGGGGTACTTTGAGCCCTGGCCAAATAGAGGATATGACATTAGAAAGGGGCCAACTTACTGGTAAAAAGCCTTCTCATGGTGCTAAAAAGCCTAGGACCAACGTATTAAGGCTCTCCAGTATAAACCCTTCTATAGCACTATCAACTATGAAGGTGAATGTTCCTAAAGTACATATTTCAAACCAACAAGAGTAGCCAAACCAGGAAGTAGAGTTGATTGATCTTGAGATAGAAGTTTTGGACAAAGGAGAAGAAAGGGTAAGCCTAATCACGTAGTAGTTTACCTCTTTGGATCTAGTGATGTCCAAGCTCATAGGTACGTGTTCTCTCATCCCTTCCCTTGTAGTTGAGTGACTGGTGACCATGTCATCAAATACCAAAATATTGGCAATTTTGGGTTTGAGATCCTAGCTTCTTGTCTATGAGTTGTCATTGATGTCAAAAGGAACTGGCATTAATGTCAAGAGGATTTATTGGCTTCAAAGGTTGAAGATTCCAAAGAATATTTTCTAGAAGATTTCGGAGAGATTCCATGTGGCGGATGAAAAGGTTTTTATCAAAACCATGGCAGGTTTAAGGGTTTTTATTAAAACCAGGTGGATGCATTAAGGGTTTTTCTCAAAACCACTCTCAGCTTAATGCAAAGGCTGGAGACACTTATTAATTAAATAACTTAATTAATAAAACCTTTTAAAGGTTTTTTAATTAATTATTTATTTGATTTAGTGATTAAATTATTTTAATAATTTAATGGGTTCTCCACCTAAGGTCTAAGGTCTAAAAGACCTTTGATTATTTTTTAAATAATCAAAAGGGTTTCATAAACCCTAAAGTTGTTTCGAAGGCGCCAAAATAATATTAATTCGAAAAGTTTGAATTATCCTCCCGTCGACGTCGTGCATAGCATGGAAGTTTGGCTATATAAGCCATAACCTATAGTCCAAAGCAATGGTGTGAAAGAAATTCGAATTGCGCAAAGGTTGGGAAGTAAAAGCTACGGCTATCATTTTTTTCGCCACGTTTATCCGCCGCCAAAGGGTTAAGGAGAAGGAGACTCTTGCTAGCCTTCAAGCTAGCGTCGTTGGCCTAGTGGCAACGACTGTTCTGCGAAGGCGCTTGAAGGGAGGTCAAGCGTTCGACTCCCACCGTGGAGTGTGAGAAGAGTTTTTGCGCTCCGATTTTTTTCGGAGGCACTGTTGACCCGCGATTTTTGGAAGCATTTTTTTTGGTAAGGTTTTTTAAATAAAATCTGCATTTTGTTAAAGAAGAAGTGGTTGGGCAGATTTATTTAAAATTATTTTTAAGGTTAAATGCTTCTTTGGAGATATAAGGTTGATAGTGTGTGGTTGAGATTTTTGGCTTGATTGTTGAGTGAGATTTGCTTAGAAGCTATTATTCCTTGAGCATGGTTTAATTAATTTGGAGAAATAAGGTGTAAAAGGATATATTGTTTGTATGCTTTATATTTTTTGGTAGTTGACTTCTAAGGATTGGAGTCATAAGGTGTTTTATGGAATAAATATTTTTGTGGTTACTTTTATGATCTAACCCTAACTTGGTGGCAAAGTTGAGGGTGGTGTTGGTAACGGGTTGAAGAACTATTCTCTTCTTCCTCAAACAAAGGTATGGGCAACTTCTTCCATGTATATTGTTGATGGTGTATTTTCTGAAATTGAGTTTGGAGTGAAAAGGTTGTCTACTAGGTATTCTTGTTGGTGTAAATCCCATTTTCTGGATATTGAAGATTGTTTATGCATTAAAATCATTGATGAGTTTTTTGGGTGAATGCATAATTCTGGTTGAGGAAGAGGAAGCATTTTTGCACTAGGGTTTATGTTAGTAAGTCTTGCTACTTGCATTGAGTTGGTGAAACCCTTAGTTGGCTGTTTTGAGATTGATGGTTGAGTTGCTTCCATAGAGGTTGTTTTGATCAAGTTAATGCTTTACTTGATACATGATTTGGGCTTACTCCATTGAGATTGATTTGAGCAAGTTATTCTTTGCATTGGTGATTTATGTTGGTGGTTGTTTTGTTCAAATATCTTTGGAGGGAAAAGGATGTCTACTAGTTTCCTTTTCATGTAGTGATTGGTTGAATGCTTCAAGGTTAATGTTGAGTTGAATGATGTTGGTTAAACCTTGTCTATAAGCATTGTTGTTAAAGCCCTAATTGGTTGAGAAAAGATATTGGTTGTGGAAAGAACATGAGTATCATTGTTATATGAGATATTGCATGGTTGGCAATTGTTGGGTTGTGTTTCATGTTCTTGAGAAAAGCATACTACATCTATCTTATTCTTTTGAGATTGAGATTGAGTTGAGATTGAGATTGGGAGTTAAGTATAGAACATATTGAGTCTCTAACAATTCTCTTTATGTTTCTATGAGATTTGAGATTGAGATTGGGAGTTAAGTATAGAACATATTGAGTCTCTAACAATTCTCTTTATGCTTCTATGAGGTTGATGAATCACATTGGGTCTCTAACAATTCTCTTTGTGGGTTCATGCTAAGCAAGTTTTTCTTGATGAACTTGTGAGCTGATTTGGACAAGTTCTAGTGAAGACTTGTGAGCTGATTTGGACGAGGTTCTAGTGAGGACTTGTGAGCTGATTTGGACAGGTTCTAGTGAGGACTTGTGAGCTGATTTGGACAAGGTTCTAGTGAGGACTTGTGAGCTGATTTGGACAGGTTCTAGTGAGGACTTGTGAGCTGATTTGGACAAGTTCTAGGGAGGACTTGTGAGCTGATTTGGATAGGTCCTAGCAGAGGACTTGAGGACAGAGTTGAAGTGGTTCTTTGAGAAGAACCTGAGGACAGTTTTGACAAGTCTTTGAGAAGGCTTGTGTGCAGCAGAGATTGATTTGTTCAAGCTTTATGAGTTGAGCTTGGGACAGATCTGACAGAGTGAGGAAGACTTGTGCTAGACCGACTGACTATGTTTAGTACAAGTTGATGAGTTGTTGTGGAGGTGATCAGTGAGGACAGAGGTCTCTTGAGGCTGAGCATTGAGGACAGGAGGTCTTCTATGGAAAGGAGTTCCACGTGCTAGCAGAATAAGAGGCAGGTGATCTTCTGAAGTATCATTTCCAGAGTTGAGGGGAAGGATTCTCCTTTGGGCAGGAGGCTCATAAATTCATGAGGGGAAGGATTCTCCTTTGGGCAGGAGGCTCATAAATTCATGAGGAGGGGAAGGATTCTCCTTTGGGCAGGAGGCTCATAAATTCATGAGGAGGGGAAGGATTCTCCTTTGGGCAGGAGGCTCATAAATACTTGAGTAGGGGAAGGTTTCTCCTTTGGGCTGAGGCTCATAAACATTGTAATTGGGAAGGATTCCCAAAGAACTTTGAGAAAGATTTTTAGAGAAAAGTTTTGTGGATGTAGCCCATGTTGGGTGAACCACGTTAAAATTGGTGTCTCATTGTGTGTTGCTTTATGCATTGCTTTGATATTGCTATTGGTTCATTGCTTTGCAAAGTTGAAGTTAAATAGAGAAAGTAAAAAGAGGTCTTATACTGTTCACCCCCCCTCTCAGTATAAGCTTGTGTTCTTCAATTGGTATCAGAGCGGGTTCCTTCAAAAAGTTTAACAACTTGAAGGAAAATATTGTAAAGAACACAATGGAATCTACAAGTGGTAATGCAACACCTATTCTTGATGGGGCAGATTTTGGGCTTTGGAGTGCTAGGATGAAGGTTCATCTTATGGCTCTTGGAAATGAAGTTTGGGAAGTGATTGAGGATGAGTATACCATTCCTGAGCATGGTCCTTCTACTAAGGAAGAGAGGCTCCTACATCATAGCAATTCAAAGGCAATGAATGCAATCCTGAAGGGTTTACAGAAGGTAGATCTTACCAAGGTGATTCACTGCAAGACAACTAGTGAAATGTGGAAACAATTGAAGGTGGTTCATACAGGTGATGCAAATGTCCGAAAGGCCAAGTTGAGACACTTCAAAGGTATGTTTGAACAACTCAAGATGAATGATGAAGAAAATATTAGTGACTATATGCTTCGTATGGATGAGATTGTTAACTCTATGAAGGAACTAGGTCTTGAGCTTGCTGAAAATGATATTTGTGATAAGATTTTGAGGTCTCTTCCAAATAGATTTAGTGAAAATATTTTTGCTATTGAGGAAGCTAAGGATTTGGATAAGTTGAAAAAGGATGAGCTTCATAGTATACTTGCAGCATTTGAGTTGAGAACTCAAGTGAAGGTTGATGTTAAGAAGGAGGCAACTTTCAAGGCTACCAAGAAATCCAAGGGTAAAGAGCTTCAAGATAGTGATGAGTCTTCTAGTGATGAAGAGGCATATTACAGCAAGAAGGGCAAGTTCTCAAGAAAGCACAAAGGTATGAAATATGTCAAGTGTTTCAATTGTGGAAAGTTTGGTCATTATGCTACTAACTGTACTGCTACCAAGGATGAAAGTGATGAAGATAAACAAGATTATAAGAGCAAGGATTCTGAAAGGCACAGGCATCAAAGGAAGAATAAATATGAGCAAAGCAATCAAGGAAAGAGGTACTCTCACAAACACAAGAAAATTTTCTACCTAGACAAGGCAAGTAAGTGTTCTAGTAGTGATAGTGAAAGTTCTTCAAGTGATGTTGGAAATGAGATGTTGTTCCTAACAGAAAAAGAAGAAGAAAAGAAACATAGATTTGTCCTTATGAAATGTTTTAGATGTGGAAATTTTGGACATCTTGAGGATGATTGCACAAATGATGGATTGATTTCTAGTTATACTATGTATGAGGATGCTTCAAAAAATTGTAAGGAAGATCTTTGTATGGCTTTAGAAAAGGGTAGCACCTCTAGTGATAAGAAATCTGAAAAAGTCATTGATGTTTCAAAAGGCAAACAAATAGAGGAAGTTATAGAGGATGGTGAAGTAGATCTTGAAGCTGAACTTGTTAGTGCTCTTAGTGCTTTGAAAAAGGAAAGAAAGAAGAATGCTAGACTCAATGATAAATTGGATGAATGTTGTATTGAGAGAGATGAGCTTATAGAAAGTCTTGACTTCTCTATAGCTAAGACACAGAAACTTAAGGATAAGTTAGAGTCTAAGGTTCTTGAGTGTAGAGAGTTGGAACAGAAAGTGGCTTCCTTGAAAGAGGAAACTAAAGAGTACAAGGAGAAGCTTTACGAGGTTTGAAGATAGCACCAAAAAGGTAAAGTCAATCATCAAAGATCAAAGAAGGACAACAGATAAAACAGGTCTTGGTTTTGGTAAGAAACACATGGAACAGGTTGGCGACTCTGGGGAATCTAGAAAGAGATTTCGAAAGGAAGAGAGTTCTGATGAGGAAAGTACTTCAGAAAAAGAGTCCTTGAGTGATAGATGCACAGAATCAGAAAATAGGAATCAAAAAAAGGGGAGAAAGTTTACAGGACCTAAGAGGTCAAATCAAGGAAAGTTTAATGGCAGATGTTTTGCTTGTCACAAGTTTGGTCACATGGCTTCACATTGCATGACTCAAGTGAGGAAGGTAAATGACAGATTCCGAGGTGGTAATTTCTTTCAAGGGTATTGCTACTCTTGTAAATAGTTTGGGCACAAGGTTGTTTATTGCAAGGCTAATAACAGGAACAGGGTTGGTCAGAACAGATGGAGTCAAAGATCAGGTATGCCTCAAAGAAATAACATTGTTAGTTGTTATAAGTGCAACAATGAAGGTCACATAGCTAGACAGTGTAGAGCTGAAATTCCAAGGTACAGGAATAGGAACATGGGTATGAACAGGCACAAGAATCAAGACATGGATAAGAACAGGAATGATAACAAGAACAACAACAGTGACATGAACAGGAACAGGAATATGGACAAGGAGAACAAGAGAAGACATGGTAAGGCAGCTATAGACACTGATGAAGATCAGTGCCTAATGGGAGTTTTACTCCCACCCCAGAATTAATCACCTCAACAGGAGGTGGGGGAGGGACTAAGCTAAGAGGCTCATTCTTAGTCCCAAGCCCCAAAGGTGACCCTTTGCCATTGATGACAAAGGGGGAGAGATATGAGTAAGGGGGAGAGCCTCAAGTCAGGGGAGCTGATTTCTATACAGAAATTTTGAGTTTCAGTGTTGTTGAGAAGCATGGTTTGCCATCAATGACAAAGGGGGAGATTGTTGGCAATTTTGGGTTTGAGATCCTAGCTTCTTGTCTATGAGTTGTCATTGATGTCAAAAGGAACTGGCATTAATGTCAAGAGGATTTATTGGCTTCAAAGGTTGAAGATTCCAAAGAATATTTTCTAGAAGATTTCGAAGAGATTCCATGTGGCAGATGAAAAGGTTTTTATCAAAACCATGGCAGGTTTAAGGGTTTTTATTAAAACCAGGTGGATGCATTAAGGGTTTTTCTCAAAACCACTCTCAACTTAATGCAAAGGCTGGAGACACTTATTAATTAAATAACTTAATTAATAAAACCTTTTTAAGGTTTTTTAATTAATTATTTATTTGATTTAGTGATTAAATTATTTTAATAATTTAATGGGTTCTCCACCTAAGGTCTAAGGTCTAAAAGACCTTTGATTATTTTTTAAATAATCAAAAGGGTTTCATAAACCCTAAAGTTGTTTCGAAGGTGCCAAAATAATATTAATTCGAAAAGTTTGAATTATCCTCCCGTCGACGTCGTGCATAGCATGGAAGTTTGGCTATATAAGCCATAACCTATAGTCCAAAGCAATGGTGTGAAAGAAATTCGAATTGCGCAAAGGTTGGGAAGTAAAAGCTACGGCTATCATTTTTTTGCCACGTTTATCCACCGCCAAAGGGTTAAGGAGAAGGAGACTCTTGCTAGCCTTCAAGCTAGCATCGTTGGCCTAGTGGCAATGACTATTCTACGAAGGCGCTTGAAGGGAGGTCAAGCGTTCGACTCCCGCCGTGGAGTGTGAGAAGAGTTTTTGCGCTCCGATTTTTTCGGAGGCACTATTGACCCGCGATTTTCGGAAGCATTTTTTTGGTAAGGTTTTTTAAATAAAATCTGCATTTTGTTAAAGAAGAAGTGGTTGGGCAGATTTATTTAAAATTATTTTTAAGGTTAAATGCTTCTTTGGAGATATAAGGTTGATAGTGTGTGGTTGAGATTTTTGGCTTGATTGTTGAGTGAGATTTGCTTAGAAGCTATTATTCCTTGAGCATGGTTTAATTAATTTGGAGAAATAAGGTGTAAAAGGATATATTGTTTGTATGCTTTATATTTTTTGGTAGTTGACTTCTAAGGATTGGAGTCATAAGGTGTTTTATGGAATAAATATTTTTGTGGTTACTTTTATGATCTAACCCTAACTTGGTGGCAAAGTTGAGGGTGGTGTTGGTAACGGGTTGAAGAACTATTCTCTTCTTCCTCAAACAAAGGTATGGGCAACTTCTTCCATGTATATTGTTGATGGTGTATTTTCTGAAATTGAGTTTGGAGTGAAAAGGTTGTCTACTAGGTATTCTTGTTGGTGTAAATCCCATTTTCTGGATATTGAAGATTGTTTATGCATTAAAATCATTGATGAGTTTTTTGGGTGAATGCATAATTCTGGTTGAGGAAGAGGAAGCATTTTTGCACTAGGGTTTATGTTAGTAAGTCTTGCTACTTGCATTGAGTTGGTGAAACCCTTAGTTGGCTGTTTTGAGATTGATGGTTGAGTTGCTTCCATAGAGGTTGTTTTGATCAAGTTAATGCTTTACTTGATACATGATTTGGGCTTACTCCATTGAGATTGATTTGAGCAAGTTATTCTTTGCATTGGTGATTTATGTTGGTGGTTGTTTTGTTCAAATATCTTTGGAGGGAAAAGGATGTCTACTAGTTTCCTTTTCATGTAGTGATTGGTTGAATGCTTCAAGGTTAATGTTGAGTTGAATGATGTTGGTTAAACCTTGTCTATAAGCATTGTTGTTAAAGCCCTAATTGGTTGAGAAAAGATATTGGTTGTGGAAAGAACATGAGTATCATTGTTATATGAGATATTGCATGGTTGGCAATTGTTGGGTTGTGTTTCATGTTCTTGAGAAAAGCATACTACATCTATCTTATTCTTTTGAGATTGAGATTGAGTTGAGATTGAGATTGGGAGTTAAGTATAGAACATATTGAGTCTCTAACAATTCTCTTTATGTTTCTATGAGATTTGAGATTGAGATTGGGAGTTAAGTATAGAACATATTGAGTCTCTAACAATTCTCTTTATGCTTCTATGAGGTTGATGAATCACATTGGGTCTCTAACAATTCTCTTTGTGGGTTCATGCTAAGCAAGTTTTTCTTGATGAACTTGTGAGCTGATTTGGACAAGTTCTAGTGAAGACTTGTGAGCTGATTTGGACAAGTTCTAGTGAGGACTTGTGAGCTGATTTGGACAGGTTCTAGTGAGGACTTGTGAGCTGATTTGGACAGGTTCTAGTGAGGACTTGTGAGCTGATTTGGACAGGTTCTAGTGAGGACTTGTGAGCTGATTTGGACAGGTTCTAGTGAGGACTTGTGAGCTGATTTGGACAAGTTCTAGGGAGGACTTGTGAGCTGATTTGGATAGGTCCTAGCAGAGGACTTGAGGACAGAGTTGAAGTGGTTCTTTGAGAAGAACCTGAGGATAATTTTGACAAGTCTTTGAGAAGGCTTGTGTGCAGCAGAGATTGATTTGTTCAAGCTTTATGAGTTGAGCTTGGGACAGATCTGATAGAGTGAGGAAGACTTGTGCTGGACCGACTGACTATGTTTAGTACAGGTTGATGAGTTGTTGTGGAGGTGATCAGTGAGGACAGAGGTCTCTTGAGGCTGAGCATTGAGGATAGGAGGTCTTCTATGGAAAGGAGTTCCACGTGCTAGCGGAATAAGAGGTAGGTGATCTTCTAAAGTATCATTTCTAGAGCTGAGGGGAAGGATTCTCCTTTGGGTAGGAGGCTCATAAATTCATGAGGAGGGGAAGGATTCTCCTTTGGGTAGGAGGCTCATAAATTCATGAGGAGGGGAAGGATTCTCCTTTGGGCAGGAGGCTCATAAATTCGTGAGGAGGGGAAGGATTCTCCTTTGGGCAGAGGCTCATAAATACTTGAGTAGGGGAAGGTTTCTCCTTTGGGCTGAGGCTCATAAACATTGTAATTGGGAAGGATTCCCAAAGAACTTTGAGAAAGCTTTTTAGAGAAAAGTTTTGTGGATGTAGCCCATGTTGGGTGAACCACGTTAAAATTGGTGTCTCATTGTGTGTTGCTTTATGCATTGCTTTGATATTGCTATTGGTTCATTGCTTTGCGAAGTTGAAGTTAAATAGAGAAAGTAAAAAGAGGTCTTATACTGTTCACCCCCCCTCTCAGTATAAGCTTGTGTTCCTCACAAAAACCCTATTGCTAGTATACCCCCACTTAGCATCCCTTTGTCTTCCACTCCATATCTAGTCTCCCAGTCATTGGTTACCAATAAACTAGTTCCTACCTCCATCCCCTATACTTCCTTGATGTTTAGTTCTTTCACGTCTATCACCAACGCATTTACATTTCTTGGACCCTCTGCTACTACCTCTTCTTTCATCACTATATCTACTGCAATCCTTGATCCTATCCGACCTTCATCCCCATAAACCTCCACCATAGTGATAATGTCTGTTGATATTCCACTACCTAATCCTATGCCCTCAGTCACCGCTATCCAAACCCCAACATTTCCCAAAGTAAGCATAGTTGCTACCTCATCAACTTCTATCCCATCTAATAAAATCCAGCCTCAATGTGCTCTTTTATCCTATGTGGTATTTTTTGGAGTGTAGGAGCCACTATAAATAGAGCTAGAGGTCCTCCAAGAGCACCCAATTATGGAGAGAATATACCAAGCGTAGCAAATTTCCTCAAACTGGCTGAAGGGCCAAAAAATAAATGGTACACTAGCTCCTACTCAGGTAGAGAAAAGGGCCATCTTCAACCCAAAGAGGATGGAGGTCTAGATGGTGCAAAAAGTACCTAATATCCATAATTCACTAGGGGAGATGGTGCCCACAAATTATTCTTACCACATAGTTATTGAGGACCTGAGGATGAAAAACATAGCAGAGAAGATGGACAACATCTAGATAGAGATGGGCTCCATATAATTTCATAGGGAGAACTATAAGGAGCACTTATTTTAAGTCAAAGCTAATAATGTGGAGCTAGAGTAAGCTCTAACATAAGCGAGAGCCCAACTAAAGATGGTATGAATCTGCATGATGGCAACATCACACAATTGGTTTGGAGGAAGAGGTGGGCAAATATAAAGAAGTAACCAAACAACACCTCAAGGTGTGTATGTAGGTGGAGAGCCAGGTACAGGTTTTAAATACCCAAATTCAAGAACTATAGGGAAAATTGATAGAAAAGGAGATGCAGGTGGTTGTCTTTACTAAGGAATGCATCAAAGAAATTTTCTACAACTTCCTGATCGATTTCTAGGCTAAGGCTTTGAAGGTAGTCATAGTTATGATATTCATGTGGGAAGTACAGAAGGTAGTTGTTCTTGGTGGGCCAGTTATCAAAGCCATAAAGGAATACATGGACTACTAGTTAGATATTGCCATGCAGATCAAGAAATTGGAGAAGATAGAACTCCACGTAACTCCCATGAGCCCATTGGCTCAATATTGGGCTACTGCAAAGATCACCCTGTGATATTATTTCATAAATATTGAATTGACTAGAGAAGCTCAAAAATTGTGGGATGTGTTCGAGTAGGAGAGGGTTACTTCATTGATCCATTTTGAGACCCTTACACAAATGAAATTTTCTAGCTTCACTGATGATGAGGGTAGTATTTTTCCCTATGAGGAGTTAAAGGATATATGGGCTGCCTTCGCAAATAACACCTCTAATATTGACAGTTGGGGAGACCCCATCATAGAGAAACAAGTAATGCCCTTGATGACAAAGTATGTATGGATAGAGACCTCTCTATTGTAGCTTAGCCAAAGAGCTACCTTTGCTAGCATAGACCAGGTTGAAACATTTCGATACCTGGTCAAGGAGCTTGGAAACTACCCATCGTTCCTTCTAGATTCTTGGACTGAGGTATAGGTATTTTATGAATATGTTTATAAATACCCTCTAAAATTGAAGCACCTCTAGCAACAAGAGGAAGAAGGATGCAGAGAAGAATATGATAGGAACCAAGGTGAAGTTGATAAAGAGAAGGAGACCCTCAAGAGTAGTAAGATAAGGAAGAAGAGAGAGAGAGGTTGGAGGAAGAAGCAAGTATTGATAGCAAGCACTCCAAAGAAGTTAAAATCAGCGATGACTCTGATCCTAAAGGATAAAGGCTTGGTATCATCACATTGAGGCAAGCTTAATTCCCCACAAGCTATCAAAAATGTTGGCATCTCTGCCACATTCAAATTTTTTGTAAAATTTTGTTTAAATTCTAAAAGTGCTTTTCTTCTTCGAAGCTCACTATAAAAATTCTTGCTGCCATTTCTCTTTTGTAAGAACTTTTTTCTAGGTTTTCTTTTCATACAAGTCAAAGAATGAAAAAATATCATTTTCACTCAGCATGCAATCAATTTTTTTGGTTTATATTTTATCATTTCGATGAAGCGAAGGCCAGGTTTTACCAAGCATTCGTAGCAAGAGTTATTTCATGCAAAAAATATGTACAACACTCCTTATGATAGGTGCATGGATGAAAAAATTAAGGTATTCTATGCCCACATTCCAACAAAGGCCCCTTTGCAGCTACAAAGGATCATTTCAGGAAATATGAAGAGCAAAAACCCTTTTTGGGATATTTAAAAACACAAGCTTATACTGAGAGGGGGGTGAACAGTATAAGACCACTTTTTACTTTTCTTTCCCAAATAATATTATGCAATATATCAATGGCAATATCAACAATAGTAATAAAAGCAATGCACAAATCACCATACACAATAGAGACACCAATTTAATGTGGTTCACCCAATGTGGGTTACTCCATGGGGAAAATATTTCACTAAACTTTTCTCAACAATTATCTTGGGAATCCTTCCCTATTACAATTTTTATGGACCTCTATCCAAAGGAGACACCAATCCCCTAATCAAATTCATGGATCTCTATCCATAGGAGACACCAATCCCCTAAGCTGATTTGTGGATCTCTATCCATAGGAGAACTCCTCCTCTACTCTGGCTAGTGATCCTCTAGAAGACTACTGCCTCCACTACACTGGCTTATGGATCTCTCTCCACTAAAGACTCTTATCCTCACTCAAAAGACCTCTATCCTCACTACCCTAGCTAATGGATCTCTATCCACTGGAGACTACTATCCTCTGCTCTATCACCTCCAAAGCTTGCTCTCAACTCTATCTCAAATCTACACTAAACACAATCCTTTGGTCTAGCACAAATCTACTCAATATCTATCTTAAATCTGCACTAAACATAGTCCTTCGATCTAGCACAAATTTTCTCAATCTCTATCTCAAATTTGTACTAAAACAGTCCTTCGATCTAGCACAAATTTGCTCAATATCCTTGATCTACACTAAACATAGTCCTTCGGTCTAGCACAAATCTGCTCAATCTCTATCTCAAATCTGTACTAAACATAGTCCTTCGGTCTAGCACAAATCTGCTCAATCTCTGTCTCTGATCTGGCACAAATCTAGTCCTCAAATCTGCACCAAAATCTATCCTCAAATCTGTCCTCAAGCCTTAACACAAAGATTGATCCAATCACAAATCAACTCTGCTAGATCTATCCCAAACCTTAACTCAAGGTTTGAACAAATCAATCAATCAACTCTACTCACAAGTCTTCTCAAAGACTTACCTCAAATTTGTCCACAAGTCCTCTCAAGAACTTGTCCAATATGCTCAACAAGTCTTCACCAAGACTTACCTCAAATTTTCTCAACAAGTCCTCACTAGAACTTGTCCAATATGCTCAACAAGTCTTCACCAAGACTTACCTCAAATATGCATTGTAAGCTTCCACAAAAGCTTACTCAACTCAACTCAATATTTTACAGAAAACCTTTTCAATCACACAAACAAGTTTCACACATAATTCTTGTTTGACTTCAAAAACATATAGAGAATGGTTAGAGACTCAATATGTTTCACCCTCACAAAATACTCACAAAACTCAACTTGATCTCTTCCAAAAAACCTCTTCAATCTCACAAAAAAATTTCACTCAGAATTTTGTTTAATCATAGAAACATATAGAGAATGGTAAGAGACTCAATATGTTTCACACTCAATCACTTTCAATCTCTTTTCCAAAATAGTAAAGAACAATTTGTTTCACAGAACTTGAACTATCACTCCAATACTTTCAATCAACTATGCTCAATCAACTTCACTCAACCAATCACTCAATGAAACACAACTTGCTTACAAGCCTTAACCAAATGTTTCACAATGCTTTCAACAACTCACACTATGGAACTCAACCTTGACTCAAGATGATTCCAAATTCACATAACAATGATACTCATAGTATTTTCACAAACCCTAATAAAGATAGTTCTCAACTTCACATAACAATGATACTCATGATATTTCATAAACCCTAATCATGCACATGAAGGCTCACTCAATATTTCCAACAATGCTTATCAAAAAAGGTTTCTAGCATCAACTTTCATTCCAAAAACCCACATCAATCAACATTGGATATCTCAAAACCAAACTCAACAATGCTTATCAAACAATCCTTTTCACTCCAACTTAGCATTCACAACATCCAATCCAACAATATTTCACTCACAAGGAAGATGTGCCCATACCTTTTGTTTGATGAAGAATTGACCTCAAAACCTGTCTCAATCACAATTACCCTCTTTGCCAATCTCAAAGGTTAGGTAGCAAAAACCTTCTCAAAATTTCATTCAAATATTCCCTCAAAATATTTCACCATACAAAACTTTTAATCTCAATTACACCTTATAATCTCCACACTTAAAAATGATTAGCAAAAATTAAACAACAATTAATTTTCTTCATTCACCTTATTACTCCTTCCAAATTTAATCATCAAAATCACAATATAAAATTTAATTTTCATAAACCTTATATCTCCCTCCTAACATAAAAACCTCATGCCAAATAAAACCTTAGGATAAAATTTAATTTAAAAATTAAATACCTCTTTTGCCCTCGATGGGATTCGATCCCCCACTATGCTACCACCAACGCCCTAGCCGTGGCTCAACTTTCATGTGAGCTAGGCGCTCACCTTGGAAGGCAAAAGCACCTTGTGCACTTTGTCTTCTCTGTTGGGCGCTCAAAACAAAAACAACCACCACAAAACACTATCGTCGGGATTCGATCGTGGGTCCTCCCGCCTTGCAAAGTCTCAACACACAACCGCTTGTCGCTAGCCCAACCACACGGTTGGTTATGAGGCTTTAAGCCTCCCTCCTTTTATCCTTCGATGGCCACCAAATAAAACAAAACTTATCTTTTTCCTTGCACGCAAATCATGAAAATCGTAGGCTCTCAAATGTGAATCAATCGAAGGTAAGTTCTAAGTCAACCAATGCACATGGTATTTATACCATTGTGCCATCTCCCTTTGGACGTCGATGGAGGGGGAAACTTCGTATGATGTCGGTGCTTAATAAATAAATCTTTGCCCTTATAACCCTAACCTTAGGGTTAATTAAATTAAGTTATAAATTAATTAATAATAAAATTATTATAATTAATTTATAATTAATTTAATAACTTTAAGGTTAATTAAATTAAATTATAAATTAATTTATAATGAAATTATTATAATTAATTTAACCACTTTAGGTCTTACCATTAGACCTTTAATATTATAATGAAATATTATAATATTATTTTTCTTGGGCCTTCCTATTGCTCCTTTAGACCTTATCTGACCACCTTGAATATTATAATAGGAGATATTATAATATTATTTCCCTTAGGCCTAGAAGCAATCTTTCTCTTGCACTACTTACTGAAACTGACTCTTGACATCCTTCCTTTTGCACTGCTCACTGAAATTGACTCTTGACATCAATGACAACAAACCTTGCTCATATTTCCAACAATCTCCCCCTTTGTCATTGATGGCAACCCATTTACCTTTTACCATTTCCTTTACTTATTTTTGTTCTGCTCCCCCTAAGAAACTACTCCCCCTGATTGAATGCTCTCCCCCTAACTCAAATCTCTCCCCCTTTGTCATCAATGGCAAAGGGCCACCTTTGGGGCTTGGGGATAAGAATGAGACTCTTAGCTTAGCCCCTCCCCCACCTCCTCTTGAGGTGGTTAATTTTGGGGTGGGAGTATCTCTACTCCCATCATACACTGATCTTTACCTTTGTCCACCTTCTTCCTCAACTGATCCTTCTGATTCCTCTGATTGTTCTTGTTCTTGCTTGTCTATGGAAGTTTTGCTCTACACCACTTTGCTGTATGCCCAACATTATTGCACTTATAACACTTAATGTTGTTATTCCTTAAAGGTGCAAATGTCTTGGGGTTTCTCCTGGTGAAGCCATATCCATTCCTATCATGAACCCTGTAATTTACTGCCTTGTGACCAAACTGATTACAAGAGTAGCAATACCCTTGAAAAATATGCATGTTTCTAAAATTCCCATATTCTTGTCTTTCATGTGTCCTGCACTGTGTAGCCTTGTGCCCAAACCTGTGACATGAGAAGCATCATCCATTGAAACTACCTTGCCTTGACCCCATTGGTCTCTTAGTCTCTTCTACCCTGTGTTGTTTCTTGTTCCATCTGTTCCTCATTTGTGCATTGTTCCTTTCCTTTTTGAACTTTCTATTGTTCAACTCTTCCTCATAAGTATCACTTTCTCTTACACTCTCTTCTTATGAAGCTTCTTCTTTCTTGGAGCTTGAGATTGACTCCTCTCCTTGTTCTCTTTGTACCTGTTCAAAACCAAGTCCTATCTTGTTTTATGAAGATCTTTGTACCTTGATAATCTTATCCAAGTTCTTTGAGCTTCTCCCAAACCTGTGTAGCTTGTCTTTAGACTATTTTACTTCCTTCCTTAGTGAAGCTACTTCATGCTCTAATATTTCACATTCTAAAACCTTAGCCTCTAACCTCTCTTTAAACTTCCTTGTCTTGGCTATTGAGTTGGTTAGATCTTCTATAAGCTTTCCTTTCTCTTCATCACATTCTTGAAATTGAAGCTTGAGTTTTGAGTTCTGCTTTCTTACCTTCCTTAATGCATCAAGGGCATAAATAATCTCACCCTCAAGATCAACTTCTCCTTTCTCTGATTCTTCCTCTATTTGTTTTTCTTTTGAATTATCTTCGTTCTTTTTTATTTATTTCCACTAGAAGCACTTCCTTCTTCTTCTATTGCCATAAGAAGACTTTCTTCTTCTGGACCTTCACTAGCATCCTCATATTCATCATCACTGAAATAGAATCCATTCCTTGTACAACTATCTTCAAGATGACCAAAGTTACCACATCTAAAACACTTGAGGATTATTGGTGACCTTTTTCTAACCACTCTTTTTTCTTCTACCATAAATAGAATTTCATCTTCATCATTATTTGAGGAACTTTCATCACTATCACTTGAACTCTTACCTACCTTGTCTGCATAGAAAATCTTCTTATACCTTTGGAAAAATTTCTTTCCTTGCTTGCCTTGTCCATCCTTTATTTTCTTTTGGTACCTGTGTTTTCCTATTTCCCTATTCTTATGATCCTATTTTTCTTCATTATTGCTATTTCCAGCCTCTGGACAATCAGATGAATAGTGACCATATTTTCCATAATTGAAACATCTAACTAATTTCATACCTTTATTCTTTCTTGAGTCCTTGTTCCTTCTGCCATAATTTGCTTCTTCATCATTGGATGACTCATTGCTTGAATTTGACTTCTTACCCTTTGTCTTCTTAGTAACTTTAAAGGTTGCTTCTTTCTAGGGAATAGGTTCCTCTTTTATTCTCATCTCAAAAGCTATGAGAATTCCATGTAACTCATCCCTTGTCAAAAGTTCAATATCTTTTGACTCTTCTATAGCTAAAATATTTTCACTATACCTCTTTGGGAGTGACCTTAAAATCTTATCACAAACATCCATTTCTTCAACTTTAAGCCCAAGTCCTTGCATGGAGTTAAAAACCTCATCCACACGAAGTAGATATGCAACAATGTTTTCCTCTTCCTTCATATTTAGGTCTTCAAATTTTCTCTTGTAATTTTGCAACTTTACCCTTTTGACCTTTTTGTCTCCCTCATATATACCTTTCAATTTATCCCAAATTTCATTTTTTGATGTGCAATTAATAACCTTTATAAACTCTGTTTCTTGCAAACCCTTTAAAATTCAATTCATTGCCTTTGAATTATTCAAATGTAGGAGCTTACCATTCTCAATTGCTTCCCATATTTCATTTCCAAGTGCCATTAGGTGAATCTTCATTCTCATGCTCCAAAGTACATAATTGTTCCCATAAAATAATGGTACTAAATTCCTTGAAGATACATTCTAAGAATCCATATGTGTTCTTGAGATATTTTCCTCTAATTTGTTAAACTCTTCTAAAGGAACCCGCTCTGATACCAATTGAAGAACACAAGCTTATACTAAGATGTTACTTTTCTTTCCCTAAAAATATTATGCAATATATCAATGGCAATATCAACAGTAGTAATCAAAGCAATGCACAAATCACCATACACAATAGAGACACCAATTTAACGTGGTTCACCCAATGTGGGCTACTCCACGGAGAAAAAATTTCACTAAAATTTTCTCACAAATTCTCTTGGTAATCCTTCCCTATTACAATATTTATGGACCTCTACCCAAAGGTGACACCAATCCCCTAATAAAGTTCATGGATACCTATCCATAGGAAACACCAATCCCCTGAGCTAATTTATGAATCTCTATCCACATGAGAACTCCTTCTCTTTTGCTTTGGTTGGTGATCCTCTAGAAGACTACTACCTCCACTACTTTGGCTTATGGATCTCTCTCCAGTTAAGACTCTTGTCCTCACTCAGAAAACCTTTGTCCTCTCTACCATGGCTAATGGACCTCTATCCACTGCAGACTACTATCCACTATTTTGTCACCTCCAAAGCTTACTCTCATCTCTATCTCAAATCTGCACTAAACACAGTCCTTTGATTTAGCATAAATTTTATCAATCTCTATCTCAAATCTACACTAAACATAGTCCTTCAGTCTAGCACAAATTTGCTCAATATCTGTCTCAAATCTGTACTAAAAAAATTCCTTTAGTATAGCACAAATCTACTCAATCTCTGTCTCTAATCTTCTCTAAACATAGTCCTTTAATATAGCACAAATCTGCTCAATCTCTATCTCAAATCTGTACTAAAAAGTCCTTTGATCTAGCACAAATTTGTTCAATCTCTATCTCTGATCTGGCATAAACCTATCCTCAAATATACACCAAAATCTATCCTCAAATCTATCCTCAAGCCTTAACACAAATCTTGATCTAATCACAAATCAACTCTGCTAGATTTGCCCAAAGCCTTAACACAAGATTTGAACAAATCAATCAATCAACTCTACTCACAAGTCTTCTCAAAGACTTACCTTAAATCTATCCACAAGTCCTCTCAAGAACTTGTCCAATCTACTCAACAAGTCTTCACCAAGACTTACCTCAAATATGCTCAACAAGTCCTCACTATAACTTGTCCAATCTGCTCAACAAGTCTTCACTAAGACTTACCTCAAATCTGCATTGTAAGCTTCCACAAAAGTTTACTCAACTCAACTCAATATTTTACACAAAACCTTTTCAATCACAAAATTTTTTTACATAGAATTTTTGTTTGAGTTTAGAAACATAGACTCAATATGTTTCACCCTCACAAAATACTCACAAAACTCAACTTGATCTCTTCCAAAAAACCTCTTCAATCTCACAAAAAAATTTCACTCAGAATTTTTTTTAATCATAGAAACATATAGAGAATGGTAAGATACTCAATATGTTTCACACTCAATCACTTTCAATATCTTTCCCAAAATAGTAAAGAACAATTTGTTTTACAGAACAGTAACTATCACTCCATTTATTTTTGTCAATTATGCTCAATCAATTTCACTCAATAAATCACTCAATGAAGCACAAATTGCTTACAAGCCTTAACCAAATATTTCACAATGCTTACATTGGAATTCAAGAATTATCACTAGAATCACTTCAATTGCTTCTAGGTTTACCATATTTTATGACCAGTAGAGTGGTATGCCCTTCAAGTTTCTAATTCCTAGTTTCTATATAAATCTTATGCATTGGTTCCTTTCCTTTAGTGCTATGTGTGCTTTTCCCTGGTCGATATGGGCATTGGTTAGCAAAGTGTGCTCCTCGACAATGATAACATCCATCCTTGAGTCCTTGTTTCTTTTTCATCTTCTTATCTTCATATTTAATTGCTGGAATAGGGTCTTGTGGCTTCTGTGAAGGGGGTTTAGAATCATTGGGTTTTTGGCCTTTCTTATAAAAGTTATTTTTTTTTGAATTTACATGGTGGAATGAGTAATAAAATTTCTTTTTAAACTTCTTTGGGCCTCCATAAAATTTCTTCCCTGGATTTTGGGGATTTTTAGCCTTCTATTCTTGCTTAGCCTCCCACTTTACAAACCCGTTGCTATTCCTCTCCTTAAAATCCTATCATTCCTGATCAATCAAAGTTTCATATTTGTAACAAAAATGTGACTCTGCTTTCTTTGCCAAGTCATATGTCTTTTGCAACAACTTAGGTTCCTACATCTCTACATCATGCTTCAACCTTGATTTCAAATAATGCGTAAACTTATGAATATGCATTTTATTTTTATATGTGGGTACATATTTTAGCAACTTTACTAGCTTCCTATAGTATATCTCCATTGAGTTGTTTCTTTGCCTTAGACTAGCGAACTCAAATTTTAGAGCATAGAAATGCTCCGTGAGTAACTTCTTCTTGAAGATGTCTACAAATTGTTTCCATGGAATGTCTACCGAATCTATTTTTGTTTCTTCATAATAATTTTCCCACCAATCTAGGGCAGCTCCTTCAAGGTAGATAGTGGACCAAACTATTTGGGTTCCTAAAGAATATCCTTTTACTATAAAGAAAACTTCTAGCTCCCTTAACCAAGCCAGCTGCATCCCCCTCTCCTCCATCAAACTTGGAGATAAAAACATTCTTTAGGTCTCTTACCATCTCCTTCTCTAAGAGGGTTCTTTCTTGCTTTTGTTTTGCTATCAGTACCTCAACCTGGTTGACTTTGAATCTCTAGCCTACAAATTTTGATTTATCATATTTTCCAACACTTGCCTTAATTGGTCTTGTAATTCAGCAACTATAGTAGTAAGTTCTTCTATTTCCATATAAGGATTTCCTGGATCCTCCTTCTAGATCTCTTCTTTGACATTACTTTGTTGATTATGTCTATGTGGAGGCCTCTATGTGTTGGCCTTAGGTGGCATCTTGATCTGGTTCCAACCAAGAAGAGAATTAGATCCTAGTTTATTTGCTATTTCACTAATTATCAACCACATTACATAATTCTTTCTTGCCAATCATTAGAAATCTAGTTAGTATAAGGTTCCAATTTTATGATGTAACATTGACACCAAATCTCATACTAAGATAACACAATGTTCATCTCCCCTTACGACCAATTCCACTTATATTCTAAATGAGTAGAGACTAGGTTATTCTAGCTCTCTTTTGCTTAACCTTAAGTAGGCTTTCATTGGACATACCCGAATTCCTTTTTGCACATAAGAAGCTCTATACCCTTGAAACTAGAGATTTTATACCAAATGTAACAACCCACGAACACGAAAACAATAAAAACACACAATAGAAAAAAAAATCACATCATTTTTTTTATCAAGGAGAAGGATTCATAAATCCCTATCCAACCTTAGACCAACTTAATGTTTGACATCCCCTAAGTTTCTCAAGAACCATACCACATGAGATTCCCCTCACACAAGTTCATTCTACGTAGGCCTATCTCATGTCATGCATGTAAGTCCATCCATATCACCATTCTTGATGAGCTAGACTTACCACCCTCAATCATTGGAAGGTATACACACATATCCATACCACACACAAACCATTATGTGTGGGCATGCTACGTATATTGTGAGTTAAGCTATCAATATCATCCTTTGAAAAGCTATATTAAATCTTGGTATGAACTTCTAAACCTAGATAACCCATCTCCCTAAGGGGGTGTTAAGCCCTTAGGTCATCCTCTAAGTTCACCTAGAACTTACAACTCTCTTTTTTATATTTTAAAAAATGCATAAGAACACCAAGGAGGAATCTAGATACTAAATCTATAAAAACAAGCATGAAAATTCATAGAAAAGAACCATGCGATATCAATTAAATAACATTACAATAAAAAGGGGAAATATATATAATATTAAACAATGCTCATTTAATCTATTGGGGAAATATCCCCACAAATCTATTTTGTTGCATGATCAAGCAAGAAGTAAGGTAGAGAGCAAAATTGCAAAATAGTCCATCTCCCGAATTTAGTCCTCCTGCTATTCCATCGATCAAGTGAGGATAGTAGGGTATTAGGACACTCATGGATCCATATAGACATGCTTCTAATGCATTTACTCATTTATTTTACAAATTGTAACTATACAATTAACCCAATCAATTCAACTTACTAATGCATAGATATTATCATAGAACTTCCCTCTCTATGACCCCTCTCACCCACTTATGAGAGTCATCCTACCATGCATCCCACATTATGCTTTAAAAGATCTAACATTCATTTAACAATTAAAGTCCCATACCCCTAACTTTTTAAAGCACTGGGTCTTTCTTCTTATTTAAATCAAGCAACCATATTTTAGTTTGTATCACAAATATTTCTCCTCATTTCATAAAGTAAGGTCCCATACCCTCATTTCACAAAATGAACCATAACATAATATATTTCCCATTCCATTTCATAAAGAAAAGGTCCCATACTCTCATTTCACAAAATGAAACATAAATACATTAATTTTCATAAAACCCTCATTTATGAGAACCATAACATAATATATTTCCCATTCCATTTCATAAAGCAAGGTCCCATAACCTCATTTCACAAAATGAAACATAAATACATTAATTTCCATAAAATCCATTTCATTTCAATTCATTTCATAAATCAAGGTCCCATACCATCATTTCACAAAATGAACCATAACATAATATATTTCCCATTCCATTTCATAAAGCAAGGTCCCATACCCTCATTTCACAAAATGAAACATAAATACATTAATTTCCATTCTATTTTATAAAGCAAGGTCCCATACCCTCATTTTACAAAATGAACATGCATAATATAAATTAAATTAGAAGTCTACCACCAAGGGAACCTTCTCCTAAGATGAGCTTCCTACTCGACTAGAGCCTGTGAAGGATTTTTAACCACCATCCTACGGTACTAAGATGGTGCTTCTAATTCGCTAAGCATACAACCCTCCAAATTTGGGTGCACAACAAAAAAGAGCTATGCTCATCTAAGACCAAAATATTTCCTAACTTTAGCTCGACACGAGCTTTGATCGATCGCTACAACCTAGCTATAACATGGTATGAGCTTTTCTCGATCGCTTGAGAGCTTAACAAAGCTTGATGACAATGACGAGCTTTGCTCAACCACTACAAAGCTTAAACAAAGCTCAAAAATAGCAAAAAGCTTCACTCAGCCACTAAAAAGCTTAAACAAATCTTGATGACAACAATGAGCTTTTCTCAGTCGCTATAGAGCTTAACAAAGGTCAATGATAGCGACGAGCTTCGCTTGGACGCTATAGAGCTTAACAAGCTTGAAGATAGTGATGAGATTTGCTCAATTGCTACAAAGCTTAAACAAAGCTCAATGATAGCGATGAGCTTTACTCAAATGCTACAAAACTTAAACAAAGATTTATGATAGCAATGAACTTTGCTTGATCGCTACAAAGCTTAACAAAGCTCAACGATAGTGACGAGCTTTGCTTAACTGCTACAAATCTTAACAAAGCTTGACAACAAAGACGAGCTTTGCTCGACCACTATAGATCTTAAACAAAACTTTATGACAATGATGAGCTTAAATCGACCGCTATAGGGCTTAAAAAAAAGCTCCAAAAAAAATTTAAAATAATGACAAGCTTCGAGTACCAACCTATCGTCTGCTCTGCTGGATTCCGAGGGTCATCCGATCGAGTTAGCAACATCCACATTCTCGCTCCTTCACCTCCATTTATTTTCTCTACCCTTTTATATTTTTTGACCTCTCCTCCTTCCTTTTCCTTTCCTTCACTCCCCTTTCTCCTTGAATTCCATCTACCAACCACTGTTATTACTCCTACACCCTTTCGTTAGGTGGTAGAGGAGACATCCCTTTCTTGCATTTTCACCGCACTCCACATTGAATTATTTTACTTTACATATATGGAACCATATCCTCACTTATGATGCGGGCCATTCTTGTGTTAATGGAGCCATGATTTATTGCCAGCTAGGCTTTACTCCGGTTGGCCTGCCCATCCTTGAGATAAGCAATATAAATTTCATTGTCTCACTTTTTTTTTTAATCTTCTATTTAAGAATACATCCAATTAATTTAACGTAAATCTTACCATTTATTCAAATGAAGAGTCACCCAAATAAGGCATTCTTTCTTATACAAGAATAAATCTATTTATCCTTTAATTAAATTCACCATTTACTTAAAGGAATGACTATCTAAGACATTCTTAAATTTAAGAATAAATCTATTTATTTCTCAAAATAAATTTACCATTTTATTCAAATTAATGACTATCTAATACATTCTTTTACTTAAGAATAAATCTGTTTATTTCCCAAAATAAATTTACCATTTTATTCAAATGAATGACTATCTAAGACATTATTTTATTTAAGAATAAATCTATTTATTTTCCAAAATAAATTTACCAAGAAGCTATGAAGACAGTTCATTCTTTTCAAATTTTCCATTGCTAAGGTGAAGTGCTAAAGTAAAATATAAATAAATGTGAGCACAAACAAAGAGGGAGATATTTCCATGAATTTAATCACCCGTCTCTACCTCAAGAACTTGTGATAGCTACTAAGCCATATGTTTGGGGCTCAAGGTGGCTATTTATTAATGATTATCCCTAACTGAATGCATACCTATATGAAGGTATCTATCCTTCTTACCTTCGAGTTGTCATATCATCATTTATCCCAACCTCAAGTACCTTGTCTTCTATGGAGGACTCAAATTATTTCACTTACAAGGGCACCTGATCCTACACATTGGCAATTTGTTAGCAGTAAAATATCCTTCATTATCTAGTAATATTGCATAACTGCTTTATTACACAAAAACTGAGTATTGAAGCATCACTCTTAAATACATAATTTCTTCATTTCAAAAGTCCATATAGGAGGGTCATGATATCCTCCCCCACTAGGACTAACACCATCCTCGATGTTGTTGTTTCCCACTTTTTTTTAACATAGGTAATTGTAGCCAAGATACAAATTATTACAACAAAAAAAACAAAAATTGACTTTAAAGTTCATCAAACAAAAAAGGAAAATATTTTTTTTATATCCGCCACCTTCTCCCAAGTGGCATTTCTTTTAGAGAAACGGTCCCATTGGACCTTACACTGATCAAGGGTTCTATTCTGTATAGCCTTAGAACAGAATTCAAGAATTCTCACTGGCATCACTTCAATTGCTTCTGGGTTTATCATATTTTAAGACCAATGCAGTGGTCTGCCCTTCAAGTTTTTGATTCCCAATTGTAGCATAGATCTTATGCATTGGTTCCTTTCGTTTAGTGCTAGGTGTGTTTGGCCCTAGTTGGTATGGGCACTAGTTAGCAAAGTGTGCTTCTCAGCAATGATAGCATCCATCCTTGGGTCCTTTTTACTTTTCCATACTCTCCTCTTCATCCTTAATTGTTGGAATGGGGTCTTGTGGCTTCTGTAAAGGGGGTTTAGAATCATTGGGTTTGTGGCATTTCTTATAAAAGTTATTTTTAAAATTCTTTGGGCCTCCATTGAATTTCTTCCCTAGATTCTAGGTATTTTTAGCCTTTCGTTCTTGCTCAGCCTCCCACTTTACAAACCTATTGCTATTCCTATTCTTGAAATCCTACCATTCCTAATCAGTAAAGATTTCATATTTGTAACATAAATGTAACTCTACTTTCTTTTCCAGGTCATATGCCTTTTGCAACAACTTAGGTTCCTGCATCTCTACATCATGCTTCAACCTTGTTTGCAATCCATGGGTAAACTTATGAATCCATATCTTCTTGTTATAGTTGATTACATATTTTAGCAACTTTACTAGCTTCCTGTAGTATATCTCCATTGAGTTGTTTCCTTGCATTAGATTGGTGAACTCCTCAAATTTTAGAGCATAGAAATGCTTCGTGAGGAACCTCTTCTTGAATATGTCTACAAATGTTTTCCATAGAATGTCTATCGGATCTATTTTATTTTCTTCATAATACGTCTCCCACCAATCTACGAAAGCTCATTAAAGGTAGATAGTGGCCCAAACCATTTGGGTTCCCGAGGAATATCATTTTACTATAAATAAAAATTCTAACTCCTTTAACCAAGCCTCAACTACATCTCCCTCTAATTCTCCATCAAAATTGGAGATACAAACATTATTTAGATCTCTTACCATATCCTTCTCTAAGAGGGTTCTTGCTTGGTTTTGTTCTGTTGTTAGTCCCTCAACCTGGTTGACTTCCAAATCTCTAGCTTGTAAATTTTGATTCACCATAGTTTCCAGCACTTACCTGAACTGATAATGTAATTTAACAACTGTAGTAGTAAGTTCTTCTATTCCCATATTGGGATTTCCTAGATCCTCATTCTGGATCTCTTCTTCAACATTACTTTGTTGAGTCTATCTAGGTGGAGGTCTCTCTGTCCTAGTCTTAGGTGGCATCTTGATCTGGTTCCAACCAAGAAGAGAATTAGATCCTAGTTTATTTGCTATTTCACTAATTCTCAACCACATTACAGAGTTATTTCTTGCCAATCATTAGAAATCTAGTTAGGACAAGGTTCCAATTTTATGATGTAACATTGACACCAAATCCCATACTAAGGTATCACAACATTCATCTCCCCTTAGGATTGATTCCACTTAGATTCTAAATGAGTAGACACTTTAGGTTATTCTAGAACCATTTTTCTTAATCTTATGTAGGCTTTCATTGGACATACCCGAATCCCTTTTTGCACATAAGAAGATTTATACCCTTGAACCTAGAGCTTTGATACCAAATGTAACAACCCATAAATATAAAAACAATAAAAACACACAATAGAAAAAAGTTCATATAATTTTTTTTTATTAAGGATAAGGATTCATAAATCCTTATTCAACCTTAGACCAACTTAATGTTTGACATCCCCTTAGTTTCTCAAGAACCATACCACATGAGATTCCCCTCATGCAAGTTCATTTTGCGTAGGCCTGTCTCATGTCATGCATGTAAGCCCATCCATATCACCATTATTGATGAGCTAGACTTACCACCCTCAATCATTGGAAGTTATACATGCCTCTCCATACCACACACAAACCATTATGTGTGGCCATGCTACGTATATTACGAGTTAAGCTTTCAATATTATCCTCTAAAAAGCTATATTAACTCTTGGTAAAAACTTCTAAACCTAGATAACCCATCTCCGTAAGGGGGTCTTAATCCCTTAGGTCATCCTCTAACTTCACCTAGAACTTACAACTCTTTTATTATATATATATATATATTAAAAATCATAAGAACACCAAGGAAGAATCTAGATACTAAATCTAACAAAACAAGCAATTTAAACAAGCATGAACATTCATCGAAAAGAAGCATGCGATATCAGTTATTTAACATTACAATAAAAAGGGAAGACATAATATAATATTAAACAATGCTCATTTAATCCATTGGGGAAATCTCCCCGTAAATCTATTCTATTGCATGATCAAGCAAGAAGTAAGGTAGAGAGAAAACTTGCAAAGTAGTCCATATCCTGACTTTGGTCCTCCCACTCTTCCATAAATCAAGCGAGGATAGTAGGGGATCAAGACACTCATGGATCCAGATAGACATTCTTCTAATACATTTACTCATTTATTTTCCAAATTGCAACTATACAATTAACCCAAACAATTCAACTTTCTAATGCATAAATATTATCATAGAGTTTCCCTCTTTATGACCTCTCTCACCCACTTATGAGAGTCATCTTGCCATGCATCCCAAATTATGCTTTAAATGATCTAACCCTAATTTAATAATTAAATTTACATACCCCTAATTGTTTAAAGCACCGGGTTCTTTCTTCTTATTTAAATCAAGCAACCATCTTTTAGTTTGTATCACAAACATTTCTCCTCATTTCATAAAGCAAGGTCCCATACCATCATTTCACAAAATGAACCATAACATAATATATTTCCCATTCTATTTCATAAAGCAAGGTCCCATACCCTCATTTAACAAAATTAAACATAAATACATTAATTTTCATAAAACCCATACCATTTAGTTTCATAAAACAAGGTCCCATACCCTCATTTCACAAAATGAAACATAAATACATTAATTTTCATAAAATCTATTTCATTTCATAAAGAAAGGTCCCATACCCTCATTTCAAAAAATGAACCATAACATAATATTTTCCATTCCATTTCATAAAGCAATGTCCCATACCCTCATTTCACAAAATGAAACATAAATACATTAATTTCCATAAAATCCATTCCATTTCATTTCATAAAGCAAGGTCCCATATCCTCATTTCACAAAATGAACCATAACATTATATATATTTTCCATTCCATTTCATAAAGCAAGGTCCCATACCCTCATTTCACAAAATGAAATATAAATACATAAATTTCCATAAAATCCATTCCATTTCATTTCATAAATCGAGGTCGCATACCCTCATTTCACAAAATGAATCATAACATAATATATTTCCCATTCCATTTCATAAAGTAAATTCCCATACCCTCATTTCACAAAATGAAACATAAATACATTAATTTCCATTATATTTTATAAATAAAGGTCCCATATCCTCATTTTACAAAATGAACATGCATAATATAAATTAAATTAGAAGTCTACCACCAAGGGAACCTTCTCCTAAGATGAGCTTCCTACTCGACTAGACCCCATGGGGGATTTTTACCCACCATCCTATGGTCCTAATATGGTGCTTCTAATATGCTAAGCGTACAACCCTCCAACCTTGGGCACACAACAACAATGAGCTACGCTTATATAAGACCAAAATATTTCCTAACTTTAGCACAACATGATCTTCGCTCGACCGCTACAACCTAGCTACAACACGATATGAGCTTCGCTCAATTGGTACAGAGCTTAACAAAGCTTGATGACAGCAATGAGCTTTGCTCGACCACTATAGAGCTTAAACAAAGCTTGATGATAGTGACGAGCTTCACTTGGATACTATAGAGATTAAACAAAGCTTGATGATAGCGATGAGCTTCACTCGATCGCTATAGATCTTAACAAAGCTTGACGATAGCGACGAGCTTCGCTCAGCCGCTACAAATATTAAAAAATATCGACGATAGTGGTGAGCTTTTCTTGACTGCTATAGAACTTAAATTAAGCTTGATAATAGTGATGAGCTTCACTCAACCGCTATAGATATTAAACAAAATTTAACAATAGCGATGAGCTTTGCTCAACCACTATAGAGATTAAACAAAGTTCAACAACAACAACAACCTTCGCTCAACCACTATAGAGCTTAAACAAATCTTGATGATAGAGACAAGCTTAGCTTAGTCACTACAAAGCTTAACAAAGCTTGATGATAGCGATGAGCTTCTCTCGACCACTTCAAAGCTTAAAAAAGCTTGATGACAGTGATGAGTTTCATTTAGTTGCTACAAAGCTTAACAAAGCTCGACGAGTGACAAGATTTGCTCAGTCACTATAGATATTAAATAAATCCTGATTATAGTGATGATCTTTGCTCAACCACTACAAGGCTTACAAAAAAGCTTAAAAATAATGATGACCTTCGAGTACCAATCTATTTCCTCCTCTATTGGGTTCTGAGGTTCATCCGACCAAGTTAGAAACATTCACCTTCTCGTTCCTTCACATCCCTTTCTCTACTCTACCCTTTTGTCATTTTTGGCCTCTCCTCCTCCCTTTTCCTTTCCTTCACTCCCCTTTCTCCTTGACTTCCATCCACCAACCACTGCTATTACTCCTGCACCCTTTCATCAAGTGGTAGAGGAGATGCCCCTTCCTCTTATTTTCATCATTGTGCATTGAAGTCTTTTCCTTTACGTAGAGGGAACCATCCCCTCGCTTCTAATGGGGGCCATTATTGTATTAATGGAGCCATGCTTTCTTACCAGCTAGGCTTTGCTCTGGTTGGCCCACCCATCCTCGAGGTAAGCAAGATAAATTTCATTGCCTCTCTTTTATTTTTCTTTTTTTTTAATATTCTATTTAAGAATACGTCCAATTCATTTAACGTAAATCTTACCATTTATTCAAATGAAGAGTCACCCAAATAAGGCATTCTTTCTTATACAAGAATAAATCTATTTATCCTTTAATTAAATTCACCATTTACTTAAAGGAATGACTATCTAAGATATTCTTTTATTTAAGAATAAATCTATTTATTTCCCAAAATAGATTTACCATTTTATTCAAATGAATGACTATCTAAGACATTCTTTTATTTAAGAATAAATCTATTTATTTCACAAAATAAATTTATAATTTTATCAAATGAATGACTATCTAAGACATTATTTCATTTAAGAATAAATCTATTTATTTCACAAAATAAATTTACCAAGAAGCTATGAAGACAGTTCATTTTTTCAAATTTTCCATTGCTAAGGTGAAGTGCTGAAGTAAAAGATAAATAAAAGCACAAAAAAAGAGGGAGATATTTCCATTAATTTAGTCACCTGTATCTTCCTCAAGAACTTATGATAGCTACTAGGCCATCAGTCTAGGGCTCAATATGGTTATTAATTGATGATTATCCCTAACTGAATGCATACCTATATGAAGGTATCTATCCTTGTTACCTTCGAGTTGTCATATCATCATTTCCCCCAACCTCAAGTACCCTTGTATTCAGTGGAGGACTCAACTTCTTCCACTTACGAGTGCACTTGATCCTACACATTGGAAATCTATTAGTAGTAACATATCCTTCATTATCTATTAATTTTTCATACCTAATTTATTGTAAAAAAATCGAGTATTGAAGCATCACTCTTAAATACATTGTTTCTTCATTTCAAAAGTCCATCCGGGAGGTTCATGACACCTTCAATCACAACCATCCATTATTTATATCTATATATGTGTATTTACTTAATATATATATAAATATTAATATTTTATATTATATTTATATATATTTAATATATATATATATATATATATTTATATTTATATGAATTAATCCTAGCCCTCTGCCACGTTTTAATCTCAACCATTCATCCATATCAATCCATGCCACTTACCCAGATTTAATCTCCACCCTTCCTTATGTTTTAATCTCAGCCACTCAAATTGTGTCATAGAAACCCTAACATGTTCAAGGGTAAATTATAAAAAGTGATTCATTTTGATGAATCAAGGTCTTGAAACCTTAAGCATTATGGGGAGATTTTTGAAGCCTACTTTGAATTCTGTCAATGTTCATTCACAAAGAATTCTTAGAAGGTCAAACCCTAGCCTTGTCATTTTCATCCTCACCCTTCATCATTGCCCTTGCATCGTTTGCAACCACCACCATATAACCCACGTAGAACCAGATCTGGTTCTACGACACATTCCTCAGCCCTGAAAACCCTCTAGAGCTGTTAGAACACCCTCTAAAGCTAGTCGACCATCCTCCAGAGCTAATCAAGCACCCCCTGGATCCATAAGAGCATCTCTAGATATTTTTGGTCATCCTTGAGCACTCGTAGGTATTTCTCGCACTAGATCTATAGTTTCATAGCCCTTGAGCACCGTTTGAGTGTCCTCATGATCCTCATCTATAGAAACAAAAGTAGAATATTCCATTGAGAAATTAAGAAAGCTATTTGTATTCATTTTCATATTATTGCACTCTATTTTCAATTTTAGATTGTAGCATTTAGGGTTTAGTGATTATTTTATTTTTCTGAGGGTCTCACATTGTGGAGCCCTCACAGGTATTACTAATTTCTTTTATTTATTTTTGGATTGCATGTACATGAAATATATATTTTATAGCTATTGAAGCTAGGGCGTCCCATTTAGGATACACAAGCCCACCCACAACCTTGTTGAAATCAAATACAAGCATGAAGACACCAACCATTCTTTTTAACTAGGGTTTCAAAGAACCCTAGTATCTGTAACTTTGTATCAAAATAAGCATTGTAAAACCCCACATTTGGGGCATATTGATTGTAACATTTGAGATCTGTCCACAATAATAAAGAGTTTATCTAGTTTGTGCAATCTTTGTGTATTAATGTGCTTATTGTAATTTTATACTTTATATTGGTGTTGCTTGATTTCCTATTCACAAGTACAATAACATAACACATGTAGCACTCACTTCATTAACCAAATCCCTATAGTCCACCATATTATTATAAACTATTATTATTATCATAAATGGTAGTTCATCAACCCTTTCTAGATAATCAACAAAAATCATGTTTTTCAAAGGAAAATTTATAACCAAATCATGGATAGTGTATGCATCAATTCAAATGTTTTCTCTATGAGATTTAATATATTGCACTGCATAAGACCCTAGAATGGTAGGCATTTTGTTAATAATCCTAGGTCTGGGCATCTCCATTTCATCTAGTAAGTCTCTACCTTTTCCTTTGATAGGGAGATGTCCTAAGAAATTTATTTATGAGACCTTGAAAGAGGTTGTATGCAACTCTTCAACAATGTCCTATACTTTTGTTTTTCTCATGACTAGTTTTAATAATATTTTTTGGGCTGGGTGATGTCTTGTTGTTTGTCTATTATGGATATTAGGATCATTGCTTTAAGTAGAAATCATGTTCTTTCACTATTTTTAGAAACAATAGGTTCTATAGATTGGATTGAGGGCTCCCTAGGAATATTTTATGTATTTTTAGATGTTTTTGTATTTATAGTAGGTTCCTATCTAAACAACCCAAGAGAGAAACATTTTTTGAAAGAATTTTGACAAGGTTTACAAGGAATATCCATGGTTTACAAATGACTAAGCATAACCACATTTTGAGTCTGTGATACTGCAAACTTCTCTCAAGTGGATAGGAGAGACCATGCTCAACATAAAGGACATTCAAAATGGTCACCCCATATTTATTGCATTCTTTATGAATATAAGACATATTGATTATAGTGTTGAGATTATCCCTACTCAATACTTAAATATGGGGAACACCATTTCCCTTACCAAGCATAAGTCTATCTATGTTGGTTCCATTGGGTGTATTGCCTTTGAGTTCAGTCAGTTGCACCTCTATGATGAACTACTAACTTCAGTACTTGACCACCCCACCTCCATGATGGGTAGTTCAAGCACCCTATCACTCTATGTGATAGTTTTTCCATGGATGCAAAGGACCTAGGTGTTGTCTCCCCACAACTATCTTAGGTCTAGGTGAAGATAGAGGGTTTATAAATGAGCTTAATGAGCGAGCCGCTTACTAAAACCTCCAAACCAAAAGAGAATGACAAAAAGGAAAACTTAACAACCAAATTTCTCTCTCTTTATGAACATCTAAAATAATATGCTAAACAATCCATTTACATAAATAGGAACAACAAGTTATTTTTCATAGTGTTTAAGTAAAGCATGATAACTACCAAAAGAGAGTCATCTAGTTTAGATACATGATCAATCATATATTACATCATTTACTTAACCATAAGGTCATAAAGATAGATTATCTACAACCTCACATGTCTACCATTAGCATAAGATATTATCCATTACATAATCAAAACTTGTAAGGAATATCAAATAATATCAATCCTTCTATTACATTAATTACTCTTTCTCCAAGAGGTATTTTAATCCTTCCATAGGATTTTAGAAAATAAACTACTAACATATCTAAAATGATTCAACTATCCTCCACTTCCTTTGGTATCTCCCTTGCTCTCCAAGGTAGAAGATGGGTAGGTATGGATTAGAACAACCCTTGAAGGAAATATGAATGCATTTCTATATGATTCCTTTCAATAATGCAAAACATAACAAGCAATCATGCATAAAAGAAGCCCATACTTATTTTCCATTATTTTTCAGCCCAAAACAAAACTCATTAAGTTACACTTAATCACTTCTTACTAGCTATTCAAACATCAAATAATAATCACATAGGAACCCCATAATTCCTATACCATAATAAAATTTTAAAGGAACCCCATAATTCCTATACCACATTGAAATTTTAAAAGGGATCCCATAAATCCCTTCATTGGTTTTCTTTTCCAAGAAAATAAAGCATAACATTAAGATTCTAAAAACAATATTTCACTTGCTTAAAAGAAGCCTCTATTTCTCTTACATAACAACAAGTAATTCATTCAAACTAAGCTAAGCTTGAAACAAGATGAAACATTTCTTTCCTTATCTTAATTAACAAAAACATAAGAATATTTAAAAACATAAAAAATTCCACATGCGATAGTCATACGAATTTGATTTACAGGTTGCCAAGCTTATATAAAAAACATTGAAAGTGAAGCTCAACATAGATAACACATATCCTTTCAAACCTAAGCAATCAATACAAAATATGACACTACATGGAATTTTAAATAGCTAATGCACTCAAGTGAACACGCCAACACTCAAAAAACAACCATGAGGGTCGACATACGAGCACTCCAAAAACTTAGGAAACAAAACAACATTCGATCAAATGAAACCCAAACCTTAGCATGATAATTTTAAAATAAAATAAATAGCCTTCAAATAAAAACAAAGCACTCAAAGAAAAATTTAATCAAAACATTACCTGATATTGTTTACACCACGGTATGCACAAGAGAAGATTATCACAATGATTGACCTATGCACATGCCTCACAAGTGGTGATAATTCGATGTAAGACATGCATAAATGATGCCCAGGGGTTCTCAACCTGAGGCACCCTCTTCCTGAGAAAGAACCAACAAGCACTAAAAAATGAGAGGAAAATACATATAAAACCAATACGTCTCACTTCTAGAAAATAAGGAAGAACTCTACTACATAGGGAGGAGAGATCGAAAACTACAACAATAAATATATTAAGCACATGCAGTTAACTCACGTGCCACACAAGAAACAATAGGAGAAAATAAGTGAGGAAAAACCCATATCAATATCCAACCAAGCTACAACCAAGTTAAATCACGTACGTAAAATCAATAGCAAAACCCACCTATTTGAGATTCCCTCTATGTCCTTTGTAGCACTAGCTTTAATCTCCTTCCCCTTGTCTAAGCGATCCTCAAATTTTCCTTAGATCTCTCTCCAAAATGTCCCCCTTCCTTCATGCCCAACCCACATCATATTTTTATCAAGGAGGCAACCGGGCACCTTCGTGCATGGATCGCTCAATGGTAATGTTCAAGAAATGTTCCACATGCACCCACTCCATCCCTCATCAATAGCCACTCTAATGAAAAGGAGAAATAAAAGCATTCTCATTTAAACTAAAGAAAGACCAATCCAAGAACAAAATATGAAAACAAAAATCAAACCTCACTAATAAGGTTCAAGTATTATTCATAGCCATCCTTAGATTCATTTGAAGCTTAATATCAAAAGTCAAATAATACTTCAAGAATATAAGGAATAAAGCAATCCATATCTAACATACCACAAGCAATAACACATGCACTCCCTCGATGTTCCACACCATTTTTTATCCTTAAGTAGGCAACCTCTTTTAATATAGGTTAAGGCTATCACTGACCTACTTTAAGGAGACTTATTGCAAGCAACTTCCTAGTCGAATGGTGCCAACATGAGCATAAGTAAAATGCAATGCACCTACATGAAGGATATTTATCTGTGTTATCTTGATTTTTTTCTGAACAATTCATCACCATCATTTCTCTTTTTAATATGGTCTCTCGGTCCTTGTGGTCAATTTCCTTGTCCACCTACAAGAGTACCTAATCCTACAACCATGCATAGAATCAACAATACCATATAAAACAACCAAATAGTAAATGCATATATCCATCCCAATGCACCAAGGCTAAGCATTAAACATCACTTTTTAATACATATTCCATATTATAAAAGGTCCTACCAAGGTGGGTAGTGACATCCTAGATGACCAAAGGAGGGTTTGGAATATTTTCAATAATATAAGGATTAATCATTACTTGTATGGATTATTTTCCTTTATCCTTATATTATTTTCCCTCTATATAATGTTACTTATTTTATATTGAGATGCACTCCTATAAATAACAACCATTTATTGTTCTAAGAATATAATTGTTTCTCTTTGCACCTCTAAAATATTGACATATTGAGTATATTGGGTTGACCATAAATATACTCTCTATTTGGGCCATGCCAGGAAAAGACTGGGTTAGCTTAAGAGGCATTTTGAGAATTTCTAGATCTATGATTTTTATTTTAGGAGTATCTACCACTTTATTTTGATAATTTTGACCCCTCGCTAGTTACCTTGATTAGAATTGTATCCTTGATTTTGATAGTTTTGTTGGCCACCTTGATTAAACCCTTAACCCTAGTTTTGATTCACTCCTTGCTATTAATTGGGATTTTAACTATTCATGGTTGAGGAATGGGGTGTTATATATACCTAACCTTTGATTATGAGGGTAGTTCAACCTCTTCTAGAGACTCTTTTTCCTCTTGTGAAATAATTGATCCTAGCATTATTGACTTGATCAGTGTTGTAGTTAGAACCAGAGACTTGCATAAGGTAGAAATTTCATAAATATGCTCAAATGGAATTATTATGACCATGTGTCATGAAAAATAAACATTTATTGGTATTATGCCATACAAGTGCTTTAGACATATCATTAGTATGATAATTGTTAAGCTTAGGAGGTGGACATATCTGAAGAACATAAGCTTATACTGAGAGGGGGTGAACAGTATAAGACCACTTTTTACTTTTCTTTCCCATTCAATATTATGCAATGTATCAATAGAAATATCAACAAAAGTAATCAAAGCAATGCACAAATCACCACACACAATAGAGACACCAATTTAACGTGGTTCACCCAATGTGGGCTACTCCATGGAAAAATATTTCACTAATATTTTCTCAATAAATATCTTGGGAATCCTTTCCTTATTACAATATTTATGGACCTCTTTCCAAAGGATATACTAATCCCCTGGTCAAGTTTTTGGAGCTCTATCCATAGGAGAACTCCTTTCTCCTCAGCTCTAGCTAGTGATCTTCTATAAGAATTGTTGCCTCCACTACACTGGTTAATGGATCTCTATCCACTGAAGACTCATATCCCCACTCAGAAGACCTGTCATCACTGCCATGGCTAATAGATCTCTATCCACTGAAGACTATTGTCCTCTATACTCTACCACCTCCAAAGCTCTATCTCAAATCTGCACTAAACATAGTCCTTTGATATAGTACAAATATGCTCAATCTCTGTCTCTGGTCTGGCACGAACTTGTCCTCAAATTTGCACCAAACTCTATCCTCAAATTTGTACTAAACATAGTCCTTCATTCTAGCACAAATATATCCTCAATATCTATCCTCTGATATGCACTAAACATAGTCCTTCAGTCTAGCACAAATCTATCCTCAATATTTGTCCTCAAGCCTTAACACAAATCTTGACTTAATCACAAATCAACTCTACTAGATCTTCCCCAAACATTGACTCAAGATTTGAAAAAATAAATCAATCAACTATGCTTTCAATAATTCTCAAAGACTTATCTCAAATCTACCTTGTAAACTTCCACAAAATCTCACACCAATCTATCCACAAGTCTTCTCTAAAACTTGTCCAATTTGCTCTTAAGTCTTCTTTAAGACTTATCTCAATTCTGCCCACAAGTCTTCTCAAGAACTTGTCCAATCTACTCAACAAGTCTTCACCAAGAATTATCTCAATATTTGTCTTCAAATATATATTGTAAGCTTCCACAAAAGCTCATACCAATCTGTGCACAAGTCTTCTCTAAAACTTGTCCAATCTACTCTTAAGTCTCCTTTAAGACTTATCTCAATTCTGCCCACAAGTCCTCTCAAGAACTTTTCCAATATACTCAAAAAGTCTTCACCAAAATATCAAACTAACTCTCTTCAGAAATATTTCTCAATCACAAAAATAATTAAACTCAAATACACCTTATTACTCCTTTAAAATTAGCAGTCATCAAAGCATACAAAAATTAATTACTCAATTACTCCTTATAATCTCTAATTTTAATTAACAAACTCCAAAATCAAACCTTCAAAAATAATGCTTCCTATCCTTTTATCTCCCTCAAATTCTCAATAATCAAACTTAAAAAATAAACTTTATAACCCTCAAAAATATTTATTTTTATTCAACCTTTAGCAAATCTGAAAATAGCAATTAACCTTGGCAAATCATGAGCGCATACCTCTCTCTTATGCAAAAGGGCCTCGACAGATTTCGAACACAGAACCTCTCCCAACCGAGCACCTTAGCAAGGTGCTAGCCCACCACATGGGCTACGTGCCTTCCCACAAAGAGTAAATCTAGCACTTTCCCTTTGTGCCTTCCCCGATGGCGTAGCACACAAAAACCAATCACTTCCGCTTTGCAAAAATTGAAGTTGGTGGGTTTCGAACCTAGCACCACAAGCTTGCCACACTTAGTGCCTCCCTCGATTTTCTAGTTGTGCTACACAGCGTTGTGCGATAAATAAGGATATCCACTCCTCTTTGTCTTATTGTCTGCCATCGAAAAGTTCAAACATGAAATATCTTCTTCCCTTTGTGCACGATCATCGAGAGCATAACACATGCGAATTACATGGATGGGGTTTTGACAAAGTCTTTCCCCCCTTTTATATGCATAGACCAAGCTTTGAAAACGTCGACGAATAATTCAAATTTTCAAATTTGAATTATAAAATAAACTTTATAATCCTAACTTTAGGATTATTTATTTTAATTAACATAAATTAATTTTATAATTAAATTATAATTAATCTATAATTAACTTAATAACTTTAGAAGTTAATTAAATTAATTAATAAATTAATTTATAATTAATTTAAATCTCCCCTTTTAATATTATAATAAAATATTATAATATTATTTCGCTTGGTCCTCTTCATTGCTCTTTGAACCTCATATGACCACCTGAAATTGAATCTGACCAACTCGATGTGGAATTTCCTTTGCATTGATTTCAAAACAACATCTTCTTGCATTGCTCACTAAAATTGACTCTTGACATCAATGACAACTCAATTACTCAAAATGTCCAACAATCTCCCCCTTTGTCATTGATGGTAACCCAATTACCTTTTATAATTTCCTTGACCTTTTCTGTTCTACTCCCCCTAGGAAAATGCTCCCTCTGACTCAATGCTCTCCTCTTAAATCAAATCTCTCCCCTTACTCAAATCTCTCCCCCTTTGACATCAATGTCAAAGGGTCACCTTTGGGGCTCGAGGCTAAGAATGAGTCTCTTAGTTTAGCCCCTCCACCTCCTATTGAGGTGGTTAATTCTAGGGTGGGATTATTTCTATTCCCAGCATGCACTGATATTTACCTTTGTCCACTTTCCTTCTCATCTGATCCTTCTGATTCCTCTGACTGTTGTTGTTCCTGTTGTTGTTGTTGTTGTTGTTGTTCCATCATTATTGCACTTATAACACTTGATATTTTTATTCCTTTGAGGTGCAAATATCATGGTATTTCTCCTGGTGAAGCCATATCTATTCTTATCATGAACCCTGCAATTCATTGCCTTGTGACCAAATTGATTACATGAGTAGAAATACCCATGAAAAAGTTGCATGTTTCTAAAGTTCCCATATTCCTGTCTTTCATGTGTCCTACACTATGAAACCTTGTGCCCAAATATGTGACATGAGAAACATCGTCCATTGAAATTTCCTTTACTTGACCTCATTGGTCTCTTAGTCTCTTTTACCCATGTTGGTTCCTATTCCATTTGTTCCTCTTTTGTGCATTGTTCTTTTCCTTGTTGAACTTTCTATTATCCAACTCATCCTTAGAAGTCTCACTTTCTCTCACACTGTCTTCTTCTAAAGTTTCTTCTTCTTCAAAACTTGAGATTGAATCTTCTTCTTGTTTCATTTGTACCTGTTCAAAAACAAGACCTATTTTATTTTTTGATCATATTTGTACCTTGATAATATTATCTATGATATTTGAGCTCTTTCCAAACTTGTGTAACCTTTCCTTAGACTCTTTTATTTCTTCCCTTAGTAGATCCAGTTCATGTTCTAAATTTTCACATTCTAAGACCTTTGCTTCTAACTTATCCTTGAACTTCTTTATCTTATCCATTGACTTATTTAGATCCTCTATAAGCTTTCCTTTCTCTTCATAACATTCTTGAAATTGAAGCTTAAGTTGGGAGTTTTGCTTTCTTACCTTCTTTAATACGTTAAGATCATAAATAAGATCTCCCTCAAGATAAAATTATCCTTTCTATGATTCTTCCTCTATTTGTTTGCCTTTGAAAACATCTTCATTCTCTTCTAACTTGTCTTCTATAGGATCACCTCCTTATTCTTCTAGTGCCATTAGAATATTCTCTTCTGGTCCTTCAAGTGTATCTTCATATTCATCATCATTGAAACTGAAAATATTTTTTGTACAACTATCTTCAAGATGTCCAAAATTACCACATCTAAAACACTTGAGAATTATTGGTGAACTTTTCTTAACTTCTTCATTTACCTCTGTCATAAATAGAACTTCATATTTATCATTATCTGAGAAACTATTATTAATATCACTTGAGTACTTACTTGCCTTGTCTGCATAGTAAATCCTCTTCTGTCTTTGAAGGAACTTCTTTCCTTGGTTGCCTTGTCCATCCTTGCCTTTCTTCCAGTACCTATATTTTTTTGATTCCCTATTCTTATGATCTTGTTTTTCTTCATAATTGCTATTTCTAGCTTCTTGACAATCAGTTGCATAGTGACCATACTTTCCACAATTGAAATATCTAACATATTTTGCATCTTTAAATCTTCTTGGATCCTTATTATTTCTACCATAATTTGCTTCTTCATCACTGGATGACTCATTGCTTGAATCTGACTTCTTGCCCTTTGTCTTCTTAGTAGCTTTGAAGGTTGCTTCCTTCCGGAGATTAGGTTCCTCTTTTGTTCTCATCTCAAAAGCTATAATAATACCAAGTAATACATCTCTTGTCAAAATATCACCATATTTTGATTCCTCTATAGCATATATCTTTTCACTAAACCTTTTTGGAAGAGATCTTAATATTTTATCACAAACATCAGATTCTTCAATATCAAGTCCAAGTTCTTACATGGCGTTAAAAACCTCATCTACATAAAGTAGATAAGCACTATTGTTTTCCTCATCCTTCATTCTTAAATATTCAAATTGTCCTTTGAGATTTTGTATCTTTGTCTGTTTGACACTTTTATCTCCTTCATATATGCTTTGCAACTTATCCCAAATTCCTTTTGCTTATTTGCAATGCATAACCTTAATGAACTTTGTTCTATGCAAACCTCTCAAAATTGCATTCATTGCTTTTTAATTGTAATGATGTAGAAGCTTACCATAATTATTTGTATGTGGAGTAGCTGGTGGTGTGTATCCATTTTCAATTGCTTCTTATATTTCATTGCCAAGTGCCATCAGGTGAATCTTCATTCTCATACTCCAAAATATATAATCACTTCCATCAAATACTAGTATTGAATTATATGAGGATCCATTCTTAGAATCCATTATGTTCTTGTAAGCTTTTCCTTCAAGATATTAAAATATTTTGAAGGAACCTACTCTGATACCAATTAAAGAACACAAGATTATACTAAGAAGGGGGGTGAACAATATAAGACCACTTTTTACTTTTCTTTCCCAATCAATATTATGCAATGTATCAATAGCAATATCAACAACAACACAAATAACCACACATAATAGAGACACCAATTTAACGTGGTTCACCCAATGTGGGCTACTCCATGGAGAAAATATTTCACTAATATTTTCTCAATAAATCTCTTGGGAATCCTTTCTCTATTACAATGTTTATGGACCTATGTCTAAAGGAGATACCAATACCCTGATCAAGTTCATGGATCTCTATTCATAGGAGAACTTCTTTCTCCTTGGCTCTGGCTGGTGATCTTCTAGAAGAACTACTTCCTCTACTACACTGGTTAATGGATCTCTATCCACTAAAGACTCTTATCCCCACTCAGAAGACCTATCCTCATGGTCATAGCTAATGGATCTCTGTCCACTAGATAATATCATCCTCTATACTATGCCACCTCCAAATATCTATCTCAAATCTGCATCAAACACAGTCCTTTGGTCTAGTACAAATTTTCTCAATATCTATCTCTAGTTTGGCACAAACCTCTCCTCAAATCTGCATCAAAATTTATCCTTAAATTTGTACTAAACACAATCCTTCAGTCTAGCACAAATATGTCCTCAATATATGTCCTCTGATATGCACTAAACATAGTCCTTCATTCTAGCACAAATCTATCCTCAATATTTGTCCTCAAGCCTTAACACAAAGCTTGACTTAATCACAAATCAAATCTACTAGATCTACCCCAAACCTTGACTCAAGGTTTAAAAAATAAATCAATAAACTCTCCTTTCAAGGATTCTCAAAGACTTGTCTCAAATCTTCCTTGTAAGCTTCCACAAAAGCTCACACTAATCTATCCACAAGTCTTCTCTAGAACTTGTCCAATCTGCTCTTAAGTCTTCTTTAAGACTTATCTCAATTCTTCCCACAAGTCCTCTCAAGAACTTGTCCAATCTACTCAACAAGTCTTCACCAAGACTTATCTCAATCTCTATATTCAAATCTATATTGTAAGCTTCCACAAAAGCTCACACCAATCTATCCACAAGTCCTCTCTAGAACTTGTCCAATATGCTCTTAAGTCTTCTTTAAGACTTATCTCAATTCTGCCCACAAGTCCTCTCAAGAACTTGTCCAATCTACTCAAAAAGTCTTCACCAAGACTTGTCTCAATCTCTGTCTTCAAATTTGTATTGTAAGCTTCCACAAAAGCTCACACCAATCTGTCCACAAGTCTTCTCTAAGACTTACCTCAAATCTGCTCAACAAGTCCTCACTAAAACTTGTCCAATCTCACAGAAACATATAGAGAATTGTTAGAGGCTCAATATGCTTCACATTCACTACAATTTTTTTTTTTTTGGTAAATAAAAGTCTTCATTAATTACCGGGTTTTGCAGGTTAACCCAAAACCTATTACAATATCTAGCCTTCTGTTGAGATTGTAGATCCTAGTCATCCTTGAAACTTTCTTACTAGAAATTGTGTTGAATCCCCTACAACACCTTACTAACAAAGCACACCCATACCTAAACATAACTGTAAACATTACTTACATTGACAGGAATTGAAGTTTAGAGTTTTGCACTTGTGAAACCTATTGCTTGCCCATTTCCTATTCTCTGTCGGAATCTTCCAAGGCTTACACCCTGTTACCTTCATTTCCAATTTGGTATGATTTAGAGGGAAACCCCATAGTTATTACCGGCTCCATGGGGAAAGAACACCCATTCATATTTCTCCTTAACGGGTAGGTTTCTTTTCATGACTAATAATGTTTTCCACTTCATGTGGCACACCTTGTGTCCATGTCACCAAACTACCAACATCAACACCTATGTTGGCTAATTTTTCAACTGACCTGTTGGCCTCATGGTACACATGACGAGCCCTCATGTTCTATCTTATCACAAAAAGGATCCTCACTTTATGGATGACTCCCTCGATTCTCCATGGAGGTTTTTTTCCATTGGTTAACAGGTTGATGATGTTCATAGAATCATCTTCAATCATCAAGTTACCTTGAGTTTCTTGGGCTACTTGCAACCCTCTCCAAAGGGTTCTAGCTTCTGCTTCGTTATTAGTTCTAATTCCCAAAGGTTCAGTGAAGGCCTTGACCAGATTTCCTTGATGATCCTTGATTATTCCTCCACCTCCAGCTCTTCCCGGGTTCTCCTTGGCTACACCATCAAAATTTAGTTTAAACCAACCTTGGGGGGGTGGCTCCCAAGAAATCCCATTTCTAGGATTGGGCAAAGGAATGGAAGGTTTTTCCTCAATACCTAAGGCCCAAGCTAATTTTTTTTCTTGGGGAAGAATTGAGTGGTTCTCATCCACTAAGGTGCTAAGGTTTTCTTTCGCAAAGACAATAATCCTATTGAGGATGGTTTTTGGGTTGTGAATGGTATCCTTAAAGGCTCTATGGTTCCTTTCTAGCCAAATCTACCAGAGAAAATGATGCCAACAGATTTTCCATAGGTACTTAAGTTTTAGGCTAACAAAGGGTTGAGGTCATTGATGGAACACTTCGGATATAAGAGTAGGCTTAACCCATGAGATCCTAAAGGCTTGGAAAAGTTCATCCAGGATGGACTCCACTACCGAACACTCCAGAAACAAGTGTTGGGTTGTCTCCCATCCTGCCCTGCACATTTAGCAATGGTTAGCAATAACTATACCTTTGGATAACATATTGTCCATAGTGAGGATTTTTCCTTGAATCACCAACCATGAAAAAAGGACACTTTAGGAATTAAGCCTTTAATCCAAACCAAACTCGGTTGAAATTATTGACCTTCCACATTGAGAAGCAAATTATAGGCAGACTTAACTATGAAGTCACCACTTTCAGTCTCAGCCTAAACAATGTGATCTTCATCCTCTCTAGAGGGAATAATTTGCTGAGTTAAAATGTTATAAAGCTCTTCAGACTCCTCTTCAAAATCATGTACTCTGATGTGTTTCCACTTGTTTATATTTATATATTGCCACATATAACTTGCAACCTTATTCCCAATATGCTACTCCATATGCTCTTGAATCCTAGCCAAACGAGGATTCTGGGATAACTCCTCAGCTCTCACCCACCGATCCTTCCAAAAGTCTATTGTTTTCCCATTTCCTAGAATCCATCTAAGACCTTTCTTGACAAGATCCTTGCTCGTGAGGATTGCCTTCCAAAAAGTAGACCCCCTGCTTGCTATGTTGTCATTAAGGAAGTTCACACCTTGGAGGTATTTCCTCCTAACTATGGCAATCCATTCATTATCGACCTTAGTCAATAATCGCCATGCTTGTTTGGCTAACAGAGTTGTATTGAGATGAGTAACTCTCCTCAATCCTAACCCCTCATAAGCTTTAGGTTTGCAAACCTTGTTCCATCCTACTAAATGGATCCTTTTCTTATCCTCAGTACCTGACTAGAGATTTTTTTTTAAAGCTACTCAATTTTGTGATACACCTTGCTGGGAGCTCTAAAGACTGATAGGAAGTAAATGGGTATACTTTGAAGTGAAGCCATAGTTAAAACTACTTTGCCTACTTGAGATAACATATGTCCTTTCCAACCTACTAGCTTTTTTTGGATCCTCTCTAGAACTATGTTCCACATTGATCCTTCAGGTTTCCTCGTAAATAGGGGAAGACCTAAATAGGAGGTGGGAAGGGATGCAATCTGACATTCCATGGCTAGGAATGGGGGTATTGATGAAATAAAGTTTGCTCTTATCAAAATTCACTTTCTGTCCAACCGTTTCTTCATACATTATGAGAATATTTTTAATCCTTCTTGCCTCAACCACAGAAGTGAAAGTCAGTAGCAATGTATCATCAACAAATTACTGATATGTCATCGAGGTAGTTAGCGACATGGCCTTGATACCTGATATGAGTCCAGCTACCATTGCTGCCTTAATGGTTCTTCCCAAGGCCTCAGCTACAATGATGAACAACATAGGACTTATGGGATCTCCTTGTCTTAGACCACATTTGCTTTGAAAAATACCTGCAGTAGACCCATTAACCAAAACTGAAAAACAAGGCTTAGAAATACACTCTCTTATTAACTTGACCCATTTCATGTTGAAGCCAAATTTTAATAAAAATACCTCTAGGAATTCCTAATTTATCCTATCATAAGCTTTATTCATGTCTATATTTAAAGCCATGACTGATTTTTTTGTCTAAGTGGTTGTATGAAGAGTCTCATGAACAGTAATAAATCCATCTAAGATTGATCTTCCTAGTACAGAACTTCCTTGACTTGGATCAATGATAACAGGTAGAACTTTCTTCAAACGGTTGGTTAAAACTTTGGACAGAGTTTTATAGGATATATTACACATGCTAACTGACCTAAAGTTAGCCATAGTCTTGGGGTTGGGGCTTAGGGATCAAAGTAATGAAATTTGAATTGAAACCCCTTGGAATATGATTTGAACTTTGGAACTCCTTTATTGTAGCAATAAATTCTACTCCAACAATATCCCAACAAACTTAGAAAAACCACGATGAAAACCCATCCGACCCAGGGGATTTGTTAGGATCCATGTTAAACAAAGCCTCCTTGATCTCTTCATCTGAAAAAACTATTGTAAGAGACTCATTAATAATTTCATCAATGAGTTGTGGAATGAATTGAAGGAGAGAGTCCTTTTCTTGGGCATTACAGGCCCGTTCTTCACCCAATAAAGAACTGAAAAAATTAACAGCCTCGTCCCTGATCTCCTGAATGTTTTGAGTTGAGGATCCATCCACCTTAGTTAAATTTCTAATATTATTTTTGCTTCTATTGCTCAATGTGGTAACATGGAAATTTTTTGAATTAGAGTCCCCTTCCTTTAGCCATAATGCCCTTGATTTCTGCCTCCAATACATCTCTTCACAAGCTAAAATATTATAAAACTCACAAAGGGTTTCCTTCTCTTTAGTCCTTGTCGCCTCATCATAGGTTCCATTTTGGATTTTGCTTTCTATTATTCTCGATTTTCCCCCACTGCTCTCTTATTCTCAAAAATATTTCCAAATACTTATTTATTCTATATTCTAAGGTTGTTTTTCACCATCTTGAGTTTTTGAGATAGTTTGAAAGAAGCACTTCCCTGGATAGGCTGCTGCCACCATTCCTCTATTTGTTTCTTGAAGTTCAAATGTTTAACCCACATTGACAAAAAACTGAATGGTTTTTTAAAAGAGTTAGCCTGAAATGCCTCCCATAGAATAAGATTATGGTCTGAAGCGCATTTAGGAAGGGCTTGTAATGTTGAATCACCAAACATTGTTGTAGATTCCTTGGATTAAAAAAACCTGTCCAACCTTGCTTGAATCAGCTGACTTCCTATCCTCTTGTTACTCCATGTAAATTTGGCTCCTTTTAGTCTTACATCCATCAATTCATTTGTGTTAATGAATTCATTGAATTCCTCCATGCTCCTTGAGGGTAACCCAGATCCTCCCTTCTTATCATATGGGTAAATGGGGGTATTGAAATCTCCCCCAATCACCCAAGGAATGTCTTTAAAAGCTTGGCTCAAATGCCCCAAAAACTCCCACAGTTCAGACCACCCTTAGATAGAGGTGGGGGCATAAACATTTGATATAATCCAATTCTTATTAGTATCAAAATCATGAAATAATATGCTTAAAACTCTTTCATTTGCCTGAATAATACTTCCTTCTATTTTAATAGGATCCCATAAGATCATGAGGCCCCCAGATGCTCCTCTTGCCTATTGAAAGGCCACTTTCCCTTGCTTCCAAATATTTCTAGCTATAAGTGTTGATTGTACCACATCTATTTTGGTTTCTTGAAGAAAAATGATAGTAGGATTCCAATCCTTCCTTATAGAATTCACCATCATTTATTTTGGTGGGCCGTTTAGGCCTCTCACATTCCATGAGAGAACCTTCATTTAGACTATTTGATATTTTTTCCCCGCCCCCTTCCCTGATCCAAAGGGGGTTTGTCAATTTTGCTATTATCCTAGCCAGGAATAGCTTGTTGTAACAATGTTCTTTGCTTTTTGTTTGCAATTTCTTCATTGATTCTCATTCTATAGTGCTCTGCTGTAGATATTCTCCCTTTCTTTCTTTCACTTCCATAATCTATTGGAGGTTTGGTAGTGCTTCTAGTCTATTTTGGACTGAAATTAGGGGGCATATACTGTGATAGTCTAGGGATTGAACCTTCTTCCTCATTTTGGGGGTTTTCAATTCCCTCTTCATCCTCAGCCTTGTTTTGCTTCACCTCTCCTATATGGTTCCTAAACAGGGGGATTTCCTTCAAGGAACCTTTTACCGTTGGGCTCGTCTGATAAGGGATAATTTGCTCCACTATCGGATTAGGAGCTACATTCATGTCTCTTGTTTCCACAACTTCGACTCTTGAATCTATTTTTTCCATGTTTAAACTGAAATGACCTAGCAATTTTTCTTCATTTTGATCATAGCTTTTGGGGCTTTTTGTCATAGTTGTGGATGGTCTCGATTTGGATGGGGAGTCTAGGGTTTCAAGAAAATTGACATTGATGGTATCATCCTTACTATTTTCTTTTTAAACTTCTAGATTTGCTAGGATATCAAACATGTTCATTGGGATCTTTATTACATACCTTATGATTTTTGCCTCCCTCATTATGTTGCTTTCCTTTCTCCTAGATTTTTGCCAGTTCTGTGTTGGCTTGGTCAGCCTAGTTATTCTTAACTTGTTTGTATCCTTCCAAGTTAATACGTGGTCCTTGAAACTTTGGGATCCCTCTCCCATTAGCTTTCCCCATAAAACCTTCACTCGTGGCTTCCTTGTTTGCAGTTATTGTCAGACATTGGGCTTTAATGTGGCCCTGGGTTTTACACACACTACAAAATGTTGGCTTGTTCTCATACTCCATAGGCTAAATCCTTAGAAACTCTCCATATGCTAGTTACACCTAAGAAGGTAGATCAGAATCCAAGTTTGCATTTACACAGATCCTGGCATGCATCAGTCTAGTCCTTGCCCGGGTTGAATGGTCTATTACCATGAGCTCTCCTATCTTCTTTGCTATGCCACAAAGCCAGTACTCATTAACAAACTAGGCTAGGAGTTTTGGTAAGTAGACCCAAATGGGTGCTATATTAATGTTTTGCTTCTCAAGGTTGAAATCCTCCCCCCACTTCCTCAGAAAGAGGCTACGCCTTCCTAGAAACCAGGGTCCTCCTGTCAAGATGCACTTTGCATCATCTTTGTTGTTGAGTCTTATCATAAAAAAACCTCTTGACATGGCTATGATTTCTAAGCTTCCTAAAGTTTTCCACTTTGCCACGACCCATGAGCAAATAGTCTCAATGTCTGGCCTTCCTCCCAAAAACTTGCCAACTAAGGATGATGCCTCCATATCCAAGAATCTTTCCATAATATCCATTGGCGTAGTTAACCTGTTATTGTTTGGTATTAGGGGCGATAGTTCACTGACTGGCTCCTTCTTTTTCCCTTTCAACATTTCCAAAAATGTTGGGCCCTTATTGCCAGCTCTCAAACCCCAATGGGAACCTTTGTCTAAGGGTTTATCTGGAGGATCTGTACCTTTAGCCTTTTTGAAATGAGCTAACATGGAATCCTTTTCCTTTCCAACTACAGCATTCTTCCATGCCTCTGTATCTTCTCCTTTCGTTGGATCAAAATTCCTACCTACCATTTTTGCTCCTCTGCTTCCTCCACCGCTCCTCATATCTTGGTCCAATCACTTTCAATCTCTCTTTTTACCATAGAAACATATAGGGAATTTTTAGAGACTCGATATGTTTCACACTTACAAACACTCAACCTCTTTCTCAAATCAATTTATAATATGGAACAATTTGTTTCACAAAACTTGAACTATCACTTCAACAGATCCACTCAACTAAGCTCAATCACTTCCACTCAAACAATCACTTCAACAACAATGCTTATAAAGTAATCCTCACATAACAATGATACTCATGATCTTTGCAAACCCTAGTTCAAGTTCTTCACTCAACCAATCACTTCAACAACAATGCTAATAAAACAATCCTCACATAACAATGATACTCATAATCTTTGCAAACCCTAGTTCAAGATAGTTCATCACTTCACATAACAATGATACTCATATTCTTTGCACAAACCCTAGCTCAAGCATATGAAACCTTTACTCAATATTTCCAACAATGTTTATCAAACAAGGTTTCTAGAATCAAATTTCATTCTAGAAAAACCAAAATCAACAATACTTATCAAACAACCATTTACACTCCAACTTAGCATTCACAACATTCAAAAATCACTCACTAGGAATATGTGCCCATACATTTTTGTTTGATGAAGAAAATGACATCGAAACTTGTCTTAAACACAATTTTCTTATTTTTCAACTTCAATGGTTAGATGAAAAATATATCACACTAACTCTCTTCAGAAATATTTCTCAATCACAAAAATAATCAAACTCAAATACACCTTATTACTCCTTCTTTGAAATTAGAATTCATAAAAGCATAAAAAAATTAATTATTCAATTACTCCTCATAATCTCCAATTTTTAATTAACAACCTCCAAAATCAAACCTTCAAAATAATGCTTCCTATCCTTTATCTCCCTCAAATTATCAATAATCAAACTTAAAAAATAAGCTTTATAACCCTCAAAAATATTTATTTTTATTCAACCTTTAGCAAATCCAAAAATAGCAACTTGAAAAATCATGATCGCATACCTATCTCTTATGCAAAAGAGCCTCAATGGGTTTCGAACACGGAACCTCTCCCAGATGATCACCTTAGCAAGGTGCTAGCCCACCATGTGAGCTACGTGCCTTCCCACAAAGAGGAAAGCTAACACTTTCCCTTTGTACATTCCTCGATGGTGTAGCGCACAAAAAACCAATCACTCCCGCTTTACAAAAATCGAAGCTGACAGTTTTAAAACCTTGCACCACGAGCCTGCCACACTTAGTACCTCCCTAGATTTGCCAGTTGCGCTACACAACACTGTGCAATAAAGGAGCTATGATCCTCTTTGTATTATTGTCTACCACCAAAAACTTTGAAATGTGAAATATCTTCTTCCCTTTGCACACGATCGTTGAGAGCATAACACATGTGAATTACATGGATGGGTTTTGACAAAGTCTTGCCCCCTTTTTATATGCATAGACCAAGCTTTGAAAACGTCGGTGGATAATTTGAATTTTTGAATTCGAATTATAAAATAAACTTTATAATCCTAAATTTAGGATTATTTATTTTAATTAACATAAATTAATTTTATAATTAAATTATAATTAATATATAATTAACTTAATAACTTTAGAAGTTAATTAAATTAATTAATATATTAATTTATAATTAATTTAAATCTCACCTTTTAATATTATAATATTATTTTGTTTGGACCTCTTCATTGCTCTTTGAACCTCATTTGACCACCTGGAACCGGATCTAACCAACTGGACGTGGACTTTCCTTTGCATTGATTTCGTAACCGCTTCTTCTTGCATTGCTCACTAAAACTGACTCTTGACATCAATGACAACTCAATTACTCAAAATGTCCAACAATATCTTGATAATACATTCATTTGTCCATTGAGGCATCATATTCTCAAGATTTAGATCACCTCCAAATTTTGTTAACATATGGATAAGAGCTCTATCTATCTCTAATTAATGAGAGATATATTAAATAGCTATATTGTAAACCCCATCCCCTACAACATTTTTACTAGGGTTTTTAGATTTAAAGGATTTTTGGACTTTGTTCTTTATCCAATGTTCAAGGACTTTTACAAAATGTATAACTTTTTCAAGGGAAGGCAAACCAAAAGGGTTATATTCCTAGATCTTAGATTGAAAATAGGGTCTAAGTTTGTTTACCAACATCATAGTAGTAGACTCTTTAGTTAAATTAATAATTAAATGAAATTTAAATATTTCCTACCTTTTATGGAAATTAGTAACAGATTTATTAGGACCTTGTTTTGTTTTTACAAAAATATATATTGCTTCCATCATAGTCATGTCATCATCAAAAAAAAAAATTAAAATTTTAACAAAAGAATTTAGAGATTCAATGGAATATGTAGGTAAGGATGCAAACAAATCAATACCATTTTCTAGCAAATCCCTAGTCATTAATTTCAATAAATTTTTCTTATTGTTTAACCAATACCTATATATGACATGAATTTGTCAATAAATATTTGAGCTTTATTAGTTTTATCATAAAAGAACTTAGTAACATGCCTAGTTAGGTCTATATCCTCCACATTATGGTCTAGATATTGAATCTTATAATTTCTCAAAGTTGAATTAGTAACATAGGTAAATCCTCCCCATGGATAGTTAGGGTAAGTGGAGGAGGGGGAGCATTAGGGTGTAAATTTAGAGGAATAACAACTTGAACTACATAATTTCCATTAACACTCAAAATTTTAGTCGTATTGGTTATCAAATCTTGTATTTTCTTAGTTTTTTCTCTCCTAGAAGCCTCCATCTCTATCCTAGAAGCATTATTTATTTTTTGGTATCATGCCTATGATTGTATAGATGGTAAGCTAAAGATTCCCTAAGGGTAATTTTGTATGTAGCTAATTTTTAATCATAAGATTTAGAATGAGTATTGGATTTTAGATACTAGTGTTCTACATGCACCATTCACATGTGCATCTATTTTGTTAAGATTACCACATTCTAGGGTGGTCATGATTATGTTGTGACTACCTCATTAACAGGATTTAGATTCATCATGATGCTCACCACCATCTAACATCGAAGCTCATAAATATTATTGGGACACTATAATAGATTTATAAGATCATTAAAAGTCAATATTAAGGTTCTTTTCTTATTTTAAACTAAAATCCCTATCAGTCTAATCCTTGATCTAGAGTTCATCATCATGGAAAAGAAAAAAAAGATGGACAATGTAATTTTGAAAGGTAATAGAAGAGGGAAGATCCTCTTCTATGTCTATAGATTCTGGAATATGTTTCTTCTTAGACCTAATAGTCACTTCAATGCCATTGCAAGTAGGAGCCATGAGGGTATGCAAAAAACCTACTCAAGAGAAACTAGGATTTTATCAAAATTTCTACCCTTAAGCAAACAAACTATAAAAAACCCTCATAGTAAAAAAATTAATTTTTTGGGAAAGCCCTAAGAGAAAGAGAAAAAATATAGTATTTTTATTTAGCACACACCAAAAATCAATAGCTGATATAAATCCTATAGCAACTAATCTACTAAACCCTAGGGGCTAAAAAATAGAAAGATAAATCTCCAAAGTTGTATTTAATGTCAGGTTCACCAAAATGTTTATGAGAAAAAGGGAATATCTCATATAATTATTTAAATTAATACAAGATAATATAAAATGCTTAAATTATGATAGTATAGTAGTAAAGTAATAGTTAAAATCTAAAAACTATATTTATTTAAGCATAATAAAATGGAACATTCAAGAATAAACTACATTAGGATTATCCACAAAATGTAATAACTAGGGCTAACCTTAATGCAATACAATTAATTGCTTAACATGTATGGCATCAAAGATCATTCTATATAGAAAATAAATATGATAAACAACTCTTTCCTACCCTATATTGCTTGCAAATATTTTATCTTGTATCATGGTTAAAGTCCCTATGGATAAATCTTCATCTATATAATTTGTCTTCCAACAGATCATGTTGTGAACTTGAGTGACAACGGCTTCCAATTTGCTGCACAAAATAAATTTTAAAACCATACCTTTCCATGACGTCTAGGGCAAGGATTAAAGATATCACAAAACAAGTTTTAAACAACTAATAAAAAAATGGCTCAGATCTAAAGTAAATCTGGTGCTAAGGTGCATCCACAAATAAATCTATTGTTCAAACCCCTGTCAAGTTAAGAATTTTAAAGGCTCAGTCGCAAAAATGAATTTAAAATATGCCCTCCATGGTGGACAACCTTAGCCCAATGCTAATTTTAATCTCAGGGCTTCCCATAAACCTCTAATAATACCCAAGATTGATCCCAGGAAAACAAAGCCAGGATGTCTTAAAGCAGCTGATGGAACTCCTATTGTTAAGCTTTATATGGGTAACATTCAAATTGGCATTGAAGATCTGGAAAAAAGAGGACTAATTTGTCGATTCATGGGTTTTTGTTCGAGCCTACCTGCTTTCAAAGTCTGGGCTGCAAAAATCTAGAAAAATAAAGGTGAGTTACAAATCTCTATCTATCCAAATGGTTATTTTCTTGTTTTATTTGCAAATAATGAAGATAGAGAGAAAACTTTTCAAAGGGGTCTTTGGTTTTTGGAAGGGCAGGGATTTTCATGAAGCCCTGGCATACTAAATTTAAATTGAAAGAAGAGATGCCTTCTATAACTCTCGTGTGGGTTAGACTCTTTGGCCTCCCTATTGAATTTTGGAATCCTACTATTTTTTCTTCAATTGGGAACTCTTTAGGAACTTTTATGATGACTACTGATTGTACTCAAAATTTTGAACATGTTATTTATGCTTGGATTTGTGTTTTAATGGATTTTGACAAACCCCTACAAAAAAAAAAATCACATTACAATTTGGGGAAGACACTTGGGAGAAAGTAGTGGACTATGAGAACATTCCTTTTCGTTGTAGAATTTGCCATGAATATGGTCATTTGGCTAGTGCTTGCCCAAATAAAATTCCTGATCAAAAGAAAGAAGATATAAACTCAATAGGTTTCCAACTACCTAAGAAGAAGAACACTCAGAAAAATAGTTATGAAAGATCAATCAAAGTCGTCTGCTAATATGTTTGAAATCCTTTCCACAAATGATGTCCCAAGTGAGGAAGGGGAAATAGTAGAAATAGAAATCTTAGAAACACAATTTAAATATGAAGGGAAGAACTCAGAGATAAACCAACAAATCAAAGGTTTTCAACTGGAAAAAAAAGGAGAAAATTTTCACAAGAAAAACAATCTTTCAAATGTCAAAACTTCAAATAATACAGGTCCCAATATAGACTTTGTTGAACCCTCTAGTAAAATTCTAGTTGTGTACGAGAATTCTTCAAGGTTAGAAGCCATCTCAGATTCAATTGGAGTAAGTCAAGAAATATGAAAAAAAACCGAAGATGGATTCTAATCAAAAGGGAGGTCGTAAGACTAATCAATATCATATGGTAAAATAAGGTGAAAAGCTTGTAGAGGAAGGTAATATTAATGCCCTTCCCAAATTTTTTAGCACTGGTATTAATGAATATCATCACTTGGAATATTAGAGGACTCAAAGGGAGTCTTTCAAAACAAAATGAAATTAGAAGAATGATTCAGATAAATCATCCACATCTTGTTTTCCTTCAAGAAACAAAGGTGTCAATGGAGGATATGGACTCAATTGCTAGTAAAATTTGGCCAGTTGGAAAAGTGGTTTCCCTCAGTTCCCAAGGGACTTCTGGTGGCATTTCTTGTCTTTGGGACCCAAAAGAGGTATTTATTCACCATATGGTTTATAGTTTGGGTATTTTGGCTATAGCTATTCAAAGTAGACATTCCAACCAAATTATGCTTTACATTACTGTTTATGCTCCGACTACTTTGGAGGAAAAAAGAAGTCAATGGAATAATATTACTCACATTATCTCTAATTTTCCTAAATATTGGATCTTTATTGGAGGAGATTTAAATACCATCCTCTATTTAGATGAGAAAATGGGAGGAAACAGAAATTTGGACAAAATCACTGACCTCATGAGCAAATATATTTTAAACCTCCATCTTGTGGACATCCAACCATATAATGGCCTTATGACTTGGTCTAACAAAAGGCAAGGATTGGTAAGTAATGGAATATTGGATAGGTTTTTGCTCTCTAAAAATTTCTTAATCCAAGGTCACATTCCTAAATTGAAAACTATTAACAATGTTGGTTCGGATCACTGGCCAGTCATGTTGGAAATCTGGAAAACCAATGTAAGTTTCTCTCCTTTTCATTTTCAATTAATGTGGCTTAGAGATAGTTCCTTTAGACCTCGTATGCAACAATGGTGGAAGGAAGGTAAGCCTAGGTATGAGATGAATATGTTATGTTTTGCCAAAATACTACAATACATTAAATCCAAAATCAAGACTTGGAAGTGGAAGGAGTTTGGGGATGTTCATAAAAAAAACATGAAGTTATTGCTCAACTTGAAAACTTGAATAAGAAAATTTGATTAGATGGCCTCACAGAGAATAGAAGTGCAGATGAAATTAAGCTTACAACTCAGTTAGAGGAATGGGAAAAAAGAGAATAACTCTTATGGAAGCAGAAATCTAGAATTCAATGGCTCAAAGAAGGAGATCGAAACACAAATTTCTTCCACAAATCTCTTCTAGATCGTAGATCTCACAACTTTATTTCTTCCCTAAAATTAGATTCTAGATATGTCGTCTATACTTGGGATGGCATGAGCTCTATTGTTATCGATTACTTTTCCAATATTTTTGTTGCTACTCCTCTTGACTCAGCTTCTCAAAAAAATGTTCTTCAAGCTATCCCTTCTCTTATCAATTCTGAGGAGAACTCTATTTTAACTTCTCCTGTTACTATCAATGAGCTTCAATATGTAGTTTTCAAAATGCAAAAAGGAAAAACCTCAGGTCCTGATGGTTTTCCCATTGAGTTCTACCAAGAGTTCTGGGATATCGTTCATGCTGATTTATTAGAGGTGGTGGAAGAAGCCAGGAAAACCAAATATATTTTGAAGGTTATCAATAAAAATTATATTACTCTTGTTCCAAAAGCTCAAGAGGTTTATCATATCTCAGCTTTTAGACCTATTGCTTTACGTAATGTTCTCCTCAAAATCATTACTAAGATCATGGCAGAAAGGTTGAAGCCTCTTTTGCATAATATTATTTCCCCTGAACAAGGGGGTTATGTGGAAGGGCGTAAAATAGTAGATGAGATAGTTTCAGATCAGGAAGCCATCCATTCCATGGATATGCAAAAACCTCCTTCCGTGTTCATTCGGTTAGATTTATCCAAAGATTATGATAGAGTGGATTGGCACTTCCTTATCAAAGTTTTGAGGCAATTTGATTTCTCTAAGTATTGGACATATTGGATTATGAGATGTATCTCTTCAATTTCCTACTTATTTCTTATCAATGGCAGGACTTCTCGGTCATTCACTACTTCCAAAGGTATTAGGCAAGGTGACCCACTTTCTCCTTATGTATTCATCATTCTTGTTGAATGCTTGGGGAGGACTATAACCAAGAAGAGGGATAACAAAATCCTTGAGGGAGTTACCATTTCTCATGGAGCTAGACCTATCTCTCATATTCAATTTGTTTATGACTCTACTCTTTTATTTAAAGCTATAGTTAAGGAAGGTTCTAACTTTAAGCAAATCATTAGCTATTTTTCTAAGGCTAGTGGGCAGTTGATCAATGAAGACAAATCTAAAGTTATTTTCTTTCACTGCTCTGCCAGAAAGAAATCCATGGTCTTGGATAAATTAATATATAAGAAGTCCTCCCTTCAGATCACTTATTCAGGTATTCCCATCAATATTCAAAGGAAAAAATATATATATTAGAATTGGTTGTTGGAAAAATTCAAGAAGAAAAATGGAAAATGGACCAATATGTGGCTTTCTTCGGGGGGTAGAATCACCTTAGTAAAATCAGTCCTTCAAGATATTCCTATTTATGTTTCTTCTATTTTGAATATCCTAAAGACCGTTCTTCGAGATCTAGATCAATTCAGTCATCGATTCCTCTAGAGTGGTACTAAGGAAAAAATAAAATGGGCCTTGGTGAAATGGGACACTTTATGTCTTCCTAATAATCAAGGGGGGTTAGGATTTTGGTCTTCTATTAATAACAACAAAGATTTAGCTGCTAAATTATATTGGATAATGTTGCATAACCCCAATGCTCTTTGGGCCAATAATATCCATGCTAAATATGCTAAGAACAAAATTCCTGAAGACCTTGTTTGCTATCATATTCCTACCAAATGTTCTCCCATTTTAGAAGTTCTTAATAATGGATCATTCATAATGGTCAATAGGAAAAATTTTGGACATATTCTTGGGATAGTCACAAGCCTTTGATAACTCAGTTTCTCTATTGGAGGCCTTGGATGGAGGAGCTTCATCGAGCTAACTGGATAAATATGGCTAATTACTATCGGTACCATACTCGTAATTCAAAGGTTGGTAGACATTGGATCCCTATTGAGGACTAGCCTATTCAAATCCTAGATAGGCAAAGACAAGAGATCCAAGGTATCCTTCATATGAGGTCTCTCTCTTGGTCCCATGAAAATATTGTTTTGGATGGAACATCACTACTAAGGGTGAGTATTCAGTTGCTCAAGGTTATTTGACCTTATGCTAGAATAATCCCAACCAATATTCTGACATATTTTATCAATTGTGGGCTCAAAATCTCTGGCCTAAGGTGAGGTTCTTTAATTGGCTTTTATTGCATCGTAGGGTGCTTACTGGTGAGCAACTTATGAAGTGTGGTTTTCATGGCCCTTTTAGATGTGAAATGTGTGAAGAGAATGTAGAAAATATCAACCATCTTTTTATTGAGTGTACTTTAGCCTCTGAGCTATGGAGGAGAATGACCACTTTACTTGGCTTACAGTGGTCCAATTTTTCAACTTTTGAACAGATTTGGAGGGATTGGCCTAAACAAGAGAGTGTTGATCATTTTATTAGATAGTTAGTTTGGATGGGTTCTACCATTCTTCTTTGGAATATCTGGAATGAAAAGAATAGTCAAATTTTCAATCAAGATAGGAAGGATATCCACTATATTTGGCAGAAGACCATAGCGAACTTAGTTGAATCAGTCCATCAACTCCTTAATCACCCCCAAAACTTCCACCAAAAATGGGATCAAGTGATGCAAAGATTTAAGATTAAATCTGATAAGGACAACCATATTAAAGGGAATGTAAGTATTTGTAATATGGATAGGACAAGAAATTGGCAACCTCCTCCTAAGGATTTTGGTAAAGTCAATACTGATGGATCCTCTAGAGGGAACCCTGTAAAAGCTAGTGTGGGAGGAATTGGTAGACTTTCAAATGGCTCCCTAGTTTTTATTTTTACTGAGAATTTGAGTATTCTTTCCAATAGCCTTGCTGAGGGGTATGGTATCCTCAAAGGCCTTCAAGAGGCTACTAAGTTTGGATGGGAAAAGGTGTTAGTGGAGTCTGACTCTCAACTCATGATTAATATTTTGAAGAATCCTTGTAAGAATCATAAGGTTGATTGGAGAATAAAAAGAATTATTGAAAAGATTCAATTAATCCAGAGGGGATTTTTGAAAGTTGATTACAATCATGTGGTCAGAAATAAAAACAAGAGTGTTGATGCTTTAGCTAATTGGGCTTTGGATAAAGGTGATATTATTTGTTATGACCACCCTCCTAGATGGTGGGCTTCACAAATAAGGTAAGCTCTTCTTTCTATCATTATTTTGGATGGTTCCAGTTCTAAAGGTACCTAGTTTCTTCTTGTTTTATTTTTGCTTCTCTTTTATGTTCAATATATATATATATATATATATATATATATATATATATATATATATATATATATATATATATAATATATATATATATATATATATATATAATATATAAAATATATATATATATTGTTGTTTGTTGTTCTTGTGTTTTTTTTATTCTTGTTCTTGTGCTTATGTATGTTTGTGTTATTTCATATTTTTTGTGTGTAAGTGTTTTCTATATTTTTGTGTTTGTTTATTGTTTGTTGTTGGTTGTTTTTTTAATTTTTATTTTTATTTATTTATTTTGTAGGTTTTTTTTGTGTTTTTCATGTTTTTTTTGGTTATATCTTCGTAGTGGTCTGTTGTTTTTGTCATGTTTGTGTTTTGGTATGTTGTTCTTGTGTTTTTTCTATGTGATTCATGTTTTTTTTTTTTGTGCTTGGTAGTGCTTTATCTTTTTGACACACTCAAGGAGCATGTTTTTTTTTGTGTGTTTGTTAGCTCCTTGAGTATGTCAAAGGTGGTAGTCCAGGATCGTACCCTGGGTGATTTTGGTGGATTGGATACCCCTGCATCCTTGGGTCTTACCCAAAAGTGGCATCCTTTTTGGGATGTTTTCCACACAAAAAAAAATCTTCTATATATATATATATATATATATATATATATATATATATATATATATATATATATATATATATATCTTGTATTATAACAATGCCTCATGACATTATCTAAAGTCCTAATGAACAATATTTTATCTTGTATATGGCTAAAGCCCTTTTGGATAAATATTTATATGAATATATATTGTTTTATAGCAATGCCTCATGGCATTATCTAAAGTTATCCTAGGAAACTCTTTTATCTTATATCATGGCTAAATCCCCCTTGAGCAAATATTTTATCTTGTACCATAACTAAAGTTTTCCAAGGAAAATATTTATTTGTATATATATTGTATCATAGAAATGCCTCATGGCATTATCTAAGGTCCCCTAGGTAAATATTTAATTGTATATATATTGTATCATAGTAGTGCCATATGGTATTATCTAAAGTATCCTTGGGTAATTCTTAATTCGTATCATAGCTAAAGTTCCCTTGGGCAAATATTTATCTGTATATATTTTATATCATAGCTAAAGTCTCCATGTACAAATATTTATGGCAATGCTTTATGGCATTATCAAAAATATCCTTACGCACATCATTTTATAAACTCAATTACACATCTATCTACATTGTATCATAAAAAATACAAAGCTATTTTTCTAATTCTTATCATTCCTAAATCTATTAGAAACCATCCATCTAACCAATCCTCAATATCTAAATCTATTCTTACAACATAAAATCATCCTACTAAGTTCTAAAACATATTATCATTATGCATCCCATCATAAAAAAAATTCAAATTTAATTATTTCATCCACATAACCCAAATCATATACCAAAACATAATCATCATAACATCTAAATCAAACATCTATCCCAATCCGTCATCACTACACTAGTGTGTATCATTGGTCAAGTTGGCTTTCCTCTATCAAACTTAATTTTCCATTTAAAATTAGATTAGGTACACCAAGGCATAATAGCATTGAATATTTTTTAAAAAGACAAAATTTAACATAATTGACAATCAATAAATCAAAAGCATCAATAATTCTATATCATGATTCCTAAACATCAAATCTATTTGTCATAAAATTGGAGCATAAATGTCAATTTTTACACATTTATCATCTAGTAAATGCATCAAAAAAGGGATAAATATAGACACCCAATATTGAGTATATCATCAAAGTCTAGAAGACTTATCAACATCTTCATCAACTAGCCAATAAAGCATCCAAATCAAGTCGATCATATCAAAGCTTAACCTAGGATCATTTATTGCTCTAAAAGAAAAAGAGTCTAGACTTAAGTGGTATCACTAATAGTGCTTTTGCTTCTTAGAAATGCTTTTGCAAAAAAATCAAATTTTATCATTTTTGCGATAGCATTAGCACCACCATTATTATTGTTTCTAATGGTATCTACTATTAGACAAAAAATAAAAGGTAGATAGCTAGTAGTTTCCAAGATATCCGCCAAATATAGATATAATAACATCAGTCTCATCTATCACCTTAGCTATAAGTTTGCTGATAATCCAAAGCCCCAAAATATTTCCCTCTTATCTTGTATCCTTAATTATATTTTGAGCCTTTTTGAAAACTTTCCTTTAACTAGTCCCATAAACTTCATGCAACCATCCTTCAAGGGATCCTCTAAGAAGCCATGGATTCCTATGAAGGTAGGCCCTTCGGAGAGCCTGATCTAATGGATATTTTACAATAGCAAAGCTTTGTCAAAATTCCAATAAACTCTTGATAATGACAAAGATATATTAAACTAAAGATCATTTTGTGCAATAATGAAGCTCTACCAAATCCTCACTCATCTCAAGTAATAGAAATTTTTTATCTGCTTCATCATAACAAGGGGATACCAACCAAGGCTCTTAAGGCTATAAGTTTTCTTGAACCTAGTTGGTTGTATCCTCTCATATCTTATCTTATAATTATCTTTATTTTATTGTTTGTAGTCATTTTAAAATTGCATAATAACTTGTTTATCAAAAAGTGTATCTACCTAACACTTTGTTTTTATTTTATTATTAGTTGTATATTTTATCATTAACTAGATTATCCTACTTTCTCTATTATGACCCCTACATCCTCTAGTTAGGGATTCTAATTGAATCATTTAAAATTTAAGAAGTCTTATCCAAAGACTTAATTTTATTGTATTTATAGATGAAAGCACTATCAAATTGCAGTCTTAGTGGTGCTATTGTATTCTATTTCTACTATAGCATAAATTAAGATTCCCCATAGTTTTCTATAGAAATCAAAGGTTCCACTAGTTGGTAGAAGCACATATAGTACTATCACTCCCCCAATGAAACTTTTTCCATTGATTTTATAGTCATGATTATATCCTTTTGTGTACATTTATTTTTTATATTCTAAATAAAAATTTAATGTTGATCAAGAAAGCCATACATTCTCCACTAATTTATGTATATCCCTTTAATGTGAACTCTCTATTTTTCATTTATTTGGTAATTTTTTAAAAAGTGAGTCCCAAGTAAAAGCACCACTAGATACAAGTAGTGTCATCATATCTTTAATGATAATGCTTTTGTTAAGCATGTATCATAAGTAAAAGTCCCACAAAATAGTAGTAGCATCGACAATGCTTCTACATCCTACCAGTACTTCTACCATTGAGGTAAAAATTAGATTTGAATTTCTAGCTATCATTTCTATCATTTCAAATTAATATTATTATTTTTTTTCGGTTTTGTGTTTGTATCTATTATTCTATATTTTCTAGTTTATCTATTAAAGGACAATATATATATATATATATATATATATATATATATATATATATATATCAAGAATTGTTTAACTCCATTATCTTTTTAAATCCTTGCCTTGAAAAAAAATTGTATTTTATATTTATCATCAAAAAATATATATATAGTTTCCAGGACCTATCTACTATATTGATTAATGCATTTGTAGTTAGGATAGGACTATATTAAGGTTAATTTTTTAAAGGGAAATCTAAGGAATAAATATAGATGTTCTCTAACTTGAATGTAAAAAGAAGGAACAAATCATTGTTAATAACATTAGAGGATAAACTATAGTCTTACATATCATATATATATATATATATATATATATATATCAAGAATTGTTTAACTCCATTATCTTTTTAAATCCTTGCCTTGAAAGAAAATTGTATTTTATATTTATCATCAAAAAAAACATATAGTTTGCAGGACCTAGCTACTACATTGATTAATGCATTTGTAGTTAGGATAAGACTAGATTAAGGTTAATTTTTCAAAGGGAAATCTAAGGAATAAATATAGATGTTCTCTAACTTGAATGCATTAAGCCTTAGACTTAGGCCTATAACTAACCTTATCCTCAAAGTGATGGGTGAGACATCATGAATTTGATAAGTTAAAGACCCTTTACAATATTTTTCCTTCTCACACACTCTTTGAATAGACCCTAAAAGACAAGAATATAGATACCTTATTTACTTTTTAGAATAGATATAACATACAACAAGAGGTTAATTTGGATGAATAAATAGCCCTTGTCACTTTGGAAAGCAACCATGGATATGAAGATGAGATTTAAAGTTGGTATGCTAACCCACTAGAGTGGCATACCTTCTACACAAATAAGAAGGGTGACTTTGACCTCAACATCAAGCTAAATCACTAGAGGTTGTTGTAACTTAGGAAATTTAGGTACATATACCAAAAAATACTTACATGTAAAAGGATGATATATGAGGTAGACACAATCACCAAGTATACTAAAGATAGTTTGTTTGATATCGAATTCTTTTCTACCTAGGATAGAAGGCACCCAACAAGCATGAAGAGGGTTAAAACAATTACCAAAGTAGCATCCAACACCTCAATCCCTTAGAAATTTAATCCCAAAACTAGGACAATGCCATAGATTATTATTTCAACTACATAAATGACACTAGCAGTGGTCACTTTAATAGTTAGACAAATGAACATCAAGGGGTAGAAAGGTTAAAAGTTATGTGTCTATGTTCAAAGAGGAAGCGATAAAAAGAGAATAGTAATAGTGGTAGTAGATAGATATTCTTGAGAAGGGGATATTCCTCAAGGAGGATCCCCTCCTATGTTGAGAATGGCCATTCAAGTGGCTACTAATACATCCACTTTGACCCCTCTCACACTATCCACTACTCCTACTTATATCTCCATCCCTTCTTCAATTCCTACTTCTCTAACCCTCCACTAATGTGAAAATGTAGTTCTATAAGTGGCATCTTACTCTTAATGGTCATAGTCATGGTGGGAACCATCCCCATGACATCCTTTCCATCTCCCATTATTCAAATCACCACCTTACAACCACTAGTCCCATATATTGGGTCACCTCCATTAGCAATATCATTGCCAACTATATCACCTCTTGTTGACATCTTGGTAAAGTTAACATCACATCCCACTCTTACCACATCCACTCCATTCCCCACCATTACCATACATTTAATCCTCTTGCTCCACCATCCACTTCTACATGCCAAGCATACCCACCATCTCAATTCAAACAACTCCTCCTATAGTCGATGATGTTCATTGCCCTAGCTCAAGGACCTCAATTTACAAGGCATCCTCATCAACAAACATGACTAGTAGTCCAAGCTTAGCCTTCGTATAGAAATTTGGAGAGATAGATGTCACCAAGGTATTTTATGTCCTTATTTCTAAGGAGAGAATATGAAAAATAAAACACAAAAGACATAGTGAAAGGACATATAATGCTTTAGTGCTAATATATTCATAACTATTAAGGAAGGAGAAGAAGGTGTATATTATTGAGGCCATAGAATCCAACCCTACTAGGATAGTAATGGATCCTATTAACTTGATTGCTAGAGTGTCTAAGCTAGATCTAGATAATATAGACCTATACCAAATGGTCCAATAGGTAAACTAGATCACACTCGGTTATCTCATTGTTGAGGATGAAGCAATGCATATGAAGAATAGGGAACTCGAGGTAAAAGTGGCCTAGATAAAATCATAGAGGGATCATTTCCAATAAGAAAATGAGGGGCTAAATAAATATGATTTTGAAAAATATCAGCTAAAAAAAATAGTTGAGGACCTTAAAGCCCAACTTGTTAAGGCTAAGAAAATACAACAAGGGCTTGAAGACCTTGTATAATAGCTTATATAAGAGAAAATTTGACTCCAAGAGAGTCTAGATGCTAAAGATAAAAAAATAATGTAGTTGGCAACCTCATCCAATAGAGGCATTTGTATAATTGAAGGTAGCTTAGGACATTTAAAGGGTCAATTCCCTCTAGTCAATTTTATCCCGATGCATCCCCTCCACCAGCTCTTGGTCCAACCATTCCCAAGATGCCCTCCCTTCTAGTTACATCGACACCAAAGGTGTCTCAAACTTGCTCTAGTGGTTCCTTTCCCATACAGGGAACATCTAGAACCTACTATGGTGGTATCTATTGACACTTTTTGTCACATTATACAAGGGGTAGAAGAATAGTAGATTTTTTGTATAATATTTCTTTGTTGAAAGTTTTTCTTTTATTTTAAGTTACAGCAATTTTGACCCTCCCTATCGCCCCTTTTATAAAATGAAGAAGAAAGAGCTTCGCTACCAAACAAGCCAAGGAAAATGGCTTCACCGAAAGAAAAGAAGGAGAATGTGAAAAGAGCTTCGGGCCCGAAACACTTCAAATCACCACTTCGGGCGAAAACCTTGCGAAGTAATTTCGTCGAAGAAAATACAAAGATAACGCTTCGCACCCGAAGCATTTTCGGCAGCCGCTTCGGGCGGAAGTCTTGCGAAGCAGCATCCAAACGACTTCGCCGAAGGAGGAGAGCATAATCCAAATCAGCTAAGGTAAGGAAACTACTTCGGGCCCGAAGTATTTCCGACACCTACTTCGGCCAGTTTTCACCCGAAGCAGTGGTGCCCGAAGCAAAATGACAATGTGTCAGAAATAGAAGAATGCTTCGGGAGGATATTCCCCGAACCACAGTTTTGAGAAGGAGTCGGGCCGAAACATTTTCCAGCCGAAGCAGTTTCGCCAGCAAAGGACAAAAGGCCCCATTTCAAAGATGGAATTCGCTCGGCACTCGACATCCCCGAAGTAGTTTCTGCGAAGCATTATTTTGCGAAGAACAAATCAAGGAGAATCTACTTCGGCCCAAGGCTTCGGCGAGGCGGAGATGTAGCGAAGCACTTTTTGGGCCCACATTCCAAGGCGGGCAGCTTCCCAAGGTGATCGAAAGCCCCTTATAAATACCCCTTTCTTGCCCGATAAGTCCGTTGACCATTTTTGGCAAATGAAAGGGACGTAACAGTCCTCGAAGTAAAACCCGACGGGCGTAACGATCACTCAAGCACAGCATCCAGAAGCCAGGGACACTCGGGCGGCGCATTAAATGAATATTTCCATGGTTGACCCGATCACAGTTGCCAGTTTTGGCAACCGATTTGAAAACTCAGCCATAGCAGCCGTGAGGAGCCGATTTCTTAGAGCCCGAGGGTGTACTCCGCCATTTTTGTAATAATGACTCAGAGGGTCGGGTCCTCTATAAAAACCCAGGCATGTAATGTAAAAAAGGGGGGGAACTTTCTGCTAGAAAGCTGCTGTAACTTGATGTCCTGCGTTTAATACTAAAGATCTTTTGTGCTCTATTTCTCTCTTTTATGCTGCCTTCTGTGCTTAATTCTTTTGTCTTTTCTCGTTCGCGTACTGAGACTCTGAATCCTGAATCCGATGTGCGATCGGGGACTGAACCCCTAAAATTTGCCCTGAAGGATACATAGGAGAGGAAAAACGCCTTGTCGCTTTCCTTTATGCTTCCTGGTGGATCGAGGTTTCTGTTATTCCCTTATCTCAATCGTTGTTACTCTGAACCCTGAATTCCAACGAGAGAGAAAGGAGAACCCTGCGAACCCGTCCAGAGGATACATAGGAAGTTTGGCATTTCATTTCCTTCATGCTATTCTTGGTATTTCTTGCTGCTATTCGAGTTGTTAGCGAGTAATCGTGCTTCCTGTTCTCTCCCACCTTAAATCATCATCTTCTAACCCTTACTCTTTTTATTTCTTTCTCTAACCCTTACCCTTTTTATTTCTTTTCCTAACCCTTACTCTATTTATTTCTTTCCTGCACTCTTGTCTCAAACCCCAAAAGTAGATTAGTATAGGAGCCGGCCTTTCTCCGGAGATCGGCACGAGGGGCATCTCTTCCCCTCGGCCTTTCAATGTTGGTCGTAGGTCCAGGGCGCGCAAACCCACCGAAAGTCCTTTCCTGTGCGGATTTGATGACCAACAATTTTTGGCACGCCCGATGGGACCCAAGGTCCCATATTTGAGAAAATTTCTAGCCCGTCTTCACCGGAGCCAGTAGTTCTAACAAGTTCCCGGTGAGATCCGGTCAGTCTCATCTCTTGAGTAGTAGTGAGAATCGATGCCCTCATTACCGAAAGACTCTTAGCATCTGGCGACTCTGTTTTAACTGAGAATCTCTGAAGTCATGGAGACCAGTACCTAAACCTGGTTTTCGTAACCAGGAGCCCCGTGTTTTAAGAAAGCTCGAGTTTGGTGAATCTCTGGCTTGTCTTTATCTGGAAAAATCACCTGGCGACTCTGTTGAGCTGAATACCCAGATTTCTTGATCGTAGGCGCCTTTCAAATCTGAAAGAAGATATCCCGGAGGAATCAAGGTTCGGTGAGCAGCCTTGACCTCACAAGCGGAGAAAGAATGTTCATCTGGCGACTCCGACTTAGCGACGATAACCGTGATCTCTGCAGACCGTTGCTATAATGGCAGGGGTAAGTTTTCCCAACTGGGATGACCGAGGCCCCTTGAATCTTCAAAGCTACCACAAGATTCCCGAGATCGCCTTGAAGGCATTGACAATATATGATGGCACCACGGGAATGGCCCGAGAGCACCTTGAAGTTGTTGCTGCTTTAGCGTTCCTCTACGACATAATCCACGAAGATGTCATGGTCCGACTTCTGGCTGCATCCCTAGAAGGGAGGGCGCTGCGGTGGTATAGACTGCTCGGGTCTAAAAGCGTCTGTTCATGGGATGACTTGGCGGGAGCACTATTCAAAACATTTGATGGCTCTCAGGATCCCTTCCAACTTTTGACGTACTTCTCCACCATCAAGAAAACACCCTTGGAGAGCGTCACGGACTTCAATGTCCGATTCTGCAGAACTTGGAAGAAAGTTCCAGGGGAGATTCAACCAACGCCCGCCCAAGCCCACCTCTACTATGTTCGGGCTTTTCACCCGGACATAGGCCTCCTCTTGCTACGATCAGGCGAACAAAGATTCCCTCAGATTTTTGAGGAAGCAATATGAGCGGAGCAGTTTCTATCGAGAAAGTGGCAGTGGGGAGAAGCCCCATCACTTTCTCTGATAATCGCTTCTCCTGTCTACCCAACGCAGTATTCTTCATGGCAGACTCCTCATACTGAGCAGAAGCCCGAGATGCGATCGTGTGGAGCTCGAGAGGCGAGATCCCATCCAAGTCCAACCATGGCAATTTGCGAGCTTTGCCCCGACGATGAACAATATGGGTGCTTGCAATCTCCATCGGAGGACAGGCCAAGAAGAGAAACAAGCTCAAGTGGTAGCGCTTGAGAACGAAGAGGGGACATTTTTGCACCCTTTTTGTATCCCAGAGCATGGCACGCAGGTGTTCAGCCAGAATCCATCAGGCTTACCTCAAGAGGCTGAACCTGAGGAGATCATAGAAGTTTGCTCTTTGCCGAAAGAGCCCTATTACAGCATCAAGGAGATGGAAGAACTTGTACCCAGTCCACAGTTACTGAACTCTTCGGTATTCTGGTTCCAGCCATCACTACAACCATTACCCCAAGAAGGTCCTCACGTGGTGAATTGCTTCGCCACATCCTGCATCAGCAGCATGGGTACTGGCAGGAGCGACGAACTATTGTATTGCTTTCTATTCGTAGCATGGAGAACTTCGGGGAGGAGCCATCCGGACTTCAAGAATCAATTGAAGTTCAATCTGATCTGGTCTGGGCATTGCAGATTCATCGGATAAATATCCGAAGCTGAGTTTGTGGTGGTGGCATGCCTATTATGCCGCAAGCCTATGTGAATATTGTAAAAAGTTTCGCTATTAAATAAAGTGCTGCTCAGAAACTCAGGTTGAGTTTTACCTCGACAGCTATATATAAAAAAAAAAAAACTCCTTTGGGAACTTGGCTTGCGAAGTAGTGGATGCGAAGTGGTTCACAGCGAAGTACGATTGGCCGAGCAAGGTTTCGACCAAGGCAAAAGCATTTATTGCTTGCCTAGAAGAGCGTGCCGATAGTCACCTTCAAAAGCATCCGAAATAGGCGAGTTAAATGAAAAGGCATCGGGTACATCCTCAGGGGACTCGGCTGAGAGAAAAGTCTGCCCATAGGTACCAGGTGGCAGATGGCTGCGTTCCCTAAGCAGCCGCAATCATCACAGCGCATGGCCCTGTGTACTACGCCATCGTATGGCCAATTCGATGAACCGATGATCTCTCAGGTGAGAAGTGCAGGATTAATTATGGCACATGCCATAAATGTGGGTAGTTGTCTTTGGTGGTTATATAACGCAGACTCCAAGTAGCCAAAGGATTACTCGCTCAACGACTCATACAGACCCTACTGCCAACCTGCAAACTTTTCCACTTCGCACTCTAAAGCTTCGACGCCAATTTTCTCCATACTGCAAATTTCGTAGCCCTAAGCATCAACGATGGAAAGTTCCAAGGAGAAGGGAAAAGGGCTAGAAGTAGTAGCCCCCGAGAAACCAAAGGTAAAAGGCCATGGAAAAAGGCCGAAGCCAAGGCCCGTTGATTCGGGCCTCCGCCCAGATAAGCGTGTCATGGAAGAAAAGGGGGATTTCGAGGACGAGCAGCCCCTAGAACCACCAGTCGACAGGTGGGAAAGAATCAGGGATACGGAGCTGTCGAAGAGCGTAGCTGAGCTCAGAAGCACCGTTGAGCTCATGATAAGCAGGCTCCCGATAGAGAGCATACGAGCTGCAACTTACTACTCCTAGATATACTGGTATCTGATGCCCCCCACTCACCATTGCCCTGAGCTGATCAATGCCATCATGCAGAATTACCAGCCCGCCACCAGACAGGTGTTAGACACATCTGGCCAGAAGCTATTTTCAATTTTGAAAGAAGATGTACAGGTAGCTTTTGCGCCACAGCAGGGTCCACCCGAGGGATGTATGGTTCGCAACATTGTTTTGAGCGAACAAACGGAGAGGTTCAGGTCTGCTGGCTACATGATCAAATTTTTGTAGCAAAGCCTCAAAAGCGGGCTCCCTTCGGGCAAATTGCCCCAAATGCCCCTTCCCTTGGAGGCCTTTAAAAATGTCGACCTCTTTTCCATCATTGCATGGGTGGCAGGCCTATCTACCGACGCTTCGGTATATCCATGGCAGGTGTCCCTGGCCGAGTGCATTTCCAGAGGGGAGTTCAATGCCCCCGATACTTTGAAACCCAGCACCGACCCAGTCTTTGTCGACTGGGCAGAATGGGTGGCCAGGGGCTTACATGCGCAACTCACCAGCATGAAGAATGCTGGGACCAGCCATCGCTTCGGGCCCTGCTCCTTTCTTGTTTGGCTATTTTTCTTTCATGTTCACAATAATTTTCCTCATATTGCCATTACGGCAAGCGGCGAGGATGGAAGTCCTTTGCCAGTATATCAGTGGACTCCCCTACTATTGACATCGGAGTCCTACTATCACTTTAATCAGCAATTCTTGGGATCCGCCATGCGTATGTTAACAGGGTCCTCCCCGAGAGTTCCCCTTGGCTTGAGAAGCAAAGTGGTCCGGGAGAAGAAGGGAGACATTTTTTGACTAACGCAGGGGCTGGTGATTCGCATCTTCGGCTTCATAGGGAAGCCCTTCTTACTGCCAGTCTACCCCTTCGAGTATCAATTCACGATGGAAGTCGCGAGGCAGAGTGATGCAACTAATGCCATCTATGGCAAGGGTCGAAAATGGGCCCACACTTGTGACTTCCCTCTCAGGATAGGAGTTATCGAAGTGTTCACCCTGAATCAGAACGTCTTCTTAGAAGAAAAGCTTGCCAAGTTTGGCCTGCTCCAAATTCCCCAGCAATGGCTGTATGATCCTTTGGGAGTGATGAGGGACCACATACGGGTCAAGAGCTTCCACGTTTGCCCCTATCCAAAAATTGTGAAACAAAGAAATAATCCTCGGGGAAAGGATCTGGAGTGGCATCTGGAGAGGATGGAATCCTTACCTCCCTGGCACGAATTCTACCCAATGGAGGTCGCATATGACCCAGATCGGCATTCACTCCCGAGCCCCAACTCCACCTTCTGGAAGAAAGCGAAAGATGACTTGAAGGAGGGAGTAAAGAATTGGGACGCGGCTCAGCTGAGGGAGTGGTGGATAATGAGGGTCCACCGGTAGAAAACGAACTCTTATGGGTTCTTGGCAACTGACAAAGACTTCGCCAAAATTTACGAAGCCAACGCTGGAAAGTGGAAGCCTTTGTCCTTCGTCGCCCTCATCCCTCCAGCTACCCCAGGTTTGGGCGAAAGCCCAAAAAGAGATGATACTACTTCGGGGAGGGGAAGAGAGGAAAAGGCCCGAGCTACACATCAAAGATCGCCTCAGGTACCTGTAGGAGGCCACGACTCAAGCTCCGAAGAGTCAGAACAACCACTGGTGAGGACCAAAAGAAAAAGGCCAGAACAGAGCCCACTGCCCCCGAACTATCCAAAGCGACCCCACACAGGATTTGCAAGCCCCTCCACTGGGCGACCGATATCAGGCCCATCCGAAGCAAGTGCCGAGGTCGCAGCACTGTCGAGTGCCGAAACCACCCCGGGTGTCAATGTCACCAATGTGGGGAGCATTCCCCAGACAGAAGGGGCCCTCGAGGCAGAAGTCATGGGAGTTGGGGTTGCCCAGGCCGAGGAAGAGCAAGATGCGGCTGCACCAGAAGTCACCACTACCACAATGCCAGGAGGGCATGCAGGTACGCATTCTCCACCCCTTGCCCTAGTCTCACACATTTTTGCCACAACCCCAGCTGAGGGTTCTCACCAGTCTCCCCCGCATAGCCCATCACCCCCTCACACGTCACCTGTTGTTGGTCCAGCCTCATCCCACGATTATGATGGGGGTAAGACCATTGACCCTACTTCGCCCTTCCACACTACCATCCCCCTGGTCATTAGCAGAGGCAGGGGTCGCACTTCAATGCTGAGTCCCACCCTCCAACCCCCTGTGTCATGTGAGGTAGCCCAGGTTACCAAAATTCCCACCACACCTATCGTCGAGCCTTCTGGTGAGGCATCCCCCATGCATTCTTTATATTTGTTTACTCCCTCGACTGGAGATCTAGCCTTGTCTAAAATAGAGATGTCCTTAATTAAGGACCGCCCCCTTGTCGAGAAGCTATTCCAAGCATGGCAAAACACTGAACAAATACTAAGGGAGGCAAGGAAAAGAAGAGGTCGCTCGACGACATCAATTGAAAAATGCATCATTTTTTATTTAGAGGCCGAAAAGGTGCATAAAATCAAGAAGGTCCCCAAGGTACAAAAGCCACTGGATGAAATGACTCCAACAGACTATGATTATCAAGAGACACCTAAGGACCTGGAACATCTGAATGTTGATGGTGAATCGGCCTCTATGCATGTCCGAATCGAGACGTTTCGGGCACATGCAACCATTGCTAACCAGCGTAGGGTTGAAGCCGAACGCGCTAAGGTTAAATCTGAAGAAGACCTGGCCAAGGTCCGCTCCAAATTAGCAGAGGCTGAGGAGCAATGCAAATCGATGAAGAAGGAGACGCTCGACCTAAAACAGCAGGTTCAACAGCTCCAGTCTACAGCCGAGAGCCAAGCCCAGAAGCAGGCCGAGAGTGATCTGAAGGCCAAAGAGCTGGAGGATAAAATCATGCAGATGCAAGCTCCACTGTATGCAAAAGAGGGTCCAACGCTGTTTGACAGGGACAAAATTAAGGAGATTCATGCGCACCTGCTAAAAAATTTCTGGCCTCGGTGCGCCAGTGCTTTCTCAATTTTGACATATGTCACCGAAGCACAGCAGGCTATTGTCGAGGGAGGACCAGTCATCGACGAGGTCACGCAGAAAGCCAGGAGTCGACTCAAGCTAGCGTTCGACGTCCAGAATGCTAGATATCAAGACCTGCAGGTCACTGCAATGACCCGGACAGCTAGGGACTGGTCCACGGCCTAGGCCACAGTTCGCGCTTTTTTCTCCAAGGTGCGAAAAGCTCAGAAAGCCAGAAGCCTCCAGGACATTTTTGACAATGAGCAGCGTGCCACAATGAATTATTTTCAAGACCTTTCTTCCTTGGGTTTCCCGAGTTTCACGGACGATGACGGAAATCTTCTCAGCAAGGATGACCTCAAACCAGTCTGGCTGCAGTTCGAGAACGATGTCTCGGAGATCGATGGCTGGGAAGAACCAATCGTAGAAGGGCAGGTGACAGATTTCATCCTCAGATACTGTAAGATCATGGCTTGCCTCGACGACCTGTTCACCAGGGCCAAGAATGCTGACGTTGGGCAAATCAATCGATTTCATGACTTGGTCAAAGCGCTGCAAGATCAAGAGCCATTCCAAAAGAGTGCCTGGACTCATGTCCGAAGAACGATGAAGCGCATCCGTGATCGCCTCGAACCATCACCTCAGCCAGAAGCCGCACCAGAAGGAGGAGAAGAAGAACAAGAAGAGGAACAGACCGTAGAAGCAGGGTCTGGGGAAGACCAGTAACTCTGCAGCCCAATGGATCAGGGCTAAAGGGTTCTTTTGCCGAGACGAGCTCGTCACCCCGCGAGCCACCAAGAATGTTGACACTTTTTGTCACATTATACAAGGGGTAGAAGAATAGTAGATTTTTGTATAATATTTCCTTGTTGAAAGTTTTTCTTTTATTTTAAGTTACAACAATTTTGACCCTCCCTATCGCCCCTTTTATAAAATGAAGAAGAAAGAGCTTCGCTACCAAACAAGCCAAGGAAAATGGCTTCGCCGAAAGAAAAGAAGGAGAATGTGAAAAGAGCTTCGGGCCCGAAACACTTCAAATCACCACTTCGGGCGAAAACCTTGCGAAGTAATTTCGTCGAAGAAAATACAAAGATAACGCTTCGCACCCGAAGCATTTTCGGCAATCGCTTTGGGCGGAAGTTTTGCGAAGCAGCATCCAAACGACTTCACCGAAGGAGGAGAGCATAATCCAAAATCAGCTAAGGTAAGGAAACTACTTCGGGCCCGAAGTATTTTCGACACCTACTTCGGCCCGTTTTCACCCGAAGCAGTGGTGCCCGAAGCAAAATGACAATGTGTCGAAACAGAAGAATGCTTCGGGAGGATATTCCCCGAACCACAGTTTTGAGAAGGAGTCGGGCCGAAACATTTTCCAGCCGAAGCAGTTTCGCCAGCAAAGGACAAAAGGCCCCATTTCAAAGATGGAATTCGCTCGGCACTCGACATCCCCGAAGTAGTTTCTGCGAAGCATTATTTTGCGAAGAACAAATCAAGGAGAATCTACTTCGGCCCAAGGCTTCGACGAGGTGGAGATGTAGCGAAGCACTTTTTGGGCCCACATTCCAAGGTGGGCAGCTTCCCAAGGTGATCGAAGGCCCCTTATAAATACCCCCTTTCTTGCCCGATAAGTCCGTTGACCAATTTTGGCAAATGAAAGGGACGTAACAGTCCTCGAAGTAAAACCCGACGGGCGTAACGATCACTCAAGCACAGCATCCAGAAGCCAGGGACACTCGGGCGATGCATTAAATGAATATTTCCATGGTTGACCCGATCACAGTTGCCAGTTTCGACAACCGATTTGAAAACTCAGTCGCAGCAGCCGTGAGGAGCCGATTTCTTAGAGCCCGAGGGTGTACTCCGCCATTTTTGTAATAATGACTCAGAGGGTCGGGTCCTCTATAAAAACCTAGGCATGTAATGTAAAAAGGGGGGAAATTTCTGCTAGAAAGTTGTTGTAACTTGATGTCCTGCGTTTAATACTAAAGATATTTTGTGCTCTATTTCTCTCTTTTATGCTGCCTTCTGTGCTTAATTCTTTTGTCTTTTCTCGTTCGCATACTGAGACTCTGAATCCTGAATCCGATGTGCGATCGGGGACTGAACCCCTAAAATTTGCCCTGAAGGATACATAGGAGAGGAAAAATGCCTTGTCGCTTTCCTTTATGCTTGCCTGGTGGATCGAGGTTTTTGTTATTCCCTTATCTCAATCGCTGTTACTCTGAACCCTGAATTCCAGCGAGAGAGAAAGGAGAACCCTGCGAACCCATCCAGAGGATACATAGGAAGTTCGGCATTTCGTTTCCTTCATGCTATTCTTGGTATTTCTTGCTGCTATTCGAGTTGTTAGCGAGTAATCGTGCTTCCTGTTCTCTCCCACCTTAAATCATCATCTTCTAACCCTTACTCTTTTTATTTCTTTCTCTAACCCTTACCCTTTTTATTTCTTTTCCTAACCCTTACTCTGTTTATTTCTTTCCTGCACTCTTGTCTCAAACCCCAAAAGTAGATTAGTATAGGAGCCGGCCTTTCTCCAGAGATCGGCACGAGGGGCATCTCTTCCCCTCGGCCTTTCAATGTTGGTCGTAGGTCCAGGGCGCGCAAACCCACCGAAAGTCCTTTCCTGTGCGGATTTGATGACCAACAATATCTTTCCCATGCAGGGAGCATATGTCATGTATGGACCATCTGCATTGATCATATGCATCAACAACTTCGAAAGCAAATAACATCCAAAAATTTTGGCATTAATCCTCCGCAAGCCTCTTGATGTATTCCCTCCTTAAAGAACTATAAATATACCTATATATATGGGCTTAAACAAAGTCATTTATCGATTACCCTCCCTCACCTAAGTCTTAGAAGTATTTTTAATTCCAAAGAGCCTTCCCAGTGGCCCAAAATGGCCATCCTATAGCCCGAATCACTTTAGATTGATCCAATTGTGGAGGATATTCTTGGCAACTATGGATTTCTTCCCTTCATGAAGAAATTTAGTAGGAGTGATGTGCAACTATTTGATAAGTTTTTCAAGACTCAAAAATGGTATTACATAATAGATTGTAGTCTATAATTCAAAATTAGCACTCAACTTCTGGCAGAAGTGACTAAAATTTTGAACTAAGGACTTGTTATCCGATGTGACAGGTATTCCATGGTGGTGGAGACTGACTACTTCCTTGAAAAAGGTAAGAAAATTACACAAGATAAAGGTGGTATTGTTAGATATTCCTTTTTATCTCCCTAGTATCATGTGATGATCCCAATATTGTAGTATTTTACTATCAACAAAATTAATGTTCCCCTACGTAGTTTACATCTTGCATTATTAAATCATATTAGGGATATCAAAAGGATTAATGTGCCTGACCATTTATTTATATCCATGGAAATATTTGTTGATAGCATCAAGAAAGGGAATATATTTCCACCCCATCCATAAATGCCTACACCTAATCCTATTTAGATATGCCCTTGACAAGCAAACTCAGTCCACAACCATTTCCTGCACCATCATCCAAGGAAATTCTTCCATTGACCATAGCTCAAGTCATGAAATCCCTATTAATGATGTGGTTAGTGACGACAACCCAAAATTTGTTTCCTTGAATTTCTCCAAGTCAAGCAAAAAGTCAATCTAGAGCCTTGTGCCTGAAGAATCTCCCCAGTTTGGTAAATTTGAGTTTCGACATCGTTATTTAAGAAGCTCAATGACCAATATCAAGTGTAGTGATAGCCTAGAGACTTTATGGAAGTCCCCTCATCCAAATAAAGCAAATATTGAGGGTCCCCTCCTGAAGTTAATCTTTGAAGGTAATACCTCCAGTGGGAAACTTTTTGAATCAATGGATGATCCTGCAACCAACACGTTCCAAAATTCTATTCTTAGCTAATTCACCAACTCGATGATGACACTCTCTATTATTTCTAATGCATCCAAAACTTCATGGACCTTATATCACCAAGATTCCAAAGTCATGGATGAGCTCTAATACCAACTCAAAGACCATCACAAGGTCACTAAGGATAATCCTGAAGTTAGTGTTGAGTTAGCCTAAAGCTTACTTCTCTTATATATATTGCTTAATATTTTGTCACCTCATCTGAACCTTCACATGGTTCCCTTTTGTATGCTAGGATTACCTTTATGGGCCCACTAAATATTTTGTGTTGTTATAGGTCTAATGATATTTTTTGTTTGCTGATATTTTTGTAATCAAGGTTTTGGGACCCTTTCAAAACCCACCCCTCCAATATAAAAAAATAATATTAAGAATAAAATTAAGAATACCTATGATTACTTTTATTTTACCTCCTTCATTTAATAAATCCAAGAATAGGTCGATAAGACCACTAAACATGTGGAAGGGAAACTATCTACAAGGGGTGAATATCAAGAGGTCCTCAAACTCCTCACTTCAATGATAATATCATAGGAAAAACAAGGGATATACCATAGGGATATAGTAAAAAAGTTGAGAAAATTTCTATATGTCTAGAGGAATTTCCAGACTAACAAAGATAGCCTAATGTCTTTGAAACCTAAGTTCAAAAAATGGGTAAAGAAATTCAAAGGTTGATTACTGCATATATGACACACCTTTTTTTATGAATCAAAGCACATCATGGATGAAGACATTATAAGTGTTATATTTGAGGAGAAAAAAGACCAAGTTGACCAAGGGGATGTAGTTGAAATCTATAAGAGGCTAGAGGTGATTAATGCCAAGATACAAAAGCTAATTGCCAAGTATGAAGAATTATTAAAGAATTATTTTGAATACCTAATGAGGGAGGTATAAGAACTTATATCAAAGTACTTATTAGATGATAATGAGTGGAAGAAATTACTGGGATTGCTACCATAGAAGACCAAATGAGGAGAATCAACAATTTTGATAGTTTTACCATGAAGGTCCCAATTTTGTAGACTTTATGTCCAATTATAAAGGCAAGATCTAGGATCTTATGCTAATCAACCTTAGTTTCCCATGAAGCCACGATAAATATAGTACCTTGGCACTATCTTATAAAATTTGTAATTTTAAAGTAGAATGTGGCACCAAATATTCCATATTTAAGGTATTTCAAACTTCTCAAAATTTGACTATGGAAAATGACCAATTTGCTTGCAAAAACTAACCAATTAGATCCAAATGTCAATTTGCTGGCTAAAAAGGACTGATTGGATGAAAGAAGCAATTCGCTCAACAAAGGTAGTTGATATGCCTATAAATGTGAGTGATTCTATTGATAAATATTACATTATTCTATACATGATAATGTACCCCCATGATACCTTCATGGTACAAATATTAATATGTAATAGATTAGGGTTGAGTCTATAGTTTAGAAGCCTGATTTATATTTTTATTTTCATGTAAGTGTCAATGTGCAAGAATTGCACGAGTGTCATGTAAGTTAGAGTGCAAGTTAAGATTGAAAGGATGTGCACAAGTGTCATGTATGTAAGAGTGCAAATATGTAATGTGATTATTTGCACAAGTTTCTTAGATTATGAGTGCATGTAAAAGTGCAAGAGTCTTGTAGATGTGTGAAAGTGTCTTAGAGTCAATTGTCCATGAGGAGTCTTGTATGCAAGTGGAAATATAATAAGCCAAGAGTCATGAGACATGTCATATGGAGATAAATAGTTAAGTACTTGAAGAAGGTAATCCAAGAAGGAGAAAAAAAAGTGTAATATGTTTAAGAGATCTAGTTTGGAATAAAGGCTGTATACAGATTTGAGCAATTATTATTGTAAGTTTTCTTCATTTATATTTCATGAATGAATCAAGCCATTTACATTCATATTTTATCATATAAATTAATATTATTTTAAATATTATATAGGCCTTGATATACATATTAATTTGCTCATATATTATTCTACTCATTATATGCATATTTTGACCTTTAATATTGTGTTTATTTTATATTGGGACTTGTGATATCTTGTGGTAGTAAGGCTTAAAAATCCAACAACACTCATAAAATATGATTATTTGCAAAGTAAAGCACTCAGATAGTCATGAAGGTAAATTAAAGACACAAATCCTAAGGTAAACCTTTTAGAAAGTGATATTTTAGCATGTAGTGATACATTAAGAATTTTAGAAGCCTTCTAAGCCTATTAGAGGCTTAATTGAAGGTATGCAATATTTAGCGTTACAATATTTTTCTAAAGTTGCCCCCAAATATTTATTATTACTAGGATTAATTATTTCTCATCCCAAATAACTCATAGGTAAACATTTATTATAAATAGGGCCTTAGGGACCTCATTGAATTTATCTTTTGGCCATGAGAATTTAGAGCTACACTCTATGAAACACACTTTCTACTTTGTACTTATGAGGTTGTAAGAAATTGACAAGTCCTTAGGAATTCCATCAGTGGCACTTCCCTCTTAGTTTGCTAAGTGTGTGGAAGTTGTGGCATGGTATTTCTAGCCCATCTTGTCATTTATTTATGAGTTTTATAATCTAATGAATGGGTGGACATTGATGTTATTTTAAATTCTCATGTATTTATTGATAACACACTTTCCTCACTATAATTAAAAATATGTATTTTCTTAAATCTCTCTCACTCCTAAAATTCTACCTAATTTTATTTCTACATTTTTTTCCTATTTTCCTTTCTACAATTTTATCTCAATACAAGTTAGTTTAAACTAGTGTAGGATTTTTCTATGAGGATAGTGGGGAGACAATCTAAATTTAGAGGTTGAAATAATCCATTGTCAATATCTTACAACCTTTTTGAAACTCAAATTAGGGGCACAAAATCTCAATTAGAAATTAGAAATATTCCCTAGTTCAATAGTGGAATAGGAGGTAATTTACCAGCCTTTACCAACATGTCTTCTACTCTTATGACCTTTTCAAATGATCCAAATAATATATATATTGGCATCATTAGCCACTAGATTTATATTGGATTATAGGTCTTTGATATAGTAGGGTAGGGCTTATTCATATTAGGGTCTAATTTTTGGGATTATTAAGTATAGAGTCCTCATAAACCTAGTGTTTAGTCATTGATATTCTCTTGGGAATATATTTCTATGGAATTACATTAAAAGATAATGGAATATTTATTTTCAAGGTTATTTAATCTCTTCATACAAGACTCTAATATAGAATCCTAATTGATAATAAAATTGACTAGTAGGATTTTATACCATATAGCAGCCTTGCCTCTTAGTGATTAATTTAACAACTAGATATTTTTCTTAGATATTATAGCAAGGGTGAGAGAGAGAGGGAGTGAGAGAGGGATAGGAAGTAGAACTAGTTTCAGTGTGCAGGTAGGTCTAGTTCCAATGAGGATTAGGGTGGATCCAGATCCCCCAGATTTTGTGGTTCTTATGGAGTCTTTTCTAGAAGTCCCATGCAAGTTGTCCGTTCTAGGTGGGAAGCTATTCCATTTGTTGTTTTTTGATGGGAGTTTGGAGTTTTGTGGGAAGTCTTATCTTTGTAGAAGTTTTCCCTAGCTTTTCGATGTATTTGGGTGTAGGATCTTGGCTAGTGATGCTTCAAAGGTATATCCTAGAGTTGTTATGCCCAGGAACATGGATCCTAAGTTGTTCCTGTGGGATTTCCCTTCTATGACCTCTGTGCTATATTGAAAGAAGTTATAAATTTTATTTACATACATGAATAGGACTTTGGCTTGTAAGGATTTTATATCTAGTTCTAGTATGATTCTACCAGAGAATGAACACCATCTCTTAGTTCTTGCAATTAGTGGGTAGATTTTCCCTTTCGAGGACTATGTGCTAGGTTGGGAAAAGACTCAAATTTCCAAGGCAGAGGTGAGCAGGATTCTAGAAATGAAGGGTTTATTTTTTAGCTCCAAATAAGATTTGAATAAGAAGGCGAGCCTTGTGGTGTTATCTCTTTATTTGTAGTAGGTGGTCTAGATGGTTTGGATCTTGAGTTTGCATTTTTTGAGGCTTCTATCTAGTAGCCCCATTAGTGGTCCATGTGTTGATCTTGTACCTTTTAGATATAATTTGTTTATGCTTCCCTTATATTTTTTGGGTTGCAAGAATTTAGGAAATATTAGGTAGGTTTTACCTATGGTTGGGGTCCTAAGGTTTGCGATTATGGTGAACCCTCATCAGGGGGATCCAATTTTTGGAGATCCAAGGTTTGTGGATTATGTTTTGCTTTCACTGACTATCCCCAAGTATTTTCTTCTAGAATTGGACCTATTGCACTTTGAATCCAAAAATTCCCAACATTCTTTGGATACAAATTTGAACGAGGGCTTGCAGGACTTCAAAGAATCCATTTTCCCCCATGGCATGGGTAGAAAATTTTCAAAATGATCTTTTTGAATTCTCTTGGAGTGAGAGGGTGTTTCTTGGTTTGGACAAGAAACTTTCAAAATAAATATTTTTTATTTCCCTTGGAGTAGGAGTGTTTTTTCCCACTTGGAAATGTATTTCCTGGTTGGACATGAAATTTTAAATTTGATTTTTTTTTAATTCCTTGGAGTCGGTTCATGTTTCCTGGCTTAGGCAGGAAATTTTTCTTTGTAATTTTTTGATTTTAAGTTGGATCGGATCTTGGTGGTTTGGGTAATTCTCAAGATTCTCCTCAATTTTGGGTTTTCTAACTTGGGTGGGAAACTTTTCTCTATAATTTTTTGAATTTTAAATGGAGTGGATCTTGAAGGATTGGGTGAATCCTGAGCTTCTCCTTAGGATTGTATTTCCTATCTTGGGTGGGAAAATTTTTCTTTTAAATTTTGATTTTAAAATGTTTATGGTCTTGGTGGCTTGGTGGATCCTGAGTTTCTCCTTGGAATTCATGTTCTATGTAAGTTTTAGTTTATAGAAGAGCATTTAGGATCCTGAGGATTTGGTTCTTCCTTTTATTTTCTAGTTCTTGGATCCTGTTCTTATCTTATTTATCTTCTCTTATTTATTTTTTTGCAATCATCTTCTTGAAGCTCTTTCTTATTGTAATTGTCTTGGGGACCCTCTCATCCCCTTCTTTACTTTATAAAATATTTGGGGATCCTTTCAAAATCCCTTATCCCATATAATAAAATATCTTTATCTTGGATATGATATACAAATTTTAGAGTGGATAGATTATTTAGATAGTTCAAGGTATTTTTATTCCCATTATTACTAAAATAGCTAAGGCTTTCATGGTAGTTGTAGATATGAAATAATAAACCATCAAGTTAAATGGCGCTTGATTAGGTCAGTCAAGTAACTATTGTTGAGGCCTAAGTGATACTTATGTTTGATAGTTTTGAGGATGATAACCACAAGATATTTGTGGGTAATATAGAATCTCATAATGGGGTAGATTACATACCATTCTGGTTGTTGCATAAATGGCACCACTTATTGATTTGAGATTCCTTGTTGAATTCAAGGGGCCACTCATCCTTAGGAATTTTTTTGTTAGTTATGATTCAAGATGGAAGGAGTATTTGACATCACTTGATTAAGAGAATTAAGATTTTGTGGTGGAGGTGGGTTGGTAACATCTATTGATTTGGGCCCTAATGAGGCTATTAAAGGCATTAAATATTAGAAGAAGGTTGAAAATATTGTGTAGAATAACCTCATAAAGAGAGCATAAGGTTTTGAGTAACATTTTGATTTGGCAATAAATTAGGTGGGCATTAATTTACCATACCTCATAACATGTTATACTTTAGTAGATTTTACATTATTTGTTGGAGGTTAACGTTTGGTAATCCTTGAGAGCCTTGGTTTACAATAGAAATATCAATTGCTTGTTGAGTGGATCCTCCATATAGTTAAGATGTAATAATACAAGGGATTGACTTCTACCCTAATCTAACTAGATATTAAACTTGATTTACTTGATTATTGAATTTGATTGGCAATGAATTCTAGCTAGCCTAGGTGCTTGACCTAGGTGCTTGACCTAGCTTATAGGACTTGGCTTGTTTGGGACACTAATGGATTTATTTTTTGGATTATAGATACAAAATTCATGATGTCTTCTTGGAATACAATATAATTATACACAATGGATGAGGTGTTATTAGCATTTAAGATATCCTATTCCCATACTATACAAGGGATGGGTGATAGCATTAGGGATTGTGGATGGAGTAGTAGCCCATGTCTAGGTAACACTTGGTATAACATATTGATGAGGGACTAGTGGATGGTTAGGAAAGTTCACTCTTATCTAGGATGAAGGCAAAGAATATAATCCTTGAGAAATAGATTTTACCATATTATCTTTAGTAGAGAAATTCAAAGAATTTTCTTCTAAGTCTTGCATCTAGATTTTATAAAAGGTTTATTTCCTTTACTTCCTTTTCATTAATATTCAATAAACCTCACTTGTTCATTTTTTAATCTTTTTCATGTGAATTATTGTATTCATAAGAGAGGCTAATAATTTTATTTTTTTATTAACATACTTTACACCTACCACAACCAAATCCTCAAAAAAAGTGTCAAATTTATTAGAAATAAAAAACTAGTCCAACTCAAATGAATCGTTGAAATTTTCTATGAATAATGATTATTCTCATGAATCACAATTATCATGACTTACATTTTGGTAGGATGTGATCTATATTGATGACACCACTATGTGTAGCAACAAAATCCATCAAATGATTGGAATTTTTCTATAAATCATTAGAAAGTTTACTTAGGAAGATATTTTAGAAAAAATATGACATGCAAATGATGTAGGTCCAAAATCAATGAATCAGTATAGTATTTATGAATCGATAGGATGGATACTTGGATAAAATTTTGAAAAATATTCCTAAAACCATCATCAATGATTTGTCTAGAAAAGATATTTTGTAATATCTTCAAATTTGACATTTTTTTATGAATTGGTTTACCAAATTGGTAGGATTTAACATTCAATAAGTTTTGTTTAATTATTTGATAAAGTTATCATTTACCCCAATGCATTGAATTCTACAATTACTTCATAGAAACAGGAGTAAAGTGTCATATTGGAACCAATTGGACAGTAAATTTTAGAAATATTTCTAGGTTTTATAGATTTTGATATGTTTAACAAACTCTTTTGTGGATCTAGAAAGTTTCCAAATAATTTGGAGTAGATCTAAGGATAGATGATTAGATTGATATGGGACTTATCCCATAAAGCATACCAAAAATATATTGTTGATCTATGGGATCGACTGATATGAAATCACGCCCATCATCCTATGTTCATAGCCTTGGAAAAGGGTAGGTTTAAGTCCCCTTGACATTTGAATTGGTGCTATATCGCCACTAACCTATGGTAATATAACTAAATTAAATGTAAGAAATAAAATATGATGAGGTAAGGGTGATAGATATAAAACTAAATGCAAAAAATAAATACAACTAGAGGTTGTAGCAATGCTAGTGTGTGGTCACTTTTTCCATCTTGAGAAAACTTAATAATGACAAGTGAGTTTCATTCAAATCACACCCATAAAACTAAAAGAGTACTATTAATAAATTGAGAAGATGGTGTCAAAAACACCATACATCATATGTGGAAAGGTCTGATTGAATAAGATACTGTAAAGTATAATGGTCGTGCATAATTTAAGATTTATAGAATAAGAGACTTATAGTTAAATAGTGTAGTTGTAGTCTTCTTAAAAATGAATAAAATATACAATAATCCCTAGGATCTTATTTATAGTAATGTTTTTACCCTTTTTATACTAAGTAACAATTTCTTACCACCATGGATTATAATAAAATGAAAAAAATATTACTTGTAGGCCACCAATCCCCTCCTACAGACAAGTATTTTTATAAATTGCTAGATGTTAATATATCATCAGTTTAATAGATCATAGGTTTTATAGATCTCTACTTTTCTAACTTAGCCATATTCCTTAAAAAAATCCCCTGAGTCCAACCTATCTTCCTCAAAGTTCTGGTCCTTGTACTAGACCACTTTTTTGTTATATTAATATCAAATCTAAATTATCTAGCATCCTTTCATAACAAGCCTTTAACTCATGTAAAACTTTTTTTTTGAATTTACATGGTGGAATTGGTAGCCGCCACAAATCTGGGTAGGTTGTCCAACTTTTATGGCCACCACACAATTCTTCGTGTAGTCTGCCCCTATAACCACCATGCCACAAACATTTTAAACCTTTTACACCACTGAAAGCACCAAGAAAGAGACAAGCATTCAATCCGATGAGGCCTGATATTTGAACCTTGGACCTCCGCCCCCCTTAGGAGGTTTGGTTGAACCAATTGATCTACACATCGGACCTCTCATGTAAAAATTTTACCAAAGTGACCATGAATCCATTTATTCATCAAATAAATTTACCTACAATTCAAAATATATGTAACTGTATTTTGATTTTATGTATCAATCCATAAAATTAAATTTTCCTTGAATAAATTATAAGAACTTAAGATCAATCATGATTCACAATCCAACCACTAGAGTAATTTGTATACACATATTTCATAATCAAACATGTAGATAATAAGCTTTCGGTAAGGCAAGTCTTACATTTACATATCTCGAACTAACTTAGTATACATCCTTATGATAATTTGTTATAAAATAACTTTGATAATTATAGCAATATTAGCAGTAACCTAATAATGCCAAGGCCAAATGTGTGGTGGTGGATGAGACCCTATCCAAAATTGAGAGTTAGGCAGTTCCTCCAGTCTTTGATCCTCCCATGATCTCCTCCAATTCTTCATCCAATAACTCCTCAAAGTTTGATTTTAAGGACCTTAAGATCCCCATTATCTCTACTAAACCTTTGGAGAAAGTAAAGAACTCTAGTGGTGTCTTGGTGTCACCTAGAGAAGTTATAGGAGGACATGTTAGGCACTCCAAGCATCTATTCACTAAATAAATTAAAATTGAAACCTCTCTTATTAGCATGGAGATGTCAAATTTTGAGGACCAATCTCTAGTGAAGAAGGAAAAGTTTTCAAAGGATTTGACTAAAGTTAAAACAGATTCTCCTACGCCTGTGTTGGATGCTCCCAATAAACTCATATTCTTCCTCAATAAGCTAGAAGAGAAACATTAGGCTCTAATTAGGATTCTCCAAGTGGCAATTACGTTCATAGAAGAGATCCAAAGCATGATGCATATTCAACGAGGCAAATTGGAAATTTCTACGAAGGATTTGGGGAACTTTGAAAAACCGTCTCCCAAAGCTTAATGCTTTAATTTGGGGTAGTTTTTTGTGTTATGTTAGTGTCATATTTAGGTCATGTTGTTCTTCCCTCTGCTAGTCTCAAATATCTTGTCTTTTGGTGGATCATCCTTTTTGGTGGATGGTTGGATTGTATATGCAGCCTAATTTTTTGTTTTATGGACTCTTTTTCTGAGGGCCTCTTGGGCTTGGCCATGGGCTCTATCAGTTCCTCTCTAGTAAAAGGTTTGGGGACCCTTTCAAAACTCCCTCTTTAAGCAAATAAATAATAATAATAACACACAAGTAACATTACCCAAATGATAATATTAATTCAGTTTGAATCGCTAGAAAATAAAATATGCAATAATTAAATTCTAAATTTAAATTAATATAAATACTTAGCCACTTAGAGAGGGCAAAGTCTCATACCCATTTAGAGAGAGCAAAGTATCATATGCGCAGTAGATGCAACTAATATTTGAATAGTAAATATGATCTCAACTACAACCTATTATTGACATTGCACAACTTACCCCAATTGGGGACTTCTTGTTGCACTTGCACAACACACCCCAATATGGATTGGGGACCCACTTGAAAATTTTGGGTTTTAATTTCAAATTTTGTTTGTGTCAAGATTTTAATTTTTCCTTGCATATTTTTTTTTTAATCTGCTTACATAAAGGTGTTGAGATTGCTTGCATAGAGCATTTTGAGGTTATTGCATTGAAAATTTAGAATTTTGGTTCTTCAAGGTCACTATCTCGGATTAATATCTCAGAAGTTTGAATTTTAAAAGTTTATCCTAAGATTTGAAATTAATTAAATTCAATTTGTAGGGTTATTTGATTTTCACTATCTTGCCCTATTTTTGATGTAAATTTAAAATGCCATATCTTTTGAGTGAAAGATCTATTTCGGGTGATTCGAAGCTTGGTGGGAATATTTTGAAAATATCTTTGTAGTGATATCAAATTTGTATATTTTTAGACAAGAAATCCTTTCCAGAAATAACCAAAAAGTGCTCAAATTACACTAAGTGAGAGAAAATAAAAATACGCAGACCTTACAAATGAAAAATAGAAAACAAAAATGTGCGGACCCTACAAAGGAAGGAGAGAAAATAAGGTTTCATGAGAAAATGAGGCTTCAAAAGAAATTCTTAAGCTTCTTTGTAAATGGAGCACAAACAAGGATGCACTAATAACAAGAATGCTCTAAAAAATGAGGTTTCGAAAGAAATTTTTAAAGCTTCTTTGTAAATGGAGTGCAAACAAGATTTCGCACATTCCTTTGTAAATTGAGATTGTAGTGAATCGCTGAAAAGCACCAAATTCTAGAAAAAGGTAAATTAATGGAATTTCCAAGAAGTGGAGTATATCACGCGCATTTGTGCTTCTCTTCATATAAGAGCACGAATTTGAATTTTCATTAAGAGAGTGCATTTATGTTTTTCTTCATATAAGAGCGAGGATTTGAATTTTCATTATATTTTCATTAAGAGAGCGCATTTCGGATTTTCTTTGCATGAGTGCAGATTTGATAAAAGAAGGGGCATTGGAATTAAAAAATTGAATATAATATTTTACCCTAAAATTAAAATCTCAAACCTTAGGGATATTTTAAAATTAAAAGAATTAATTAATTCAAATTAATTAATCATTGAAAAATCAAAATTTCAAACTATAGAAGAATTAATTAATTTAATAATTGAAAAATCAAAGGTTTACACCTTAGGAAAATTAATTAATTCAAATTAATTATAATATTAATATTCTAATCCTTGCCTTTTCAAAACAATTGCAGAAAACATGATGGCAGGCATGAATTTTCAATGCAAGTACAACAAAGCATAATACTAGAAGGTGAAAGTTGAAATTTTAGATGACGAAAAGTCATAGAAGATCTACAGTTGCAGAAATAGTTACAAAAGGGTAACCAAATCAGAAGATGATACATCATCATTTACCATTGCAAACGACGGGCAGTTGGAGGATGTAAGGCTATAAATAGCCATTGAGACCCGATTCCAAAGGGTCGGATGCAATTTGAGAGATAGAATTTTAGGCATTTCATATTTTCTTTGTTAGTTTGAGGAGAATATGTGCCCTTGTTATGGTATTTGGAAATTTTTGAGGACAATCACTTGTAGCTAGCCATTCTAAAACTCTATAATTCTTGAATATTTTAATTCAATGTAAAATATGGAGATTTTCAATGCAATCTACGCATATTGATGGTGTTTGCATTTGAATTTATTTCTATATTATGCTTCATTTCCCTTGAAGATAGCAATATATTGGTCTTATATTGTGTGATAACTAGTCAAGGCTGAGATTGATTTTATTCAGAATTGAAGGCTTCAACAGAACCCTTGCAAATATTTGAATTCACCATGACTTGTTTGATTTTCTTTCCCTAACCCTTATTTTTTGTATTTTATTTAAAAAAATAGTTAAAATTAGGAGTAGATTAGCAAAATTTTCATCTCTAAAGCTTGATTTCATAATGTTGTGTTTTACCCCTGCAAGTTTTAGATAAATGAATTATTGTAATGCTTTGGTGAATTTTGATGCTAAATGCTCATATCTTCATGATTTACTGTACAATTAAGCAAAACCCTAAGTTCTTCATGTCAAGACAATCAATTAATCAAAACTAGAACTAATAATCATCTTATGATGGCTACATGAAGGCCCTAAATATTCCAGATATTTTATTGTTTTCCTTTGAATTAAAAGATCAATAAATATTATTAGGTTAAACCAACCTCACTCGAACCTTGGGGAGATCATGAATCTCCTTTCAAGAGAGGACATCCTGCATGATTCCTAGTTGTTGATATGTGTTTGTTATCTGATAAATATATCACTCAAAAAAAGTGGTGCTAGAAGGAGGGTCTGAAAATTCTGTCTCACTATTAATTTCAGTCTATATAGCTTAATTGCTAAATGTTCTAAGTCCTTTTGACCCTTATTTTTAGCCTTCTTAGCGCACAACAAAATTGGTGCTAGGAGGGCCCGAAGGTAATTTGATTTTTAAAAGTTTGAAGTTGTTCAAATTAATTTTAAATATTTTTTTATATATGTTGCTTTAGTTTTGATTTGCTACAAAATCGAAAATATTTTTATGGTTATGGTTAAATTATTGCTATTATAATTGTTGAAATATGATGATTTAACCTTATAAAATTTAAAAATTGTGAATCTTTCCACACATTGTTTTGCATGTTATATTTATTTGATCATCAAAATTGGAATCAAAATTTATAATCATAAGGCCTAAGGCTTTTGACGAGACTAAATTATATAGCCTTTCTCCTCCAAGAAGGTCTAGAGGGTCTAAAAGTCTGTAAAGAACTATCCCACCCATTAAACACTTCATCTCAATTCATTGTACCATTTATCACCTTTCCAATGACATCAATGACAAGAATTGCAACTTGGTTAGGGGGTCATAGCAGTCCATTAAACATTCCTAGAATACCCCATGAAATCCCTGAAAATGCAGAAAGATATTTACCCAAGTATAGGCATGATGGAATGATATTGGCTGAGGAACATATTTGGGCATATAGAGACACTTTAATTCATTTACAAATTATGCATGAATATGAATTTCACCTATGGTGGATTACACTATTCTGAAAGAGAATTGAAATTTACTTAATATGGCTGGCTATTGCAACTGTGGTAGTGGATCCTCTAGTTTTCAAATTTTTGAAGGCGAGAAGGATTTTATTCAAATTTTTGGAGGGTGGGAAGAAGGTCTCAAGTCCAGTTCTGCTCCGCTTGGCATTGCTGCTACAGAGGAAATTGGCAAATCTTTCTCCTCTGAGTGGGAGGTTGGTTTCAAAAGTATTCCTGAAGGTGGGAAGAACCTCATTCAAATTTTTGAAAGGTGGGAAGAAGGCCTTAGGACCAGTTATGTCCCACTTAGTACTATCGCTTATGAGGTTCCTGGCCTTTCCTCTGGGTGGGAGGAAATCTCCAAAAATCTTGAGTCTGTCCATCCTTTCTCTAAGGTGGATTTGGTTAACTCTGAGTCTGGAAAGGTCAAGTCCTTTTGGGGGGATGACATTCCTTCTACCCCTAAACCTTCCTTTGCTAAGGTCTTGGGTAGTTCTTCTTCCTCTGTTGATACTTCTCCCCCACCTTTTGAAGTTTCTAGGAATAGAGTTAAGATCCCTGTTAGTGTGGCCAAAAAATTTCTCGCCGAGGAATCCTTCTCTCTAGTTGGGAAAGTGGTTGGAGGAAATCCCAGTCTAGATATTATCAGGCGTTGGGCCTTCTCCAGATGGAAATTTTGAGGGTCTCTGCAAATTGTTGGCCTTTCTAATACTTTTTTTGGTATTCGTCTTAATGCCAAAGAAGATGTTGCTCAAATATTATCTGGTGGACCCTGGTTCCTCGGGTCTAGAAGTGTCTTCTTGATGAAATGGACTCCTGATTTTGACCCAGATACTCAAAGCATCAATTTTGCTCCTATCTGGGTTAGACTTCCAAATCTCCCTTGGCACCTTTGGCGGGAATCTATCTTCAAATCCATTGCCTCGACCATTGGATATCTACTCCTCATTGACAGGGTTACTTTGTCCAGATCAAGGATGCACGTTGCCCATATTTGTGTCAATGCAAATCTTGACTCTGCTCTTCCTACCTTTGTCGAGCTGGAACATGGGACTTTTCTCCGCAAGCAAGCTATTGAATATGAGAACAAACCTCCTTTCTGTATTGAATGTCGAACTCAAGGCCATCTTCATGCTCAGTGCCCCTCACTCAAAAAACAAACAGTCACTACTGAGCCAAATTCAGATACTACAAACACTGGCAAAGGAAAGGAATTCTAGACTCCATTCAAAAAGGATAAAAGAAGATTTCCTCCGTCCAAAGGAATCTCATTTAGGGCTATCAAGGACCAAAAAATAAATGAAGCTCGAGGTAATGCTTCCTTTAGCAAATCTCCAAACGATAAGGGAAAAAGGTTTCCTCGATGGTTGCTCCCAATGAGGTTAGTCTTTTTGCTCTTCCCAATCAATTTCAAATTCTAAGAGATTTAGATCCTGAGGCTGTTGTTGATGAAATCAATAATCCTGATCCTATTTCAAACCCATCCTTGGATCTAATGGAAGTCCAACAAGAAACTTTTTCTGAACCTTTGAATGTTAATCCCTCATCTCCGGCTGCTTTCAATGGAGACCAACCTCTGGTTGATGAAGTTTCCATCCCTTCCTCCTTTTTTGAGCCATCTAGCCCTATTGTTCAGAAAATATCTACCAACAATTTCAGCCCCAAAATCACTAGAAGCCAGAAGAAATCTCCCATTGATTGTGGAACAGAAAAAAGAGGGGAAGGCCTTCCAATTCTGATCAATGGAAGCAAGGTGTAAATGATGATATTGCTAACGGAGTACAAAAAACTCTATTTTCCACTGGTATTAACCTATCCAAGGAAGAATCAAAGTGCACCAAACCTCCCCAACCGTATGGAAAGGGAGGCAAAAGAACCTCTAAATATTCCAAATGAATATCCTCTCATGGAATGTGAGAGGCCTTAATGGTCTAGCTAAACAGAGGTTAGCTAAATCATTAAGGAAAGAAATCAGACCTACAATTTTTGTGATTCAAGAAACCAAGGTTAGTGAGCCCCTTGATAAAAATATCTGTAATCATATTTGGAAGAACTGTGAATTCACTGCTTGCAATGCTAAAGGTGCTTCTGGAGGCCTACTGTGTTTATGGAACCCAAACATTGTGGAAGGAAAACTCATCCATTCCAACGATGAGATGATGAGCATCCTCTTTTTTGACAAAGATAATAATTCACCCTGGGTTCTTACTAATATATATGCACCCAATTCCATTACTGGGAGGTCTCGTATGTGGAGTAACTTATCTTCTATTAGAAGTGCCTTTCCAAACCTTCCATGGATCCTCGCAGGAGACTTTAATACCCCTTTGTTTCCTTTCGAAAAAAATGGAGGTGTCGGTTCCTTTTCCAAAAGTATGGAGGATTTTTAAGAATTCATCAGCGAACAAAACTTAATGGATGTAAATCTAAAAGGAAATCAATTTACCTGGTCGAATCGAAGGTGTGGACCTCAACTAATCCAAGTCAAACTTGACAGAGTTTTATTTTCACAGGAAGCTATTGGCATTTGGGGGGATGCAAATCTTCAATCCCTTCTCAAAATTGGTTCTGACCATAGTCCTATTATTTTAGATACCAATAACCCAAAAAATTTCAAAACTCCTTTCATATTTGAAGCTATGTGGATGTTACATCCTGATTTTAAAGAGAGGATCAATCAGTGGTGGCAATATGATGTTCAAGGAACCCCTTCCTTTGTTTTGGCTCAGAAACTTAAGACTATCAAAGAAAATATAAAAATATGGAATAGAGATATCTTTGGAAATCTTTTCTAGAACAAACAGGATATCAAGAACATATTAGCTATAATAGAAAAAGAGAGCCAAGAAAAAGGAGATTATTCTACTGAGGTGAGAAGTGAAGAGAGGAACTTATTAGCTCAATATCACAATATCCTTCAATGTGAGGAAACCTTCTGGAGACAGAAGTCTCATGACATTTGGCTCAAACAAGGAGATTCCAACACAAAATTCTTTCATGTTTCTACTATGAGACACCGAAGCAACAACAGGATCAAAGAAATTCATAGCCAGGATGGAAGGACCATTAATGATATCAAGGAAATCAGATCTGAAGGGATAGCTCACTTCATGCAATTACTCCAGGAGGAATGCAGACCTAATTCTCAAGCGGCCAAGGACTTCTTCCTTCAATTTATTCCTCATATTATTTCTGATGATATTAATAATAGACTTATTGTTGTTCTTTCTGATGAGGAAATTAGAGATGCTTTGTTCTCAATGAAACCTGACAAAGCCCCTGGTCCGGATGGTTTTTCTCCAAGATTTTTTCAAGATTTTTGGGATTTAGTTGGTAAGGATGTTTGCAATGCCATAAGAGAAATCCAATGTTCTAAAGTCATTCCCAGAGGCTTCAATTCCACCTTTATTGTGCTCATACCAAAAATTCCAAATGCAAGCAATTTTAATGAATTTAGGCCGATCAGCCTCTGCAATGTTATTTACAAGATCTTAACAAAAGCCATTACTATCCGCATGAGAGAGGTGATGCCTTTAATCATAAATCAGTGTCAAGGAAGCTCTATCAGAGGTAGATCCATCTTGGATGGTATCATTTCAGTTCATGAAGCTATCCACTCCATATCCTTCAATAAAAGAGTTGCTTTCCTTCTTAAACTTGATATGAACAAAGCTTATGACAGACTCAGTTGGGATTTCCTTCTTGCCATCTTGAATAAGTTTGGCTTTCATTCTGATTGGATTTCCTTAATCAAAGGATGTATTTCTTCAGCTTGGTTTTCTGTCCTCATTAATGGATCTCCTGTAGGTTACTTTTAGAGTAGTAGAGGTTTAAGACAGGGGGATCCTCTATCTCCTCTTCTTTTCATCATTGTTGTAGAGGCTCTAGGCAGATCAATCTTGGCAACAAAATATGTAGGCTTAATTTTTGGACTTCAGGTTACCTCTCAATGTAACCCCATCACCCACCAACAATTTGTTGATGATACCCTGTTGTCCACCTTCGCCTCTATTAATGAAGCCAAAATCATCAAGCGTATCCTCCTCTTGTATGAAGAAGCTATTGGCCAGAGGATAAATTTTCATGAAAGCAAGCTATATTTTCTTAACACTCCTTTAAGAAGATAGAACATCATTGCCAACATACTTGAATGTTCCATAGCTCATTTGCCCTCTTCCTATCTGGGTTTACCTCTCTTTATTGGAAATGCCAAAGAAAGCCTATGGGATAATGTTATTGAGAGATTACAAAAAAAGTTGTCCACCTGGAGGGGTAATATTTTGTCTCAAGTGGGTAAAATTACTCTTACCATGGCCTACCTTCAAAGTATTCCTATTTATTTCCTTTCTTTATTTAAAGCTCCTGCAAGTGTTTACCAAAAAATAGAAAAAATCCAAAAACACTTCCTTTGGACAGGGTCAAAAAATAGACACAGATTTCATTTAGTTGCTTGGGACAAAGTGTGCAAACCCAAAGACCAGGGAGGTTTAGGGCTTAGAAGGATATTTCTTCTCAACCTTTCCCTCCTTGCTAAGCAAGCCTGGTGACTCATTTCCAATGAAAATGTTGATTGGGTCAAGATCATGAGAAGGAAATATCTTCAGGCTTCTGAATTTCTCTTTGGTGAGGTTCCCTCTGCAGGGTCTGCTTTTTGGAAATCCATCTGTGAAGCTCGCTCCCTTTTAAAAAAAGGGCTAATATGGCAACTTGGGAATGGCAAATCCATTTTCTTCTGGGAGGACAAGTGGCTTGGTGATAGTCCTCTTATTCAGATTCCTATGCTTCAAAGGCTATACAACATTACTAAACATTTGGTTGGACCTTTAGTGGCTAATTTCATTTCTTCTATCAATGGAACCATGAGCTGGAAAAGACTCGATGTCCCAAATCATGAGGATGAAATTTCATGTTTGCAAGCCCAGTTATCTTCTATCAAGATTCCAGGTAGAGATTCTAAAGACCGCCCAATTTGGGAACCTACTGATTCTGGGGAATTCTCTATCAAATCAGCTTATTTGCTTTCTCTCAATCATCTTGAAACTCTCATTCCATTTAAGTTGGTTTGGACCAAGTACCTGATTCCCAAGATTACCTCCTTTTCTTGGCTTTGCATTCAAGATCGTATCCTTACAATGGAAAACCTAATAAAAAGGGGCATTCCTCTTCCTAACAGATGTTATCTTTGCCTCTCTGATTGGGAATCAACCTCTCACCTTTTCTTGTTTTGTCCCTTTTCAAGAATGGTGATTAGTAAGCTTTTTCTTAATTTCCAGCTGGTTTGGGCCTATCCTCCTTCCATTGTTGAGTTGTTCCTCTAGTGGCCAAATCCTTTCAAGAATCCTGTGCTTAAAGGACTTTGGAAATTTTGTTTACAACATTACCTTTGGCAAATTTGGCTCGAGCGCAATAGAAGAATATTTGACAAAAAAGCCTTGGATGTTGAGCTCATTGCTAATAAAATCATCCTCTATGCCAAGGAGAATGTCCATATAGCCCCTTTTGATCCTTTTCCTTGTCCTCATTTTGAGAAAGCCATCCTCAATTCTTGTAATATCTTCCTTGATACTTCAAGACCAGTCAATCCTTCAACGTCGAGAACCAACATCAAATGGCATCCTCCCCTGGTTGGATGGGTTAAGCTTAACTTTGATGGAGCAGCAAAAGGAAATCCTGGAAATGCTGGAGCCGGAGGAATTCTTCGTGATCACCTTGGAAATTCCATTTTTGCTTACTCTAAACCTTTGGGCATCCTTTCCAATCATTCTACAGAAGCCAAGGCTGTTTGGAGAGGCCTCCAATTCATCAAAAACATTCCAGGGAACATCATTGTGGAAGGAGATTCTCTAAATATTATTAACTATTTAAAAACATCCAAACCTAGCAGTTGGAGGATTAGAACAATAGTGGAAGAAAGTAAACAAATCCTCTGTTAGCAGAATAACACCATTGTTCAACATGCTTTTAGGGAGGCCAACTCTGTTGCTGACAGATTGGCAAACATCGGAGTAAACGCCCAAGGATTGTTGACGTGGACTGACATTCTTCCTCCTGAAGTTGCTGAGCTTGTCAGGCGTGATCAAAATATTGGTAATCATGATGAATCTTGAGATCCTCATTCATTTCATTGCCCAATACTTCCTCTCCCATGTGAAGCATTGGGTTCATGTCCTAATATTTAAAAATTCTCAGACTGATGATTTTTTTCCATCAATTGCTATGTCTTACCTTGAAATATGGACACATAACCCCTTTTGTTTTAATTTTAAATTATCCATCACCTTTATTCATGCTTGCGCTTATTTCTTGATAATTGATTCCTTTTGGAATCCCAATGTAAATCCTAGCATGATTTTTAATCATATCTATCCCGTGTGTTTTGATATTCGCTATCTAGCTTCCTCGAGAACCATCTGCCACCGTTTAGCCTTTTGCATTGTTCCGAGACCTTTTTTGGTGAACATTCCAATCCTCTCTATTTCTTGCGCCAGGCCCCCTTGTTGGATTCATTTTTTGAGCACCCCCAAGGGTCAACCTTTTCATTGGATGTTGATTTTCTCAATTACCTGTTGCAATGTTCGATGCCTAAAAATCTGCCTTGTTATCTGCCCTAGCCAATCTCTTTTCTTTAGGCGGTTTTTTCCCTTTTTGAAGCATCCTTACTGGCTGTCCTACAGGCCTTGGAGCTGCAACACTAATTTCCTTTTATATTACCCTTTGCATGCTTCGTCTAGTCATCAACTCACTTCTAATTTGCCTATCCTGTTTAACTCTTGCCCTTCCTTTTGTCTTCCTTCTCGTTGTTCTCTGTTCGCAATCATGAAGGAAGGAAAACCTGTGTTTATCGAGCCTGAGGTGTTCGAGTTAGAATCCATTGCCAGAGACATACTGAAGGACAAAGGTGGGCTTATTGATTTCTTTAAGATGTTTTTTGGCGTCGATGAGGAGGTGACAAAAGCTTTTGCCACGTCCTGGGATAAGGGTGTTGTTACCATTCATGGCATGGAGTTTCAGATTACTATGGAGTTGCTGGCGGATCTGATGGGACAATCTCTAGATGGCAAGGTGATTAGGAGGAACAAACATAACTGGGATGTGGAGCTAACACACTTTGAGAAGAACTCGGTGATCCACAAGATGTTCAAGAAAGGTTTGTATCATCATCATCTCTCTACTCCCTGGAAAGAAATCCTCAAACCCATCATGCAATACCTTACCGCTGATAATCCTGAATCCTAGCTCTGTTGCTTTCATTTAGCCTTCATTAACCATTTTCGTGAAGCCAAAATGATGAACATTCCTACCGCACTCTTTTGGTCCATGGATTACACTATAACTTCCACCCGCTCTAAAAAGGAAGAGGGTTTGCCCTATCACCAAGGGCTTTTTAGAGTCCTCTATAGGTTCCTCCTCCTAAAGTTCCCCAAAGGAAATATCCCCACCCCAGAGTCTGATGAAGAAAACTCTTCCTCAACCCCCAGTCCTAGAACTTCTAGACCTAAGAGAAAGGACAAGAGTGACAAACCTCATTCTGATTTCAACATTAGGAAAAAGGTTAAGGTTGAAAAAATGCCTGTTCGTTGTTCCCAAAGACTCAAACACAAGGAAATTGCTGAAACTCCTCCTTCCACATCTGTAAAACCTTTGAAGGATCTCTCCAATTCTCCTGATCTTGTTGAAAAGTACCTCCATAAGCTTGTTGTCCATGCAACTTCTGTTACAATTGATCATCTGGAAACTGCTCACATGGCTATTGGAAAGACAATTTCAAAGCTCAAGGAACAACACCAAGCACTCAGTCTCCTGTTCTTTTGTGGTGCGTTTGAGGATATTCCTGTCATTTCTGTTGCAGAGGTACCTTCTGATGCCAAGGTTGATGCTAAAGATGATGACGTGGTCGAGATTGCAAAGAAAGCCTGCATTGATGCTCCAAAGGAAAACCCAAAGGAAACACCGAAGGATGAGGTGAAGGATGCCATGTTGGAGGTCGTTGTTGTGTCACCAATGCAAACCGATGTACCCCTCTGAGCGTGGTTGTTGATCCACCTGTTGTTGACTCAATATTTCTTTTCTCTTGTTCCTTCGGTTTGGAGGTTTTGATCTATTTTGGTTTAGCTGGATGTAGGCATGTCTCTTTTAGTTCCTTCCTGTCAGAGGATTTAATCCTTTTTGTTGTTGTAGGCTGAATGCCTCTTTGTTTTGTCCCATTCTTGGTTCCTTTGAAGTTTTTCCTTCTGATCCGTTGTTGTACAAGGCGTTGGGGCGCCTTTCAAATGCCCCCTTTTGTTTAATAAAATTATTAACTTACCAAAAAAATATATATGTTTCTTGTAGAATGTTTTCATACACATTAGATGAGTTTTCTTATGATTGGTATATCAACTTACATCCAGGCTCTATCACTTTTTGGACTCAACTAGAAGCATCACTTCTCAATCATTTTAAACTTGTTAACCCAGTTATGACATACCATTAGTTTACCTCTACCCATAGAGAACCTAATGAATCCTTGATACTATTCAGTGATAGGTTCCATAAGTTGTATACCAAACTGGTGACACCTTACATCCTTTTAGAAGAAGCAGCCATCCAGATGTACATTGGAGCCTTAGACCCATTAAATTCCATGTTTCTAAGGAGAGTTCCTCAAATTACATCCTTACCCAAAGCCTACAGTGAGGCAATAACATTTGAACAATAATTGATTTCTCAAGGTGTTGGTATGGGTCAATTACCATCACTTGGACAACCGAGCGCTTACAATCAGAAATCACATATGAGTTAGGCTTTAACACAACACTTTCCCATGATGAACCTTTATCCAAGAGTTATGTATCCCAACTAGTACCAACCTTTCAATCAGACACCCTTGAATCAAATGATGTATAATGTAAGCAATCAACATGGTAAAACTAACTATCCAGATGTTATAACTAGTTAGATATTATCCAAAATGAGATGAAATTTTTGGAGTTAGTACCCACCAACAAAGATTGTAGGAATCAAGCTAATTAGAATTCAAGTACAACTTCAGTATTGGAAACATATGAACATTCAAAAATGAAGGAAGATGAATCTAAAGATGACATGAAAGAAGGGATGGAATATCACCAAATATTTTAGAAAGATAATGATTATATTATTCAAGACAAAGAAGGGGAATCACTCACTTATTTCACAATTTATAGAGAAACTTCTATCCCATTTGATGTGCAAGAAATTGAAAGCCTTGTCCCACCTAAGGATCCTACAATGCCTATGCAGCTAGAAATCAGTATGCCTTTACCTCAAATAGAGAAAACTCCAAAACATAAAAGGTTTGGATATGATATCATTGAAGACCCAAAGGAAAACACTGCTCTATTTGAGATAACTTAGGTTCTTGACTAGGAATAGTTGTTACTTAAAACATTCCCTGACCAGTAGGATTTTTTGTTTGCAGAAGAAGAAATTACAAAGGCTCATAAAATCCTAGTGAATGGAAATGTACAAAAGGTAGAATCTCAACCTTTTTTTCAACCATTCGAATTCCAGGTAAAAGTTTACATAATTATCTATTGGATTCAAATGTTGTTGATAATGAAATACCATTTGTGGTTAACAAATAATTAGAGTTGACTCCTACTCACACTAGTAATAAGGTTTCTATGTTGAACAAGATAGGGGTAGATGTTGTTGAGAAACTGAATCAAGTTCATCAACAACTGACTATTTAACTCAGGATACAAAGTTATAATGGTTCTCATATATTTGATATCCTAGATGCTTGTAAAATGTTGCATAGTTATGATTGTTTTGAATCTATGAATAATGGTTTGGTAATCAAATTTTCAAAAATAAGATCAAGCTTGGAAAATCTCGTGTCTAATCATAACAATGAGGATAGTATTTTGAGCACTGAAATGGAAATGGGAATTCACATCATGTTGGTAGAAACTATGATTGAAGATTAAATTTCAATAATAGACATCTCACATAGTAAAAAAAAAATAATTGAAGACCAATTATGGACCTTTAAGTTTGATGGAGCAAAATCTAAGTATGACAATGAGGATGGAATTAAATTGAACTGGTGGGGTGAGAGAGGTAAAGTAAATACCTTCAAAATTTTAAATTGGATACTATTATGGGATAAGGCTCATGAAATCCAGTATGCTTACCATTACTTGAGTCTCCCAAATGGTCAAAACCATATATGGGATCCTAGGAAATTTAATATGACCCAATCATTATAGTTTATTTTTGTTTTGTTGTCTTTTATTTTACTCTGTTTTGATGTTGTTTCCTTTTGTTCATAGTTAGTTTCATAATTATTTAGGATTTTAGGTATTTCTTTAATTTTACTTATTTTAATGGAGAGGATGTTCCTTTACTTGTCAATGGGCAGTTCCTAGAACACTATTTCCATCCCTGAGACAGTAAAACATGTCATTTGTAAATAGTTTTCTATTTTCTTGTGTTTTATTTTTACAACGTTTAGATTCAGTTTTTCATTTGTTTTATTTTCTCTGACTTTGAAATTATTCTATCATTAAGTTCTTTGTTGTTTGTTTCATTTTTCTTGTTCATTTAGTTCATTTATGTTTGTGAGAATTTGTGTTGAATTTCATGTCTTCACTTTTACACCATTTTTATCCCACAAAATTTGATAAGTAGAATTCAATGACAATTAACTTATGGTTTCTCTAAAAGAGAATATATTTTTCTAATTAAGGATGAATTGCTTGTTTGAAATTAAATGAAATTGAAAATTAGAGAAATCAAATTATTAGCAATCAAGCTTGTATTATGGACTAGAATAGAGAATATTGAAATAATGCAACATCTTGCTGAAGCTTCACCTCTAACATTATATTTAAATGATTATTTTTGGATCATGAAGGATCCATCACCTTGATTTGATAATTGGGCAAAAAATTATTATACACTCCATCTTTAGCCTTAAAAGGTCTCTAACCCAAAGGTACATATGATACTTGCAAAGCAGTCAAAATGCTTTTAAAAAAAATAATGTGTGCAAATTAGACAAGTGCTTGGGTGATTCTAATAATCTCTACCAAGGATATAGACACCTGGTTGACAGTAGAGCAATATCTAGAAGATATCTAGGTCATATCCATCATAGCTATAGATGCTTTATTGGATGTGGAGTAATGTAGAGGTAAATCTTTAAGAGTGATATTCTTAACTGCCCAATGTCTAACTAGGTGATGTATTTTTGACTGATTCAAGAATAAAGAATGAATGCACTAAACACCCAATAAGTTGAAGCAAATGATACATCTATTTTCAATTAAAACTATTTAACCCCATATTTATTTTATATTTCTAGATGATCTATATTTTGTTGATCTTAGGGTTTCTTGATTTCAGACTAAGTTCTTTATCTAAAACTCTCAGAAATATTTTCCAACAGAGTCGTCATTTTTTGTTGCCATTGCACAACTTACCCCAATTAGGGACTTGTTGTTGCGCTTGCACAAAACACCCCAATATGGAATGGGGACCCACTTGAAAATTTTGGGTTTTTATTTCAAATTAATTTTGTGTCGAGATTTTAATTTTCCCTTGCATCTTTTTTTTTTAATTTTCTTACATCAAGGTGTTGAGATTGCTTGCATAGAGAATTTTGAGGTTGATTGCATTGAAAATTTTGAATTTTGACTCTTCAAGGTCACTGTCTCAGATTAATATCTCATAAGTTTGAATTTTAAAAGTTTATCCGAAGGTTTGAAATTAATTAAATTCAATTTCCAAGGTTATTTGATTTTCACTATCTTGCCCTATTTTTGGTGTAAATTTAAAGTGCCATATCTTTTGAGTGAAAGATCCGTTTTAGGTGATTCAAATCCTGGTGGGAATATTTTGAAAATATATTTACAATTATATCAATTTTGTAGATTTTAAGATAAGAAATCCTTTCCAAAAATAGCAGTTTCTCATCGTAATATGTGAACTTATAAGTGTATTATATCATTATACATAGTGAATTTGTTACTTTTATCAGTATATTTAGATACCCATTTGGCCCATTTAGATACTTGAAATATCTTGTAAAATTTGGGATACTTTTATTTTTGACCTGTTTTTCAAGTCACGTGAATAAAGCAAGCGAAATCCGGACAATGAACATTTCAGAAATTCACTGGGTTCAATGGAAGATAAGTAGAAATACATAAATTCATTGGATATTGAAAAAAATAATCCATTGCTTTGCAGAAATGTGCTACAAATTCATTGGCACACCTTTCAATGCACAAAGTGCATGCTATCTTGAATTTAGGTTAAAATCAGCAAATCTTTGTTTTGCAAGAAATTGGGCTCAATCGAAAAGCACTCAACTTACACTAAGTGAGAGAAAATAAAAATGTGCAGACCTTACAAAGGAAAGAGAGAAAACAAAAATGTGCGGACCTTACAAAGGAAAGAGAAAACAAAAATGCATGGACCTTGCAAAGGAAGGAGAGAAAACAAGGTTTCATGAGAAAATGAGGCTTTGGGAGAAATTCTTAAGCTTCTTTGTAAATGGAGTGCAAACAAGGATGCACTAAAAATAAGAATGCTCTAGAAAATGAGGTTTCACAATAAAATGAAGCTTTGGGAGAAATTCTTAAGCTTCTTTGTAAATGGAGCGCAAACAAGGATGCGCTAAAAACAAGAATGCTCTAGAAAATGAGGTTTCGAAAGAAATTCTTAAGCTTCTTTGTAAATGGAACACAAACAATATTCTGCACATTCCTTTGTAAATTTGTAAATTGAGATTGTAGTAAATCACTGAAAAGCACCAAATTTCGAGAAAAATGTAAATTAAGGGAATTTCCAAAAAGTGGAGTATATCACGCGCATTTGTTTTTCTCTTCATATAAGAGCACGAGTTTGAATTTTCATTATATTTTCATTAAGAGAGTGCATTTATGTTTTTCTTCATATAAGAGCGTGGATTTGAATTTTCATTATATTTTCATTAAGAGAGCGCATTTCGGATTTTCTTTGCATGAGCGTAGATTTGATAAAAGAAGGGGCATTGGAATTAAAAATTGAATATAATATTTTACCCTAAAATTAAAATCTCAAACCTTAGGGATATTTTAAAATTGAAAGAATTAATTAATAATTGAAAAATCAAAAGTTCAAACTATAGAAGAATTAATTAATTTAATAATTGAAAAATCAAAGGTTTACACCTTAGGAAAATTAATTAATTCAAATTAATTATAATATTAATGTTCTAATCCTTGCCTTTTCAAAAAATTTGCAAAAAACATGATGGTGGGCATGAATTTTCAATGCAAGTACAACCGAGCATAATACTAGAAGGTGAAAGTTGAAGAAATCTTAGATGACGAAAAGTCATAGAATATCTACAGTTGCAGAAACAGTTACGAAAGGGTAACCGAATCATAATATGATACATCATAATTTACCATTGTAAATGATGGGCAGTTGGGGATGTAAGGCTATAAATAGCCACTAAGACCCGATTCCAAAGGATCAGATGCAATTTGAGAGAAAATTTTAGGTATTTCATCTTTTCTTTGTTAATTTGAGGAGCATTTGTGCCTTTGTTATGGTATTTAGAAATTTGTGAGGACAATCACCTGTAGCTAGCCATTCTAAAATTTTGTAATTCTTGAATATTTTAATTCAATGCAGAATATGGAAATTTTCAATGCAATCTGCACATGTTGATGGTGTTTGCATTTGAATTTATTTCCATATTATGCTTCATTTCCCTTGAAGATAGTACCATCTTGGTCTTATATTGTGTTATAACTGGTCAAGGCTAAGATTAGTTTAATTTGTAATAAAATAATTTAAGAGAACCCTTGCAAAGATTTGAATTCACCATGACATGTTTGATTTTCTTTCTCTAACCCTTATTTTTTTCATTTTCTTTTAAATTTTTTTTAAATTAGGAGTAGATTTTCATCCTTGAAGCTTGATTTCATAATGTTATGTTTTACCCCTACAAGTTTCAGATAAATGAATGAGTGTAATGCTTGGTGAAATTTGATGCTAAATGCTCATATCTTCATGATTTTTTGTACAATTAAGCAAAGCCCTAAGTTCTTCATGTCAAGACAATCAATTAATCAAAAATAGAACTAATAATCCCCTTGTGATGGCTACATGAAGGCCTTGAATATTCTAGATATTTCATTGTTTTCCTTTGAATTAAAATATCAATAAATATTACCAGGTTAGACCAACCTCACCCAAACCTTGGGGAGATCATGAATCTCCTTTCAAGAGAGGACATCCTGCATGAGTCCTAGTTGTTGGTATGTGTTTGTTATCTGAAAAATATATCACTCAATACAACCTAACTCTTCCTATTTATAAATTAAATCAATAATTAACCCTAATCCTAATGCTCAAGGGTTGACTATATAAACCTAAGGCCCAAGCTAATAAAAATAAAACCAGTCAACATGGCTATAATACAGCCATTGCATGGTTCCCCCTCAAAATCTTTGTCCTTAAAATTGTAAAAGGCTAAAAAATGCTCTTAATATTCCACATAGCATCTTATTTTGAAATGTCCTACCACTTGATAAGAAAATTTTGAAATTATCAAGACCAAATATGATGAACTCTAGATCACAACATTACTTTAGATTGGACAGTGATTCGACCTTCTTCATCAAGTAGTGGAAGCTCTATCTAGGATTGCATCATTTGGAAAATAACCTATTTGAGACAAGATACATAAAATATAGGATGGATGAAGGAATATTGTAGTAGCTTCAACTAATATGCCACTTTACCAATTCGATGAACCACCTTGTAGAGCCCATAAAACTAGGGAGCCAATTTTTTACTAGACTTGATCTTTAAGGATAATTACTTGTAGGGTTGCAGGTGCAAAAATACCATATTACCTATCGTATTTTATCATTCAATATGGTGTGAATCCTATTATTGCTTCATGTGGTTCTAGGCTTGTGTCAAATTATCTTTAATAAGCTAAAGTACGTCATTTTTGTTGTAGTAAATCATTTACTTAGGCAACCTTGGAGGATCCTCGAACATAGCTTACTACTAAAGGAGATTTTTGACTATACAATGCTTCAAATGGGAATATATTTAGGGATGATTAGTGAAAAATATTATTCCACCATTCATCTAATGAGAGCCATTGAACCTAGTGATACTACTTATCTTGATAAAAACAACAAAAGTAAGTACACAAATATTTATTAAAAAACTTTATCTAATTATCCAACTAAGGGTGATAAGAAGATATACTCAACCTAGTAGCACTAATTCAAAATAATTCTTTCCAAAATTTACTAGTGAAGACAAAATTACAATCACTCACAATGGTTTTAGGTATACCATGTGATTTAAATATATAACAAAGAAATGTGTTGGCCATATTACTTATCGAATAAAGATGTAATGTATGGAAATGAGAATTCTTGTAAATGCAATCTACTACCACAAAGATCACTATTTTTCCCTCTAATTTGGGGAGGTCCTCAATCAAATCCATGGATATGTGCTCCCATTGGTGGTCAAGGATAGGAAAGGGTTGCAAAAATCCAAGAGATTTAATTGTTTTCCCTTTGTTATGTTGACATACCTTATAGTCAACCACAAACGTCTTGACATCTACTATTAGTACTTTTCAATAAAAATATTACTTCACCCACTGGTATATTTTTCAAGTAAGTTGAATTTCTATCCAAATGAGATGCATGCAATTCTTGGAGAACAGTTGACGTAATAGCTAAATATTGATAATGATATATGCAATCCTTTTTACAAATCACTCCATCAATATATACCAAAAAAATGCAATAATGGACCCATATTCCTTTCTTGAATGATCCATGTAGTCTCCAAATTAGAAATCCAATCTTCTCAAAGTTGAGAAAGCCATTGTGGAAGAGGACTAGAGATGGCATTAACAAAAATATCCTCATATTTATTAAAGAAAGCATCAACCACCACATTCTCCTTTTATTTCTTCTATTCAATGATACAATTATAACCCAAGATCTTCGTCATCCATTTATTCCATTCAAGATATGGGAGACACTACTCTAAGAAATACTTAAGATTATGGTTGATCTTGATGTTGAAATAATACCCCAACAAATAAGAATTCTATTTATCTATGGCATGCAAAATATTTGATATTTCCTTCTCATAAGTGGACTATCCCATATTCTTACCCAAATTTTACTTTCTTTCAAAGGCTAATGGGTTACCATATTACATTAAAACAATTCCGATACCTATGCCAAAAGTATCACACTCAATGACAAAAGTTTTACTAAATTTAATAGTAGCCAAAAGAGGAGTGGTACACATAGCTTCTTTAAAGTATTGGAATGCTTGGGAAGCAACTCCAGACCAAACAAAGCCATCCATTTTAGCAAGAAAAATAAGAGGAGCAACAATCTTGACATAGTTGCATACAATTTTTTTGTAGTAGCCTATGAATTCTAAAAATCCTTAGACCTATTTAAGGGGTTTGGGAAAGGGCTAATATTGCATAGCTTTGATCTTGCTAGAATCTATCTTGACTCCTTCCTAAGCTATTACATGTCCCAAATATTCTACCTCTTAGATCCCAAAGGAACATTTGGACCTTTTAACAAAAGGTTTTTCCCTTTGTAATAGGTGAAGAACTTTGTTAATAAGAACTAGATGATCCTCACAGGACTTGCTATAATTTTGAATATCATTAAAAAAAACTAGAACAAACTTGTGAAGAAAAGGATAAAGACAAAGTTCATGAGACTTTTAATAGAGGAAAGAACATTAGCGAAAGCAAAATGTATGACTATGAACTCATAATGACCCTTATGTGTACAAAATGTAGTCTTACAAATATCGTCTTCCCTACCTAATTTTATGAAACCCATAACACAAGTCTAGTTTTGTAAAGTATCTACCACCAAGTAATTCATCCAATAAATTATCTATAACAAGAATAAGAAACTTATATTTGATAGAGATCTTGTTGGGAGGATGAAAATCCGGACACGTGTTCCATGAATTATCCTTGTATCATACCATCACCAATAGAGAGGAGTATGAATTGATCCTTGGATGGATAATTTCTTGCTCTAACATTTCCTAAACCACTTCTCAATTTTTTAATTTTGGGGCTAGGGGTAGCAGTAAGAATACACATTAGAAATTTGACTTCCTAGAACAAGGTGGATGGCATGAGCATGTGTGGGATTAGGAGGTAAACCCACGGGTTTACTAAAGACCTCCTCATAGTGGTCCACAATGTTTTGTAAATCTAGAGGAGGAGTTGGAAGAAGTAGCTTTTCCATGCAATTGACTTGGTGAAAGAATCAACAGCCACTTTTCTTCAATATATTTTCCATGTTGTGTGAACTAACCACCTTGGAGGAAGGGAATTGGATTCCTTGGAGACAAATTATTCTTCCCTTATCTATCCACTTGACATAAAACTTTTACAAATTAATAGTACCATCACCAAGTTGAGATAGCCTTTGTTCTTCCAAGATGGCATCTGAACTACCTAGGTTCATGAAATGATATTTGAAACCAAGTATAATCTCTTATTTGGATGTTAACTTTAGTCATTTGACCCACACATTGAGTGGTACTCTCGTTAGCAATTAAGACTTGAAATTTATCCTAATTTGAAGTATTAATATACAAGCCCAAAGACTTTATTGCATTACTATCTATAAAGTTATTTTTTCTACCTAAATCAATCAACACATTAATATGTTGTTGCTTAATAAATTATTATACCTTGTTAGTATGATGATCTTGGAACTCCATAATATTATGTATAAATAGAGCCATGGTATCATCATCATGTTTCATTTCATTTACTTATTTCAGACTCCTACTAGAATATTCATCTTTATATATTGTTGTGTATTCACCTTCCACTTAAAATTTATAATGTTCTTCATAAGCCTAATCTCAAGGATGGTGAGAATAATATTTGAAACAAAAACATCCCTATGAATGATCAATATTATAGTAAAAATAATGATATTTGAAGTCATTTCTGTGTTGGGGACTAGAATCTTGGATCTATGTTTCCAAAACTATTTGTTGAGCATCATCAAGAGAATAGGGATTGAGTATGTTGACTTCCCACTGAATTTTATCCTTAATACCATGGTTAAAGGCTAAGACCACCACTACTATATCTAATTAGTGGGTGTAGTCAAGAAGATTGATCAAATAAAAGTAATACTCCTCTAGTAGTTTTATTTGCTTTGTGTGAATAATATATACCACATATGATGTGGAAGATCCTTTTTTAAATATTTAAAAAAAATTAGTATTTGAAGTTAGGACACAAAAGATAACCCCCATGTTTTTGAAGCTACCACAACAACAATTAATGAGCTTTGGTTCCCAACATAGTAGTTGTTAATGCAACACAAATTTAGGAACATTGTGTAGGGAAATAAGGCTATCCATATTATCCAACCACCCTCAAGGATTGACACCTTCAAAGGTGGGCATGTCAATGCAAGGAACAAGAACTTCATGAGGCCATTCAAGGAAATTAGAAGCACCTCCTATCATGGAATCCAAATCAAAAGCAAATCCTAGGTCATAAGCACCCATAACTAGAGGACTATGACTAGGTGGTAGTTGTGGAAGAACACTCATATTTGATGTCTAATTACTGATTAAAGGTTGTTGCCTAATGGTTTGTTATAATCCTTATATAAGAGGAGGCATAGTAGTAAATATTTGTAGGACTTTTTAGATGTTATACAAGGACTTGGAAATGGAATTAATTATATATTATTGATTCAAAATATATACATACAGACCAGGGTTAGTAATATTGAGAAGAGGGTTACAAATGAGAGGGGTAATAGGATTGACCAAGGGAGGGTTATTGGAAGGAAGAGAGAAATAACCCAAGGACTTGGATCAATGAGAAGCCTTGGCGTTAAGGAATAAATAAGACATTGGTCAAAACTATGGATATTTATGGAAGTGTTGTGATGCTTACCAAAAAATTTGGATTATTACTTCTTCTCATGCATACACTCTTTGAATAAACAAAACACTATAATTGACCACTGACTAGTTCCTAACTAGTAATGGCAGGAGGTTCATTCATACACTAAGGGAAACTAAAAAACTCAAGAAATACTTGGAATGCTATTAAAAATGTGTTGTAAAAAATACCTCTTGTTTTGATCAGCTTGACGAGATGATCACAAAGATATAGGTCTCCTACAAGGGTCCCAAAACACTTGCCTTTCAAAAAAGTTTTGCTAGAGACATCCCTTGTTTTGATCATATCGAAGGGATGATTGCAATAATATAGGTCTCTCATAAGTTTTTGATAATTTTTTAATGTATGTTTGTGAAAAGTATGTAACAACAACAAACTCACAATATTCTAGAATATAAGTGCACCAAAAGATGGACCAAAAAAGTTATGAAATTGTTTCTAGGAAATAGGCAACCGTAATATTTAATAGAGGTGCTAGAATGCTTTGTACATCCTTATATTAGAAATTTGCACCCCAAAAGGATTAGAGATCGATGCCTAATACCATTGATTACAAAATAAGTTTTATAATTGTAGCAATATCAATAGTAATCCAATAATGCATAGGTAAAATTACCCAAATGATAATAATAAATTACTTCTAATTGCTAGAAAATCAAATATGTAATAAATAAATTCTAGATTCAAATCAATAAAAATCCTTAGCAACTTAGATAGGGACAAGTCTCATAGCCACTTGAAGAGGGTGAAGTCTCATATGTGTAGCAAACATGACTAAGATTTAAAAAAGAAACTTTCACCTAAATTTTCCTGTTTATAGACTAAATCAATCATTAACCCTAATCCTAATGCTCAAGGGTCCAACCTTGAGTTAATAAAAATAAATATAGTTGACATGGCTATATTGGAGCTATTACACTATTAGTCACTTTCTATATAGTGAACAAGTAAAGACGTTTCTTGTTCTAACATAAATCAACCACTCTAATAAATGTACAAAGATTGGTTGATGCCTCTATTAGTGACAACCATCTTAGGAAACCACTATTGAAGATAAGGTTTTACCATCATACCTCCCTCCAAGCCCCATAAGCATTCCAAAAATAATACTCTCTAATACTTTTGTTTACCATATCACAACTTTAAAAACATAGACATATGAAGAAGACTAATTAGTAACATAGAAACATTTAAAATATAAAATATTATATTTAAGTTTTTAATATCCTAATTAATTAGGTTGGCATATATGGATTGAATAATATGCACTTGATCTAACATAATTTTTGCCTTATCTAACCTTAGAGAAAATCTACTTTAGAATCAGTTCATGAATTTAAAAATAGGATAACCCCATCTCCTCTATTGTAATATTTGGCATGGTGAAGCTACCAATTTACTCCATGTCTATTATTCTGGCATCCACATTACCCTTCAAATTGATCCTATGGTTGAAATTTAAATAGATTTTTTTTTTTAATTGTAAACATGTGGGATACCTTAGATTGATATAAGAAGTAGAATTTATCTCAAAGACATGTCCACCTTTATATACGATACTTGCTTTGGAAGATAAAACATAGACCGCCTAACCTAAATCATTCACATACTACAAATAGAATTGGTCAAGGAGAATATTGTTGTTAAATATTTGTTATTTCCACTAGTATTATCATGGGCTTGTCAAATTTAAACTATCAAGGATTATTTTTCTGTTTAGCTTTGTAGTTGTAGGTCTTCCTTATTTACCCTAGAATTTAGTTCTTTTCTCCATAATGTTTTTTTATTTTTTCTCCTTGTCCCCTTCCTTTTTGTGTTTGCTTTCCTCTTATATTTTTATACCTCCTACCTCCTTTGTATGAAGGGTAATGGAGTAATTGTTTCCTTTGTTCCACTACTCTATGTGGATAGTAATCATGTTACTTTTTCACTACTCCATGTGGATAATAATTGTGTCATTTTTTCCACTACTCTATTTGGATCTGATTTGTATGATAAAAAATAAATTAGTTAGGTTTCAATATTTGTTATATTTACTTTGAAAATTAAATTACAAGTGGGTGAATAATATGTTAGTTGCCAAGGGTTACAAGTTATTTTTCTTTAATGCCTTTGGGAATTTTCCAATCCTTCATAATTATTAAAATAATTCAAATAATTAGGAAATCATTAGGAAAATAAATTAAAATAAACTGTAAATTTGATTTTTTTAGTAATATCCCCTCCTTGGAATGCTAAGGTACATGCATATACTTCAACCTTCACCTTTAGCACAAGACAAGTTCGAAAACAATTCTAGTTCCTAAGTTTAAGCAACAACAAGATGACATGATGGTAATACGAAAGTCTTATAATTTTTTATTTGCTTTATCTTGTCATTAATTATGGTCTTCACCTAGAAAACACATGAACAATTTTTTATGGTTAATATAATCCATAAAATAATCATTAATATGCATTCTAATTTGTTAAAATTGTATATCAAAACCATAGAATTAAAACATAAATGACATATTCAATCTAATATGATATCATAAAGTATGGTACATTAGATTAACATCCCCTATTCCTTAATTATTTCATGATTCATATCACACTTTACTACTATCTAAGTTATAAAAATACTCATTCGTAGGCTTTTAGTTTATCAAGAGGTGAAAAAGGTAAGAATTATAGTAATACTTTGTATCCCCAAATAGATAGAAAAATAAAAATTTTGAATCAAATGCATTCATATGCTTACAGAATATAACAACAAATATTTTCATATTTGGGATGAAAACCTACTATACTTTTAATATTGTTATAATCAAGTGATTCATATCTTAATAAATCAATTATCCTTCAAAAAATTCTTAGGATTTCTTTCCCAAAAATATATTGATGTATGTTTTGGACAAGTTGATGGAGATGGAACATTACATAAGGGGTGAATAATTCCAAGTAATCAAGTTTTTAAAATTAATTCAAAGGATTCATAAGTAGGTGCAAGAGTATTTACATAAAGCTCAAGATAAAGCAAAATAACATCATGGTTACCATAAAATATATTATAATATTCAAGTGGGTGACATGGTATGGACCTATATGAGCAAGAACTAACTAAAAAGAGTTTATAGGAAGCTAAAGCCTATCAAATGTTATTATGAAAAATTATTCATAAAACTAGGATAAGGCTTTCAAATTGAATTTTCCCAACTATATAAGTATATATTTCATCATCATGCTAATTGTTTTAGATTATATTAAGCTATTTATGTTGGATTATGCAGTTGACTTGACACCAAAGCTTTTAAAATAGGAGGATTCTACATTGAATTGGTTAAAGAGGTAATGCAAGATTGAAAAAATCCCAAAAGTCAATAACCTATCAAAGGAAGAAGAGAATAAATTTTTTGAGGATAAAGAACTCCAAAATATGGGAGATCTAATTCTTTACAAGTACTAGCTAGAAAAATAAAGTAAATAATATTTCCAAAAAGAAACAAATCGAACAACCTAGGTATTGTAGGTGAGTTGGAGAGGAGAGGGCAATCCTCCAAGGGAGTAGGTTAAAATCTCCACCCTAACAAAAAGTTGAATTGGGTACCCAAAATCCAATTGATAATGTTTGTGCCGGCAGGACCGGGTGTGACTCCCGGATGACTTTGACGGTGTAGAACCCCCTGGTCGTGGTCTCTTAGACCAAGGCAGACCTGCAAGGGATTTTTCGCTTAAAAAAAGGAAACAAATCCAAAAATGCTTCAACTTATTATTCCCATATAAACAAATTTTTATACAAATGAAATGTCTAAAAAAGAAGAGATATAAGTTTTGAATCCAAAAAAATACTTTAGTTTCTTTTTTATGTTCTATTTTCTCCGTTAATTCTGTTTTATTTTATCTATTGATTTATGCAAGCAATTTCTCTCATTTATTCTAATGAGTGTGTCTAGAAAAGGCCCTTACAAAAGTAGTGTCACAATAAATTAGGATTCTATTGAAGTAAATATATGAAAATATAAGAGTATTTAATCATTTATATTTCTATATAAATTGATTAAGTTATAGGTGAACATTTGTATTGAAGACTTTGTAAAAGCATTTCATTGCATTTTGCTTTTGAATTTAACCCAATAGTTGGACCTCCCTCTAAATTAATATAAGATGTATTTATCTAGAGTTTTTCTTTTGCCTCAACGAAGAGAATAGTGAGAATATATAGATCCAATAAAATAGGATAAAATTTTATTAATTATAATCAACTTTAATGTCAAGGAACTTTGGATGGGAAAATCTCTCAAACTATAATTATATCGTCAAAGATAATCTACTTCAAGTAGATATACTTGGCTTATTTGCTCTTGAGTATCAAACTATGTTTCAAGAATTCAAAGAAAAGGATTTATCTACTCGAAAGGTTTTGTAATTTTTTGGACTTATACAGATTTAAATTTAAAAAATATTACACACACTATTTTAATAAATTTAAAATATGGTCCCTTCGAATCTCATCTCCAATTAATTGATGATACTTTTCTTTTGGGACATCCCTTATTTAGTTAGGCCATGGATTTTAAATCAATATTATCATGCTATGAGAAGGATATTAGATATTTGGTTAATGCTAGAAAATCTAGAAATTACAATGAGTTATTATGCATATTTTAGGGTTTAAAATTAAAAAATTACCATAAACATACTTGGGTATTCCTTTATATCATAAAGGAAATAAGAATGAGCTTTGGGTATCTTGTTTATATAGAATGAAAACTTGTTTGGAAAGTTGGAAAGGTAAGTTTTTAACCATTGCAGGAAATAAAGATTGCTATAGTGAGTTTCACTACACTCGAAGATTCTTGCCTTAGATTTTTGAAAGAAAATGAGAAAGGGCCAAGGTTGGCATAAGGTAAGGAAAGAACAAACCAATGAGAATAGAAAATTTTCAAATGTGGGCACCACTTTGCAAAAGTTCTGAGCAAGAGGGAAAGGTAAACGTTTTGAGTGCTTATGTGACCCAAATATCTAAAAAGGTGAAAAGTGGAGAAGAAGATCAAAAAACACCAAAATAAAAGACTTTTGAAGGTTGGAATATTTTATAGTTCTGAAGAAGAAAAAGGAGAATTTTTTTGAAAATTGGACTATGTGAAACTAAAAAAATCTAAAAGGTAGAACACTAAAAAGGCTTGATGAGAGGGTAGAGGAGAGGTCTTCCTCAAAATGCTTCCAAAAAAAATTTAGCCTAATCTTGGAAGTTTATAAAGTTTTAATGTGATAAGACAAGGAAAAGTTACAACAAGCCACCAATAGCTTACATCGTCATTTGAAGAGAGAATAAGAGTGCTCTAGAAAGTAAAACATAATGTAAAAAGTTGCCAACTCAAAAAAAGGTCAAATCAAGTTGTAATACATCAGTAATGATGCACAATCTCCTACAAGGGTGGATGAACTAAACTAATGAATCAACCATTTACTAAGAAGTGTTAAGGGTCACCTATCAACATAAATTAGGCTTAGTGATCCAAGATAAGTGGGTGATATATTAAATGCAAGAGCATGGAAATCATAGTAGCAACAATCTTGAACTTGACAATCTTAATTGTAGAAGTTGCTTCTAACCAGGTTTCAAGACCCCTACAGTGGTAATTGAATATCTAGAAGATCAAAACTAATCTAGAAGCCTCAAAAGGCTAAAAGGTGATGAAGGGAGGATAAAATCAAGGTGGAAACAAAGAATTTTTGTCATAGGATCCTATACAAATTTTGGAGGGAAAATATCCCCTTTTGTAATCTATAAATAATAGTTGTTTAGGAATTGCAAAGGATCAATGATTTGCTTATTCAATCCTTAAGCTTCATATGTAACTTTATCTTCATTTTCTTCTATATAGCAGTACCTGAACCCTAAGTCATCAAGAAATCTTTTGAGTTCCCACTTCTGATATAATCTACAATTTTCATATTCATATATATATATATACTTGATATCATAACTATTTGCTTTTTCTATCCCATTTCATGTATGTATGTATGTTTTTGCATGTATACTAGAGGCCATGACTATCTATATTGTGTCATATTTTCTTTATATGCAATTTATGCTTAAACATGTTGAGAGAAAGAATTGTTCACCTTTGAGTTGACCCATCAGCACATACACTCACACATTCATGTGTCTTATTGTTCTATAGAAGAATGGTATTCTAATCTTGGTGTATCATCGTTGTTAGCTTAGGATATTTTTTCCTTTCTTATATATTTATTCTCTATAGTTTCTCTTTTCCTTTTCCCCCTAAATCCAGTTAGATTATGATAGATTAGAAAGAGCTCTAAAGATAACATATTAAAAGGAGCCAACCTTGTAAAAAACCCATAGGCTATCTAATTGATCCGATTCCCATGCTCTTGGAGTTTCCCTACTTTTTTGCTCCATGTGAGGTATGATAGTCCAATCATCTAATCCCCATATGTGGTAACCATGATAATAGAAGAGGACAATAGTGTAATGGCATACCTAGTGGGATCCAACTGATTTATTTCTATTGCCTCCACAATCAAGAGAACTCTAATAGGATAAGACCCTAGTGAATGTCCCTACCATCTACTTGCTTGAAGCATCTAAAAATATCACCTAAAAACTCTACACAAAGAATGAATATCTAGATGTAGTCATTCAAAAATATATTAGATTAAGGTTCTAGTGAAGATCTCAATCTACTATTTTATAGAGCAAATGCAATATTCACTTGGCAACTCCATTCAAAACAAGGAATATAAAATTTTATGAACAAAAAACCTACCACCAAATCCACTATTATTGCCAATCATCAAGCATTGCTCCCATAACTTAACACCATTCTAATAAGAAGAAGTGGTAGATACTAGAACATGACTACTCCACCACCTAAAGTATGTACTTCTTGAAATGATAGAGGTCTATTGATACCCTTGCTCTATTGATAATATGGGATGAGATACCAACGTCTACACTAAAATCTCTTTCATACTAAATTGGGGAAGAAATGGCAACTCCAATTGAGCATCTAAACCATATGGTAAGCCTATGTGCATTTGTAATAAAACAAAATGTGCCTTTGAGGTTGTTGGTAGCCTCATTCAGAGGCAAGGCTTGTGAGTGGTACATATCACTTCAACCACACTCAATTTTCAATTGGGACCAATTCACTACCATGTTTGTAGAAATATTTAGAGAAAAGATAGAAGTTTCTCTCTTGGAGTAATTTTCAACTATAAATAGAGTACCAATGGAGGCTATGGATGATTTCAATCCTAGATTTTACAAGGCATGACTTAGAATACCTAAAAAATTTTATCCTCTCCCAAGTATGGTATTTATATATTATTTTAAGGCCTTAGATTCTGAATCTCCTTGATGATTAAGGCTAGGAATGGAAATGCCCTCCTAAATACCTTCAACATAGTCATCCAAGTTGAACACGATATTATCCAAATTGGAAGGTTGTATCCCAAGTATCCTATGCATTTGTATCTAAATATGCAATCGGTATATCAACCCCCTCCAATAATATAGCCTACAACCTTTCAACCAACCTTACTCTTGCCTATAATGACTACTCCCTTGCCTATTATCCTTCCTACACCTACACCATATGATTTACATAACTCTAAATTTGAATCAATGAAAATTCTGCTAAAAATGATCATCAATGAGATGTTGTCTATGAAAATATAACAAAACATCTAGAATTTCTAGTATTAGAATAACCCAAAACCTCCTTTATAGCTATGAAATCGGGGCAATAGACCTCCTTATAATAGTTATCCTAGATCTTGATTTTAGGTCAATAGGGATATTGGACAAGAGTAGAGCCAAAACCAATAAATAATGCTAGTACCAACCCCTCTATAGAAAGAACCTCCTAACCATATGAAGGAGATAGCTCCCATCCAAAACAATTATGTGGAGGAATATGCTTCTTGGTATTGCCCATCTAAAAATTCCTACTTAGCCCAAACATGTCAGAGAGAAAGCTCCTAGTCAATCATATTTATGTCAAGCAAGATGATGTCTTCTTAGGAATCTACATATTATTCAAGGATTTAAACCTAGATGGAAAACCAATTTGTCTCTACTCTATCCTTTTTTTATTCAAGTTGTGCCCATCCTAAATATATCCTAGTTACTTGGGATAAGGAAGAAGTTTATGTGATATCTGAAAGAGCAAGCAATTTGATGGTTAATAGGTCACAAGTTTGACCATACTATGTGATAAGAGCTAAAAATCAATAAATAGAGTAGGATAAGAGCAAATAGATGGCCATGAGCAATTATAGTAGATCGATTGAATCTAGTGGAAAGCCTCTAGTAGTTATACCCCCAAAACCAAATGCACCAGAACCTCTGACTGGTATCAAGTGAAATATTTTAGAGGCGATTAAGTAGCCTAAGCCTCAAATAGACCAAGGTATTTATAGTAGATAAGATTCCCTAGTTATAGATCTAAATGCATCAATACCCCATGTAAGAAAGCAAAACATCGCAAAAATACCAAAGTTGCATGCACCTCGGTTAGCACCTACCCTAGAAACTATAGACAAGGTCAAGCCTTTGTCAAATACCTTGAATATGAGCTTCATAGATTCATTCAATTTTATGGATCATGTAAACAATTCCACTATGGTGGTACCAGTATGGGATATATTCCTAGATATAGGTAGTATCTAAAGAAAGTGCTAGAGGAAGAAAAGAAAAAAGGGGTAGTAAAATATACCTATATACTTGCAAATATCTACCCCATGAATAGGCAAGTCCAAACCACCCTCTTTCTATCTATCCATGATTTATAAAGATAAATTAATCCAAAATTGCATGATAGATTCTGAGCCAAGAACTTCAGTCATGCCAAAAGAGGTGGTAGATGTGTTGGGCTTAGACTACCAACCTACGGATAAAAGGTTGTTATAATTAGATAAAAACTCATTCTAGATATTAGAAGTCATTGGGACCCTTATGATTGCTTGACATGCTTGCCCAAATCTCATGGTATCCTAATATATAGTAGTAATTGATCTTCCTACATTATTTGGCATTTGTCTATTAAGGGATTTCACTGCTCAAATGGAAGGTTATCTACAAATCGACTAGTTTTTGATAATTTTGAGAGCCCATGATGGGACCAAGATGACAATTTAGTTGAAGCCATTTTAAGCATATCATATTGAGCACCTACTTGTAGTTGGCACAAACACTAATCTGGCATTCATAGTGAAGGAAGAGTGGTTTGAACCAAAAATAGCTAAGAAAAGTGTAAATCTCTTTAGATATAATGATAATAAGGCACAATGGGTTGTCAAAGCCTAGGATCTTGATCTCAGTCAAATATTTGAGCCAGCAGGTATGGGCTAAATTAGAGATATTTTTATATTTATACATAAAAAAAATATTATATATATTTTTAGGAAATTGGAAAATTAGTCATGTGGGCTTCATTTATAGGAATTCCAAAGCAATCTCATTAAGTAAAAGCTAATAGCATTTATATACTCAAATAACAGTTGTTTTGGGGTGAGGGAAGAAAGTAGAGATGGGAGGGCTCTGGTCCCTCCCCTGCTCCCCCTCCCATGGCTCCTGGTTCCTGCCCAGTTCCTGGCTCAACCCAGGTCATCCCTCCCGGGGAGTGGTTGTTTGCGAGATGATCTCCTGGGGGAGATCCTTCTCCACTATCTGTGCCCCTCCCGGCCGGCTAGGGTTTCCTTGGTTGTTTTTTCGGACTGGTGCTTCCTAGGGATCCCTGTTTGGTTGGGGATCCCTTCCCTTTTTCCCTCAGGCTTCCCCCTGGGGTTTTTTGCAGGTTATTCGCATGGATCTGGTCCCTTGCGTTTCTCGGTGCGATGGAGGTGATGGTTTAGGGTTTGGACAGCTTCCCATTTTTCTTGTGAATCCTCGGTGGGCTCTGTGCTTGGACGGGATTCTTGGTCCCTGCTGTTGGGATCCTCTTCTGTTTTCTCGAGGCGGGTTCTTTATGGTGCAACTCTTTGGTCACTTCCTGATGGGTTGGATCCTCTCTGTGCTGGCTGTCGGCTTCCTGCAGGATGGCTCTCGCTGAACGAAATGTTTTCCCGATGGGCGGGATGGTTTCTCCATAGGGCGGGATCTACCAAATCCGCCGGTTTTCCCGTGAGGCGGGATCCTTTCTTTTCTGCTGGTTTCCCGGATGGCGGGATTTCCCTATTGCTTCCCGCTAGGTGGGACTGTTTGTGGTGGTTTTGACTGCTTCCCGTGAGGCAGGATTTTATTGTAATGGTTTTTCTTTGCTTCCTGCTGGGCGGGATCTTCTCGATGGTGGTTTTTGGCTACTCCCCGCTGGGCGGGATCTCCAAAACTACTTCCTTTCTTATTTGTCTGTTTCCCGCTGACAGGGATTGTTTCATGCTTACTGTTACCGCTGGGCGGGATTTCTGTTTTGGTGTTCAGTTTCAAGGGATTGATGCCCTAGGCCCATTGCTTATGTAATCAGGTTTTTTTAGGGGTTACGTTTTCTGTAATAGGCTTATACATAAAGCCAGGAGGCATGATGCAAGGCTGATTTTGTACATAAGGTTTTGGGATCCTCTATAAAAACCCTTTTTTAATCTACTATAATAATTACCAAAAAAAAAAGCTAATAGCATTTGGTATCTAGCTCATTGTGCCAAAAGAGACAAATCCTAAGCTATCAAACTAGACAAACAAACAAAAGGAGGATCCTTTAAAATGTGTCAGTAGGCGAGCAATGTCTAAACAACAAAAAAATTAAAATCATCCAATCCCAAGCAATTGCATGAAAACCAAGTGGTCTTGCTATCTAAAAATTATTATGGTCATAAATTACTACCAAACAGAGTCCAAATGTCTATGAAAAAATTAAAGAAAAAAGGTGAAACATTGAAGACCTAATAATATTGCTCTTGTTCTTAAAGTCATTTTATATTGCATCAAATAATCCCTATTGAGTTCTTAAGAGAGAAGGTAAGCAAATCTCCAAAATTAGAAATGTTGTATCAGCCATGAAAGCTAATAAGAAGAACAAAGATATTGTAATATCATTGAATTCAACTACAAAAATGTCACTCATGCTTAAGCTACAAGAATTAAGCCCCTAAAATTCATAGAATATGTAGCTGAAGAGATGATAGACCCTAAATTATCAATGGATACGAGGATGTTAATAGAAGAAGAAAACTAGAGATACCTGAAGGCTAAAGAAGATTATTTTGTATTTAAACTAGTTATTTGGCCCAAAATCTCGTTCATCATGTCCACCTTTCTACAAACTAGTAGAGCATGTGCATTATGCTATGACTCTCATCTAAATATGATTATCACAACCTATTATGATGCCTTCTAGGTAATCATATCTGGATAAGTTGTACGATAGATGTTGTTACTACCAAGTGGGTTCAAGATAAAACAATAGATTACAAATTGATAATATGTTAAAATTAAGGATAAATTAAAGTGCTTGCATTAGGAACTCAATAAATTGAAGAGGCTATGCCAAAGCTTCACTTAGAATGAGAAATATTCAATAAAGATATCAGAGACAGTTTAAGTATGGCAATATTAATCTTTGACACTGATGATGATAAAGAAGTAGCACATGAGGAGTTGGGTATCATTCACATATTGAGGGGCAACTTAAAGAGCAAGCCTTTGATACTCAATTATAGTTATTTCATAGCACAACAAACCCATGAAGTATTGACCAACTTTAGGAAAAATTAAAACTTTAGGTACTACTCATTTCTAGCTCATTTGGTAGAACATCAAAATAGTTGGTTATTTGAGCATCTAAATCTAAATACAAATAATAAAAAAGGACAAGCAAGGTCTGCCTCCCTTTGTGTTATGGCAAAATGAAGCTGAAAATTAAATTAATCAACAATGACTTAAATAAATCCAAATATACAATGGTAACCCTAAAAAGAAGCATCAGAACCAAGGATTACGCAATGAAGGCTTAATCCCAAAATGCAAGTGATAAGGTAAGCCTAACAGTCTACATAAGAAATGACACATGGACATAGACCAAACTAACATGAATGACAAAATCAACCCACGTAAACAAGACTTATTAAAACTAAGACTTAGTCCTAAATCCTACAAACCTAGGCTATACCTAAGGTGTAGAAAAATAAAAATTAGACCTCATCATTCATCCCAAAAAAAGAAGCATTGGAATCCAATGTTATTAACAAAGAGGGAAAATCTTGGGATATTTGGTGAGCAAAGATCGAGTGAGCCTGATGTGGAAGTTGGCCATGTTGGGCTACAAGATAGGAAGTAGAACTACCCTCGCAAGTCTGTCAAGTCTTTGTATCAAAGAGTGTATCAACGAACGACATCAACAGGATGACTGATAGCTGGATTGGATTCCAATGTGGAATTATAGTATGGTTTGAGAAGATCAATATTGACGATGTCATGAATACCAAGGTGAGCTGGAAGATCCAGGTGAAAGGTATTCTCTGAAATTTGTTGAACAATGGTATAAGACCCATAATGAAGAGGTTTGATTTTGCAATGTGCCTTGTCCACAAAACATCATTTATCTATATAAAACCATACTTTTTCACCAACCTGAAAGTGATGAGGAATGTAGTATTTGTCCTTCTGATGTTTCTATTTTTGATGAGTCTTCTAAAGAATCTGAACCACTTTGGATTGAAGTCTTTGCAAATTTTGAACAAAAGAGTTAGCCTTTTCTTTCTCCTTCTGAATGTGCATGGTATCTGGTGAGGTTAAATATAAAGGTAACTCATATGGAGCCAAAGGTTGGAATCCAAAACATACCTCAAAAGGAGAGTGCCCACTAGAACTATGAACGACCCTATTATTAGCGTGCTCTATATGAGTGAGGCTTAAATCCCACTTGGTAGGAGTGGAATGATGGTAAATACTCAAACTCTATACAAGAGTATGATTAACTACCTTTGTCTGCCCATCATATTGAGGATGATAGGCAGTAGAGACGTTAAGGGAAACTCCCAAGATCTTCCAAAGGGATCTCCAAAAGTGACCCACAAAATGTGAGTCTTGATCTGATACAATGCTGGTTGGAAGATCAAAAGAGTGCCACACTATCTCAAATAAAATTTGGGCTAAGTCCTGGGCAGAACTCATCATACGACATAGAATTATTTTGGCTATTTTACTAAATCTATCCACAATGACGAAGATACAATCATGTTGTCATACGGTCATCGAAAAAATGCTCAACAAGTCTATGGAAATGCTTTCCCAAGGATGAGAAGGAATGGGTATGTTGTGACTATTTCACAACTAATCCCAATATTGGGGACTGACTTGAAATTTATAAAATATTGAGCTATGAGATAGTATTGAGCAATTGGGTACTTCTCCTGGTTGTTATGTGTCCCTTGATTTAAATTGAATATGGTATTAATGGGGACCACTTTGTTATTATGACACTTCTTTGTATTTGCAAGCATAATGATGGTTACCGTGGCTCAGTATTTAGATTTTAGTTTGTTGGTGGTATTTAAGTTCATTAGTTTCTTTATTAGGTTTTAGTGGTTATTTTTGTTTTATTTATTTTAGAGGTCCTTTGTTAGTTTGTGTTATTTTAGTTTAAGGGTGATTGTATTTTATGCTTGTAATGTTAGTGTGTTTGATGTTGGATTGATTATTTTACATCCCTTTAGAGTGTTTAAGTGTTGGATTTATTTTATTTATTTTAGTTATCTTTAGGTCTCTTTTATATCTTATTTTATTTAGTGGTTATGTTAGTATAGTGATGTCGGGTCTAAGGTTCAATGTGAGTTTGTTTAATGATTTTCCCTTTGTTATGCTTGTCCCGTTATGATTTATAATTTAATTTTTAAAATATGTGTGCAGGGGGACCGTGGGAAGCACCGATGTCATGTTGGCCAAATGTGAATTGGAGTGGAATCAAAGCAGTGATAGCAAATTAAGATGTAGCCTCTTGCCATGTGGACAAGCGACCAATAGGAGGGACCTCAACACTAAAAAACATAGGGGAAGACTACCCGAAGGCATCCAATAAACTAAGGTATGACTATGCCTTATGAAACACTCGAAGGACATAATACCATTCATGTGCTATAAACAAATTTCCCATCAAAATTAAAACATTTCCTGTGTACACGTGACACTGTTAGGGACTAGAGTGCATAGCAAGCTACTCACTGACGATGGTAACATTGAGTGTAGGGGAATAACAAGTGGTTAGAGAGACATTGCGTCATCAATATGGGACAACACCCCTCACAAACTCATGGCAAAATTGCAGAGATACTGCCAACCATGGTAGTGATAGGTGAGGTCAGAGTACAATGTAATGCATTCATGTCATAAACCCTAACACAAAACATCTTGTATCCTTAAACGTTTGTCTAAGAGCTCATTCAATAAATATTTGGTGAGTTTTTGGAGTGATGTTTAGTCCCAAGTGTGTTTCTGGACTAGCTATCAAATTTGAGCTTTCGTAGTCATAGAATAGAGGAGCATCGCCCAGCAATCACAGCACCAAATGGAGGGTGGATGCATAGGAGAGATGTCGTAGTGAGGATTACCGCATAGGAGGAAGCATAGTACATAGGCTGCAAGACTTGGGTCTTAACCCAAGCCTTGGATGTAGTGGTATGGGTAATCCAAGGTAGGGCTCGCGCCCCATCGACTCGGGTTCAAGTCACGTTGGCACCGCCCAAAGGATGATAAGGGGAGTTTTGTTATTTTCAAATATTGTAATGTTTTTTGTTGATTGGTATTAATATATCATGCACCCTTTGGTAGAAAGCATTGCAATTAGGGGTATTTGTGGCCTTGGTAATGCCCACGAGCATAACCCACATTTTTGTAAGGGTTAGATATTATTCTTAGGGCCCTTTAATATGATTGTGATTGAATATTTCAGAATAGGGACCAAAGGGTAAAGTTCTAATTAAGAAGGAGATATAAGGGAAAAGGTGAACTTTATCCTTTTTTTTTTTTTGTCATCCTATTTTGAAAAGGTTTAAAATTTTGGAGGTTTTTTACACTTCCGCTTTTTTTTGTAAAGGGAGATGAAACAAAAGGGTTCTTAAAATTGTTAAATACCCATGGAATATGATGTTGTAAGGGCTGGAATTTTTGCAATAAAATAATACCATTTTTTATGCATATTAATCTAAAAACTTGCACCTTGTGAGCAAGATTGAAGGAGTTCATTTTTGAGGATTATTGTGTTAATGTCCATCCTTTTTGCTATATTTTTAAACTTATATCTAGTGTTGAATGCTCTTAGGAGGTTACACTACGTGAAGTTTTATGTTGATATAGGATCTAATATGATTGTGCTATTGCAGGTTTGATTAGGTTGGGTTATCCTTGTGAGTGACTCATGATATTTGGTTTTGTAGGGTAGGGGAGCATGATACCGTACTACATTTGCATTTTTATTCCAGCTTTAGCATAGTTAGTTGTATACAAGTTTACTTCCTTTTTTTTACATAGCAAATTTTATTTCTGCAAGTGCTCAATCAAAAACTTAGAATCCCAAGAGATCCTATTTATATCATAAATTTAATCTAGGAAATCTAGAGTGTACATCATCCAAGTAATTAGTTTTCTAAGTGTTTATCTTTACAATTATTTGGATAATATTTCAAGAGTATTAAAAAGAACGAATCTACTTTCTTCTCACATGGCATAAGCAAGATAAAAAAATCAATATAGGAGGGAGGGTTGCTAACCTACTATCTCATATTAAGTGTAGATAAAACAATGAATGCTAAATTGCTAACTTTCTAACATTTTAACTTTCTAATTGACTAACTTATAACTTTGCAATTAGTGGAACAATAATATGAAGATAAAACAAACCTACTAACTACAAAGGCTGACTACGATCTCACATTAAAGGCATGGATTTAAAATGAAGTGGACAATTCCACATCACTCTAACTTTGCATCCTAATTTGAAGATTAAAATGATCCCAATAATAGGGATTCAAGGTAAGACAAATTAATGCAAATATAATCAATAATACAACACTTCATTTTATGAGTTCACATTAAGACATAATCATGGCAATATAAGGAAATCAATTACAAAGCATGAATGAAATAAACCAGTAGACCCCTTGTTTACAGTCACTTGCAAATCACTTGGTTGTTCCTAGCACTTGTTATTCTTGAACATCTTACTTTCGAACATACTTGTGTAATGCTTATATAGAAGAACCTTGGAGAAGTTGTTTTCTTTGTTTAACTTCTTTTCAAGAGAGGGTTTTTAGTTTAATACGCTGACTATGGTGGGGATTTTGCAACCGAGAAAAATATTCACTCAACAAAATTGGTGTTAGAAGGAGAGCCTCCTTCATTGCATAGCTTTGTGATTTGTTTACTTAAGATCATGTTCATCTAACAATGTTTGTAATTGAAGAAGCCTTTTATTTTCTGACAACTAACGTGTGAATTTTTGTTTCCACTATGTTTTATTGCAGGAACTTTGTTTTGTAGGTTTTTGGTTTTCCTTTTTCTTGTCTGAGTTTGTTGTGAGTTGTGAGAGGTTTGTATAGATCGAGTGTCTTCCCAAGCTAGCACAACTTGATTATATTGCTACTAGGTCTAAAACCACTAGGAAAACCATATTTCAAAGCCTTTCTCCTAATTCTAGGAAACCAAGGAATAAGACTCAAGAGGTTGAAATCCCACCTAGTATACTTGATCTAGGATTATCTTTGATTTCAAGTACATCTAGTGAGCCTACACCTATTGTCTCTATTGTTGCAGGTACATCAAGTGTATTGGTGCCCATTACCTCAATTGTCTATACTACTCCCATAAGGCCATCATCGATGAACAACATGGCCCAACCACCACCAGTTCCCTAGTATGGAGTACGTAATATTCCCTTGAACATAGCTGGGGATGTTCATCAGATACCCAAAAATATTGAGAGATCCTTGCCCAAGTTTAAGCATGAAGGTCATATTATAGTTGAAGAGCATATCCAAACTTACAAGAATTTTTTGGTAATACTATCAGTAGATCATGAATATATCACTTATAGGCTCTTCCCCATGATTTTGTATTGAGTGTCCTATGAATGGTATATTAGTCTTCCCACTGGGTCTATCACCTCTTGGTCCCAATTAGAGGAAGCCTTTGTTACTCAGTTTAGGTCACTTTTAGATCCTACCATCATAATTTGAATAAACACAAATTGTTTACAATCTCAAGTTGATGACTTAGAGCTAGTGCCCAATGAGGGTCCGCATTATATTTCTAAGGGAAAAGATGCTACTTTGGCGGTTTAAATAGTTCATTATCAAGAGAGTGAGGAAGAAAAAGAGGATAATAAAATCTTAGGAGAGGATGACGAGGAAATCATAAAAGAAGAAGTCCAAGTTGTTAGGCAGATTACGAAAGGTAATCATGGTTATTTCATGAGAAGTAAGTCTAGGAGTCCCAAAAATTCCTCTACTCCACCAAACAATTCCATTCTTCCTCTGTATACCAAAGCAAATAATAATCTTCCACCACCACCTGCTATAGAATCATCCAAGCTTACATAGAAAATGAAGAATTTTGAGAAGCCTACTTATGACATAGTGGAAGACCTGAAAAGGACTAAAGCTAATGTCTCGTTCATAGAGGCTACTAGATTGCTAGGTTAGAAGGAAGCCTTTATGAATGTATTATATCCACCAAGTCAAACCCATGAGGTGAAAGGTTCTGAGTCTCACTTGGTTTTACGAAAGGAGAAGCAAGAAGTGCCTCCTTTTTTTTTGACAATTAGGATCGTAAGCAAAAAAATGCATAATTGTTTAGTGGATTCAGGTGCCTCAGGCAATATCATGCCCCTTGAGATTTGTCAAAGGTTGGGTTTAAAACCAATTCCTTCAAGGATCAAGGTAATACAATTGGATAGGACTGTAGTGGATATGGTAGGAACTCTTTACGAAGTTCGAATTTCAATCAATTCAGAACCTAGGATTCAATATCATATTGACATCCTAGTGGTCAATATTCCTGCCAAGTATGGCATGGTGTTGGGTAGGGATTGGAGTAAGAATCTGAATGGTTATGTAGTCACTAATTCTTCCCATATGTGGCTACCTTTGAGAGGATTAGCAAACCAAATACAGGTGGATAGTGAGCCAAGACTTAAGGAAATGATTACTAAATATAATAGATCCAATGAAATTCAATTTGCAGAATCTGGCCTAGGGGTCTATAACTTGGATATAGAAGAGGCTACCGAAGAACCTAAAAAAGTAAAAATTTCTTGTAGCCCTCTAAAAAATAATAGTATGGTTCGAATTATCAAATTTTATGGGTCCAAATCAAGACAAGGTGTTGGAGTCGGTATTGAACTCACATGTTTGAGAAGTAAGCCTTTGCTTGCTACCTATAGATTACAGTTCCCATGCACCAATAATGTGGTAAAGTATGAAGCCCTTATTTTTGGGCTACATCTAGCTCTAAGTAAGAAAGTCAAGTGTCTCAAGAACTTATGAGATTTTGAGTTAGTTTTTAAATAGGTCAAAGGGCAATATGCATGTCATGATAAAATATTGAGCCATTATAGGACTCGAGTTAGGGATTTGATAGACAAATTTGATGCTTTCAATATTTCCATAATATCTAGAAAAGGTAATAGGATGGCTGATTCTTTAGCCATTGCAGCAGGTATGCTCAAACTAGTTGACAATAAAAAGTGCAAAAATTTTATGATTGAGCTAGTTTTTTGTCCTTCAATACCAGATAACGTTAGGAATATGTAGGTGTTTGAGAGTGACAGACATATTTTTAATTTTTTTACTAACTTTGGTATTTTTGAAAATCATATCATATATGAAGACCAAATATGGCAAGAGAAAACATATGAGGATAGTGAAGTAGCGCAGAAATGGGATACCAAAAGGAGTTATTTCACTAAAAAAATCATTTAATATAGGGTATCAAGCAAAAAGAGGAAAAATAATGCCACCCCCTAAAGAAGCATGTGATGCAATCAACTTAGGGAGTGCATAAAATCCATAGGAGTTATTCATTGCCAAGGCATGTACAAGCGAAGAACAAGAATCTATCATTCATGCATTGAAAGAATGCGTGGATTGTATAGTCTGGAGTTACAAAGAACTAAAAACCTATGATCATAATGTTATAATGCACATTATCCTATTGAAACCTAACTTCAAGCCCTTTAAACATAGGCAATAAACTATCAATCCATTGTTATAACCCTTGATAGAGAAAGAAGTGAAAAGATTGCTAGATGCTAAAATTATCTTTTCTATTAGGCATTCTACAAGGGTTGCCAACCTAGTTCCTGTGAGAAAGAAGAATGGAGAATAAGGTTGTGCATAGATTTTATAAATTTGAACAAAGCATCTCAAAAGGACAACTACCCATTGCCTTCCATTGATGAGATACTCCAAATGGTAAATGGGTTAGAAATGATGTCATTTTTAGATGGGTAATCAAGGTACAACCAAATTCTCATCCATCTGAGTGATAGGATGAAGACAACCTTTACAACCAAATGAGGAACATTTGCCTATAGGATAATTCCCTTTGTATTATTAAATGCAGGCACAACTTTCCAATGTGCCATGGATTATGCATTTAAGGGACTCATAGGTAAGTGCATTATTGTTTATGTGGATGATATTCCTGTCTTCTCTAAGAAGAGAGAAGATCATGTCAAATATTTGAGGAAAGTTCTCCAAAGATGTAGGGAACATGGGATCTCCCTAAATTCGATAAAATCCATCTTTGGAGTAACGGAGGGTAAGATTTTGGGTCACATTGTTTTGAAAGAAGGAATTTCTATTGATCCCAAAAGAATAAAAGTTATCCAAGAAATCCCTCCTCCCCATAGCAAGAAGGAATTAAGATCATTCTTTGGTAAAATTAAATTATGTAACAAAATTCATTGCTAAATTTGCTAAGATTGCTAAACCATTGAATGACATGCTAAAAAAGGATGTCAAAATTAAATGGACAAATGAGAGTAAGGATTCTTTCCCGGGCATTAAAGATGCTATTTTTAAGGCACATATTTTGGTAAGTCCATATTATTCAAATCCCATTTATATTTATATGTTTGCTTTCAATCATTTGTTTGCAAGTGTCCTAGCTCAAAAGGATGAAGGTAATGTTGAAAATACCATCATTTTTTTGAGTTCTCCTTTGGAAGGCACAGAGTTGAGATATTCTTTTTTAGACAAGCAAATGTATGCACTATTTAAAACGATAAAAAAAAATCAGATATTAAATTGTATGTAGTAGGGTTTATGCTATTGTGCCTAACCTTGCTGTCAAAAATATGTTTTTGCAAAACAAACTAGGTGAGAGAAGAGGAAAATGGATTTCTAAACCAAGAATTTGACCTTGAAATCCAACCTATGAAGCTATTTTGTGGACAAGGATTGGTAAAATCAATTGCTGAAATTGATCCTCAAATATCATGCCAACAATATACTATAGAAGAAATTATTAAATATGATTGGTATGTAGATATTGTACATTTTCTTTAATGGTAAGTGTCCATCACATCTCACTTATACCCAAATAAGAGCTTTACGGTTGAAATTTACAAACTTTTTTATTAAATCTGGTGTTTTGTATAGGTGAAACCATGAAAGTATTTACCTTTGTTGTGTGAATCAAGAAGAAGCAACCTAAGTGCTCAATGAATTCCATGGTAAGTATGGAATCGGACATGGGTCAGCCACTGCAATTGCACACCAGATTCTTAGAGTTGGATACTATTGACCTCATCTTTTCAAGGATGCACATTCTCATGTGTGATATTGCCATACATGTCAGGTAGCATCCAATAAAGAGAGAAATGCAGCCATGCCAGGTAGTGGATATGAGGTTGTTTACACAATGGGGGTTGGATTTTGTTGGGGTTATCAACCCCAACTTGTCTGATTCTCATAAATACATCCTCACAGCTACAGATTACTACACTAGATGGACAAAAGTAGTCCCTACAAAACATGCTACTACTAATGTTGTTATTAAGTTTTTAGAGGGCTCAATTATAAATCGTTTTGGAATACCTAATGCAATAGTAAGTGATAATGGTTCTGCATTTTCTTCTCTTCAATTTGCATATTGCGAATATGATAACAAGGTAAGCAAAAAATATCTCTCTAATTATTATCCACAAGGTAATGGTTTGGCAGTATCTTCTAACAAGAACTTGTTTTTTAGCATAAAAAGTTGCTTGAGAAGAATCCTAGATATTGGTATGGTAAGCTAAAATTTGCTCTTTGGACTGATAGAACTAGAGTAAAATAATAAATTGGAACATCTACATATCATCTAGTTTATGGGCAAGACCCCATTTTTCCCACTAATATAAGGTTGCAAACTCTTCATTTTATGAAAGAATATATTTGAACTGATAATCAAACTGAAGCTCGTTTAACCCACTTGATGCATCTTGATGAGAAAAGAGAGGAAGCCATGCTTCATTTTAGTAAACATCAATATGTAGTAAAGATGTGGTTTGATAGGAGATCTACAATTAAAACTTTCAAGATTTCTAATTTAGTGTTATTGTGGGACAAAAAACATGAAAAAAGGGGGGATCATGATAAATTTGATTGCTTGTGGCTAGGACCTTATCAGATTTTTGAAATCCTAGGTAAAAGTACTTTCAGATTACAAACCTTGGATGGAAAGGAATTATCTTTACCTATTAATGGGCTGCATTTAAAGCATTATTTTAGTCCATGAAGTGTGTGATTGTGTATTATATGTATATAGATGTGTGTTTGCTTTCAGTTTGGTGTGTTGATTTTTGTTACTTAGATGTGTTTGTTGTGTTTTCTTTAGTATTTTGGAGTTTTGTGTGTGGGTGTTAGAGTCATGGTCATGTTCCCATGCATTTACATTTTTGAGTAGTTCCCTTTATTATGGTTTTGTTTTGGGATGGTTACTGACAAAATGGCATGCTTTCAGATTTAATAATACAACCCAAGGATCAAATAGAACCGGAGGAAAGTAAATAAAGCTATTTAGTGGTTACCCTTGGTTAAGTATACTAATATGGTGGAATGTGAAACAATGGAATATTATGCCAAAGCTTCACTTTAAGGAATCACATGAAAATACATTCTTGGGATTTTGAAGGATGAAATCATTTTGGTAAACTAATTAAGTCTAATATAATAAGCTCATGTCTAAATGTTACATTCAAGGCCTGCAAAGTTCACTATAAAAGAGGAATACAAGCAATGCAAATATTGATCAAATTAGTCACCAAGTCAAATAAACTCCACCGGGGCTATAGAAACCTGACTGGTAGTGGGGCTCTGTTAGACAAAATCTTGAAAAAAAAAAGGAAAAGAGCATTGAAAATCTTGATCAAATTAGTCACTAGATTTGGATAAACTCCATCGGGGCTATAGATGCCTGACTAGAAGTGGGGCTTTGTCTAAATCATGCTCAAAAGAGATTTTACAAAATATTATTCAAAATAAGTTTTATGAGCAGCATTCCCTAGCCTAAAGGTGGACCAAATTATGGAATCTAGATAGTCCCAAGGGTGTAAATTGAACCACAATGCACACACCTAGCTGAATCAAATAATCCAGTTGTTCTCATGTATTGATCTTGCTTTCCTAGGATGTCAGTGAATGGTGTATACTTTTCTAACCTTTGTTTGGTTCATCAATTTCAAAATTGAGTTCTCATTGGAAATGCTCAAGAGCACTTCCAAGAAGAGTCACCATTTTTTGTGAGTATTTCACAACTAACCCCAATATTGGGGACCCACTTGAAATTTGTAAAAATTAAGCTAATGGGATAGTATTGAGCAATTGGATACTTCTCCTGGTTGTTATGTATCCCTTGATTTTCATTGAATATGGTATTATTGGGAACCATTTTTCTAGTATGACATTGCTTTGTATTTGCAAGCATAATGATGGTTACCATGGCTCAATATTTAGATTTTAGTTTTTTGGTGTTATTTAATTTCATTAGTTTCTTTATTAGATTTTAGTGGTTAGTTTTATTTTATTTATTTTAGAGGTCTTTTGTTAGTTTGTGTTATTTTAGTTTAAGGGTGATTGTATTTTATGCTTGTAATGTTAGTGTGTCTGATGTTGGGTTGATTATTTTATATCCCTTTAGAGTGTTTAAGTGTTGGATTTATTTTATTTATTTTAGTTGTCTTTAGGTCTCTTTTATATATTATTTTATTTAGTGGTTATGTTAGTATAGTGATGTCGGGTCTAAGGTTCAATGTGATTTTTTTTAATGATTTTCCCTTTGTTATGCTCGTCTCGCTATGATTTATAATTTAATGTTTAAAATGTGTGTGCATGGGGACCGCGGGAAGCACCAACGTCATGCTGGCTAAAGGTGAATCGAAGCAGTGACAACAAAGTAAGACGTGGCTGCTTGCCATGTGGACAAGCGACCAATAGGAGGGACCTCAACACTAAACAACGTAGGGTAATACTGCCTGAATATAGTCAACAAACTAAGATAGGAATGTGCCTTATAAAACACTCAAAGGCCATAATACCATGTATGTGGGATAAATGAATTTCCCACCCAGATTAAAAATATTTCCTGTGTACACGTGACACTGCTAGGGACCAAAATGCATAGTGAGCTACTCGCTGATGATGGTAACCTCAAGTGTAGGGGAATAATAGGTGGTCAGAGAGACATTGTGGTGTCAATGTGTGAAAATGCACCTCACCAACTCATGGCCAAATGACAGAGACATTACCAACCATGGCAGTGACAAGCAAGGGTAGAGGAAAATATAATGCATTCATGTCATAAACCCTAACACCAAACATCTTGCATCCTTAAATGTCTATCGAAGAGCTCATTCGATAAATAGTGGGTGAGGTTTTGGAGTGATCTTTAGTCCCAAGTACGGATTTGGACTAGCTATAGAAGTCAAGCCATTGCAGTCACATAATAGAGGAGCACCACCTAGTAGTCACAGCACCAAATAGAGGATGGTTGTGCAGGAGAGACATCATAGTGAGGATTGCGCACAAGAGGAAGCATAGTACGTAGGCTATAAGGCTTGGGTCTTAACCTAAGCCTTGGACGTAGTGGTATGTTCAAGTCAAGGTAGGGCTCATACCCCATCGACTCAGGTTTGAGTCATGCTAGCACCGCTCGAAGGATGATAAGGGGAGTTTTGTTATTTTCAAATATTGTAATGTTTTTTGTTGATTGGTATTAATATATCATGTGCCCTTTGGTAGAAAGCATTTTAGTTAGGGGTATTTGTGGCCTTGGTAATGCCCACAAGCATAACCCACATTTTTGTAAGGGTTAGACATTATTCTTAGGGCCCTTTAATATGATTGTGATTGAATATTTCGGAATAGGGACCAAAGGGTAAAGTTCTAATTAAGAAGGAGATATAAGGGAAAAGGTGAACTTTATTCTTTTTTGTTTTTTTGTTGTCATCCTATTTTGAAAAGGTTTAAAATGTTGGAGGTTGTTTACACTTCCATTTTTTTTGTAAAGGGAGATGAAATGAAAGGGTTCTTAAAATTTTTAAATACCCATGGAAGACCATGTTGTAAGGGCTAGAATTTTTGCAATAAAATAATACCATTTTTGATGCATATTACTCCGAAAACTTGCACCTTGTGAGCAAAACTAAAGGAGTTCATTTCTGAGGATTATTGTGTTAATGTCCATCCTTTTTACTGTATTTTTTAAACTTATATCTAGTGTTGAATTCTCTTAGGAGGTTACACTACATGAAGGTTTATGTTGATGTAGGTTCTATTTTTCCTTTGAGTCTAGAACTTGATCTAATATTATTGTGCTATTGCAGGTTTGATTAGGTTGGGTTATCCTTGTGAGTGACTCATGATCTTTGGTTTTGCAGGGTAGGGGAGCATGATACCATACTACATTTGCATTTTTATTGTATCTTTAGCATAGTTAGTTACAGTTTCTTCATACAAGTTTACTTCCTTTTTGCACATATCAAAGTTTATTTTTGCAAGTGCTCAATCAAAAAATCATAATCCCAAGAGATCCTATTTATATCATAAATCTGATATAGGAAATCTAGTGTACATCATCCAAGTAATTAGTTTTCTAAGTATTTATATTTACAATTATTTGGATAATCTTTCAAGAGTATTAAAAAGAACAAATCTACACTCTTCTCACATGGCATAAGCAAGATAAAAAAAAATAGTCTAGGAGGGAGGGTTTCTAACCTACTATCTCATCTTAAGTGCATATAAAACAATGAATGTTAACTTGCTAACTTTCTAACATTCTGAATTTCTAATTGACTGACTTCTAACTTTGCAATTAGTGGAACAGTAATATGAAGATAAAATGAACCTACTAACTGCAAATACTGACTACAATCTCACATTAAAGACATGGATTTAAAATAAAGTGGATAATTCCATAGTACTCTAACTTTACATCCTAATCTAAATATTAAAATGAACCCACTAATAGGGATTCAGGATAAGACAGATTGATTCAAAGATAATAAATAATACAACACTTCATTTTATGATTTCACATTAAGACACAATCATGGCAATCTAAGGAAATCAATTACAAAGCATGAATGAAATAAACCAGCAGGTCCCTTGTTTACAGTTACTTGTTAATCACTTGGTTATTCCTAGCACTTGTTATTCTTGAACATCTTGCTTTAGAACATACTTGTGTAATGCTTATATAGCGAAACCTTGGAGAAGTTGTTTTCTTTGTTTAACTTCTTTGCAAGAGAGGGTTTTTAGTTTAATACCCTGATTGTGGTGGGGATTTTGTAACCGGGAAAAATATTCACTCAATAGGGCCAAGGCATGCTCATGCCTAATTTCCTGTTTGTGGATTTGGAACGGTTATATATGGCACAATGTCGCAAGAAGTGAATAAAACCTATCTACATGTAAGGCCATAAAAATATCTGCTAAAGATGATGTAGAGTCTTTTGCTTACCAAAATGTCCTCCATAGAGTGTAGAATGAGCCTCTTTCAAGAGAGACTCCCTGTGCTCATGAGGAACACAAAGTTTATCCAATTTATACAACATTCCATCCTTAATGTGAAAGTATTGAAGGGCTCTCAAATTTGAAGATGAAGGATGTGAAAGTTGTTGGAAAACTTTGCCAAAATCAGGATCCAAAGGATACTGTGTTGGCCAAGTTTGGAAGCCAATATGGGACATAGTCACAATAGTCAAGGCAAGGGTTGATGGTGGATGACTCAAACAATATGCAACTGCATTATTCTACCCTTTCTTGTACTTAATCACCAAATGGAATTGCTACAAGTATGATGCCCACTTCATGTGTCTAGCGTGCTCAATTTTTGTTTGAGATTGAAGAAAACTTAAGTGGCATATGATCTATGTGAACTATTGTTTCTTTGCCCAAAATATAGTGCCTCCAATACTTGATGGCCTAAACCAAAGCATATAACTCCTTATCATATGTAGAATAGTTCTTCTTTACCTCTGAAAATATTTCGGAATGATAGGCCACTAGATGACCATTATGCTTGAGCATGACTCCAAGTGTAAACGATGAGGCATTTGTTTCAATATCAAATGGTTGAGCAAGATCTGGCAGAACAATAACAAGTGCAAAACACAATTTGTGTCTCAATGTATCAAAGGTTTTTTGTTGATCCTTTGTCCAATGAAACTCAATTTTTATCTTTGTCAAATGATGAAAAGGAGTGGCAATAGTGAAATATCCTACTATGAACTTGCGATAGAAGTTGGCAAGTCCAAGAAAACTCCTTAAATTTGTGATAGAAGTAGGAGTAGGCCAATTGAGGATGACTTCAATCTTAGCAGGATCCACTTGAACTCCTTTCTCACTAATCACAAACCCAAGATAGGAAATAGAAATTTTTCCAAAATAACACTTGGGAAGATTGGCATACAATTGGTTCTTTTGAAGAGTCTGAAGAACTGATTCCAAGTGCTCTAGATGACTTTTCCAAGTAGGATAAAATACAAGGATGTCATCCAAATAGATGATTACAAATATATCCAAACAATATCTAAATACTTTATTCATCAATCGCATAAATGTGGTAAGAGTATTTGTAAGACCAAAGGGCATGACAAGACACTCAAAGAGCCCCATCTTGGTCTTGAATGTTGTTTTCCAAGTATCCTCAACTTGAATTCTGACCTGATGATAACCAATTTTGAGATCTCTCTTGAAGAAAATTTTAGCTCCTTGAAGTTGATCCAAGAGAACATCAATCCGTGGAAGTGGATATTTGTTTTTTATTGTTATTTTGTTAAGTGCCCTGAAATCAATGCATAGCCTCCATGTACCATATTTCTTCAACACAAGCAAGATAGGTGAAGCACAAGGAGAAGTGCTAGGTTTTATGAAACCTTTAGCCAAAAAATCATGAATTTACCTTTTAATTTCTTCCATTTGCACTATTGATTGTCTATACATTGAAGTATTGGGAAGAGGGGCTATAGGAACAATATCAATGCTATGATTAATCTATCGTTCAGGTGGAAGGCTTGAAGGTTATTTGAAAACACAATAATATGATTGAAGCAAAGAATTAACTGAAGAATACCTATTATGTGTATGCTTAGGTGCTTGAATGTCTTCATTAAGTGGTCTGATAAATATGAGTGCCATTTCCGTGCATGTCTATAACTTAGAATCAGATTTGTGGTGTTTATTGTGTACTTTTGATTATGTAAGCCTTTTCATCTTTGTGCAAAGTATATGTGTTCTTTTACCCATGATGTATAGACCTTCTATCGTATTGATAGGGTCTCCCAAGCAATAAACCACAAAAGTCCATTGGAGTCACATCGCACACAATCGTGTCCATAAAAGTGGGACTGAAAGCAAAATTCATTGTGCATGTGTGTGTGATGTTGGATGAAATCCCATTATCCTTCCATGCTAAATGATACGGATGATGATGGGGATTCATCAAAAACTTCATTTTATCAACAACGGACCTCACAATTAGATTTTTCTACAAGCCACTATCAATTATACAATCAACCATGAAGGTGTCATTTACATGAACCATGGCCACAAACAAGTTCTCACTATCCCCTTTAGAAGTGTTCATAAGGTTAAATTTTTTCAACACTACTAATTCTTTGTATGCCTTTCATTCCCTTGTAGCCTCAATAGGACCATCTTGTGGATCCTCATGTGAAGGCTTTACAACTAGGGACTTCTTCTTCAAATTTTTCAATTTAAAACATTGATGTTTTTGATGGCCCTTCTTCTTACAATAACTACATTCCATAGGGGATTTAGAAGAATATTTTTTAGAAGAAGAAGAGGAAGAGGAAGAAGAAGAGGGAGAAGGAGAAGATGATGAAGAAGAAGAATTATTTGCCTTGGATTATTGATTAAAAGCCTTTGGATTTCCTCTAGTTGATGAAGAGCAAGACCCGCGTGATGACTCTTGTAACTCCTCCTCTACAAGAATGGCTTGATTGAAAGCCATGTCAATGCTAACAATTTTTTTGTACTTCAACTTCCTATAAAGGGGTTCTTGCAACCCACTTTTGAATTTGGTCACAAGTTGAATGGCAGAATCCTACACTGAATTCAAAATTCTCAATTTGTTAAATTGCAACACATAATCATGGACACTCATATGAGAATTTTGGTGAATATGAAGCCATATTATCTAAAGGTATTCGTCATAGTTTGAAGTATAAAAAATACTCTTCAAAACTCATTGCAACTCATCCCATGAATCAATAGGATTTTGAGTCCTTTGTCGATCAGTGACAAGGATCTTAGCGAGGCCAGAGAGCTTAAGCTTGGCAAAAGCAACTTTTTGAGCCTTCTCCAATTTGGTGTATTCGAACCAACTATCCATGTCTAAAATCCAATTGTTGAGAACTTTAGGATCCCGGGAGCCATCATAAATGGAAACATCACATTGTGGCTGAATATCTGTGGAAGTGACCTTGTCGAAAAAAACACTCACAAGTTGTGTTAGTTGGGTCATTTTTTTGGCCAATTCGGCAGCCATTTGACCTTGATTACGCACCAGTAAGGAAAGGGGTTACAAAAGTGACAAATAGTATAAGTTGCCCAAAATAATTGTAAAACAAAAATTGCAATTTTACAAAATTGAAAAGTTAGGCAAAAGAAATAGTGCACTAGTCAAATTCCCTTTTTACAAATGGAATGATTGGTTTTCTGCAAGTTTGAGGTTGACCAAAATATTATCAAAATGACAAAATACCAATGGAATGATTGTTTTTTTCAAATGGCACGTAGCTTACCCCAAAATATATATATATATATATATATATATATATTATGGCCAGAAAGCGCAGGTAGAAAGTTGTCAACGGTGCTTTAGCAATGAAAGGTCAACCTCAACTTCAATGCACAAGCCAAGTCAATCATGAAAGGGCAATGACAATAATTAAAACTCCTCTTGGACTCAAAAAGTAGAGTTAATACCTCCCACTAGTGCAAGCTATCTAGTGTGTGTTGACTATTGTTAAAAGGGTGTGTGAGCCCTTATGAAGCCCACAAATGTTTTCCCACAAGGAATGTGGGATAACAACCCACTTTAGTTTACCTCACCCATGTAGACAAACAAACAAAAATACCTACCACCACATGGATGATGGATCTATGCCAAAGTGTCACCAAACTTCCATCAGAAAAGATGAATCGGGTTAGGCAAAATTTGGATTGTGATGATGAATCTGTGTCGAGGAAAAGTGAATCAATACAAAATTCTAGATCTGTGTTCAATGTACCGATGGATCACATCAATTTAAAAATGACTATTTGTTAGAGTGGGCAAGGTGCAAAAAATTATTTTCATGGGCACGAACTAGAGGGCAGGTAACGTCAAAATATTTGACCAAACATGGGAGACGTGGCGTTAATGAGTGGTCTGAATGGTGAAACAAGTCAGTGTTGGTGCAAGGATTTTTTATCCATGATTGGAAGAGTGGATTAGGTATCATGCCGAGGAAATGCATTAGCCCGAATGGGCTTTGAACAAAGCTCCAAAGTTAAGGTGCACATGGAGCTGCAGTATAGGGAATGAAAAATGCACAACATCACATGTGCAAAATTATGTTTTAGGGTAGATTCAATGTAGGTTGTTGAGGGTTCATGTTGCACTATTTGAAATAGTGTGCATTAGAAACAACACACATCAAGAGCAAAAAAATTTCATGGGGTGCAGGCACAAAAGGAGGAGGTGCAAAAATACCACATAATAGAAAATATGACAAACGTGTCCTATCACCAATGTGGCAGAATGGCAACACATTATTTTGAGGAATGCAACAATAGTTGCTAGTTTTGACTCATCAGGCATGTTTAGCAAGGCGCTGCAACTCCAGCGCAAGTGCTTACGTTGAGCACGATGAATGCAACAATTAACCATCAGCAAGAATTGTAGAAAATTATTGTTAGCAACAATTTTTGTAGCAACAAATGTTGCAGTAACAATTTGACAAAAAATATTATCAAGGATAGCAATTATGCAACAAATTAAAGGAGAGCTTCAGACAATACTGTGTTGATCAGAAATAACCCAAATAAACCGGCATGAGGTTGGAAATAACCCAAAACCTCCATAATTTCCTACTTTGATACCAAAACTGTTATGGCAAAATGAAGCTAAAAATTAAATTAATCAACGAGGACTTAAATAAGCCCAAAAAACACAATAGTAACCCTGGAAAGAAGCATCATATTCAATTATTACGTAATGAAGGCTTAATCCCAAAATGTAAGTGGTAAGGTAATCTACGTAAGAAATGACACATGGACATAGACCAAACTAACTTGAGCGACAAAATCAACCCACATAAACAAGACTTATTAAAACTAAGACTTAGTCCTAAATCCTACAAACCTAGGCTATACCTAAGGTGTAGAAAAATAAAAATTAGACCTCATCACCTTGGATAGAAGCCATGTGCCAAATCTCCTCCTACGGTCAATTCTCAAATGAGTTCCTAGTAATAGCTATAAGTGAAATCAAGGGAGAAAAACCTCGACGTATATTAGAGGATATTGTTGAAATCCTATAATTATAGATAAAAGAGAATTGGTATTTCCTAGAAGAAGTTACTATTTTGTACATTTTTTGTTTTAGTAATCTTGTTTATATGTTTCCAAAGTATGTAATAAATAGAGAGGCATGTATTGAGATATTGAGATAAGAAAATTGAGTAGATGCCATCTACCTAAGTGGGTAGAGTAAATTAGTGTTATATAATATCCCAATTTATCTGGGGACTATAACTTAATATAAAAGAAAGGCAAATGGTGAGCTAGAGACCAAGATAAAGAATTTAGGGTTAGAAATATTGGATGGTTCCTGGATTTATGACCTGAATAAAAAATTTATTACATGGCTAAAACATTTTAAAATATCTTGAGAAATTTTGGAATACACAAAAGGAAGCTTTCCCACCCCTCCAAAAAGAGTAGTTATTACTATGAGGGCCTCAAAAAAACCATATAAAATTTTTGATACAAAAGTAAAGGAATTTGATCATGTTCTTCCAATCAACATGACTATGAAGAAATTTTTGCAAAAGCATAAATGGAGCAGTTTCAATATCAGAACCTCATGGAAATTCTATCAAGAAATTGATTGGACGAAGGTGCCTTTTGGAAGTTTGGATTTGAATGAGGATGCAAATTTTAGCTAATGTTATGATGTGGATTACCCATAAGTGGCCACCATCAAGGCACAAGACAAGGACAATCAACACATGAAGAAAGGGGTCATAATTGCATATACATTTCAAGTACTCCCATATGAAGTTGTAGTGGTACGACCAAAGATTTCAAGTAATAAAATAACATGAAAAAGATAAAAAATAAATAAATGGGACTCCTCCAAGAAATCTGAAGTTAATACTTTAGTTATAATCACCAGAGGAAGGAGAAAGGAATGAGGTCATACCTTAGAGTGCTCCTCCTTAGTCCCTAAAACAATTTGATGAATTGGTCATCCAAATGCGGGAGGAAGTGGTATTGGTCGATGAAGAAGTAGTTCGAGAATTAGTTATAATTTTTTATCTAGCAGCCAGTCCCAAAAGAACAAGAAAAGAAAGAAATGATGCCTCTAAAGTTGAATTACTCACTTTTGAAACCTCTTTACCAATATTACCATCCTATCTTATTAATGAGCCTCTAACTTCTCAAGATGCTCTAGCCTCACCAGCTCAGATTTCCAATATCACAACCAAATTGACTGATGCTCCTTTGAAGTCCCTAGCAACCTTGTCCATTCAAGAAGAAATAGAGTATCCATATTTGAATGCCCCAAATTCATCATTCCTAAGTGCCTCAATTCCTTCTCCTTTAATAATTCCACTTTTCAAACCTCTATCCTCAAGTGCCTCAATTCTTCCTCCTTTAATAATTCCACTTTTCAAACCTCTGGCCATTTTTCAAAAACCTATAGGGTAGCAAGAAGACTCACAAGAAACCACACCAATTTTAGATTCATTATAGGAGCTTCAAAGTTTTTAGCAAAAAATAGAACAATACAACTAGAAGAAGTGAGCTTTGTTGGCATAGTTATTAGGTGCAAATCAAATAATCAACCGCTTTTCCCTACAAAAGAAGGCATTGTTATTCTCATAAAAAATATCACTAATATCAAAGCCTAAGGAGGAGATGATAAAGTAGGATTGGTTGGTGATGATGAAATTACTTGAATTGAAAAATGTTTGGGTTAGGGATAAGGTCCAAATCGTGTAGGAATCCAAAAAAATAATCACATATAATTGCAAATCATTAATTTAGAAATTGAATAAAATGGAGAAGGAGCTAGAACATGTGAAGAGAACCTTAAGTGACCCTCAGTCAGAAGCTAAATGCCTTAGTTTTTGGAGTCTCCCCTAAAAACAAAAGAAGAATGGCTTAAAATCCATTTAGATAGACTTGTTGGGCAAGAAGTTAATTTTTTCTAGGAGAGTAAATATCCAAAAGCAATTAGAGGAGATGAGATAGAAAAGTAAAATGGATAAATGCCAAACAATCAAGACCCTAGTAAAAGAGCTTAGTGACACGTATTGGAATGATATTTACAACATTGTTGTGACACTCTTCTATATGTTCAAATTCGTTGATGCAACCACCATACAAAGTGCCCAAGTGAAACAAGAAATCGAGTTAAGCCTTGTTGAGGCCTCTGTAAAACTAGCTAAAGCAAGAACTTATCAGGTAAAATTGGCCACTACATCATACCGTAGGCTAATGTTCATTAGGATTTATGATAGACATATGATAATATGAAAGGTGATGGATCTCCTCCAAAAGGAGTGGGTTGTGCATCAATGCAAAGCCCAAGTAACTATCTTGGTTAGCACTATTGCAAAGCTCAAAATTAAAATCAATGCATTATTGTAAAAGGGACTCCTTCCTCCCTATGACATAAATGATAGGCTCATCTTAGAACAAGAATACATGCAATTACTAAGGTACTACAAGGAAGATAACTCTACTTTCGAAGCATGGTTAGATCCTCCAAAAGCAATAGACATTGCTTAGGTAATCAAACATTTAGTTGCACTAAGATTTTAGATGTATGTAATTGCCAGCAACACAAGGAATTTCTCCTACAATGACTAGATGGATCTTGAGGTATTCTATGATTATTACAAAATGGTCCAATGCACATTAGATGAGGAATGGGCTAAAATCAAGCAAGTGTTGGACAAGTTGCCAACTCTGTGAGCTTCTATATTTTTCATTTCTTTTATGTTTTATTTTGTATATTCTTAAAAATTTTGACTCTATGTCCAAGGATGAAGGTAATAGTTCTGATTTCTTCTTTAGCAATCAAAAATACACTTGTCAGTTGCCAGAGCTACAGTGAGTTTCACTACACTCAAATATTTTTGTCTTAGAATTTTGAGAGAAAATGAGAAAGGGGAAAGGTTGGTGAAAGGTGAGAAAAGAAAAAATTTATGCTGGCAAAAAAGTTCCAATCAAAGGTATGCATCACTTTACAAAAGGTCTAAGCAAGAGAGAAAGAAAAAAAAATTGAGTGCTTAAATAGCCCAAATCTCGTAAAAGAAAAAAACGAAGAAGAAGATCAAAAGGCACCAAAGAAAGAAAATACTTTCAATGGTAGAAAGTTTTAAAGTTCTAAAGGAGAAAAATGAGAAATTTTTTGAAATGTAGAATATGCAAGAAAAAAAACTTCTGAAATTCAAAACACCAAAAAGGTTCAATGGAGGACAAAGGAGAGGGCTTCCTCAAAATGCTTTCGATACAAATTTAGCTTGATCTCAAAAGTTTTTAAATCTTTGATGTTAGAAGACAATGAAAAGTTTCGACAAGTAATCAATATCTCATATCATCATTTGAAGAGAGAATATGAGTGCTCCAAGAAGTAAAATATAATGTAGAAAGCTACCAAATCAAAATAAGAGTTAGATCAGGTTGAAAGAAATCGGTAATGATGCACAAGCTCCTAGAAGGGTAAATGAACAAAATAGATGATTCATTTACTAAGAAGAGTTAAGGGCCACCTAGCAGCATAAATTAGGCTCTAAGAAAATTGGATGACATATTAAATGCAATAGCATGGAAGCCAAAATAGCAACAATCTTGAACCTAACAACCTTGATTGTAGAAGTTGCTTATAACTAGTCTTTGTTGACAATTTTGTCACATTTCTCAAGGGGTAGAAAAGGAAATCAAAATTTTGTACAGTGTTTTGTAAAGTTTTTTCTTTGTTGTTTTGTTATTTGAAAAGCTGCAGCAATTTTGGCTTTCAACGCCACCCCTTTGTATAGAAAATAAAAAAGAAAGAGCTTCGTTGTCGAGCAGGCTAGAGAAAAGAGCTTCGTCGAAAGAAAACGAGAAGAGCTTCGCACCCGAGGCATTTCCAGCACTACTTCGGGTGAAATTTTTGCGAAGTAGTATTGCCGAAGAAGAATACAAGGATAGCGATAAAAAGAACTTCGGGCCCGAAGCGCTTCAAACCACTACTTCGGGAGAAAGTTGAGCGAAGCGGCATTCAAAAGAACAACTTCGCCGAAGAAGGAAGGTCCAGACCACAGTCCAAATTGGCTAAGGCAAGAAAACTACTTCGGCCCGAAGCATTTCCAACAGCTACTTCGGGCGAGATTTTTGCGAAGCGGTGTTGCCGAAGTAAAATACAAAGGAGGAAGAATGAAACTACTTCGCACCCGAAGCATTTCAAAAGGCTACTTCGGCCAAAAGTTTTGCGAAGCGGAATTTGAAAGAACATAAAAACACTTCATCGAAAAGCCATCGAAGCATCTACCTCGGGTCCTGCGACAGCGAACCATTTCTACTTCACCAAAATCATTGCGAAGCATCTGCTTCGGCAAACTTTCATGCGAAGTACTTTCACCCGAGGTAGAAGATGCATTTTGAAGGCAGGGATACACTTCGGCCGAAACGCCCCGAACCACAGTTTTGATGAAGGATCATGGTGAAGCATCTCAACGACTCATTAGCGAAGTATCTACTTCGGGCAAAGGACCATGCCGAAGCAGTTTTGACACAGCGAAGCAACGAGAAGTGAAGACCCCATTTTGCGAAGGAGATATGCTTCGGCCTCCATCACCCCCGAAGCTGTCTTGCGAAGCTTCACCATGCGAAGTGCAAATCAAGGAGAATCTGCTTCGGCACAAGTCCGTTGCGAAGCAAAGTTGAAAAGGTAGCGAAGCACCTCAAAGGCACGCGCTCCAAGCCGGGTATTTTCTCGAGGTGATCAAGTGCCTCATAAATGCATTTTTTCATGCCCGATAAGCTCGTTGCTCATTTTTGGCAATTGAAAACGAAGTATCAAGCCATGATGAAGAGCCCGACGAGCATGGCGGCCACTCGAGCACCGCACCCGGAGACCAAGGACGTCCAGACGGCTCATCAATGCATCTTTCCATGGTTGACCCGATCACAGTTGCCAGTTTTGGTAACGGATTTGAGAGCTCGATCACGAGAGCCTCGGGGAGCCGAATTCTCAAGGCTCGAGGGCGTACTTCTCCTTGCTGTGTAATTATGACTCAGAGGGTCGGGTCCTCTATAAAAACCTAGGCATTGTAATGAAGAAGGGGGGAACTATCTGCTAGAAAGCTATTGTAACTTGATGTCCTACGATTAATACTAAAGAGCTTTGGGCTCAATTTCTCTCTTTTATGTTGCCTTCTATGCTTGATTCTTTTGTCTTTCTTCATTTGTATACTGAGACTCTGAATCTTGAATCCGGTGTGCGATTGGGGACTGTACCCTGAAACTCGTCTGAAGGATACATAGGAGAGGAAAAACGTAATATTGGTTTTCTTTTATGCTGCCTGGTGGGTTGTGGTTTCTGTTACATTCACTTGTCCTAATCGTCTTTACTCTGAACCCTAAATTTTGATGAAAGGGAGAAGGAGAATCCCTGTGAGCTCGCCCAGAGGATACATAGGAAGGTTAATGTTGCGTTTCTTTCATTTATTCTTGGTGTTCCTTGTTGCTATTCAAGTTGTCAGTTAGTGATCGTGCTTCCTGTTCTTTCCCACCTTAAATCACCGATCTCTCTTCCCTTACCCCTTTTTATTTCTTTCTCTAACCCTAACTCCTTTTATCTCTTTCCTGCACCCTTATCTCAAAACACCAAAGTAGATTAGCATAGGAGCCGGCCTTTCTCCGGAGATTGGCACGAGGGGCATCTCTTCCCTTCGGCCTTTCAATGTTGGTCCAGGTCTAGGGCGCATACATTTACCCAAAATCCTTTCCTAGGCAGATTTGATGACCAACAATTTTTGGCATGCCTGATGGGACCAAGGTCCCATATTTTAAGCGCAAATCTCAAACCCGTCTTCACCAGGGCCACTAGTTCTAACCAGTTCTCGGTGTGACCCGGTCAGTCTCACCTGACTAGTGGTAGTGAGAACCGATGCTCTCATTACCGAAAGACTCTTAGCATCTGGCGACTCTGTTTACCCAAGAATCTTTAAGTCGAAAAGACCAGTACCAAAGTTTGTGTCTTCATGCAAACAAGATGGAGAGTTAGGAATAGAGGAGAGGAAACTGAGTTCTTTGAGTTAGATATTGATGCCTTTGGGGAGCGATCAAGGTTAGTTACCCTCGAGTCACTATTACGTGGAACATCCTCGCGAGAGGCCGCTGTTGATGAACAAGGCCTAACTTTTGATAGCACAACGTCTAGCTTTCCTCTTAATCCTCCCAACTCACCGAAGCATCCTAGTGCCTCCATTCCTATTAGTCGTCCTATTAGCAATCAAGGAGGAGCTTCGAGGATTCCTATTTCTCAAAATCTAGGAGCAAGTATGGCACAACAACAACAACAACAACAACAACAACAAATGCAGCAACAACCGCCACCCAGGTGGTTCCCGTCATGGGATTCTTTGTCACCACTAAATCTAGCGAGACAAGGGCAAGTGCCGCCTGCTGTTGTAAAGAAGATCCCAATGTTCGATGGAACTGGGAAGACTGCTCTGGAGCACATCCAGGACATAATCTCTCTGGCGGCGATCCATGATATCATAGAAGAGCAAGTGATGGTAAAGCTTCTGGTTCTTTCCCTTAGAGGAAAACTCCTCTACTGGTATAGATCTTTACCACCCGATACTATTACGGGATGGGACCAGTTAGCCGGGCAATTGATGCAAGGTTTCAATGAGTCCTCCGATCCTACCTCTCTCCTGCATCAGTTCACCTCAATCCAGAGACATCCGCAAGAAGAGATCATAGACTTCAACGTAAGGTTCGCTCGAACCTGGCAGAGAGTACCAGCTGGACTTCGGCCAACCGACGAGGCTGCAACATACTATTTCCTTCGGGCTTTCAACCCTGATATCAGTATCATGGTAAGATATTCCAACATTAATACTTTTCTCGAGTTGTATGGGTTAGCCAAGAAGGCAGAAATGGATTTGATAGTTATGGGCAAGCTTCCCCAAAGGATGTCGATGCCCATACTTCCCGAATTCCCTCAATCCCCGTATGTGAGCGCAGCTGCTTCGTAGATCTCTGTAACCCCTACACTCTCGATCTCATCTTGGAACCCGAATCCTATTGTGTCTCAAATTACTGCTCCACAAATTCACTTTCCCACATTTTCAGCTCCGTAGCCTACTGTCACTTCGGCATTCCCTGTACTGCCAGCACCACTTCAACCCCTTGCCTTACCTCCAATACCAACAATGGCTTCATTGCCACTCGTTCCAAAAGCCGATGATATACAAGCTAAAATTCTTCAAGAGATGCAGTCTCTGAACTCCATAGTTCAGACGTTGTCCAACGACATGACCATTGTGAAGAAGAAGCAAGCGCAACAAGAATTCCTACCGAGAAGATCTTATCCTACACCTGCGCTTACCAAAGATCAAGCAGTCCAGCAAGGGAAGGCTTCGGTGAGAAATGCTGCGATCGATGAAGCTCCGAGCACTTTCGATTATGTGTATTGGTGCTCTACGTGCAATGATCCGCATGAAGAGAATACTTGCATGTTGCACCAACACTATGTTCAAACGCTGGCGAGCAGTAGTCATGGCGGTCAAGTCAACGTCATCAGGCAAATGAGTCAGAACTTGGCGATTGGCGAAGAAGAGCCGGTCGCAGTGCTTACCAGAGGAGGAAAGAAGGTGATAGAAGTGGATGCTACTCAGATGGCTCCCTTAAAAGTGCACGCTCGACCCGAGAAGGGACAATCATCTTCTTCGGCCCCGAACGAAGCTCCTCCACCTGCACCAATCAAAGAAAAATCTCAAAAGGCCTCTGTCGAACCACCTCAGGCAGAAACTAAAGAGCAGGCTAAGGAAAAGCTCAAGTTTCCTTCACTAACTAAGTGACAAAGAGTTGAAGCTACGGAGCAGTATCACACTAGATATGAGCCGAGAAAGGAACCCGAGGTGCTCAGTTCCCTGTCTTACAACATTGTAGAGGAGTTAAAGAGGATCCCAGCCAAGATTAGCTTGTACGATGCACTGCAACTACCTGGGCAAGTAGACCTGCTGCAAGAATCATTGAAGATGACTAAAGCAAAAAAGGCAGCACCACTTGCTCTTGTGCAGACCCTATCCACATCCATTATGGGGAAGAACAGACCACCTCCGTTCTACCTGTCTCTGCAGATGGAAGGGTATATTGTACATAACTGTATGATCGACTCTGGGGCTGCGACAACAGTCATGCCAAGAGCAGTCTACGAAGAAATAGGGATGGAATATACGTGAAGCAGCCATGGCGTACTCCAGTTGGATGGTTCCCCAGTGAAGACTATAGGAGTGATCAAAGACATTCCTATTCGACTACATAAGATGCCTCAGATCACGGTCATACAAGAGGTAGTGGTCGTCGAACTGGAGCCATACTTCAGTATGTGTTTGTCAAGGGAATTCACAGCAAAGCTGGGTGGATACCTGTCCATGGATTACTCTCATCTGGAAATTCCATTCAAAGGAAAGAAGGTGAAGATCTACAATGAAAAGCCTTCTTCTTTCCTTGTGCAGAAGATTTCCGAAGAAGAAAGCAACGATCCAGTGAATGCAATAATGGAGGGAGTAGAGCAGGTGGACCTGGACAAGGAATCTCTTGCGCAACTGAGTTATGAAGATGAGTTCTCATTGGCAGACTTTAATGCCATGGTAGAAACCGAGATAGGATGTTATGCGATCGCCAAGCCTGAGAAACACACCCAACCAGAGAATAGAACAAGTGCCCAAGAAGGACTATGGAAGTTGTTCTTCGATGGCGCCCGATGTAAAAATGGTGTTGGGGTAGGGATTCTTCTAGTATCACCATCCGGAGAGCAAAAGGAGTATTGCTACCGGTTGACATGGAGCTGCACCAACAATGCAGCAGAATATGAAGCATTATGCCTAGGACTCAAGAAAGCTGACAAGTTAGGCATAAAGCACCTCCAAATCTTTGGAGATTCTGAACTGGTATGCAACCAGGTCACAAACAGATGCTCTTCAAAAAAGCATTATTTAAAGTCATACCGCAATAGGGTATGGGACTTGTTTGACCAGTTCGAGTCTCTCAATCTGCAATCCATCCCACGAGAAAAGAATCGACATGCTGATGTTCTGGCATCCATCGCAGCCAAGTACTCTCCAGCAGAAGACATGGTGCACAAGCCCAAAGTAGTGAGGTTAATCTATAGACCCTCCATCCCGGACAGAGACCTACACTGGCAAGTCTTTGACAATGATGAGCAGATTGTAAATTTCATGATTCAAGAAGCCGCCACAGTCGAAGACAGAAGCTCTGACGAAGAAGAAGATGAAGCGCTGGTTCAATTGAAGAATAACCACGTTCCCAAGGGACTGATCACCCTTGAAAGCCTCTTTGATCAGAATGATCGAGCACTCTCTCATATGATCAAAGTCAATGAAAAGCAGTACCAAGATTTAGAGCTTGAACCTGGAAAAGCAATAAAAGTTGGAACCGACTGCACTTCGAAAGAGATAGAACAGATCCAGACTCTGTGCAGAAAGTTTCCCGACATAATTGCTTGGTCCTACCAAGACCTCAGAGGATACGATCGACGGCTGATCCAGCACACAATTGAATTGCAGGAGGGGGTCAAACCCTTCCGACAAAAGCAAAGGCCGGTTAACCCAAAGATCGAAGTCCTGATGAAGGCCGAACTTCTAAAAATGCTCGAAGCAAAGATAATTTATCCCATCAAGCATTCTTCTTGGGTAGCGAACCTAGTCCCTATCAAAAAAAAGAATGGAGATATACGGTTATGTGTGGACTTTCGCAACCTGAACCAGGCCTCTCTCAAAGATCACTATCCTCTTCCACAAATCGATCAAATCTTGCACTCAGTGGCTGGAGCTCAACGCTTCTCCCTGCTCGATGGCTTCTCTGGATACAATCAGATCTGGGTCAGGGACGAAGACCAGCATAAAACAACATTCACCACCAAGTGGGGAACATTTGCTTATCAACGAATGCCATTTGGCCTTTCGAATGTCGGTGCCACTTTCCAGAGGGTGATGGATCTAGCTTTTGGTCAGCTTCTGAATAAGGTTATCGTCATCTACCTAGATGACATGACCGTTTTCTCCCAAAAAAGGGAGGATCACCCCATACACCTACAACAAATTTTTGAAAAATGCCGAGAATTTGGCATATCAATCAATCCGAAGAAGTCCATATTCGTAGTCAATGAAGGAAAATTGCTAGGACATGCAATATCAAAAAAAGGTCTCGCTGTAGATCCCGATAGAGCCGAGGCTCTAACGAAGCTCCCACTCCCAGCAGACAAGAAAGGACTTCAATATTTCTTCGGCCAGATCAACTTCGTGAGGAAGTTTGTCCCCGATTTCGCCCAAGTTATCAAGCCAATGTCTGATCTTTTGAAGAAGGGCACCGAATTCATCTGGACGAAAGAAAGAAGGGAAGCATTCGAAGAGATTAAGGCCCGAATCGCTCAGGCGCCGGTCCTGGTCAACCCTGACTACAGTCGAGATTTTATCCTGTATGCCATAGGGGAACCCGAAAGCTATGCTGCGGTCCTGACACAAAAGGGGGAAGATGGTGAAGAGCGTCCCATCACGTTTCTGAGCTAGGTGATCAATCCCCATGAAGAGAAATACAATTTCATAGAGCGTCAGGTGCATGCAGTAATGAAGTCTCTCAGGAAGTTCAAGCAGTTCATCTCCCAAAGTCGGGTTACGATCTTTGTCATTCACCCCGACGTGCGCAATTTCATCATCCAAGGAGAGTTGGGAAGCAAGAGAGCCGGTTGGGTGAACAAGATACAAGAATTTGACATTGAGATCAAGCCCACAAAACTGGTTCGTGATCACGCATTATGTCAAGAACTGGCGAAGAGCGCAAGGCCGAAGCAACAGAACCTCAATGGGATGACTCGCCAGCCGAAGGATGCTTCACAAACCAGGAAGTGGATGAAAAGGACTGGGTCAATGAGATAATCAAGTACTTCAACACTGGCATATGTCCTTCGCATCTAAATGCATCACAGCGAAGGCATTTCAGGATGCGATCCTCCCGATACACTCTGCGCCCCGAAGGCCTATTTTTAGAAACATTGATGGCGTTCTTCTTAAGTGCATAAAAGATGATGATAAAAGGAGAGTCTTGGGAGAATTTCATTCAAGACTATCTGGAGGTCACTTCGTAGGGAGAACAATGACGCTGAAGATCATCAAGGCGGGTTATTATTGGCCCACACTCTTTGTCGATGCCTTCGCAGTTTGTCGCAGGTGCGAGCAGTGTCAGAAGTTCATCGGCCGAAGCAAAAATGCTTCGATGCCTCTCCAACCGATACAAGTAGAGACGCCCTTTCAGCAATGGGGGCTGGATTTCATAGGGGTCATATCGCCGAACTCCTCCGTTGGACATAAGTTCATACTGACTGCGACTGACTACTTCACCAGGTGGGCCGAAGCGATCCCTACGAAGCACGCAGATCAAGAGACTGTCATAGCCTTCCTAGAAGGTTTGATCACCAGGTTCGGCCTCCCCGAAGCAATCATCACGGACAATGGTCCTGGCTTCACAGGCGCCAAAATCAATGAATTCCTCTACAGATATGGGATATATCATAAAGTATCCTCCAATTATTATCCACAAGGCAACGGCTTGGAAGAATCCACCAACAAAACCTTGTTGAGGGTGTTAAGGAAGCTTATAGAGCAAAACAAAAGGACTTGGCATCTTCTTCTAGATCGGGCCTTGTGGGCCGATCGAATTTCTATCAAGAAGTCGATCAAGACTTCGCCTTATGCCTTGGTCTATGGCAAGGAGGCTATCTTACCCACTCATGTAGAGATCCCTGCACTGCAGCTGCTAGAAGAAGAAGATGAAGTTAGCCCAATGGAAAATAGATTAGCTCAGCTATTGCAGTTAGAGGAAGATCATGAGGAAGCTTACCAGAACTTCGCTAAGCATGCTCAGGTCACCCAAGATTGGTTCAAGAAAAAATCATCCAATCGCGCATTCAATGTGGGAGATCTGGTATGGAAATGGGATTCCTGGAAAGCCAAGCCTGGAAATCATGACAAGCTGGACGCCTTCTGGGATGGGCCGTTCAAAATTGTGAAGGTGAACTCGGCTAACTCTTTCATCCTCAAAGATGCAGATGGCCAGGTTTTACCGATCTCTATCAATGGTCTTCATCTGAAGACTTTTCATCGCTGAGGTGAAACAATTTCTCTTTAAAAAAAAAAATGTGTGTATATAGACTTTTGTATATATATTTCTCTTCTGTTCCGAGATGAAAATCCAAGAACTACACTCCAAAATCTCCTTCGAGGATTTTAAATGCGAAGCAACAGTTGCAAGGAGGTTCACCGAAGCACTTTACCCTCAAAAGGGCCGAACCAAAGTTCAAACAAAGGCACGAAAAGAGCTTCGCACCCAAAGCATTTCCAGCAGCTACTTCGGGCAGAAGTTTTGCGAAGTAGATTTTAAAAGGGGCTTTTGCGAAGCAGTTTTCAATAACACAAGCTTCGGTAGGCGGCCCTTGTAAAGCAGTGAAGGAGGAATACTTCGGGCCCGAAGTGTCAAAAAGTAGCCCGCATCAAAGGTTCACCATGAAGCATTTTCAATGTTGTTTTCACCTTCGCCGAACCAACAACACGCGAGACAGGAGAATTTAAAATGTGCCTCGAAGAACGTGCAATCAACAACCGAAAAAGGGTTCGAAGTGGGTGAATTTAAGGCAAGAGCGATGGAGCACTTCCCGAGGTGATTTGGTTAAAAGGAAAAAGCTCGCGCCTAGGTACGAAGTGGCAGCAGGTTGCTTCTCCAATACAAAGCGTAATCATCAAAGCATGTGGCCCTGCGTACCACGTCGATGCAGAACCAATTAAAGGATACGGTAACCTCTTCCATCCGAAGTAAATTTAATTTTAGTAGGTGCCATAAATTCAGGTGGTTGCCTTTTTTGGCTATAAAATGTGAAGCCCTAGCACTAAGGAGGTTAGTTATCCATTGATACGTGCAAGACTAAGTGCCTTTGGCTATTCTGTAATTTTCTTGCCCTTTACATCCAAGCCCTCCGCATTGAAACCCTCTGTATCTAGGACTCTGTCGCCATCATTTTCGACATGGGAAAGAAAAACTCCAAGGAGAAGGGGAAAGAGCCCGAAGTTGCAGGCCCTAAAAAACAAAGAAGGGCAAGGAAGAGAAAAAGCGTACTCCAAAGAAGCTAAGTCTCACCCCTCACCCCGAAAAGCAGCCAATAGAAGAAGGGGACGACTCGGAGGAGGAGCAGCTTGTAGAACCACCAATTGATGGGTGGGAGAAGATTAGAGACACACAACTCTCTAAGGGTGTATCCGACCTCCGATGCACCATAGAGTTTATGACAAGCAGACTCACCCCAGAAAATAAGAGAGCTACTGCATATTACTCTCAAATTTACTAGTTTTTAACCCCTCCTGCTCACCATTGTCCTGAGCTAATTTATGCTATCGCACAAAATTACCAGCCTGCATCCAGGCAAGTGTTGGACGCTTCGGGTCACAAATTGTTTTCCATCCTGAAGGAAGATGTACAAGCAGCCTTCGCACCAAGTAGGGTCCGCCCAAGGGCTATTCTGTTCGCAATGTCATCTTAAGTGAACAAATGGAGAGGTTCACCTCTAACAACTATATATTGAAATTCCTGCATGAGAATCTCAAGAGCGGGCTACCTTCGAACAAGCTGCCCCAGATGCCTTTACCCTTGGCGGCCTTCAAAAACATCGATATTTTCTCCATCATTGCATGGGTGGCGGGCTTGTCAACAGATGCTTCAGTGCAACCCTGGCAGGTGTCTTTGGCCGAATGTATTTCAAGAGGGGAATTCTATGCCCCCGATGCTTCAAGACCAAACACCAACCCAGTCTTCTTTGACTGGGCAGAATGGGTGGCCCGAACCTTGCATACAAGGCTCACCAGCATGAAGAATTTGGCAACGGGCCAGTACTTCACACCCTATTCTTTTCTTGTCTAGTTGTATTTCTACCAGGTTCATAAGCGATTTCCCCATATCGCCATTTCTCCAAGCGGCAAGGATGGAAATCCTCTACCAGTATATCAATGGACTCCCCTCCTATTGAGGACAGAGTCCTATTATTCTTTTAACCAACAATTTTTGGGACCCGCCATGCATTTGTTGAAGGGTTCTTGTCCTCGGGTGCCCCTCAATTTGAGAGATAGAGTGGTGCAAGAAAAAAGGAGATGTTTTCCAATTGACACAGGGACTGGTGATTCGCCTATTCGGTTTCATAGGGAAGCCCTTCCTATTACCAGTCTACCCCTCCAAATATCAGTTCGCATTGGAAGTCGCTCGATAGAGTGACTCTACAAATGCAGTATACGGCCATGGCCGAAAATGGGCACATACCTGTGACTTCCCCTTCAGGATGGGCGTAATCGAAGTCTTTGCCCTAAAATAGAACATTTTCCTGGAGGAAAAGCTTGCCAATTTTGGCCTACTCCAGATTCCTCAACAATGGCTCTATGATCCTTTGGGAGTGATGAGGGATCACTTAAAATTCAAGAATTTCCACATCTGCCCCCACCCCAAAATTGTGGAACAAAGGAATAATCCCAATGGGAAAGATCTGGAGTGGCATTTGGAGAGGATGAGGACATTGCCTCCCTGGCATGAGTTCTACCCCATGGAGGTCGAGTTCGACCCTGATCAGTACCCCCTCCCAACTCCAAGCTCCACATTTTGGAGAAAGGCAAAGGATGATTTAAAGGAGGAATTGAAGGATTGGAGTGAGGAAAAGCTTCGGGAGTGGTGGATAATGAGAGTCCATCACCAAAAAATGAACTCTTATGGACTCTTGGCATCAGATAAAGACTTCGCGATTCTTTATGAAACCAATGTTGAAACTTGGAAGTCTATATCCTTTGCAGATTTTGTTCCCCCAGCTACCCCAGGATCAGGCGAAAGCCCAGGAGGAGCTAAAGATGCCTCGAAAGAAGAGGAAGAAGTAGAGGCCGAAGCTACGCCAGCAGCACTACCACAAGGACCATCGGAGATCCATGACACAAGCATCGAAGAGGCAGAGCAACCATTGGAGAGAAAGAAAAGAAAGAGGCAAGAGCAAATTCAAGTGCCTCCGAGCCACCCAAAGTGACCTCGCACGAAGCCTGCAAGTACTCCTGCCGAATCACCTACATCAGGCCCGGCTGAAGCAAAGGTCAAAGATGCGGGGCCACCAAGTGCTGAGACGGTCCCTGATATAGACGTCATTGATGTGGAGGAGCTCCTCCAACAAGAAGGAGACCCCGAAGTAGAAGTTGTGGAGGTCGGGAGTGTTGAAGCCCAAAAGGAACAAGAGCCAATCACCCAGGATGTCACCACGGCCGCTCTGCCAGGAGGGCACGTAGGTATGCACTCTCTTCCTTTCACCTTGGTCTTCGACACGTCCACTGTGGTCCCGATTGAAGGTCCTCATCAATCTCTCCATCCCCTACAAGGTCAATCACCCACTCAGATACTGCCCATTGCCAGTCCAACCCTGCATAGCTCCACTCCACCCGAGTCGTCTGACCAGGACAAGCCCGTTGAAACCACTTCGCCCACCCACGCCATCATTCCTTCAATCCTAAGTCAAGGTGAAGGCAGTGTCCCAATGCCAAGCCCCGTAGCCCACTCTCCCATCGCTCACAACATAGTCCCGCTTGCCAAAGCCCCTGCTACACCCGTCTCCGAACCGTCTGGGGAATCATTCCCCATTAATTCTTTATATTTGTTCACACCTTTGGCTGGAGATCCAACCTTTTCTGAAATAGATCTATCTTTAATAAAGGAACGCCCCTTAGCCGAGAAGCTACTCTTAGCTCGACAAAACACAGAGAAAATGTTGAAGGAGGCAAGGAAGAAAAGAGGGCGATCTCTGGCCCAAGTTGAAAAATGTGTTGTCTTCGACTTGAAGGGCGGAAAGTTACATAAGGTTAAGAAGGTCCCTAAGGTCCAGAAGCCTCTGGATGAAATGACTCCAGTTGACTATGATTACCAGGAGAAGACCAAGGACCTGGAGCATTTGAATATAGATGATGAATCCGCATCCATGCATGTCGGGATCGAGACTTTTCGAGCGCATGCAAATATTGCCAATCAACGCAGGATTGAAGCAGAGAGTGCCAACATCAAGTTGGAGGAAGAGTTGGCTAGAATCCGCTCTGAGCTGGAGGATTCACAGGGGCAGTGTAAACTAATGAAGAAAGAAACACATGCCCTGAAATAGCAGATACTACAATTGCAGTCTTCGACTGAGCACCAAGCACAAAAATAGGCCAAAAATGAGCTAAAAGCCAAAGAGCTCGAAAGCAAGATCTTGCAAGCTCAGCAACAATTGTTCGAAAAAGCAAACCTGGAGCTATTCGACAGAGGCAGAATCAAGGAAATCCGCTCACACTTGCTCAAAGGTTTCAGATCACGGGCCTCCAGTGCCCTATCAACTTTAATCTATGTCACCGAAGCCCAGCATGCCATTGCTAAGAAGGGGCCCATAGTAGATGAAGTTATCCAAAAAATCAAAAGGTGACTCAAGCTTGCTTTTGAAGTCCAAAGTATTAGATATCAGGACCTGCAGGTTGTTGCTATGAGTCGAACAGCTAGGGATTGGTCTACTGCCCAAGCCACTATTCGTGCCTTCTTCTCCAAGGTGAAGAAAGCGCAGAAGGTGAAGGACCTCCTAGATATATTTGAGTAGGAGCAACGCGCATCAATGGGTTACTTCGAGGACCTTTCTTCCTTAGGTTTCCCGAGTTTCACAGACGATGATGGGAACCTTCTCACCCGAGAAGAACTTAAGCCGACGTGGCTCCATTTTGAAAGTGACGTCTCAGAAATAGATGAGTGGGAGGAGCTAGTCATAGAAGGACAAGTCACCGACTTCATCCTGAGACACTACAAAATCATGGCTTGCCTGAATGACCTAAGTGTAAGAATCAAACATGCCGATATAGGGCAGATTGATCGGTTCCATGTTTTGGTCAAGGCACTCGAAGACCAAGAACCATTTCAGAAAGGGGTCTGGGCTCACGTTCGCCGAACCATGAAGAAAATCCATGATCGTCTTGTCCCATCACCGCAGCAGGAGGCCACGCCGAAGGAGTAGAAGAGGAAGAAGGAGCAGAGGAGGAAGAAGAAGCAAGAAGAAGGAGAACCAGCTATGGAAACACTCCCAGAGGGAGAAGGAGGAGAAGGATCTGGAGGGGACTCTGGCCCAATGGATCAAAGCTAGGGGTTCTCCCATCGAGACGAGCTCGTTGCCCCGCGAGCCGCCAAGAATGTTGACAATTTTGTCACATTTCTCAAGGGGTAGAAAAGGAAATCAAAATTTTGTACAATGTTTTGTAAAGTTTTTCTTTGTTGTTTTGTTATTTGAAAAGCTGCAGCAATTTTGGCTTTCAACGCCACCCCTTTGTATAGAAAATAAAAAAGAAAGAGCTTCGCTGCCGAGCAGGCTAGAGAAAAGAGCTTCGCCGAAAGAAAACGAGAAGAGCTTCGCACCCGAGGCATTTCCAGCACTACTTCGGGTGAAATTTTTGCGAAGTAGTATTGCCGAAGAAGAATACAAGGGAAGCGATAAAAAGAACTTCGGGCCCGAAGCGCTTCAAACCACTACTTCGGGAGAAAGTTGAGCGAAGCGGCATTCAAAAGAACAACTTCGCCGAAGAAGGAAGGTCCAGACCACAATCCAAATTGGCTAAGGCAAGAAAACTACTTCGGCCCGAAGCATTTCCAGCAGCTACTTCGGGCAAGATTTTTGCAAGCGATGTTGCCAAGTAAAATACAAAGGAGGAAGAATGAAACTACTTCGCACCCGAAGCATTTCAAAAGGCTACTTCAGCAAAAGGTTTTGCGAAGCGGAATTTGAAAGAACGCAGTATTGAAAACACTTCACCAAAAGCCGTCGAAGCATCTACCTCGGGTCCTACGACAACGAACCATTTCTACTTCACCAAAATCATTGCGAAGCATCTGCTTCAGCAAACTTTCGTGCGAAGTACTTTCACCCGAAGTAGAAGATGCATTTTGAAGGCAGGGATACACTTCGCGCGAAACCCCCAACCATCGTTTTGATGAAGGATCGGGCAGGAAGCATTTCAACGACTCATTAGCGAAGTATCTACTTCGGGAAAAGAAAGGCCAGTTTTGACACAACGAAGCAACGAGAAGTGAAGACCCCATTTTGCGAAGGAGATATGCTTCGGCCTCCATCACCCCCGAAGCTGTCTTGCGAAGCTTCACCATGCGAAGTGCAAATCAAGGAGAATCTGCTTCGGCACAGGTCCGTTGCGAAGCAAAGTTGAAAAGGTAGCGAAGCACCTCAAAGGCACGCGCTCCAAGTCGGGTATTTTCTCGAGGCGATCAAGTGCCTCATAAATGCATTTTTTCGTGCCCGATAAGCTCGTTGCTCATTTTTGGCAATTGAAAACGAAGTATCAAGCCATGATGAAGAGCCCGACGAGCATGGCGGCCACTCGAGCACCGCACCCGGAGACCAAGGACGTCCAGACGGCTCATCAATGCATCTTTCCATGGTTGACCCGGTCACAGTTGCCAGTTTTGGTAACGGATTTGAGAGCTCGATCACGAGAGCCTCGGGGAGCCAAATTCTCAAGGCTCGAGGGCGTACTTCTCCTTGCTGTGTAATTATGACTCAGAGGGTCGGGTCCTCTATAAAAACCTAGGCATTGTAATGAAGAAGGGGGGGAACTATCTGCTAGAAAGTTGTTGTAACTTGATGTCCTGCGATTAATACTAAAGAGCTTTGGGCTCAATTTCTCTCTTTTATGCTGCCTTTTGTGCTTGATTCTTTTGTCTTTCTTCATTTGTATACTGAGACTCTGAATCTTGAATCCGGTGTGCGATTGGGGACTGTACCTTGAAACTCGCCTGAAGGATACATAGGAGAGGAAAAACGTAATATTGGTTTTCTTTTATGCTGCCTGGTGGGTTGTGGTTTCTGTTACATTCACTTGTCCTAATCGTCTTTACTCTGAACCCTAAATTTCGATGAAAGGGAGAAGGAGAATCCTTGTGAGCTCGCCCAGAGGATACATAGGAAGGTTAATGTTGCGTTTCTTTCATTTATTCTTGGTGTTCCTTGCTGCTATTCAAGTTGTCAGTTAGTGATCGTGCTTCCTGTTCTTTCCCACCTTAAATCACCGATCTCTCTTCCCTTACCCCTTTTTATTTCTTTCTCTAACCCTAACTCCTTTTATCTCTTTCCTGCACCCTTATCTCAAAACACCAAAGTAGATTAGCATAGGAGCCGGCCTTTCTCCGGAGATTGGCACGAGGGGCATCTCTTCCCTTCGGCCTTTCAATGTTGGTCCAGGTCTAGGGCGCATACATTTACCCAAAATCCTTTCCTAGGCAGATTTGATGACCAACAGTCTTTAGGATCCCTAGGGTGTGTGGATGAATTTTTACACCCTTCACCCACTATTTCCTTTTTTATTTCAAGATGATGATCTAAGAGTTTGCCAAATGTTGGATCATTGATGGTAAAAGAGGGTAACACCAAGGGGCAACATCAAGTGGCAGGTGGGTGGAAGACCAAGTAGGTTCAATACCACAAGTTTATCATAAAGTTGAGGATTATTCAAGAGGGCGGTATGATAAGTAGACATTTAGGCTCTACCTCTAGTTGGAGGTATTCAAAAAACCCACTCACTAGCTGGGCAAAAAATTCAGTCAGTAGAAGGGCATACCTATCATAAATCCCTACCTACAAGGAGGGTAAAAAATTTTGTCTATCGGTGGACAGAACTTTGGAGCTCCAAAAGGGTGAAACTCTGGATAAAGCCCACACAATTGAGGATAGTGTTGTAGCAGGTGGAAGTATGGGAACTAACAAGTAAAGGGTTAAGAAAAATGCTCACCCGATACCAAAGTCATTGCTTGTATTGGGAACTTCAAATGGATAGCATTAACACCCCCAGCTACTCAAACTTAAGTCATCCATGGGCATGAAGGTAGCGATTTGAAAGACACGATTTTCAAGGTAATTAATCCTAGTCATTAACCACCTAACTAAGGGCCACTAACTAATTTAAGGGGTAAAGTAGATGAGAATTAAATAACTTGGTATAGATTCCAGAATGATCAAGGACTCAGATTGGTGCTGAAGCACCTAACCCCTCTTGAACAATTTCCATCATCCCAAGGAGTAAACTATCAACTCAACAGCTGTCTACTTCAGCATTGTCTTCTTGCCTAACACTATTAATCCTTGTATTTTAAATTTTTTGTAATATTTTCTATAGACTAGGATGTTGGATGTCCCAGGTACGACTCTTTGACCATTACAATTCATACGTAATGTTTTTCACCGTTTAATGAATATAAGTATACTACAATTTGATATTTGATTTGATCTCCATGTCCTTTGTGTTTAACTTGAATGCTTATTTATGCTTTGGCTATCTGAGTGAATCTTGTTTAATTATGCTATCTAGATTTCATGGGTTTCACTTAGTAGTTCTAGAATTTTCATTATCAATTGGGTAGGGGGTTTTTTTTTGCTAAAGTTGGTTGGATGGGAGCACTTTAATTTTAAATCTTGGATTTTATGCACCCATCCACCAGTTTTGGAATTCGCCTTTTGATTCACTATGCTAAATTATCGAGTGAGGACCCGATTGGTTGATCTATTAGGTGGTATGCCTATGTTTATGGTGGTAGTGTTGGACGTGCCTATGTCTTGATGTGTCCATAACCTGTCCTTGTAATTTCTGGATATAACCTTCATTTAATATCTTTTCCACTCCCCTTTTTCTCTTTTTTTTTTAGGTGTAAGTATCCAAGACCTCCTTCCAGGAACCAACCTTCTCTAGAGATTGATCGCCCTACAGCGGTTGTTCGATGTTGGCACTGGTTTTCCCAATAGGTGTCGGATTCGTGACCAATAGTTTTTGGTGAAGTTTTTGGGGACTCATAAGGTATTTGTTGTTTACAAAAAATTAGAGATCGGTGATACTCTGGTTTATTTATATCTTGTTGAATCACCTAGCAACTCCTCTGAGCAGAAGATCCAAATCCTGTGATTAGTTGCCTCTTCAAAGCTTCAAAAAATTTGAACATCTCATAGGACTCAAGATTTAATGAGTAGTCTTGACTTTACTAGCGAAGAAAGTATGCTCATTTGGCAACTTTGACTCCAATGCAAGGATCAAAACTCTTGAAGATTGATGTCATAATGGCTCAACTATTCTACCCTCAATGGGATGACCCCGATCCACTCAACCTTCAATGTTGGCATGAGATTCCAAAAAGTACCCTGAATAGCCTGACAAGATATAATGGCACTGTAGGAACTGCTCGAGAGCACCTTGAAGATATTGTTGCTTTGGCAACCCTCCATGGTATTACCCATGAATATATCATGATAAAAATTTTGGTCTTGTCTCTAGAAGGGAGGGCACTATTGTGGTACCGATCCCTTGGGGAAAAATCCATCTGCTCATGGGTAGCTTTGGTGGAAGCTCTTGTTGACACATTTTATGGCTCTATGGATCCCTTCCAATTCTTGATGCACTTCTCATTCATAAAGATGGCCCCTTCTAAATCTATCATAGAATTCAGCATACGATTCAAAAGGAGCTGGGAAATAATTCCCTTTGAATACCAGTTGTCCCTTGTCTAGACTTACCTGTATTATGTTTGAGATTTTAGTCTGGATATAAGCCTCCTCCCGCATCAATCTCGAGAAATAATATTACCTCAAATATTTTAGGAGTTTTTGTAGGCCGAGCAAATCCTGCTTCAAGCAAGAAGAGTATATTCAAGGGACTCAGCCTTCCCATCCTCTTTGAAAACCATTGTTGCTCCCCTCTTCTCTACATAGTACCCATAGTACCTACCACCTAAAGCTATGCAGGATACAGGGTTGCAGCTACGTGGAACACAAAGGGTGGATCTCTTCTTGGGATCATATAAAGGAGATGCAAGCATGATTCCTGCAATAAATAACTTTATCGCTTGAAATTTCCTCCAACAAATAGAGGACCTGGACCAAATGGAGAACCCCTCTAAAAATAAGAACATAAACTTATACCATTTTTGTATCCATGAGCACATTGAGCAAGGGCCAATCTATCTCTAGGAATGCTTGTCCAATCAAGCAAAAGGTTCTAAGAAGATTCTAGCAGTAGGAATGTCAATCAATGGGTCCTATTTTCAAACTTGTGCAGAGACATTGGAGGCAACACTAGAGCCTACTTCTATATGAACCAGTACTAGAGGAGGGCTCCCATATGGCAAGATTTATTGCCACATTAATCATCGATTGCATAAATACTGGTATGCATGATGATCTACCAAGTTGTGGACACATTGCATCTTGGAAAATTTCTAGGTAGTGTCAGTCGGACTAGAAGGAACGTCTCAAGTTCAATATAATGTGGTTGAGCTATTTTAGATTCATTGGATTATTTCTAGGATGAGTCAGTGGTTGCAACGTGCCAATCGCATCATAATTTTTTGTAAATAAATCGACAACTAAATAAAGGTGCAATAGACACATGGTCAAATAACATCATCTTGTACCATGGTGATCTGAGATGAAAAGTGCAAGGAGTTTCAGAAAGTGCATTAGTTCTAAAGAACTCTCCCCCATAGTTTATGTCCTTCCTTGTGTTTTTTTGTTGCGACCCCATGCCCAATGGATCAAGGCTCGATATTTAGACATCATTTCGTGCAATCCCTACAAAAAATATACGTTACATTTTCGAGAACAGTGCCAACTCCTCGATCAAATAGTAAAATTACTCTATAAATAGCACCTCAAAAAGTGAAAGCAACATTTTTTGAGTAAGAAGAAGCTGAGAATGAGGCTACGACTAAAGATTCCCTAGAAGAGTGGTAATAAGAAAATGAAGTTTTTGTATGATTGCGTGAGAAAGAAGTGTTGCATCAGGACAAATTCTCCTAGCATTATATCTATTATTGAAGATGCCTTGGTCCTTGGTGGGAAATGTTAACAAGAGCACGATCTATGGGTGTTTCCTGTGGATCACCTTCTCTTTTGTTTCTTTTATTTTTTTGCATTCTCCTCTTCTTTCCCTTTCCTCAGTTCTTTGTTTCCACTAACCTATGAGGTTAGTGGTCATCGTCTTTTTGCCTCTACTATTTCTTGTGTTTTTCTCCTTCCCCTCTTCCCCTATTTTTGTCTTTTCCTGGTTTTTCTTATTGTTTCCACTTGTGGTACCCCCTATTTTCTTCCCTCCTACATCTTCTTGCCTCGTTTTCCATTCACCTTTGTTCGCCTTCTTCCTTTGTCTTTCAACCTTTATTGGTTGCCTTTGTTTGTGCCCTCTTTGTCTCTTTCCTCTTTTCTATTTTAAAGTGTTTCAGGGTGAAGCTTTCTAGGTTCTCCTTTTCCACAAGAAAAAATCCCCGGTGAGTCACTAGAAGTGTTGGTGAATTTTTACACCCTTCACCCACTCTTTCATTTTTACTTTCAAGATGATGATCTAAGATTTAACCAGATTTTGGAGCATTGATGGTCGAAGAGGGCAACACCGAGGGATGCCATCAAGTGGCAGGTGGGTGGAAGACCAAGTAAGTTCAATACCACAAGTCTACCATAAATTTGAGGATTATTCAAGAGGACATGACAAATAATAGAGTGAGTAGACATTTAGGCTCTGCCTTTAGGTGGAGGTATTCAAAAAAACATGCCCATTGGTTGGGAAAAAAATTCGGTCAATAGAAGGATGGACCTATCATTAATCCCTACCCATAAGGAGGGCAAAAACTTTCACCTATCGATGGGTGGAACTTTGGAGCTCCATAAATGTGAAACTTTAGATAAATCCCTCCCAATTGAGGATAGTGCTATAGCAGGCAGAAGTACAATAATTGACAAGTAAATTTTCAAGAAAATCATATGCCCAGTACCAAAGTCATCGCCTTTATTAGAAATTTCAAATGGATAGCATTAACACCCCCAACTACTCAAACTTAATTCATCCATGGGCACAAAGGTGGTGATATGAAAGATGCAGCTCCTGAGGCAATTAATACCAAGCATTCACCACCTAACTAAGGACCATTAGCTAATTGAAGGGGTAGAGTAGATGAGAATTAAATAACTTGGTATGGATTCCAGAATTATCAAGGACTCAGATTGGTGCAGAAGCACCTAACTCGTCTCGAACAATCACCATCATCTCGAGGAGCAGAATATCGACTCAGTTTTTGTCTACTTCAGCACTATCTTCCTGCCTAACACCATTAATGCTTGTATTTTAAATTGTTGTAATATTTTCTATAAATACTGGGATGTTAGATGTCCTAGGCGTGGCTCTTTGGCCATTACAATTCATATGTAATATTTTTCACCATTTAATGAATACAAGTATACTATTGTTTGGTCTCTAATTTGGTCTCCATGTTCTTTGTGTTTGACTTGAATGCTTATTTTTGCTTTGGCTATCTGAGTGAATCTTGTTTAATTATGCTATCTAGATTTCATGGGTTTCACTTAGTGGTTCTGGAATTTGCATTGTCAATTGGATAGGGGGTTTATTTTTGCTAAAGTTGGTCAAATGGGAGCACTTTAATTCTGAATCCTAGATTTTATGCACCCATCTATCGGTTCTAGAATTCACCTTTCGATCCACTACGCTAAATTATCAAGTGAGGACTAAGTTGATTGATATATTAGGTGGTATAACTTGTCTATGGCGACAGTGTTGGACGTGCGTGTATCTTGATGCGACCATAACCTTTCCTTGTGAGTTTTGACTATGACCTTCATTTAATATCTTTCTCGCTCCCCTTTTTCCCTTTTTTATTTTAGGCGTAAGTAGTTAGGACCTCCCTCCAAGAATCGATCTTCTCTAGAGATCGACCGTCCTTCAGTGACCGTTCGATGTTGGCACTGGTCTGCCCAACGAGTGCTAGATCCATGATCAACAGGGTGGTAGTTAAATATCCAACAACTCAAACTAACCTAGAAACCTCAAAAGGCTAAAAGGTGACATAGGGAGGATAGATCAAGCGGGTAATAGAGAATTTTTTGTCAGAGGATCCTATACAAATATTGGAGGGAAAATATCCCCTTTTGTAATATATAGATAGTAGTTGTTTAGGAATTGCAAATATTTGGTGATTTGCTTATTCAATCCTTAATCTTCATGTATAAATCTTCTTTTATTTTCTTATGTATAGTAGTACTTGAACTCTAAATTTTCTTACAAGTAAGCTTTTGATCCTCTGCTTTTGGCATAATCTATAAATTTCATATATATATATATATATATATATATATATATATATATATATTTGAGGTCATGACTATTTGATTTTTTTATCCCATTTCTCATATGCATGTATATTTAAGTGTGTATACTTGAGATCATGACTATATATTTTTGGTCTCATATCCTTTATGTGTAGTTTGTGCTTAAACATATTGATAGGAGAAAGTGTTCACCTTTGAGTTGATGATACATTACACTCACACATTCGTGTGTCTTACCATTATGTAGAGGAATCTTATTTTGATATTATCACCCTTGTTAACTTAGATTAGCTTAGGATCTTTTTCTTTCTACTAAATTTTTTTTCTATGATTTCTCTTTCCCTTTCCCCATGAAGTTGGTTAGATTATGATAGACAAGCAAGAGTGTTAAATTTCACATCTTAAAAGGAGTTGACCTTATAAAAAACCTGGAGGTAATCCAATTGAGTTGATTCTCCTGCTCTAGGAGCTACCCCGTTGTGTTGCTCCACACAAGGTATGATAGTTTGATAATCTGATCCCCACATCTGGTGACCACAATAATCATGAGAATAAAAAATATAATGTAATCCATCCATATTTATATGATGTCATTTTCAAGATTTCCAATAGGTATAGCATCAAAAATTTATCAAATTCAAAGAGAATTTGTTTAGAAATAATATGAGAACAAATTTAGGTTTTATTTTTGTAACTAGGATAAGATTCACAAAGAAAAGAATATTGGAGGAGCAAGCTTGCAAAATTCTAGACTTATAGTTTGGCCTTAGGGGTAAAACTTGGGTGGATATTATTCAAAGGTCAAGGAAAGAGTATGGAAAAAGTGTTACTTCTAAAGTATATAGGTTTTCTTTATGTAATTAAATTATTTAGGAAAAGAACCCTGCCCAAAGGATCATCAACATGAAACCATATCAGTTAGTTCATAATTGATCAAGAAACATATTAGATGGTCAATCAATGAGGAAAATTATTTAAATATATGGTTTGACACTTAGATGGAGCCTTATACTCTTATTTTTATTCAAAATGGAAACCATTGGCTCGGGCATGCCTATATTGTAAAGATCCAAAGATAAAATATTATATTAATATGAGCAACAACTCTAAATAATTGATTTCTATTAATAACCTAGTTGAGTGAGAGGAACTCAAACATGTTGCAAATGAGATTTAAGAGATTTATTTTTCTATTTTTATATGAAAGGATGAGTTGGTATAGAATCTATCAAAATATCATGGATACTTGATCAAGTTGGGATATGAGAATTTAGAGCAATAAAAAATCCTACTTCCAAATACTTCCCTTGGAAGAATGTGTAGTCACTAGAGGCTCTTCCTAAGGCCTCAACATTCCTTTGCTTAACATATCAAAGTAATATTATCATAAGAGAGTCTACAAAGAAGATGATATCATGGATCTTTCTTATGTGCCTTGTGTGAGAAGGATTTAGAAATAATAGACCATTTACTTCTTGATTATCCCTTCGATCACACAATTTGGGGTTACTATGTAAAAATTATTGGAAATATATTGGGTAGCTCCATCAATATTGAAAGAGTTGATCAAATGTTGGATTAATTATTTCAAAACTAAAATATTATGTATTCAATGGAGGATTGGTCCTATCGATATTTGCTAGAACTTATGGCTTGAAAGGAATAATTAAAATAAATCCCAAAATCATGCCCAAGTTTGGAACCTTATTATTACCTCTTGCAAAGTATTTACAGATATGGTTTTCATTATGTGAAGTCTTAAGTATGGAGAAAGATGCACTAACAACTTGATTTTAGGATTTGAATCATTTCGCATTGCAATATTTTATTCTTCATGAATTATTATTTTTATTGCAATATTTATGTGAATATGCTTAATTTAATTAGAGGGTTCCTATAATTTTTTTAGGATGCCTCTACACCCCTAGTTTGCAAACTATGAATGGTGTCGTATGGGATTAAGTAGGCATCTCGTGATTGGCATGAGAAAATGCACACCTTTCTTAGTTGTGAATTTTCTTGAAGCAAGGTAGATCATGATGTTTACATCAAGCATCAAGATGGTAAAATAGGATCTACTTAGATATGTGGTAAAATGGAAATGTATAAAAATTGGGTTTATCAAAATGAATATTGATGGTGCTTCCAAATAAAATCTGAAAAAAAACCAATGGAGGTGGTGTCTTTTGAGATAATGAAGGAAAAATTATTCACTTGCTTAGAATCATATGGAACAAAATTATTCTCACTTACTCATAATCATATGGAACTTCAACTAAAAACCATATAGAGGCTAGGATACTTACTACAAGGATTAAAATTGCAATTGAAAAAGGATGGAAATATATTTCAATTGAGGGGGATTCGCAAATTATCATAAAGGCTATCAAAAAAAACAAAAGTGCAATTGGATAAAAACCAATAGTATTGTTGATGTTTATTGTCTATTATTGGAGGTAATCTCTTGGAGATGTGAGCATGTTTATAGAGAAGGAAGTCGAGTAGTAGATAATATAGTCAATTATGGTGTTGATTATCGTCTTGGTGAAATTTAATTTTAGAAGGCAACTAGTCGAGTGAGATTTTATCTCTTAATGAGAATGATGTCAATGAGCTAATTGCAAAAATAGAGCAATTTGAGGAAGATAAGGAATATATTTTATAAAAAAGTAAATGAAAAATATCTATGATATAATGGCAAGTTGGATATGGTTTAATTGACTTAATAGAAAGTGTAATATTTTAGTGTTTTTATGGGAGTGGCCCTAATAGCAGCAACATATAGCTAATATTCAATTTAGAAAGTTACAAAACAAAACAAATATAATAAATGAAAAAATTAATAAATAACTAAAAGCTATAACTATAGTAAACTTCCATTCATATTTATGGAAAGAGGTTTGAAAATAGGTTTGAAAAGAAAACCATTAATATCATTTTTTTTAGAATGAGATCATTATATTAGTTCAAGTTCAAGAGGTCAAAATAAATTTTAAAAAAATGTTATTCACAGTTCATCAAACAATTATAAAAGATATTAATCTTGTGCAAACATGCTTTCTTCAAAAATACAATAAAAAAATTAAGAAAATAGTATCATTCATCATTCATAAAACAACTATAAACACTATTAACCCTCACATAATCATGCTTTGTTGAACACATTTATGCTAGCCTGCCATAGACAGCAAAGCATGTTGTTATAAGATTGCTAATTAAAGTTATGGGTTGAATGAGATATATTTTAAATACCAAAACCCAATGCTTATAGAAACTAAAATGTGCTAAAATCTTGGAAAAACATGAAGCTACATTGTATTTTGTTATTTACAAAAATGATAATATATTATTGCAATTATAGATGGCAATACCTTTTAAATCATATAAGTGTAGGATAAATGAATGCCATGTTCTGTAGATTATTAGTGTATGCTTTCAATCATAGAGTATGTATAAGAAGGCACAATGGGTTGTAATTGCCACTAAATTTAGTTTGATGTTTTTATGATGATTAATCCTCTTTGTGTTTAAAAACACGAATAAAGAGGGTATAATCAGGAACTATTGATATTAGGGATTGATTATGTATATTCTTTGAATAGTTGCCCTTTTAGAGTTAAATTGTGAAGGAATTATTGATACCATAGATATGATCTATAGATATGATTTTATGATCAACTAAAAATCAATTAGGTTCAAGATAATCTAGTTTTGTATCAAATTGGTATCAGAGCACCCTGATCCATCTAAGGGTTGCTTACATAAAAGGCACCATGTTGCGTAATCAAGATCCTCTCAAGGATATCTCTTTGCAATATTTGGCACAGCAAGCCAAGGAGCTTTGTGTTGAGATTATGATGATCATGTCAAACATGGATAACACATATGAGGACCTTAGTGTTGAGGATCCCAAGCCTAGTGACAATGTTATTGAAGCTCAAATATTGAGTTAATTATTGAAGAAGACAATTCTTACATTGTTGATGTTGACTCTACCTACGATAAGACATTATATCTTGATAGTGCAACACCTAGACTCAAATCAATATCTATAATCCAAAAGTCCATCATCTTACCATTAGATGATACTGCAATCAAGAGAATCTAAGTCTTCCATACAAAACCATTCAAACCCTTATTCACGTAGGTGACAAAGATAAAAAAAAAAAATAGAATGATATCCATGGGCACTTTCTTGTTGTTGATGTTGTTAATAACCATTTGATTTGGCCTATTTTTCTCATGGCTCCCACCTCTACTATAGTTGAAATGCATGACTAAACTGGACCCCCTCCTTATGCAAATTCTACGCATCTAGCATGTGATTGGGCCATAGCCCTCCCTCATGATCGCCTCCTTGGCCATCTCCATTGTTGACTTACTTGACCCCATCCGTAGAAGTAAGTCTAAGCTCCCACACCTGTTTAGGTTTCTCCATTGAGGTGGGATCGTTGAATAGAACTATGAGTGTAGTGGTGATATTTTTCCTAATAATGGTACCATGCCTTCTCTTTTCACCTAACCTGCAATAGATGAAGGATCTTAGATTGGATTATCCAACTACTCTAGCACCGAACTCCCAACTAGCCAGACCTACTTCAACATCAACATATTCATTCCTGAGACCTCCCACATGATTCTTTATATTTATTGCACACTCCTCTAGCTTTCACCTTGTCACAACACACAACCATCTTGGCCCTCGACATCTAGTGATTAGTGCCACCATATCATGTAGCCTTTGTGACCCCCATCACGAGCTTCGGTGTTGGTCCTATTGGTATTATTTTTTGGTCATAATCTCAACACACATCCTCATGGCATTATTTTTTATCATGCATTAGATGTAACCTAACATTCTACAAGGGAGATGTGTTAAACAAGGTCATTTTTGGTTGCCTAAACAACATTGGACACCCTCAACACTTTGAGGCCAAAGCACTCTACCACAATAGTCATCATCATTATCATATCCATAGCCACCAGTTCTGACATTTTCACATCCCTCCTAGTGTGGTCCCCATGCTTTTTCACTCAACCCCACACACACTCCATCGACAATCCAAAATTTTAGTTTTTCATTGTAGCCTTAGCCATGCCATTGGAAAAATTTTATAAATTTTTTCATACCCCTGTAATGTATATTTGGAGTGGTTTAGATAAACATCAGTAATGTATTATACATAAAAATTCATGGTGACCCACAAGGCCTCCATTTCCTCCTTTTTTTATGTTTTGTTCATGATCACCACAAAACTGGAGAGCTTCTACATTCTACACTATGAATATTAGGAACTTCTAGGCAGGAGATGCAACAGCTCGATTGTGTTTTACATTTGATGCCATGGAAATTCTATGATGGTCTTTTGAGTGTTTAGACCCTAACATTAAAGAGACAACACATTACTAGATATGAGGCATGTGGAAAAATCTATTGCATACAACATGCTTTTGCCATGCAAAAAGCATACTCAACAAATGGACGACACCCTTTCTCCAACAAATGCTCACTTCCTTCCTCCTCCTAGAGCTTACTTCTTGCTAGTGACATCTTCAACGACATCATCCTTCACATGTATTGCGAAACAATATCCTACATTCGTAGTGGCCTAATCCTTAGAGCATGCCTTCTTTTGATTTATTATATGCATGTGAAAAAATAAGTTGCACCTGAATATAAAATTTTAAAGCACATATTCTAGAGAATATTCCCTTTGGAATATTCTTAGAATATTATGATTGTAAGGAGACTCTCTACTTTCTTTTGTTGCCCAATAAGACACTATTTTCATAAATCAAGATCTCCATTCAGTCTCGAGTATAGGCTTATATATAATCATTGGAGATTTTTTCAAATACAATCTAATGAAATCAATATTTTCAAGTTTGTGAAGACCCACTCAGGTTTATGAAGCATTGAAGTTCAGGTAGCTCATTTTCTAGCTCATGTGCTCTTCAAGCTTTTCTCCTCCCCTTTTGTATTCATTAGATTCCAATGCTTTTGTTGTTGGGAGGAATGATAGGGATTATTTTATTAAATATTAATTAAACTTTAGGTTTAATTAAGTTTAATTAATTAGGTTTTAAATTAAATTCACCAGGCTAAAATATTTTTTGAAAAGTTATGTTAGACCATCTGGCCTTATCCTACAAATATCTATTAGGGTCTTATCTTTTTGGTTGCTCTGCTCATAGTTTTAGGCCAATGGTTTTGCCCAACTATTGGTTGTAAATATCTATAAATATGTTTGTATGATCAAGTAAAATCAATCAGTTTCAAGATAATATGATTTCATATCAATATTGGATGCTAGGAATACACCCTTTTGTATCCCATGAATATATGCTAATTGTAAAATATGACATAAACATTATCATCCACACTAATGGGGGAAAAGATGAATAACCATAGTTAAATTTAAGGTGGATGACCTCTTACTAATTCTTTGTAAAGAGATAGTTTATATCCCATGAATATATTTTTAATTGAAATATATGATATAAACATTATCATGCACACCAAAAGAAGCAAACACTAATGGCCAAAGTTAAATCTAAGGTGGATGACATCTTATTAATTCTTTGTAGAGACAAAGTTTTATATCCTTCTAATCAGGGAGCTTATAGTGTTGCTTCTTCATCAAATGTTAAATAAGTACACTAATAAAATACCCAAGAATTCCTCCTCCAAATTGAGTTCCCACACCTACAATAAGATGAAAAAAAAAGGTTTTTCAATATGAAAAACATTATGGAAAAATACCTCTTCCAAAAGTTCCTACAAAAACAATGATGAGAGATATTATTTTTATGAGAATAAAACCCTTTGCTCTTAAGTTAGGTTAAAATTAATAGAGTCGTTTCAATGAGCTTTCAAAATATGGAAATTTCACTTAGCTTGAGTTGGAAATGTCCAAGTAAGACAACATGTTTATGTACTTTTCTATATTGTGGGGTAAATTTGGTTTGAAATATAAAAAAGCACAATCCTTTACTTTAGGCTATTAATCTAGTTTGTGATAGCAAACAAGAATTTTCATGGATGTACATTTTGATTTTTTTGTTACATAGAGTAAGCAAAACAATCCAATAGGGGTAAAAATGATTTAAACAATAGAAAAATACAATCCTTGATTTTAGGCTATAAAATCAAGTTAGTTTGTGAGAGCCAACAAAAACTTTAGTAGATGTAGATCATTTTTTTTGTTACATAGAATAAGCAATATTATTTAATGAAAACGTTAATGGATGTGACTTACCAAACCAATTATATTATAATTATTATATATTCTAGTAGTTAAGACCTAAAAATATTTTGTATATTTGGCAATCAAATTAAGTAACCCTATTAAATTTGGTGGAACAAGCAATTAATTGGTTTGGTAAATGGCATCCATTAACATACATTCCTATAAAATTGTTTAATAAATAGATAGATAGATAGACACACTTGAACATAATTTAATGACTTTCATATACGTTTATCCATAAAGTCATGCTTATGAGAAAAGTACAATAAGTTTGAATTTTTATCCTTCAAAAATTTAAAAATGAAATACATCACAAAACATCTGAAAAATATTTATTTTTATATATAAATACATAATTATAGATATAAAAATTAAATCACAAATAAATTTAACATTATTAATTAGTGTCGTGGCTTTGTTTAAGATATATTATTATTTTATCTCAACATAATATACTTGTCAATGCTCACCCTCAAGTTGAAGGTTAATGGTGTGCTTGTTACAAATATTTTCCTATAGAAAATGGTAACCACTTAAGTGTCATGCACTAAAATCAAAATTCAAGTAGGTCATTCAAAATGTTTTAGAAGTAACATAGTGGTCAAACAAGGATGTCCACTATCCTCTACCTTATATGGTTTATATATTGAAATATTTGAAGCATGGCTAAATTTGAGAGAAGGTGGTGGTGTTCATTTGGGAGAATATGTAGTGAAACTTCTTTTGTATATAGACAATATGCTAAGAGAACACTTCAAGGACCTATAGTGCTTTTGCAAGGAGGAATGCATGTAATAAAATAGCAACAAATCCTAGATTTTGATCTTCTTCAACAATGTACATAAGTATTTTTTCACTTTTAAGGGGTCCTAGAAAAAGCAACATAGTTCAAATATCTTGGGATAGACTTCAATAATAAATCTTAGATGGGAAACATGTAGAAGGAAGAGAATTTTGGGAGGATGGAGAGAACTTTTTGCATTACAAAATAGAAATAGATAAAATTATAGGATTGGCAAACTATATGGGTTTTATTTAAGCTACTAGTGGTAACAGTGGTGTTATATGGATGTGAAGATGTGAAGTACGAGCTAGCAACATATCAACTTAAACTGGAGATAAATAGAGAGGAATAAAAAGTGCATGATTACAAATAAATTCCAAATAATGAGGTAGTTGTTATGGTTTACCTTCTAGTATATCTAAAAATAATTGAACCAATAGATGCAAATAGATTGCCTAAGCTTGTAATAGAAGAAGATCTAAAGAAGAGAATGAATGCATCAATGAAACAAAACTAGAAGAAAAATGGAATATTAACATGAAAGAATGCCAAAATAAACTGTAATGACAGACATAGCCCCCAAGGGCTAGGTAGATTGGTAGTTGTTTGTTTGACCGGGCACTTACCAAGAACAAACCTAGGTTTAAACCTTAGGGGCATGCTTGTTGCAAAGGTAGTAGTCTCTTCTGAATCCTTTGAGTGCATGTCAGATCGACAATGATGGTACAAATCCCGAGCGACTGGTAGTCCCTCTCATATCGGGTCAACAATAATAAGATGGTATAGGCTTGTTGGGAGCAATCCTTGGGGTTTGAACCCTACACTTGATAGTTACTAAAAATAGTGTGGATGTAACCAACTCCCCTATATAAAAAATAATAATAATGACAGATATTTGTTAAGAAAATATTCAAAACAACCATGTGGAAAAAAAGTTAGGAAGAAAGAGAAAATATTATCTTGTTGAATTTAACCCTATGTTCAATCACCATGCCTATATAGGATCAAACATCAAAGATGTTCATGGCCAAGTTAAAAACTAACTTGCATCAATTTAGATGTGAAATAAACATATTGAAGAGATCAAATAAAGAATGAGAAGACAAGATTTATACATTTTACATATCAAAGATAGTTAAACAAAAACATTTTATTTTAGAATACATAAAATACAACTATATCTAAACTAATCTTGTTAATCTTATAATAATAAAATCAATGCATTATTTTATTTAAAAATCAAATAATAATCAAATTTTATGGTTAAGAAATTTTATGGTAAAACTCTTGAAAATAGCAGCTCTACCGTGCTCACATGCAAGAGCAATCACTTGTGTTTGCTGATGTGAATTTCCAACATAATTACACTACGGTGGAATCAAAATTCCTTTGAAACTTGCATATCAATTTCATGGTCCAATTAACCCCCTTGTTGTATAAATTGACATTAGACGGCAGGTAATTGAATTATCTTTTCAAAGCATACTTATCCCTAACCTTACAATTAAGCACAATATAAGATATGGATGGCTTTCACGCTGTGTGAAGGACAATGTTGACAGATATATATTTTTAAGCACAAATTAAAATCATAGCCACATGGTTTGGCAGAATACTTAAACCAAGACAAACTAATTTCAAATTTCACAAATTGAGAATTAAAGTGAACATAAATCATCAGTAAGGCGTGCACATAGGGAAGTCTTTTACTAAGTTCCGAACAATATTGTGTAGAGGAAACTGATAAAAAGCATTGACCATGCACGACAGAAGAATAGCCTGATGCTGATAATGCTTATTTACTTTTGACATGCTTTGCTTTCACACTTAGGCGCCTGGATAAGCACAAATATTCACACGATTGTAAGTCATATAAAACGATTTTATAAAATTGTTATTTACCTTCAAGTAAGAAGCGCATTCTCATGGATCGTAGAAAAGATAACGAGTATTAGGGCATTAACGAGATGGAACATTTTATTTGAACGTTTATATATATGCATTTTGAAGTTTTACACGATGTAATATTATCAAATCTATTGAGTTTTGGGAGATGTAAGTCTTAGTTCAATTAATATTATCATTACTAATAAATATTAAGTTACAGTGTCTTTTCCGTGGACCAATTTACAATTAAATTTTTAAATCATTTCTAGTAGTAGAGGTTTGGGAAGACCTCACAAAGCAGCAATCCTCATTGTTCAAAGTTAAGGTAATCATTGATAAATTTAATAGGTGTTGGTTAGAGGTTTCGCTCTAAGAAAATAGATTGATAGGAGATAGAAGTCTCTAGGATTGAATCTATCCTTTCTTCTTAAAGATTTCTTCCTATACATTTTCTATTATAGAGAGGAAAATGATAGAATCGTAAAAGAGAGTCCTTGGTTTATGGGAAAAGTAGGACTCTTCCTTACTCATTGGTATGAAGGCTTTGCACTTGAAAACATAAATCTATCTCTAGTACCATTCTAGGTTAGGGTGTATAGGTTGCCCATTGAATTCTAGGAAATGGATACCTTCAAGGCAATAGACAACACTCTGGGAGACTTCTTTGACATTTCAAAAACTAGATGACGGAGTCTTGGCTATATATGCTCGGATATTGGTCATAATTAATATCAATAAACTTTTACCAGAATCAATCATTATTAAGTATGGAGGTTAGTTGTGGACTCAAACCATGGATTATGAAAACATATCTTTCAAATGTCGAAGATGTCATTAGGAGCATGCCCTAAGAAGATTCCAACATAAACATATGTAGAAAATCGCAAGAGAAACTTACAAATGGATATAGATGAGGATGGTTTTCAATTTCCAAAAAGTAATTCCAAACAGATGAAAGTAAATAAACAATGAAGATCAATAAGGATATTAGAATAAACACCAATTCTTTTAAGGCTTTAGCCTATGAAGAAAATATAAATCAGAGTTTAGAGGATATGGTACAATATGATCAAAATATTAGCAAGGAATAGTCTAAGCCCAATTTAGGGATGAACATTCTTGTTGAACCTAAGGAATGTGCCTCATAATATTTTGAAGAATATCTTGAAGTACCATGCACTATCCAAGAGAAGGAAAGTGGTAGATAAAATGAAGTGTTAGATGCTAATACATCTACAATTAACAAGGAAATACCAAAAAATGAGCAAGATAAGTTAAAATCTTCCTTAGTAGAATCACGAGAGGATAAATATAATGAAAGGTAAAGTTGTGAAAGAATATTGGGGAATAAAATAATAAGACCTACCCCTAATACTAGCAAGGCAAAAAGAGGAAAACCTTCAAACTGTCGAGCGAGAACCAAAGAAGCAAGAGCAAACATAGACAAAGAAACATAGTCTAAGTTGGTTGAACTTCTCTTTACTAATAGCAAAATGATATTGGAAATTCATAGGAGGGACCAATAACCCCTAATGAGACATGATTACCATCTTATAGAATATAAGGGGTGTTAATACCCCTCCAAAGCAGAGGTGTATTAGGGACCTCTGTTTAAGTAATAAGCTTGATATTCTTTGTATCTAAGAAACTAAAATAACAAAGGAAGAATTTTCCAAAACTATGAAAGCAGTATGGGCAATATGTGAATGTGATGTTGTGGATTTAGGAGTGGTAAGGGAAATTCTAGCATGTTAGAATCTAATTAGAACCTCCTATGAAACCATTCAAAAAACTGAGCATTGGATAGTCTCATTTGTCACATGTTACTTTGAAAATATTTTCTACATCATTATTAATGTCTATGGTCCGACAACTCAATCAAGCAAATTAGAAGCATGGAGTGGGATTGAAGCCTTTATGAGAAGTAAAGACCAAGAAACCTGATTCATGATCATAGGAGATTTTAATGTCATAACCAAGTTGGATGAAAAATATAAGAGAATTAAGAAAAGAACCCAAAGTATGAGAGATTTCTCAATTTTCATTCAAAACAATAATCTATGGGAGGTTGAGTTTGAAGAGGGCAACTATACATGGACCACCAAAAAGACAAGTCAAAAATTGATAGCAAAAAAGAGATGGATTCATATTCTTAGATAATTAGCTAGATGAAGCAACTTGTGCTAAAATTAATACCATGACAATGATTGGTTTAGATCACTGACCAATAAGAGTTAAAACAGTTGTAAGTGAAAAAAAAAAGATCATTTATTAAAATTAATAGATGTGGGAATACCATCCTCGATTTGTTGATATGATAACACAAACATGGAATACTTCAAGAAATGATGGGTTATATACACTTTCAATGCAAATTAAATTAATGATAGTTGGATTAAAAGAATGGAACAATAACACTTTCAAAAATATTTTTAAGAAGAAAGAACTAAAAGAGAAACTTTCAAAATTCCAAAAAAGTAAGTATATTTATCCAAGATCGAAGGAAAGGGATTTGCTTAGTGAATATCATAAAATTTTGAGTAAGGAATAAAAAATTTAGAGATTAAAATTGAGACAGACTTGGTTAAAAGAAAGAAATATAAACACAAGTTTTCATAGGATGACAATAAGTACAGAGATCAACTTCGAAAATAAGTAGAATTAAATCAGTAAAAGAGGTTTGGATTCAATACCAAAGTGAAATAAAAAAGGAGACAAGGCTTTTTTACTAGAATATTCTAGGGTTTGAGGAGATTGAAGTTCTTAATGATAAACTATTACAAGGAGTACCTTCAGTTATAACAAATGAAGACAATAGCAAACCGATGGAACCTCTTACTCAGAATAAGTTCATTCAACTCTTTTCTCTTTTAATAAGGATAAATTCCTAGGTCTGGATGGACTCTCTACAATATTCTATCAACATAACTCATAAATAGTAAAGGATTCTTTATTATTCTTTATTGGTGGTAGTGGAACAATCTAGGCTAAAACAATATATGCCTTAAAAAATAAATGCAACATATCTTACCTCGATTCCAAAGAAGAAGGATGCAAAAAAAAATTGATTCATTCAAACCCATGAGCCTATGTAATATGACATATAAGATAATCTCCAAAGTGATGGTGAATTTGTTAATACCACTATTAGAAAATATTATTTCAAAAGAGAAAGAAGGATTTGTGAAAGAGAGGCATATTTTAGATTGGATCATAGTAGCTTTTGAAGTAATGCATTCAACTAGAAAAAAAGAGCAATGATCCTAAAACTTTATATGAATAAAGCCTATGATAGGGTAAATGGGATTTTATTTTTGTAGTATTAGTAAATTTTGTATTTGAAAATAAATTAGATCAAATGGATTAAATTTTGTCTCTGGAGTATCATACTAAGTGTTGGTCAATGGGCTAGTAACATAATCATTTAAATCCAAGAGGGGTCTTAGATAGAGAGATCATTTGTCACCATATTTTTTCATTTTTATGGCAAAGGTATTGGGAAAGAACTTGAATAAGGTATACAAAGACGAGCTAATAAGCAGACTTAAGGCTAGTAATACCATAGACAACATTACTCATTAACAATTTGTAGATGATACAACCCTTTTTAAGAGGGTAGAGAAATATGAAACCAAAGCTTTTAATAACTTATTAAATGAATATGAAAGAGCGTCGGTGTAGAAATTTAATAGGACAAAATCTAAAATTTACTTCCTAAACACTTCATCTAGAATCAGAGCAAAGATATGCAGGTTACTTCAAATGGAGAAGGTAAATTTACCAACAACATATCTAGGGATGCCCTTATTTGAGGGGATAATGAGGATAGAATTGTGGAATCTAATTATAAGTAAAGTTCAAAATAAACTACCATAATGGAAAGGTAGATGATTATTATTAGTAGGAAGAGTGCAACTAATTAAATCAGTCTTACATGACATTCCAAAATATTATATGTCCTTATATATTATACCAAATCGGTAGAAACAACTTTAATCTACATTATATGGTTATTTTTGTGGTCAAGATTACATGATTAAAGGAAATTTCCTTTGGTGAAATGGAGCATGGTTTGTGATGTTATAACTAGGGTAGGTCTCGTTTTAGGAACTCTTATAGATGTAAACTAAGCTCTAAGAGAAAAATGTAATTTGGAGATTGTACAAAGAGAGTATAATAATGGATAAGAATTCTTCTAAGTACATTGAATTCAATGACCCAAGCTTAATCTTTACTGCATTCTCACTATCATATGGTTCTACACTATAGAACGATTTAAATAAATCAGTTGATCTAGTGATTAAAGGTTGAATGTAGGTGGTGGGAACTAGAGAAAAAAAATTATTTGGATTGATACACTAGAGGAAAAAAATTATTTGGATTGATACTTCATGTGATAAAATACCACTCAATCTAGGTCCAATATTGAAACCATGGATGAGAATACTTCAAGACATATAAGGTGATAGGGTTTCAAACATTATGTACAAGGATAAAAAGGAATATACAAATGGAAAGAACATTTTTTTACAGTTTTATTGAACATTATTTCTAGGAGGTAGTTGAGCAGAAAGATAACAATAGTGATTATTCCGAGGGAAACTAAGGATAACTAAATTTGGGAGTTGAATAGCTTAGGATAATACACAACAAGAAGTGGATATAATGTAAAGCACTAACAAAATATGAAAACCACAATAATATGGAAAGATATTTGGGATAGTCGAGCATTCCAAAAGTCAAAATATTTGTATAGCTAGAAGGTCACAACAAAATTTTATCCTAGGATAACCTAGTGAAAATATCAAGACAAGTTATATTTTGAATTTTAACTCGAGGTTTTATAAGTTTCTTAAGAGCTTTCTACACTATGTGGCTTCCTACTACCACAAAATGGAGGAAATTTCTCCTCCCCCCTTGAAAATATCTTTTCAAGATATAGATAGGATGGGATATGGAGGAAATGGGGGCAATAATGCTGACAAGTTTCCAAGAAGACCTTTAAGAATACCTAAAGGAGATCCTAAGAACACAAATAAAGGTTGCATGAACATTGTAAAATTGTAGAGGGAAGATATTTAAGATGTTATTGATACTATGGAGAAAAGAGGATCGATATGTAGGTTTATGGGCTTCAAACCCCAATTCTCAGCTTTCAAAATATGGGCATCCAAGCAATGGTGAATGAAAGGGGAATACTAAATAACAGTTTACCCTAATGGATATTTTTTATCATCTTTGCTAGTGAGGAAGATAGAGAGCAAATATTCCAAGGAGGGTCATGGTTCTTTGGAAGAGCAAGGCTCTTCATGAAGCCTTAGCACATAAAATTTAAAGCAAAAGAGGAAATGCCATCAGTAGGAGTATTATGGGTCAAATTATTTGGGTTACCTGTAGAATTATGGAATCCAAATATTTTTATAGCTATCAAAAATACATTGGATATCTTATTATGGTGGTAAATAACACATACATGTTTAAGCAAATCATGTCTACTTAGGTGTTCTTATGGACTTTGATAAACCATTATCGAAGAAAAATACACTACAAGTGGCAGAGGAGGCATGGGAACAAGAAGTAGAATATGAAAATATTTCTTTCCAATTCAAAATCTATCATGAGTATGACCACCTGGCAAGGAAATTTCATCATAAAATTTCAAAACAAAGAAAGGAAGGGGTTATCTCAGAGAGCTTCCAGGAGCCTGATAGAAGATTAACTCAAAGGAAGAAGATGACTAAGGAGAATACTATGATAAATAATATTTTCTTTAATATTCCTACAAAAGACATGATTGATGAGGGGGATGACTCAATGGCAACAAAAATATTGGAGATAAATTCCTAAAAAAATTGGTGGTTCAAATCAAGAAGAAATAGTAAAATTTACCCTAGCCATGGTGGAAAAATAGAGTATTAACCAAGAAAAAATCAATCAACAACCCAAAGGCTACACAAAAATAAACAAAGAGAGGAAAAAGAGAAAGATGACAATCAATCAAATGAATGAAATCAATAAGACCTAGAGGGGGGTGGGGAACCTTCAGTTCCTCCCAACAATGCTTTGGTAGTTTATTCACACCCCCCAAGGTTGAATTCCATCAAAGATTCATCTAGGATGATATAAGAAAAAAGTAAAAGAATGAAATTGGATACTAATAAGAAGGTAAGGCAAAAATCAAACCATCACTACGTTACTAAATAAGGATTGTTGAAAGTAAGATCACTACCCTTACGAAGCTCTTCAATCCCCATTCTTGATGAGAATCATTTTATAGAATGTTAGAGGGTTTAAAGGAAGCCCCTCCCAAGTAAACAAACCACAATTAGCCTTCCTTCAAGAGACTAAAGTGTTAGTGGAATAAATGAAGATATTGGCAAGAAAATATAGCCTATAGAGAAGGTGGACCTCATAGTTCCCATGGTGCATCAGGAGGCCTCTCTTGTCTTTGGGTTCCAAAGGAGTTTGTAGTACACTTAGCTATAGGAATTTGGAAAATTATTGCTTTTCTAGGTCAAGGAAGGTAATTAGATTAAAGTCTTTTGCGTATTAATATTTATGCACCCATACTTGTAGAAGAAAAAATAAAGCAACGAAACCATATACGCTACCTTGTTGCCTAATTCTCTACAACACAACTTATACTAGAAGGGGACTTCAATACCAGTATTTCCCTAGAAGAGAAAGTGGGAGGGACTAGAACATTGGATGTTGGATTAGACCTAATGCATGAACATATGAGGCACCTCCATTTAATTGATGTCAAACCAAAAAATGGTATGATGACTTGGTCAAATAAGAGGTAATGACCAACATGCACAAGGGAGAAAATGAATAGGTTCATGATCTCGGATGAGCTCCTCTCACAAGGAACCGTTCCAAAAATGATAAGCTTCTCTCACATGATCTTCGACGAGTTCCTCTTGTAGACACCAAAATCCAGCCACTTGCAAGTCATCTATACCTTCCTGTCAGCCACATGTCGGTCATCCACCTTCCCGCCATTATTTGGCCCAAATCCACACTTTCCCGCCATTATTTGGCCCAATTTCACCTTTCCCGCCATTTTTCATCCCCAAATTTATTTAAATTAATATTTATATATATATTTTAATATTTTAATATTTTAATATATATATTTAAATAATAGTTTAAGTGATTTAATCCGAGCCGTCCATCCTTCATTTAATCTCATCCGTCCATCCATCTTAATCCATTCCACAACCAAGATTTATTCTCTACCCTTGGATCCGCTTTAATCTTAGCCACACGTTCAAAGTGTCGTTAAAACCCTAAAGTGTGCCCTAAGAGTGGATTATAAATCGAGTCACTTTGATGGCTCAAACCCTATCTATTCTTCTTCTCCTATATCTTTTGCTACTTCTATCTCTGATTCTAATTCTTCTATCGTTATCTCCTTTCTTCCGCTACCCTTTCGCCGCATCTATCGCCGCTTTCGTCGCCGCTTTCGTCGCCATTCCTTCTGCAGCACTCTGCAGAATCTCCCATTCCTGTCGCAAGTGCCCACGGGCGTTTACCAAGTGCCCACGGGCGTTTAACAAGTGCCCACGGGCGTTTACCTTCAACCACAGACTCAGACCGGCGTCTGTAATCCAGATCCAGAAGCACGCGGGCGTTCGGCGAGTGCACCAGGGCGCCTTTCGCAGCCTATTCTGACAACAACATTACTTCCAGGTGTCGCCTGGTCTAGCTGCGTTAACAGAGAACAGGTATAAATTAGTTTAAAGCAAGTAGCCGTATTTTATGTATTAATCTGTTATTGATTTCCTGCATTCCATTTTTATAAGGTTTTAGATTGTTTCTGAGGGCTCACGCAATGGAGCCCTCTCATTAATTTCTAACTCCTTGATAGTGTTAATGTGTGCAGGTTTTTGATAACAGATCCAGTTTATTGATGGCGGTGATTAAGTCTGGAGTGGTCCAAGCAAGGGATACGACAAAGCCCACTCACTCTGTTGGGATTGAAGATACGTTCTTCGGAAGCGCCACCATTCGTGCCAGCTAGGGTTTCGGAGAACCCTAGCATAATTTGTAACTGTGTATCACAAATAAAGGGTTACAGGCCCAGTTGTATTCAAAAAGGAGTTTTTAAACTCCATCGATTAATATAAATCGTTTGTTTTGTGCAACTATTCTGTACTCCGTTATTGTGGTTTTATCTTTTGTTTGGCGTGGTATTTTTAATCTACAAATGGCGATCACGGTGGGACCCCCTAGGGTTTCATATTTTTAAATACTTGCTTTACTAATCTGTTCTTGTTTTCTGTTTCATTTTGCAGGTTCCAGAAATCGTGAAATTCGTTGTTCCAGCGAACTAGGGTTTCTGAGCTTGCAGAAAACGCGACAGACGCAGAGAGGGCGTCTGGAAGTCCAATACGAAACGCAGAGGTGCGTTTCAGCCTGTGCAGACTCCCGTGGGCGTTTGAAGTCAGTTTTACAAAAAAGCGTAGGCTTCCAAGTAAGTGTTGTACTTTTTACGTTTTTGGTTTTTCTGCCATATTTTGTTTCTTTTTCAGATCATTACTTTAAAATGAACAAAAACTAAGTAATCTGGAAAAGAACAGTTATTTTTAATTACATTTTTCTTTGCATTGCATTATTGATTGTTGCTTGCATTTAAAAAAAAAAAAATTTGCATACCTAGCTGCATATTAGAATAGCTATAAATTATTTGTTTTAATTATCTAAGTAGGACTATTGATTGGATGTCAATAGTACTCCTGCCATTGGGTGATTCCAAGCGAGAGAAGTGGACGAACCTTCCGGTTGCTCCTTTGATATCCGATATCATTGGTAGGCGGGGGGTTTTAAACGGTGTACTCCACTTCTTCAGAGGAAATGACATGTTTTCAGTAGCCTCTTTCTTAGATCATTAGAACTTTTGATTTATAGCCTTGTATGTACACATTAGATAACTAAAACATTAAAAAAAAAAAAATTCATTGCATTTTCATATTGCATTTAAAACGGTGATATCTGGATTTCATCACCGAGGTATTGCTTGAAGTTTAGTGACGGTGGAATTCATCTCCATCCATTAAACTTCTGCCTTAGACACCATAGGTCACCCCAGAGCAAACTTGCTTGGATTTCATCACCGAGTAAGAATCTCGTTGTCCTTTCCTAGCCATAGTTTTTACCTTTTTTTGTGAATAATTCAAGATTAGATCACATGCAAAACTCATAAACCGGACACTTAAAATTTACTACAGATTAAGATCAGAAAATAATTAATTAACCGCAGGTAAGACACATTGGTTGAAACCTAGGTTGTGATTGTTTTCTGATAATTTTTGTAGTGTAAATTTATCATTCTAGTTTTGCATTCTTCTTTTTCTGAATTTGTTTAGATTTATTGCTTCATGGTTTTAACAAGGAATCAATCTAAAATGTTAAATCTAAATAATCAAATGGGTAATTCACAAAACATCCCCACCACCAACATAGCCACTTATCCTAGTGAATTTCGAGCGGAGTTCGCCTGCAGGTCTTTCACGTCCTTCTACCGTCTATCACATGGCCATGCCCATGGAGGAAGACAATTCCTGTCATATTACCCACATTGATATGGCCCAAGTGCAAACTCACTTAAGAGATGGCATTGGTTATGTCCTTGAGCCAATCCAAGATTCCCCTATGCAAGATTCTATTTTTCAGCAGGATATTGCATCAACCATACCCGTTGGTTTCACTCAGGTCTACACTAACCCTTTTTTTGAGGCTAATGTGGTATCTGTTCAGCCGGCTTCATCTCCAACATCTTCCCGGATGCTCAATTGTTCTCCTTTGGAGACAAATGTAGTGTCTTCCCGACCACCTTCTCCCCCATGTACCTGGGTGTACACCAATTCTCTTTATGAAGTTGGTGGAAACTCTTCTAGCCATAACCAATTTCAACCCTCTTCTTCCCAAACCATTTATGGTTTCACCCTACCTGGGACACAGTCTATTGTTCCTTCCCAGGTATCGCCTACTTCAGCCACCTTCATTGCTCCTGGCAGTCCCCTATGACTACCATGGCAGCCTACCCTCCCAACTTCATCGCCCCTGCTATGCAGTCTCCTGTGACTACCATGGCAGCCTGCCCTCCACCTTCATCCAATCATCCCACCTCCCTTGGGTTAGAGATTAATAAGGTTAAGGAGTATCTCGACAAATTGATTTTGCAACAACAGCAACAAAATGCTCAACCACCTGTCGTAGTAAATCCTACACCCCAACCAATTTCTACCCGACCAGACTTTTATTAGCTCAGGCCCCACCTGGGTACCCCAATCTTCGGTGGTGTCCATTCCTACCCCACCTTTCTCCCAACCTAGTCCAGTTCATCATCTACCCCAATCACCTTCTTTTCGGTATCATCCATACCAACAACATGTCCATTCTACACCGCCTAATCCAGGCAATTTCATCCCATCTCATCAATTTTCCACTCTTCCATTACATCATCATAATCATCAAACGAGTCAAAATTTTCATGAAGATTCTCGACTCCATGCTATGCAACAACAGATTGACAACCTTATGCTTAACGCGCCTGGCTCATTTAGTCAGAAACCTACGCTAAGGTCATTGATCAATCAACCAATTCATCCTTCGGTACCTTCACCACCATATCCGATTGATTTCACATTACCGAAGTTTGACAAATTTCGAGGAACTGAGGATCCTCATGAACATGTGAGCTCATTCATGCATGCTTGCTTTAGAATCCAAAATAATGATGCTCTTATGCTCAGAACTTTTCCTCAGACATTAGGAGGAGATGTTGTACAATGGTATAATCATTTAGCTCACCATAGCATTTATGCTTACGAGCAATTGATTAATCTATTTTTAGAACGATTCTCCTTGAATGTACAAAAGAGAGTCTCATTGTCCGACTTATACAAGCTCAAGCAACATGACGATGAGACTGTTTATGACTTTGGAAACCGTTGGAGGGCTATCATTAATAAACTGCCATTCTCCCTACCAATGGAGGAGTTAACCAAAATGTTCACCCAGAGTTGTCTAAAACCTATCTCTTGGTTACTCCAATTACAACAATACAGGACTTTTGAAGAGGCTTTGGCCCAAGCAAGTATCATAGAAGACATTAAAGTCCAAGAGGGTGTTTTAAAACCCCGTAGAAAAGAATGGCAACAAAAGGGCCAACAACGAAATAATAATTATGGCCAAAACAAACAAGCACGAGGCTAGTACGACCTCAAATGTTAACCAAGTTAATCAAGTGGTGGCGAGTCAGCCCGTAATGGCTCAACAACAACAAGTAATGCAAAGTCAACCGCAACCAATTGCTTATCATGCGGTACCCGCCCCTACTCAACCAGCTCCCAATCATTGGGCCAACCATGGAAACTCGACCTTGGCAAAACAATCGTCCCAAGCGACAATTCACACCTTTAGATGAACCATATGCGGTCATATTCAACAAGTTATATAGCACAAATCAGTTAACTTTACCGGAGTTTAAACCTTTAGACCCATCTAGAAGGGGGAAGTATTACAAGGAGTACCTATTTTGTCCTTATCATAGGCAAAATGGGCACGATATCAATAATTGTACAGATTTCAAACATGTGATCCAAGATCTTATTGAGATTGGAGCCATTAAATTGGATAGCCCCTTAGCCCAACAAAATCAAAATCTTGGTATATTTCAAACACCCCTTCCACATCGGGAGGAAGCTCCAACAACTTCGGGGGGAGTAACTCAGGTAACTCCTCCTAATCAAGTCAACCATGTACAACAATACCAAGGTTTTGTGGGTACTATTAACGTAGTAACCCGGGGTCAAAGGGCGAACCAACCAAATCGAGGCTGAACCACGACCACTGTACAAACCCCGAGTCCACCTCGGGTAACGGTGACCCAATGACGTGCTAGTACTTCTCAACAACCGCTAAATCATTCTACTCAACGCCAACGACCCATCATGTCATTGAGTAGCCGGTTAACTACCAGTTTAAAAATGGCTTCTGCCAAGTTATCGATCTATGACCTCATTCAACAATCTCCCCCGCATAGAGAGGCATTAATGGAAATCTTAAAATCAATCGAGCTTCAAACTCAAGATACTAATGCCTTCAACAACTTTGTGGGAAGTATTCAAACATGCATGGAGCCCTCCATCACTTTCTATGATTTTGAAATCAAACCTATGTCAACAGAAAGTATAGATCCTCCACTACATATCATGGCCAAGATCGATAACAAGCCATTCAAGAGAGTCTTAATTGACACCGGTTCCTCAATCAATATCATTACAACATCGGCGTTGAGTCATCTAAAGTTGTCGCCATCCCTTATCACAAAGTCGACTTTTACTCTTAAAGCATTCAATGATGCTTTATCTTCCACGGTTGGCACGATTATCTTGCCCATTGAGGTAGGGGCCCGAACTTTGCATACCTTGTTTCACATCTTGGAAGGGACCATGGCATACAATGTATTGCTTGGACGGCCTTGGCTTAGGGAGATGAGATGTGTCCCTTCTATACTGCATCAATGTCTGAAGTATGTATATGAGGGACAGGTTCATTGTGTACCTGCTGACACAGAACCCTTCAAACATTGCAACTATGTCTCAAATCCTTATGAGATTGTGTTGCCATCCACTCATCTTTTCTTGACCCCATCTATTTCTTCTATACCATCTTCTTCTAAAGCTCCCATTCTTGAGGAGCCACCCATCATATCGCAACCATTTTCCTCTTCCGCTATTCCATCTCATTCACCACTTTCTTCATCAACTAATCTTCCTTCTTCTTCATCAGTGACCACATGCACATGTGGCCATGACCAATCATCTCTTTCCACGTCATTACCCCCTTCTTCTACACCTTCTTCAACATCACCTATTATTCCTCCATCTTCCCAACCATCACCAGTTGATGTTTCACAAGTCAGTGAAGCATCAACCCAACCAAATCCTTCCAATTCTTCTATCCCACATTCTTCTATTCCATCATCAAGTCCATCTCCCTCCCAAGTCAAGGTCCATCTCACTGATGCAGGTATTGGTGAGTATGCCATCCAAGATGTCCACATCACACCGTTCAATGTGCAAACAGTTAAAGATTTTGGTCATCCACATGACCAACATTTATCCATTGGATCGGTTTATAACATGGGTTCTATGCCAAATTCCATTAATTTTGTATATGGGGGAATAGAGTCATCTTCTAGTCCTACCACCATACTAGAACCCAAGCATCCGGTCCCTGCCAATATCGAAAGGATGGAGGGTTTTCCCTCTCGCTATTTCCACGAGACATAATTGGCGGCAATTTGGCCTAGGTCGATACGAGCAAGGGGTAACCGAACGCATCGATATGCCATATCGGAGACCCATCGAGCGTTTTGGTCCTGGGCTACCAACCACTTCCATCCCTTTCTTCTTTTGAACGAGATTTTCAAAGCATTAATCTTAATTCAGAAGAAGAAATCCTCCACCCCGACGAATCCGAAGATGAAGTCTATGAAGAATTTGACGTCATGTCAAATGGTGATGAATCTGAAGAAGAGTCGGCGCCCATTGTTCCCCTCACTAAACAAGACGAGTTTTATCTCCAATTGTTTCCTCTCCAAGAGGCCATCTTTCGCTTGCTTCTTCCACAAGAACGAGGTGAACCACCACCCCCGCCACATCCATAAGCCATAATCCAAACCTGTATTATATGTATATACTAAAATAGTGGTTTTCACCACTACCAAAAACAAAAAAAATCAGAAAATTCCAAAAAAAAAAAAAAATCAAAACATATAAAAATACTTTATTGCTTTATGTATGTGTGTAATAGTGGTTTTCACCACTACAAAAAAAAAAAAAAACTCAAAATAAAAAAAAAAAAAAAAAACCGAAAAACTATGTTGTTTTGCACTTCAGGTCTTCCGAGGTCTTCACCGGTTTTCCCTTCCATTCCGCCCATTCTTTCTTCCATAAGTTGACAATGAATTTTGAAGACTTATTCACCCAGCTCCATAATCCATATGATCCGGATAAGCCAATCCCGATCAACCCAAGCCTGATTGACATGGATCGGATTTCATCCCCTCCATCTATTTCAGAGTTCATCCTTTCCGAGGAATTGTTAAGGGCTTCCGCCAACTACATTCCTCCTTCACCTCCACATTCACCTTCATCTTCTAAGCCGAAGGTCTTCCAGCGAGACATAGACGAGAGCAAGGTCGTTATACACTTAAGAGCATTCTACGCATAGTTTGAATTTTATATGTACATATATACATGGCTTGTACAACAAAAAAAAAAAAAACAAATAAAATAAAAAGAATTTGCATTTCATTGTTAGTTGCATACATCTCATTCAAAAACATTGCATTTCATGTGCATACATCTCATTGAAAACCATAACATTTCATTTTCAGCCATAGTTGCATATCATGTTAGAGACCATTCTATCTTTTGGATATAAAATTTGGTCAAGCAAAAGTCATGTTGCCTTAATCGGGGGCACCTTCATAAAATCCATCAAACCGAATTGTCATTCGTACACCCATTTTCCATTTGCACATATTTACATTGCCAAAATGTTTTCGAGTCACTCAGCCATTTCTAGTGTTTTAAGCAAACTTTGAAATGCATGTCAAAGTTCTCTAGGGCCATATCACAAATTACACTAAATAAAATCTTGAGTATTGGGAAATGATTTCAAAAGCGGTCTTGAACCTATCACATTTTCACATCTTAAAAACATCTTGTGTCAAAGAGAGATAACACCATCCTTGGGTTGTGCCTCGAAGTGAACAGGGTAATCCTCGTTTGTCCTATCATGCAAACATAGTCCATAAAATAGTGGTTCTTACCACTATCACAAGCAAATAACAAAATATAAATATAAACAGAGTAGTAAGGATAGGGTAAAATTCTCATCATACTTCGGTTGAGAATCCGATTCCCCAAAGCTCTAAGGAAATGAACATTTTTCACACACCACTGATCCCAAATAAGTTGTAAGGATCGTACTACTTGTCCAGTCAGACGGATAGGTAGTCATCCCCAAGGCTTACAAAGGTCAAAAACAACATGGACTATGGAGTTAACCTTCACCGGGGCTATAGACGCTTGACTGGCAGTGGAGTATACTCATTGCGTGGCGACATGTCTCTCCTCAAAGAGAGACCTCTGAATGCTCATACGGACAAACTAGCTTTGGGGTCTTCTCCATAACAGGGTTACCTAATTTGTGCAAGATGAGGTTAATGAACACACTTGCACACACACAAGTTTTTGATTGCCTAGAGTCACTACCATGCTTCTGATTTGGTTAATGAACTCACATGCACACACATTTGGTCCTAGTTGAATTAGGCAGTATTAGTAAGTTTGTTTGATACCACTAGCATGTTTGAGTCTTTGTAAAACAGTCTTCCTCCATATTTTCTTCCATATCAACCTCCATATCTTCTTCCATATTCATGTCATTCCATACGTCATCCATTCACAAGCCACCAAGTTCGGTGCCCCCGATTAAACAATTATGATAACGGTTGGCTAAATCTAACTATCTAAAAGTATGAGTGCTTCTTAGTGCATATTTCATTTACTTAGTCTCGCATTAATCATCTATAACTTTGCATTCCATTCCATCACATATGCATTAAAACATATAAAAACATGCATCACAAAAACATAGGCATTCACACAAAAGAAAGTAAAACACTAAAAATAAAAGCCATGTATATATATATGTATAAAGATCAAAACGTACAATGAATGCCAAAAGGCTACAAAATACAATAGAGCACCAAGGCTCATAAAGAGTGCATCTAAGCACTAAGCTAACCATCAAAAGAGGACCCCTGTGACCTAGTAGGAGCCCTAGACCTAGTGGTGTGCCTAGACTCACTACGCCTAGAGACAGAAGAGGATGGAGGATCAGGCAACACAATGTGATGCCTAAACAATGTGTCCTCCAGAGCCTCAATGTAACGAGTCCTAGACCTAAGTCTAGATATGTCTATCCCGTGTCGTCGCTCTCGCTCCGCTAGCTCTGCCTGGAGTCTCGTCACCCTGTCATCCTGGGGCACCCTAGTCGCTCCATCCAAGTCCGCCTGCATCTGGGCCATCCTCCCCTCCTGAACAGCTATCAGGGCATCCCGCTCTGCAACCTGTTGCTCCAGTCGAGCTATCCTCTCATCCCGGACCGCTAGCATAGCATCACGCTCTGCTATCTGCTGCTGCAGCTGTGCCAGATCATCCTCGTGCCCGCTAGGGGGTACCTCTCTAGTCTCTCCAGCGGCCTCTCCTAGGCCCTCGCCATCATCATCCTCGTCATCTCCGCTCCCCGGTGCCTGTCGCACCATCTTCCCCTTTCGCCTTCGACTGTCAGCTCGAAGGCGGGGACCCTCCCTGCGCTTGGGAACCTCTGCGGTTCCCTCATCCTCTCCAGCTCCAACAGCCACTAATGGTGGCTCCCACCTCGGCTCTGCGGCCATCCATGCTGCATACTCAGCTGTTACCCCGATGTCGTCCACGTCAGGGATCTCCATGTCCTCATCGTCCTCTGTCACCTCTCTCCATGGCTCGGCACACGACAAATCCCCCTCTGATCTGTGCCTTCGGTAGCGCACTGGCTCACCGGGGACATCCTGTCTCAATCCGACCTGGCGGAGCACTCGAGACATCTGTATGTACTCCGCCTCGCTGTGGCCCCGACCCACTACCCATCTAGCCTGTCGCACCCGTCTCAGATGCTCTCCATCACCGATCCACCGTGCCTCCCGCCAGGGCCTCCAAATGACTTGGGCATCTGTCAAGTCCGCCCATAAACTCCTATACCATTGCCCCGATCTCACGGGGCGGCTCGGCTGTCTCTCCTCCGCCACTAGCCATCTCCTACCATAAGCCTGGCTCATGTCCCAGTAAGCACATGGCAACCCCTCCGATCGAGCCACTCTAAAGTGCTCCCAGCCCCAGCACTGGAGAACCAAACTGTAGCCTAGGCCCTTTCGGCCCCGCCTTCGAACCTCATACAACTCCCGGTACACCTGCACCAATAAAACGGGTGCCCAGGCATACACTACCCTATTAGTGAGCATCTCGCTCACTACACCCATCAGGTTCCATGGAAACCTGCACCCGGTGCTATTCGGGGCCACAATGTTGGCCAATACGAACATCATCAGAGCCTCCACCGCTACCAACTCCTTGGCCGTATACATGGCCAAGTAAGGAATCCCCCCGCTCTCCGTCCGGATCTCCCTCCAGTCATCCCCAAACAGATGAACTCTCAACAATGTTGGTTCAAATCACTGGCCCATATTGATGGACCTTGTTGGAATATATTACATTATTTGGTACATGCTAATGTACCACCTTGGGTACATATTTAGATTAGGAAAGAGAGTCCTAGATTAGAGCATGAGTATTTACATTATGCAATGTAATAAATGCACAAGTGTGCAAAGTATTTTGGTAATGTAAATGTGCATAATAGTCCATGTGCACATGAGTCCATAGAGTAGGAATATGAAGAGTCTCTAGAAGAGTGAAGGCCAAGAGTGCTCCATATAAAGAGTTGCAATCCATTATATATGTGTCTATGTGTGTGTGTGTGTGTGTGAGAGAGAGAGAGAGAGAGATGCAATTTCTACAATGAGAGTGTGGAGAAGTATGGAATATTTGAGATCTTTATTCAATTGAGATATAATTTTTGTGAGCATTTGTTAATGGAATTTATATGAGTTATTTCTTAAGTTATTTATGAGTTTTATATGTTTATTATTTTGCCATTATCATATATTTCATATTACAACTTTATTTTAGATCTTGTGGTTATTTTATCTTAAGTATTTAGCTTCAAAAGATAATAGTGGTATCAGAGCCACAACAAGGTTTTATCTTGCACAAGTTTTTAAGTTGCAAAGGAGATTTCCACTGGTTAAGGATAAACCAGTGAAGTTGAAGAAATTACCTCTGGAAAAGAAAACCAGAGAAGATAGTATTTTTCACTATGTTGAAGAAAAACCAGTGAAGGTTGAAGATTTACATATTCCAAGAGCAAATTCAGAATATAAAAAAAATTATAGGTCTTGAAGATAGACCTTGATATTAATGAGATTAATAGACCCTAAAAGGAGGTCCTATTGAAAATTTTAATAGAGAGAAGAAGATTCCAGATTAATATTCGGCTAGAGTCTTTTCACAGGGTTGAAGGAAAACTCGTGAAGACTAGGACTCGACATAGATTTTTTTCCACTAGTTTTGAGAATAACTAGTGAAGTTTATTGATTTTAGAATTCTATAAATTTGAATGTATTTGGTTACTATTGTCTAATTTTTTGTTGCAAAAAATTAGTTCTCAAAAGTTGAGAAGCTTTCTACAATAGATAGAGAATAATTTCACCTTTGGTTACCTAAAAGTCTATGTGTTTTCCTTGTGTAGGGATTAGTTTTGAGTTGCAACAAAAGAGTAGACATTACAGATTAATAAGGTCCAAAAAGAGGCCTCATTAAATATTGAATACTATAGATTGAAGCTTGAAGAGACCCAAGAAAGAGATCACATTGAAGAACTTCTAGATTTGAAAGATAGAAGATTGAAGATAGAGAAGGACTACAAAAAGGTCCTATTGCAGAGTTGAGAAGCAACAGAATTTGGAGATCCAAGAAAGAGATCATAGAATTTCCATAGTTGGAATATTGAAGAGACCAAGGAAAGGTCTCAATGAAGTTTTGAGAAAAATAATTGAGTAGTTGTTGAATTAGAAGACCCAAGAGAAGAGGTCTTAAGAGAATTTGGAAAAGAAGAAGGCTAGAGAAAGCCTCATTGTAAAGTTGAAGAAGTGGCCATTGGAGGAGATTTAAATAAAGTTCATGACAGAATATTGCAAGCAAGAGAAGCTCTTGAAAATAAGATTTTGGGACAATTGTTGCAATCCGACAACAAGCCCAAAAGGAAAAAGGATTTGGAAAGAATTTTGTCAAATTTTGAGAAGGTTTTTGAAGACCTCAAGACATTTAGATTCTTGAGGAAGAGGACAACGAACGAGATCAGATTTGAAGTTATAATTCAACAAGAATATTGAAGAAAGAAGAAGAATTGAAGAGGCCTTAGTTTTGAGAAATTTTAGGACACCATGAAATTTTTTGAAGGTTGATTTGCAAAGGAGGAGGTTGTTAATTTTTTAGGTAGAAGTTGAAAGGTAAAAGGACATCGAATTGAATTATAGAGCTACAATTTTGAAAAGTTTAGGATAATTTTGAGAGAATATTTGGGCAGCATTATAAGGAGAAAAGTGAGTTGCATTTTGAAGGAGTTTAGAGATGATTTTGGAAGAGCTTTGGGTAGAAAAGCATAGGAATATTTGGTAGCATTTGAATGAGGATAATAGTTGAAAATTTGAAAATCAAGAGGGTAGCATTTGTAGCTACACATTTTAGAATTTGAAAGCATACATTTGAAGGAAAAACAAAGAGAAAAGTTGATAGCAAGAGAGCTAATTTTGGGGCAACAATTAGAGTTGCAAAATTGATGATTTTGGAGCAGCAAAGAAGAAGGGAGTGGAGTTGTTAAATTCATAAATTCGAGATAGTAAATCATCAAGAAGACTAGCCACAGAGAAGGCCATAAGAGGTGTGTGATATTGGTATTATAAAAGTGTTCTTATTAAAAGTAGTTATTTCAAGTTTTTAAAAGCACCATATTAGAGTTGTTAAAAGTCAGCAAAAATAAGTCTGAGTTAAGTGTCTCCAAGCCAAGAAAGGAGACATCATTATTATTCTTGAATCTACAAAATATAACAACAAGGATTGGATTTAAAAGTTCTTGAAAGGGAGTGATAAGAAAAAATAATATATGATATTTTTTAATCAAAGTGCAGACTAGTTATAAGCTCTATTGAATAAAAGAAAGGCTGAATAGCACTCAAATTTAAAGTATATTTAAGGTGTCTGAAGATACCAAGAGGAGAACCAAAATTGCTGAAAATATTGGTGAAGAAATATCATCAAAAAGGGTGGTAGATCCACTAATAAAATGTGGAGGCAACACCATATTTAAAGAAGAGCCACCATATTGCAAAAAAATCCACTAAAATTAGAGGAGAAGAGCCACCGAGCAAAAGAGAGGAGCCACCATCTATAGGAGAAGAGCCACCATGAAGAGCCACTCATAGAGCATCATTTTAGAGAGCCACCATTGAAAGGTGGAGCCACCAAGCATAGGATAAAGAGAAGTGAAGTGTCTAAGCGGAGAAGAGGAAGCGTTGTTTGTGTGAATCAAAAATCAAGAAACACCACTATTGATAAGACACCATAAGACATGATGATTGCACAAAAATAGATAAACTCTTTATTTTTACGGGTGGATCTCAAATATTACAATCAGTATACCCTAAATGTGGGGTTTTACAATGCTTATATTGATACAAAATTATAGATTACTAGGGTTCTCCAAAACCCTAGTTGAAAAGAATGGTTGGTGTCTTCATGCTTGTTTGATCCCAATGAGGTTGTGGGTGGGCTTGTGTATCCTAGATAGGGCCACCCTAGCTTCAATAGCTACCAAATGTATGATTCCTATACCTGCACACAAGTAAACAATAACAAATATTAGTAACACCTGTGAGGGCTCCACTGTGTGAGACCCTTAGAATAAAATCACCAACCCTAGATACTGCAATAAAACTATAAATAAAGCATAAGAATATGAAAATAAATGCACATAACTATTACCTTGTCAATATACCTTATATTTTTGTTTATGCTTACATAAATGATGTTGGTGATAATTGTGAAGATGCCCTAACGGCACCCTAGGGTCGTAGGATTGTAGATATGGTGTGAGAGGCACCCATGAACATTTTGGGACAACCAAAAATACCTAGAGGCACTCGACTGACTCTGGTGGGTGCTCGACTAGCTCTGGTGGGTGTTTGGCTGGCTCTGACGAGCGTTCGAGGATTTATAGAAATGGTATAGAACCAGATTTAATTCTTGCGAGAAGGGTGGTGGTAGAAGTGAAGGGCAGCAAACGACGATGATGGAGGCAAGGATGAAAACAAGAGGGGCTAGGGCTTGGACTCCAGAAAAATCTTAAGGATTCAAAAAAATACTTAGGATAAATCAAAACTTAGAGTGCTTAGGATTCCAAGGGTATTCAAGGTTTAAGGAACTTAGGGAACTTAGCGATTAAGGATTCAAATAACTTAGGGGTTGAGTCAGCAAAATGACTCCTCTTTTATAATCTTCCCTTAGACATGTTAGGGTTTTGATGACACAATTTGAGCGACCAAGATTAAAACATGAGGAAAGGTGGAGATTAAATCTGGGTAAGTGGTATGGATTAAAACAGATGGATGGCTGAGATTAAAACATGGTGAAGGGCTAGTATTAATTCTTATAAATATATATATATATATTATATATAATATTTAATATTTAAATATATATTAACAAATATGTATATATAAATAATGGACGGTGGATATTGAGAAACATGGATGGATGACAAGTGGCTAGATTTTGGTGTCTACAGATGCCTCTTTTTGTACCGCATTGCATGAAACACAATGCGGTGCAAAAATACGAGACACCTAGTTTGGCCTTATGCAGAAGCAAATTTCTTTCATTGGAATGCGAAGATGATCTTGAAGAATAAAATTGAATGTTTGATCTTACCCCCTCAATTGGCGAATGAGTGAAGAATGAATATCACAAGCCAATTGACATATTTGTGCAATGAAAATGTAAGTGAATGGTGTAAATGTAGATGTATGATGTAAATGTAGATGATATGAATGATGTAAATGGATTCCGTTTTTGCCCCAACGAAGAAAGGGGGTTGTAAAATGCAAGTGATTGAATCTATTTTTGCCCCAATAGAGAAGGGGTTTTTTCCAAGTGTAAATGCCATGATCATGTAAGATGTATCCCATTATGGGAAAATTAAAGTCAAATGTGGTTGCCCCAAGTTTGGGGTGAGTCCATGCTGTTGAAGAAAGTACCTTTTGGCATCATTGAAATGCAAAGTGATGAAAATGCAACAAAAGAAAAAGAGTCAACCTTGGAGGGTTGGCTAGTGATTGTAGGATAATTCCCTCAATTGAAACCAATCAACCTAGGAAGGGCCTGTCTCCGTGATGATTGTCAATGTAAAATAAATTATGAGTTATGATTTTGTTCGTGTTTCAAGCCCCACGAACAAGGCCATCAATGACAACTATTGAGCAAATTGGTCTAAGCATAGTCTCACTCTAAAGGTGAGGTACCAATAATGATTTTGCTTTAGAACAACAAGATATTGGATGATCAATATGGTTATGTTCTTATGGTGATTTACTCATCTTACCAAATTTCATGGATACTAATTACTGCAATCGCCAAGGAGATAGAATAGACCACTAGATACAAGGTTCACTTGGAATTTTATATGAACTTGGCAAATGTGCAAATGTAATGATTAATGAATGAAAATGATTTTGAAATGAAGATTTGATGATGAGAATGATGATTATGGTCATTTTGTAAAAATTTGGATCATTTTTATGCATTTTGTAACTTGTAAGTTGATTTTTTGTCTTTTGGTCGCAATAAAAAATTATGCGTCCAAATCGATTTTGGTTTTCACAAAACATGATATAGTGATGAAATGAATGTGTGGATGCAATTTGGAGTGATTTTGTGGAGGTAAGCTACATTTTTGAATCATTTTTGTCTTTTTTCCAATTTTGACGCCAAAAGGCCACGGGCATTTGTAGCAAACTCAAACACCCGTGGGCATCTGGCGATATGCAGACGTTGGTGTGCATCTCAATGCACCTATGAAAACCCATGGGCATCCCAGTGGACCAAAAATAGCTATAAATGGCTTGCAGAGGTGAAATTATATTCATTCTTGCGTTCGTGAATTACAGAAGCTACGTCTGAGAGAGTGAGTGACTAAAGCGGAGTGAGGAGTGAGGTGAAGGATTTGTGGTGCAAAATATATGGTGGTGGAAGGGGCGTATGTGGCAGAAGGAGCAGAGGTTCATGTGGCTAAGGTAAGTGGCCTTGGAACTCTTTGTTTAACTTGTGAAAAATATTTTGTGTTTGTTTTTTTTGTTAAGTAAATGAATGTGACTTTAATGTAATTGCCTTGTGAATGTGTTGTGTTGTAGCTGAAGATCTTGGAGGCTCGGCATCAGTTCTCACCTCTTATACCAATGGTGAGGAAGGCGTTATGAGAGTGGGATTTTTTGGAGGATGTGGGGCTGGTTGGGGCAGCCCGACTTGATGTGGTTAGGGTGGATGAGGGATATATCTCTGCCTTGGCAGAGAGATGGGATTCAGATAGGAGGACCTTTCAGCTCCCTACTAGAGAGATTACAATGATACTTGAGGATGTATATTACATCCTCAAGTTACCAATGGAGGGGTTACATGTCGAGGTTGGACACGATAAGGGGCATTGGATGAGTCACATCTTTGGATATGGATGGGAATTTAAGAGTGTGAGTGGTGGAGGGATAAGGTACTTGGCTATGTATGTGGAGAAGAAGTTGGATGCACTTCCCACATTATTCATGTTTGTGTTGGCCAACATAGTGGCCTCGAACAGCACTGGCTGTCAATTCCCATGGAACCTAATCGGGATAGTGTATGATATGATCGATACACGTTGGGTGTATGCGTGGGCACTTGCTTTGTTGGCACAACTATACCAGGAGTTGTACGAGGTGAAGAGGCAGGGGCGAAAGGGGCTTGGATGTAGTTTTCTATTGCAGTGTTGGAGTTGGGAGCATTTCAGTGTGGCTTGTGGTAGAGGAGGTGCAGCTAAGTCATCTTATTCAGACTAGTCAATGGTACAAGGATCTGTGGGTAGGACTAACACGATATCAGATGATTTGGAGGCCATGGTGAGGTGCCATTTGGATTAGTGATGGGGAGAAGCTATGGAGGGTTCGATAGGCTAGGTGGGTGGTTGGGAGGTATAGGAGTACGATGGAGCACATCTAGTTCTTAGGGTGCTAAGGCAGTTTGGGCTAAGGCAAGAGGTTCCTGAGGCACTAGTGCTCTACAAGTTTTATCAGGATGAGACGGGTCTACCTTGTGTTGAGGCATGGAGGGTGACCTATGAGGATGAAGAGGAGATGGACCTCCCCGATGTGGATGATGTGAGGACTACTACGAAGTACGATGCATGGTTCATTGCACAATCACCATGGGCACCAAGTCTAGCAGTGGATGAGGGGAATGGTGATGAGGCAAAGACCGAGGTGGAGGAGGCAGATATGGCTCCCAAATGTCAGATACACCTTCAATATAGCAGTCGAAGGAGGCAAGTGAGGGATACAACAAAGCAAGATCTAGGGCTTCGAGGCGATGGAGATGGCATGTATGATGATATGGAGGATACTTCGAAGGGACCTCCAAGCCAAAACGAGGAGAATTGGGTGAGGCTTGAGTAGCTAGTGATAGAGTGGGACGTAGTGATAGCAACTCGGGTTACGGATGTAGTGGCTCGAGATGCGATGATAACAACTCGAGATGAAGAGATAGCTCGATTGCGGGCAAAGCTAGAGGTATGAACGACGTTTGGAGATTGATGGAAATGGCATAGAACCAAATCTGGTTCGCACAGGAAGGGCAACAACAGAAGCAAAGGGCTATGAACAGTGGTGATGGAGGTGAGGATGAAAACGAGAGGGGCTTGGACCCCAAAAATATCTTAAGGATTCAAAAAAATACTTAGGAGAAATCAAAGCATAAGAATATAAAAATAAATGCACATAACTATTACCTTGTCAATATACCTTTTGTTTATATTTATGCTTACGTAAATGATGTCAGTGATAATTACGAAGATGCCCTAACGATGCCCGAGGGTCGTAGGGTTGCAGATCTGGTGCGAGAGATGCCCATGAATGTTTAGGGACAACCAAAAATGCCCAGAGGTACTCGGTTGGCTCTGGCAAGCACTCGGTTGGCTCTGGTGAGTCCTAAACTGGCTCTGGTGGGCGCTCAACTGGCTCTAGTGGGCGCTCGACTAGCTCTGGTGGGCACTCGACTAGCTCTAGTGGATACTCAACTGGCTTTGACGGACATTCGAGGATTGATGTAAATGGTGCAGAACCAAATCTGGTTCGCATGGGAAGGGCAACAGTAGAAGTGGAGGGCTGCAAAATACGATGATGGATGCGAGGATGAAAATGAGAGGGGCTAGGGCTTGGACCCGAATTCAAAAAAATACTTAGGAGAAATTAAAACTTAGAGTGCTTAGGATTCCAAGGATATTCAGGCTTAAGGAACTTAGGGAACTTAGAGATTAAGGATTTAAAGAACTTAGGGGTTGAATCGTCAAAATGACTCCTCTTTTATAATCTTCCCTTAGACATGTGAGGGTTTCAACAACACAATTTGAGTGGCCAAGATTAGAAAAAAGGAAGGGTGGAGATTAAATTCTGGGTAAGTGGCATGGATTAAAGCGGATGGATGGCTGAGATTATATATATATTTATATATTTATTTATTTATTAAATATATATAAATATAATATATAAAATAATAATATTTAAATATATATTAACAAATATGTATATATATAATGTACGGTGGAGATTGGAAAACATGGATGGATGACAAGTGGCTAGATTTTGGTGTCTACAATTTTCAAGCTCAAAAACGTAAGTAACAAAAGAATACAATATTTGGATATTGAAAATCCATAAGGAGAAACCAAACATCTAGGGTTTTGCAACTACCAAGAAGGGAAGCGAAGAATTGGCATCCATAACATTGCATTGCTTTGTTGAGGACATTACATAGGTGGCCAAGCTTTAGAAGAAGAGAAAGAACACAGTCAAGGAGAATGTTATAAAATTGTTCATGCCACTTATCATAAGGAAGAAGGAGCATCATAAGTCATTGAAAATTATCATTTGCAAGGTTGGTTAACGTTATAAAATTGTTCATGTCACTTATCATAAGGAAGGAGGAGCGTCATAGGTCATTTAAAGCAAGAGAAATGTTTCAGAATACGTTGGAAAGAGCAAGGAAGAGTTTTGGCACCATTTGTCACATAGTATTCAATAATCCAAGGGAAGATATAACGTCTTGAAGCACCCATTTATTGCATGAGACACAAATACACTAGCATAAGCACATTTACTACAAGGAGAACATACATGAAAGTTTCAAGCGTATTGGAATAGCTTGGAGAATAGTTGGCCAATCAAGGAGGAGAGAAAGCGCCCATTTTACAAAGGAAGTCAGAATACGACAACAAAGTAGGAGCACCTCAAGTTTTGGAGATAATACTTTTCATTTAAAATTCATTATATGCCAAGATAGGAGTTATAAGGTTAGAAGATATTATTATTATTTTTGGAGAGATAAGACCTTGAAGTATTATTTAAAACCTTAGAAACTTGATTATTGCAATTTGAAAGCTTTTATGAAGATTTGAAGATTGAAGTAATTATTTTTGAAGTTTTGTAATTAGATCATTTGAATTTACAAAACAATTTGAAATATTTGCAATTTAATAAGTTTGGAGAAATAAGGTATCTTACATCAAATTAGGAATACAAAAATTGCAAATATTCTTTTATAGAATTTTTAAATTTGTAAATTCGGAGTTATAAGGAATTCAACATCAACATAGATTTATAAAATTTGGAATTGGATAATTATATTCTTGAAATTTGGGACTTTTTTGACAAATAAAAATTGCATTGATAATTTAGTCTCTAATTCAAAATTAAAAAAGACATAAGTTTGAAGATTTGAAAGATTGAAATTGTATTCAATTTATTGAAAGTAGTTATTTTGAAGAATAGAAGTTGAAAAATTATATTATCATTCAATTGCTAGGGAGATACAAGGTATTCTACAATACATAACATTGAAGAATTATATTGAGCCTAGGGAGATAAAAGGTTGTCAACATAAAGTCAAAATTTGAAAATTATCCTTATTTTATCATTTGAAACTAAGGAGAAATAAGGAATAGAAAATTTGAGATTACATCAACTAATTGTTTGATAAACTAAACTAGGGAGACATAAGGTAATCAACTACAAGGTCCAAAGAATTGAAAGGTGTATTACTCAAAGTAAAAGAATCATAAGATGCAAAGACAAAGCACTATTCATGTTCCTTATCAACAATGTAAAATCATTTCACAAAAGGATAATTATATTATTCAAGATGATAAGGATATTTGGTATATTGGCTTAGGAGCAAGGAGCAAGTCATCATATGATAGGAAACCTATATTGGTTTGATTGTTTAGAAGTTACAAATAATTTTGGTCTAAAGCTAACAGGTGGAAAGAAATATCTAGCTCATGGAAATGGATGTGTAATACCTAGTGCATCTTACTCACATTTTATATTATATGATGTCATGTATATACCAAGATTAACAACAAATCTTATTTCAGTAACCAAATTAGTTGAAAGCGAAAGATCAGCAGAATTCAAATATGTGAATATAAAAATAAGTGTTTTATTAAAAAATTAAATGAAATAGAGGTTACATGATCAATCATAAATAATGTGTTTTATTGAAAATCTAAATGAAATAGAGGCTACATGATCAATCATAAAGAATAAGTGTTTTATTAAAAAGCTAAATGAAATAGAGGCTACATGATCAATCATAAAGAATATGTGTTTTATTGAAAAGCTAAATGAAATAGAGGCTACATGATCAATCATAAAGAATAAGTGTTTTATTAAAAAGCTAAATGAAATAGAGGCTACATGATCAATCAGCAATGGAATATTTTCTTTGGATTCTATTGGTTTTTCACAAGAACTTGTAATGGTTCAAGGTAATACTAATGTCTTTTCTGAGAGACGGACTATAGAAAACAAGGAACCATTCTACTATGGAATAGATGGGGGAATACATGATTCAGACAAAGAAAAATGAGAGGACAACAAAAGATTGCACTTTGAGGACATCTACAAATCAAAGAAGAACATGAACATGAACAAGATGAAGATCCATATCCAAATAAACAAGGGGGGTGTTAGAATATATTACATTATTTTATTTTATTTTTGATGAAAAGGCTATTTAATTAATAGTTAAAAGTATTTTACAACAAAAAAAAAAAGTGTGGGTGGAAAAATCACACCCCTGAGGAAACCACACTAATCCTAATAGCGGATTAGGAAAGACAAAGCTGAAAAGAACTGGCCCCACTGCCAACACATCAAAACTGAGAACTAATTACAACCAAAAAGGCATTATGGAATGGAGCCTTTTGTTGACATCTCCTTATCCATCGGAGTGGGCGGCTCCCCACACCCATCAAAGTGATCATCACCCCATCCTAAAGCACGACTAATGGGATATGGGGGATGTGACCAAGTAGAGAGATTTTCATTGTTGACCGGGGCACCCCACTAGTCATTGTCTTTGTTCTTAGGTGGCTGGCATCTGACACGATCTGGCCGTCGATTAAAACGGGAGCGAAATTGGTACATGGTGACGTACCACCTTGGATACATCTTTAGATTAGAAAAAAAAGTTTTAGATTAGAGTGTGAGTATTTAGTTTATGCAATATGTGCATAATAGTCCATGTGCACATGAGTCCATAGAGTAGGAAGATGAAGAGTCTCTAGAATAGTGAAGGCCAAGAGTGCTCCATATGAAGAATCACATTCCATTATATGTGTCTATGATATACAATTTGTCCAATGAGAGTGTGGAGAAATATAGAGTTTTTTAGATCTTTATTCAATTGAGATACAATTTTCGTGAGCATTTGTTAATGGCATTTCTATGAGTTATTTTTATTTAGTATTTTGTCATTATCATATATTTCATATTGCAACTTTATTTTAGATCTTGTGGTTATTTTATCTAAAGTTTTTAGCTTCAAAAGCTAACAAACCTTTAGAAACTTTGTTACACCTACATTCCATTTAGATTCCAACTTATATAGTTTCAGGATAGAATTGAAGAAATGGAAAAAACAAAAGTTGTTATGGAAGCAAAAATCCAAGATTCAATGGCTACAAGAAGAGGACAAGAATACAACTTTCTTCCATAAATTTCTTCTTTCAAGAAGGGCTTATAATTTCATATCATCCTTAAAAATAGATATGGATGAATCAATGTACTCATAGGATGGTATGAAGACTATTGTTGTTGATTACTTTGCAAAAAAAATCTTAGCAACTCTTTTGAATCTAAAAGCTCAACAAGAAGCCCTAAAGGAAATTCCTTCACTTATCACATAAGAAGATAATTCATTTTTGAAGGATGATCTAAGAGCTCAACAAAAAGGCCTAAAAAGATAATTATTTTTTACCAGATGTTGTTACTATTAAGAAACTACTTTAAAAAAAAAATGGTTCATATGGACAAAATGAATTTTTCATTGAATTCTTCCAGAATGAATTTTTCATTGAATTCTTCCAAAGATTCTGGAATTTACTAAAGGAGGAAGTGGTAGAGGAAATAAGAAAGGTCAAAATTATGCTCAAGAAAATTAATTAAACATAGGATGTGAAATGGATTGCTTGTGGGTTTCAGACCCATAACATTATGTAAAGTACTTCTTAAAATTATTATAAAGATATTGAAAAATAGATTGAAACCTCTACTCCATAAAATAATTTTTCCAAAGCATGGAGGTTATGTAGAAGGTTATGTAGAAGGCAAATTGTAGATGAGATAGTCCTCTCATGAGTCTTTACACTCTATGCAGGCACAAAGCTCCCCATCCATGTTTGTTTGATTAAACCTATCCACGACATATGATAAAGGCATATGATAGTTTGGTTTTTCATAAGACTAAAAAGAGTAAATTAGGGATCAGTTTGTTTTTTCACAAGACTAAAAAGAGTAAATTAGGGATCAGTTTGGTTTTTCACAAGACTAAAAAGAGTAAATTAGATGTTGCATTTTTCAGTCTCCTACTCAATGCTTATCACTGGGCTTCCATCCCCTTTGTTTATAGCTTCCAAAGGCATTAGGCAGGGTGATCCAATCTCACTTTATCTGTTTATTACATTAGGCAGGGTGATCCAATCTCACTTTATCTGTTTATTACATTAGGCAGGGTGATCCAACCTCCCCTTACCTGTTTATCACATTAGACAAGGTGATCCAACCTCACCTTACCTGTTTATTATATTGGTGAAATGTTTGACAAATTATTCCAAAGGGGAGAGCAAATAGATCTTTGAAGAGGATCACAATAGCGTTTGGAAAGAATCCTCTCTCGCCTTACCTGTTATTATTACAATAGCGAGGTCCTCTAGCAAATGCGGAAAAGAAATAAAAAATGAGAATAAGAAGGAAAGCCAAACCCTCCACCTCTTCTCTGACTCTGAAACGAAATATTCAAAATATTCAAATCATCAGAAAGCCCAATATCGTAAATTACAAATATGAATGAAATTACAGACATAATTTAAAAAAAAACAAAACAGAGGGAGAGAGAATAAAAAATACTGCGAAAATAAAAGCCAGTGTATACAAACCTTCACTTACAAAGCGGAGAGGAAATGCTGTATGTTTGTGGCGTCTGAAGGAAATATCTCGAAGTCGTGCAGCCACTGCACTTTGACTGACGGCACAATCTCAAGGCCAGGCAGGTCAAGGGAATAGAGAATGGCTGCAGGATGTTCGAGATATCACCTGTGACGCTATTGTTATTGCGAAGGCGTTCATGGCCGTGACGAAACCCTAAATCCTGCGCTTTACATTTGCCAAGCATTAGACGGTAAGATAAATGTTGTGACACATCCAACTAGGGTTTCTGTCTGTATAGAAAATCTCCACATCTTTGAAACAAATGTGCATTTAATTAACTTTTAAGGATTATTAAGATAAAAAGTAGAAAGTTAAGTAATTTTTAAAGATTTTTTTAATAAATACAATTACAATATTTTATATTATGATAATTAAAGATTATTGTAATAGTACATATGTATATTACATTGCTGTTTGAATTTAGAACTATTAGAAGAGAGTTCAAGGATTTTTTTAAATGTGGTTGAGAAACCCTTATGAAATTAAAGATTTTAATTACGTTAGGAGATTCAAACGTGGTTTATGGATCTCAAAGTTATTTTTTTTAAATATATAAGGTTTTTTATACCTGGTTCGTCTAGCTACAAACACAAGGAAAAATCGGTTGGTCTGCCATCTCACGTATATGGCTGGACAATATTTTCCAACCATGACCTTTCTTAAAGTCCAGAGCTATGTTTATCAATAGGGAATTTAATACATAGTTACCACACACCCACCTGCTCACACACTAGCCCATTCAACGGTTTAAACCTTGGACCTCTCCAAGAAAAACCAAAGCCTAATATCCGTACGGACAAAGAGTTCAAAGTTTTAACCATTGCAATGTTTTAATAAGACAAATTTTTAAAATTTAAAAGATAAGTTATAAGAGAAGTTTTTCGCAGAAGATGTTATTTATTTAATATACATTTATCAACCAAACTTTTACTTAACAAAATATAGATTTTATTTTTATTAGATTTAAACTTTAAATCTCTTATTTAAAGTTTCAAAATCTCAAAAAAAAAAAAAAGATAAGATGATAAGAATGGTAAGATGATAAGAATGGTGCAATCTAAGGGTCTCTTTCCGTTTTCATATACATTAATTAATGATTGGATCTCTAGTCAACATTGCTTCTTTCTAAAGAGGAAGTATAGTATAATATTTTTTTATCAAAAATATATATATTTGAAAAAAATAATTTCTAATTTCAATAAAACCATAGCAACTCTACTCAACCAAACTTTAATTAACAAAATATCAACTCTATACATTAATTATTGGTTAGAAATCATTGATTGGATTTCTAACCAATATTCTTTCTTTCTAAAGAGGAAGTATAGTGTAACCAAACTTTAATTAACAAAATATCAACTCTATACATTAATTATTGGTTAGAAATCATTGATTGGATTTCTAATCAATATTCTTTCTTTCTAAAGAGGAAGTATAGTGTAATAGTTTTTACTTTAAAGAAATTATAGGTCATATTATATTGGATGATTTTTATAAAGGGTATTATTTATTTTATAAGTTTTTATTCAATGAAACTTTGATCATTAAAATATGATGTACAACCAGTAAAATTTGAACTTCTAATATTATTTCTTTTTATAAAAAAAATAATTTTAACTTTTTAAATTATATGAACTAATTTTATGAAAGATATTATTATACAACTTAAAGTAAATAAAAAATCTAAAAATTATAAAAATAAAACTATATCATATTTTATAAATTATAAAAATAAAATTATATAATATATAGAGTTATAAAATCTTACTTTTAAACCTATTCAAGTTCTCCCACGTAATAAGAAATTAAACTGAAATAGATTATTTTGGGACAATGTTTATTTATCATAGTCTATTTTTAGACAGTTATGGGTATGTTGACCTAACACAAATATCAAAAGCTTTTTTTGATATTCAACCATAGAGTATGTATAAGGGGTCTAAGTTGAATGTCCCATGCATACATCACGACCTAACCACGGCTGCAAGAAGATATTTTTCTATGGGGATAGAGGTTCATGTATAAGTGATGGGTATTATACTTCAACATATTCTTTCTTTTCTTTTTCTTTTTATTTTGATATATAGAAGTAATGGTTACAATCACGATTTTTAGTAGCTATCAGCACAGCGGGTAGGGTTCAACTTAAAGAATAATAATTCATAATTGTTTAAGAATTCAATGAACATTTTGGTATTTTAAATGAAATATTTAAGGTTTAACTTTAAGAATGATAGAGTTTTATAGAGGGGATTAGACGTTTTTCGCAGGACTGTTCAAACTGCCAAACTCGTTTCGGCCATATCTCACTCATCCGGACTCGGATTGAGCTAAAATTTTGAGGGTAGATGCCTGAAAAACCCTAGAACGTCTCCACCAATTTTCATATCATTTGGAGCAACACAGATCCTAGCGCATCCCTATGTGTGAACGAGATATTTGGCAAGCGGCTATGCGAGGGTTTCATCTGGGTTGAGTGCAAGCAGCTCCGGAGGTTGGTTTTTAGGGCCTTCGGGCCCTAGCGGCCAATATTTTTGTGGTTTATGCTCAATATTTTAGCAGGAAATGTTGCAGGGGATACAAGATGGGTTAGAAATTTATCTTTCAACAGATCATACTGTGAACTTGAGTGACAACGGCTTCCAATTTGTTGCACAAAAGAAAAGTGAAAACCATACCTTTCCACGGCGTCTAGGGCAAGGATTAAAGAGATCACGAAACAAGTTTCAAGCAGTTGATCAAAAAATGGCTCATATCTCAAGTGAATCTTGGTGCTAAGGTGCACCCACAAAATAATTCTACTCGTGAAAACCCCTTTCAAGGGTAAGAATTTCGAAGACTCGGTCCCAAAAATGAATTTTAGGGATGCCCTTCGTGGTGGACAACCTCAACCCAATGCTAATATCAATATTAGGGCTTCCCATAAACCTCTAAGAATGCCTAAGATTGATCCCAGGAAAATGGAGTCAGGATGTCTTAAAGCAGCTTGATGGAACTCCTATTGTTAAGCTTGATATGGGTAACATTCAGACCGGCATTGAAGATTTGGAAAAAAGAGGACTAATTTGTCGGTTCGTGGGTTTTCGTCCGAGTCTATCTCGCTTTCAAAGTCCGGGCTGCAAAAAGCTGGAAAACTAAAGGTGAGTTACAAATCTCTATTTATCCAAATGGTTATTTTCTTGTTTTATTTGCTAATAATGAAGATAGAGAGAAAACTTTTCAAGGGGGTCCTTGGTTTTTTGGAAGGGCAGGGCTTTTCATGAAGCCCTGGCATACTAAATTTAAAGCCGAAGAAGAGATGCCTTCTATAGCTCCCGTGTGGGTTAGACTCTTTGGCCTCCCTATTGAATTTTGGAATCCTACTATTTTTTCTTCAATTGGAAACTCTTTAGGAACTTTTATGATGATTGTTGATTGTACTCAAAATTTTGAACATATTATTTATGCTCGGATTTGTGTTTTAATGGATTTTGACAAACCCCTACCTAAAAAGATCACATTACAATTTGGGGAAGACACTTGGGAGCAAGTAGTGGACTATGAGAACATTCCTTTTCGTTGTAGAATTTGCCATGAATATGGTCATTTGGCCAGTGCTTGCCCAAATAAAATTCCTGATCAAAAGAAAGAAGATATAAACTCAACAGGTTTCCAAATACCTAAGAAGAAGAACACTAAGAAAAAACCAGTTATGAAGGATCAATCAAAGTCATCTCGCTAATATGTTTGAAATCCTTTCCACAAATGATGTCCCAAGTGAGGAAGAGGAAATAATGGAAACCGAAATCTTAGAAACACAATTTAAATATGAAGGGAAGAACTCAGAGACAAACCAACAAATCAAAGGTTTTCAATAGAAAAAAAAGGAGAAAATTTACACAAGAAAAACAATATTTCAAATGTCAAAACTTCAAATAATGCAGGTCCCAATATAGACTCCGTTGAACCATCTAGTAAAATTTTGGCTGTGTACGAGCATTCTTCAAGGTTAGAAGCCATCTCAGATTCAATTGGAATAAGTCAAGAAACAGGGAAAAAAAATTGAAGATGGATTCTAATCAAAAAGTAGGTCGCAAGACCAATCAATATCATATGGTAAAAGAAGGTGAAAAGCTTGTAGAGGAAGGTAAGATTAATGCCCTTCCCAACTTTTTTAGCCCCGGTATTAATGAAGATCATCACTTGGAATATTAGAGGACTCAAAGGGAGTCTTTCAAAACAAAATGAAATTAGAAGAATGATTCAGATAAATCATCCACATCTTGTTTTCCTTCAAGAAACAAAGATGTCAATGGAGGATATGGACTTAATTGCCAATAAAATTTGGCCACTGGAAAAGTGGTTTCCCTCGGCTCCCAAGGGACTTCGGGTGGCATTGCTTGTCTTTGGGACCCAAAAGAGGTAGTTATTCACCATATGGTTGGCAGTTGGGGTTTGTTGGCTATAGCTATTCAAAGTAGACATTCCAACCAGATTATGCTCTGCATTACCGTTTATGCTCCGACTTCTTTGGAGGAAAAAAGAAGACAAGTGGAAGGATATTACTCATATTATCTCTCATTTTCCTAAAGCTTGGATCTTGATCGGAGGAGATTTCAATATCATCCTCTCTCTGTATGAGAAAAGGGGGGAAATAGAAATTTGGACAAAAGCACCGACCTCATGAGCGAATATATTGCAAACCTCCATCTTGTGGATATCCAACCGGATAATGGCCTTATGACTTGGTCTAACAGAAGGCAAGGCTTAGCTTGTATAATGGAGAGATTGGATAGGTTTTTGCTCTCTGAAAATTTCTTAATCCATGGTCACATTCCTAAAGTGAAGACTCTTAATAATGTTGGTTCGGATCATTGGCCAGTCATGGTGGAAATGTGGAAAACCAATGTGAGTTTCTCTCCTTTTCATTTTCAATTAATGTGGCTTAGAGACATTTCCTTCAGACCTCATGTGCAACAATGGTGGAAGGAAGGTAAACCTAGGCATGGGACTAAGATGTTCTGTTTTGCCAAAAGACTACAAATACATAAAAAACTCAAGACTGACTGAACCGGAAAGAGTTTGGGGATGTTCATAAAAAAAAACATGAAGTTATTGCTCATCTTGAAAATTTGAATAAGAAAATCCGTTTAGATGGCCTCACAGAGAAGAGAAGTGCAGATGAAATTAAACTCACAACTCAGTTAGAGGAATGGGAAAAAAGAGAAGAAATCTTATGGAAGCAAAAATCTAGAATTCAATGGCTCAAAGAAGGAGATCGAAACACAAATTTCTTCCACAAATCTCTTCTAGCTCGAAGATCTCACAACTTTATTTCTTCCTTAAAATCAGATTCTGGAGATGTTGTTTATACTTGGGATGGCATGAACTCTATTGTTGTTGATTACTTTTCCAATATTTTGGTTGCTACTCCTCTTGACTCAGCTTCACAACAAAATGTTCTTCAAGCAATCCCTTCTCTTATCACTTCTGAGGAGAACTCTATTTTGACTGCTCCTGTTACTATCAATGAGCTTCAACAAGTAGTTTTTAAAATGCAAAAAGGGAAAACCCTGTGTCCCGATGGTTTTCCCATTGAGTTCTACCAAGAGTTCTGGGATATCCTTCATGTTGATTTATTAGAGGTGGTGGAAGAAGCCAAGAAAGCCAAAGAAATTTTGAAGGTTATCAATAAAACTTATATTACTCTTGTTCCAAAAGCTCAAGAGGTTGATCATATCTCAACTTTTAGACCTATTGCTTTATGTAATGTTCTTCTCAAAATCATTACTAAAATCATGGCAGTAAAGGTTGAAGCCTCTTTTGCATAAGATTATTTCCCTAGAGCAAGGGGGTTATGTGGAAGGACGTCAAATAGTAGATGATATAGTTCTTACTCAGAAGCCATCCATTCCATGGATATGCAAAATTCTCCTTCCATGTTCATTCGGTTAGACTTATCCAAAGCTTATGACAGAGTGGATTGGCACTTCCTTATCAAAGTTTTGAGGCAATTTGGTTTCTCTAAGGATTGGATGGATTGGATTATGGGATGTATCTCTTCAGTTTCCTACTTAGTTCTTATCAATGGCAGGCCTTCTTAGTCTTTCCCAACTTCCAGAGGTATTAGGCAAGGTGACCCGCTATCCCCTTATTTATTCATCATTCTTGTTGAATGCTTGGGTAGGACTATAACCAAAAAGAGGGAAAACAAAACCCTTGAGGGAGTTACCATTGCTCATGGAGCTAGACCTATCTCTCATCTTCAATTTGTGGATGACTCTACTCTTTTAGGTAAAGCTACAATTAAGGAAGCTTCTAATATTAAGCAAATCATTAGCTGTTTTTCTAAGGCTATTGGGCAGCTTGATCAATGAAGACAAATCTAAAGTTATTTTCTTTCACCGCTTCGCTAGACAGAATCCATGGTCTTGGATAAATTAAGATATAAGAAGACCTCTCTTCCAATCACTTATTTAGGTATTCCCATAAATATTCAAAGGCAGAAAAATAAAGATTGGAATTGGTTGTTGGACAAAGTCAAGAAGAAAATTGGAAAGTGGACCAACAAGTGGCTTTCTTCTGGGGGTAGAATCACCTTGGTAAAATCAGTCCTTCAAGCTATTCCTATTTATGTTTCTTCCGTTTTGAATATCCCAAAGGTTGTTCTTCGAGAATTGGATCAAATCACTCATCGTTTCCTTTGGAGTGGTACTAAGGAGAAAAGAAAATGGGCCTTGGTGAAATGGGATACTTTATGTCTTCCTAAGAGTGAAGGGGGGTTAGGATTCCGGTCTTCAATTAATAACAACAAAGCTTTAGCCGCTAAATTATATTGGAGGATGTTGCATAACCCCAATGCTCTTTGGGCCAATAATCTCCGTGCTAAATATGCTGAGAAAAAAATTCCCGAAGACCTTGTTCGCTATCAACTTCCTACCAAAGGTTCTCCCATTTTAGCAGCTCTTAAGACTGGTGAGGATTTGATAAAGAAAAAATTATTTTGGATCATTCATAATGGTCAACATGCAAATTTTTGGACAGATTCTTGGGATGGTCACAAGCCTTTGATAACTCAGTTTCCCGATTGGAGGCCTTGGATGGAGGAGCTTCACCGAGCTAATTGGATAAAGGTGGCTAATTACTGTCGGTACCATACCGGTAATTCAAAGGTTGGTAGATATTGGATCCCTATTGAGGACTGGCCTATTCAAATCCCAGAAAGGCAAAGACAAGATATCCAAGGCATCCTTCATATGAGATCCCTCTCTTGGTCCCATGAAAAAGATTGTTTTGGATGGAACAACACTACTAAGGGTGAGTATTCAATTGCTCAAGGTTATTTGACCTTATGCCATAATAATCCCAACCATTCTTCTAGACATATTTTCTCGATTGTGGGCTCAAAAGCTCCGGCCTAAGGTGAGGTTCTTTAATTGGCTTTTATTGCATCGTAGGGTGCTTACCGGTGAGCAACTTATGAAGCGTGGTTTTCATGGCCCTTTTAGATGTGAAATGTGTGAAGAGAATGTAGAAAATATCAACCATATTTTTATTGAGTGTACTTTAGCCTCTCAGCTATGGAGGAGAATGGCCACTTTACTTGGCTTACAGTGGTCCAATTTTTTTACTTTTGAACAACTTTGGAGGGATTGGCCTAATCAAGAGGGTGTTGATCATTTTATTAGGCAGTTAGTTTGGATGGGTTCTACCATTCTTCTTTGGAATATTTGGAATGAAAGGAAAAGCCAAATTTTTAATCAAGATAGGAAGGATATTCACTATATTTGGCAAAAGACCATAGCCAACTTAGTTGAATCAGTCCATCAACTCCTTAATCACCCCCAAAACTCCCACCAAAGATGGGATCAAGTGATGCAAAGATTGAAGATTAAACCTTCTAAGGGCAACCAACTTAAAGGGAATGTGAGTATTAGTAAGATGGATAGGACTAGAAATTGGCAACCTCCTCCTAAGGATTTTGGAAAAGTCAATACCGATGGAGCCTCTAGAGGGAACCCCGGAAAAGCCAGTGTGGGAGGAATTGGTAGACTTTCATATGGCTCCCTGGTTTTTACTTTTGCCGAGAATTTGGGTATTCTTTCCAATAACCTTGCCGAGGGGTATGGTATCCTCGGAGGCCTTCAGGAGGCTACTAAGGTTGGATGGGAAAAGGTGTTAGTTGAGTCCGACTCTCAACTTATGATTAATCTCTTGAAGACTCCTTCTAAGAATCATAAGGTGGATTGGAGAATAAAAAGAATTATTGAGAAGATTCAGTTAATCCAGATGGGATTTTTGAAAGTTGATTACAATCATGTGGTCAGAGATCAAAACAAGAGTGTTGATGCTTTAGCTAATTGGGCTTTGGACAAAGGTGATCTTACTTGTTATGGCCACCCTCCTATATGGTGGGCTTCTCAAATTAGGGAAGCTCTTCTTTCTATCATTTCTTTGGATGGCTCCAGCTTCGAAGGTACCTAGTTTCTTCTTGTTTTTTTTTTTTGCTTCTCTTTGGTTCATTCAGTTTTTTTTAGTTCCCTAGCTCATTCTATTCTTTATTTTGTTTCTTCTATTGATTCTTGCCTTAATAGTCTTCTCGGTCTAGATAGGTCATTGTTTTGTTCATTTTTTTCTTTTTTCTTTTTTTTTTTGTTTAGTTTTTTAAGGTGGGTGGGTTCTTTTGTTTTGTTTTGTTTTTGTGTTCTTTGTGTTGTTTTTTGTTGTTCTTGTGTTTTTGTTGTTTTTTTTTTTTATGTTTTTTGTTATTGTTCTTGTGTTTTTTTCGTTCTTGTTCTTGGGTTTCTCTTTGTTTGTGTTATTTCGTGTTTTTATGTGTGAGTGTTTTCTATGTTTTTTGTTTTTGTTTATTGTCCTGTTGTTGGTTGTTTTTTATTTTTATTTTTATTTTATTTTTTTATTTTTTAGGTTTTGGTTGTGTTTATTTTTCATGTTTTTTTTGGGTTATGTCTTTGTAGTGTTCTGTTGTTTTTGTCTTGTTTGTGTTTTGTTATGTGGTTCTTGTGTTTTTCTATGTGGTTTGTGTTGTGGTTTCTTTTATCTTATTGTGCGTGTTTGGTTGTGCTTTTGTTTTTGACACACTCAAGGAGCATGTTTTTTATTTTATTTTATTATTTTTGTTGTTATTTACTTATTTTTAAATTGGTTTTGTGTGTTTGTTTGCTCCTTGAGTATGTCAAAGGTGGTAGGCCAGGTCCGAGTCCTGGGCATTTTTTGCGGAATGGATACCCCTGCCTCCTTGGGTCTTACCCGAAAGTGGCATCCCTTTTGGGATGTTTTCCACAAATAAAAAAAAAGATAGAGTTTCATACTATTGAAATTGTAATATGATTTATGGTCAAGGTCAAAATTGTATGATGTGTTAGATAGGCCTAAGGAGGTCAAAATTGTATGATGTGTTAGATAGGCCTAAGGAGGTCAAAATTGTATGATGTGTTAGATAGGCCTAAGGACGTTCATTTTACAATGTATTAATTATTTGTAATACTTTATTATATAAGTCTTCTATACTATTGAAATTGTAATCTGATTTATGGCCAAGGCCAAAATTGTATGATGTATTAGATAGACCTAAGGGTATTTTATTGTACAATGTATTAATTTATTGTAATACTTTATTACATAAACCTTATGGGTCGTTGTTAACCTTGACATGGTTAAACTCATTTTATAACTTGTAATTAACTTTAAGTATTCTTGTTTCTTTTTTAATCAATTATATAGGATTGAAATGAGTCTTACTTGTATTACATCATGACCACATGATGGTAGTACAAGCTTGGCAATTATGTGTACCATTTGGTAAGATTCAAATCTTGGTCTCCTCCTTGAAAATTGAGGAATCTAACCGGTTGAGCTATACCATTTTTAATAACTCCAAGTCTTCTTGTTATGTCAGTTTAGGTTAAACTTTATTATGTAATTATGGTTTTGGTATTGGTATAAATATCCCTCTTCCACTACTTATTTAATTATCAAAGTGTGTGTGATTCTATTAATGGATAATGTAGTGATTATTTATGGTGTTTATAGCCATCCTCATTATTATGTCTCTTTTTCTCTTTGGTTCCTTCTTTATGCTTTATCTATAAGATTTGAGTGGATGGATTGTTTCTATTCATTTTTGGAAAATATTGTGGATTCCAACATGGTATTAGAATGAGTATTGAGTTGTCTCACTTGGTCATGCAAATACATTTTTTGGAGCCTCTAATATTTTTTTTGATCCTAGGAATAAGAGGTAAAAAACAACTCTTATTCTTCTATTGTTCACATGTTTCAAGAACATTGAAGAGAAACTATTTTCATTTTTCTAAAAGAGAGTTTTAGAAACTATAATCATTTGTTGTCAATTCTCAAAAAATACCATTCAAGAGGGCTATCGTTCAATTTTTAAATATAACAAATTGGCACAAAAAATTAAATTTGAAATGGGTTTTGTTCACATGCTTTAGATTTGGCTTGGTACCCTTGTGACCCAGAATGCAAAAAAAACATCTTCACGAAGAGGCATAATACCCTAAATTAGTGTGAGAGGCTTCTATTACGGTTAGGAAAATATGAACAAGTTGCCTAGATGCAAGAAGCTCGAGTTCAAATCTAGACATGCATATTTTTGGCTCAAAATGAAAGATAGGTTTTGAATGCATCAAGAATAATAAGGTATTATATGCAATATTTCTCCATTGTAGTTGGTAGCATAGTGTGGTGGTTAGCCTTGTACATTGGAGAGAGCTAGTCAAAGGATTGAGTTACGATGTTCTTTTCTTTTGTAGGGAAGTATTGTGACTTCTATGGGCGATAGGCTTCCTAAGCACCATTGCAAGAGTTGGTAGAGTGATTAGTAGGAAGCTTTCAGGGAAGGGAGAATACAAATTCAAATCATGAGTTTATCATTTTGTTTGGTTGCTATGGATTGGAATAGAACTAAGTGGATGGGATAAGCTTTTCCCTCATAATTGTATAGTTGCTAAGTTGGTTAGTGTAATGCACCTAGCACTAGGGTGGTCTAGGTTTGAACCCCTTCATCGTTGGTCATGCCTTTTACAAAGAAGAAAAAATAGTTCGATTGCTAGGTTGATGTAGCGACTTACATGTCAATCTTTCCCACCATGTCAAACCCATTTTCAAATACTTATACTAGCTTAACCAATTAAATCATAGCAAGTGGTAAGGTTCCAGCCATTTATAAGTTACCAAGAGGTATAGAATTAGTGGTTATCTTTAGCAAATGAGTGATTTCCAAGTGGTATACTAGTACTTATTGTTATTTTTATAAGGAGTGAGGCTTTAATTTTTGTTTGATGGCTATTTGGATTTTTTTTGGAGGCCATAAGTTTTGAATACATAAGCATTTTGATCTTTTTTTCAAATCATAATATTTTTTGAGCTTTATGCATTGGTGATCTTAGTTTATGGATATGTTCCAGTGTTTGAGGTTGAATTGTGTGGAATAGTCCTCAAGCCCTATTGCCCTATTTTGAAATGGTGAATTTACATTTATCTATGTAATCAAAATCTTTGGTTTGATTTTTTGGGAGATATAGATGGATTTTGGTGATAGTTGCAACCAATTTTGAGTCTTTTAAAGGTTTGTAAAAAAATGATTAAGGATGTGCTTTAGTTAATCCTCCTTGAGGTGATTGATTCAACTTATTCATGAACATCTAATATTTCATGATCTCTTCCTTCTATTGTTGGAGATATTATATTATTTGGTAAATGTTAAAGTATCCTTATGGTACATTTGTCATTTGTAAATATTAGATTAAGAAGTGTGAGTTATATTTCTCTAATGTATGTGTCAATATGTGAGAAGTGTTCAACTTTCATGTAATAAAGTATGGAAGTGTGTAAAGTGTGAGAGTGTGCAAAGTGTCATGTAAGTGAGTCAAGAGTCATAGAGTTAGGCATCAAATATACAAGTGAAGAGTCACATGATATGTGGCAAGATGTAAAGTGAAGAAATATAAGAGTTTTATCATATGTAAAGAATAAAAAAAGATGCATCTCCCAATATGTGAGGAGAGAAATAGTCAGGTATTGAAGAGTCATATTCTAAGGTTATATTATGGAGATAAAGCTTCATGCATTATATCATTAAGAATACAAGATATTATATACTTGATTCATAAATAATATTATGAGATCTATTATTGAGAATTTTTTTTTTTAATAAGTTGTTTGTGGCTTCTATTAGGGGCCACTCCCATTACAAAAATAAAATATTATATTGTTCTCATTATATTTCTAACAAGTTAATTAAAGTATATCCAAATTTACATTTCGATCAAATATATTCTTCATTTGCCTTTCTATCAATATCCATCTTCCTCAAACTGCTAAGCTTCCATAATTAACTCCTTTTATATCATGCCTTCTAAAATTTAAATTTTGCCAAGATGAAATTCAACCTCGCTAATGTGAAAAATATTTGTTGCCCAACTTCTATATCTATAAATATCTTTCTATAACAACCTCACAATTTCTTAATACTTTTTTTACGGTTCTTATCTATTCCTCTAATATTATAAGATATTATTTTCATTGTTATTTTTTTATTTGATTTGTGGGTTTAGCCCCACTTCTTGTTAGCACTTGTGATATTTGCTATTGTTTTCTCATATCAATATCCCTCCGAGTTTCTTTTTCTCTTTGTTTTTCTTCTTGGGTCTTCCTCTTTTTTTTCATTCCCAACAATACTTTCATCTTCATCAATCTTTTCAATCTTCTCACACTGTTCATAGTAAGACTTATCATCTTTAGGTTTGTCTTGTTCACCTTGTTCTGAAGGATCTGAAGTGCAAGGAATAACCTCAAAAGCACAATATTCTTTATGTTGCCCTAGAAACCCTAAAGTGCAAGGATACTCTTCTATAACAATTACCTTCTTATTCTTCTCTAAAAAACCTAAATTGTTATGGGTTTCCTCCATCCTTATTTCTTTATTATGTTGCTCTTAAAACTTGGAAGTGCAAGGGATAACATTTTCATCCCTTTCATTCTTATTACTTGGAGGGGATTCTATACTACTTGAGGAAAATGAAGATGATTTACCTGGAATAAATTTGACCTCTTTTGTTATCTTTGTTTTAAGATTTTGCTTCACATATTTTTTTGCACCTTTAATTCCTTCTAAACTTGCAAAATGATACTGTAGATAGGCTTTATTTACCTCTTCTTTAGAAGTGGAATATCCTTGATCTGATCTAGATTTTATTATTATAATATTTTATTTCTTTATCTTTAAGTTTATCTCATGGCTAGAATTTATTATCTCTTTCTTCATAGTTTTCACTTTTTAAACTCTTGCCATGTGTCCAATATCATAATAATTGTGGTAATGAAATACAATATTTTCATAATCTACTTTTTGATCCCATTCTCTTGATTCATATTTTATCTTAATGTATTTTGGCAAAGGTTTTGAAATATCCATAGAAACACATATTCGAGTATAAATAGCATGCTTTCGCTCCTTAGTAGCTAGTCCTTCCTTGATGAATTTGCCTAGGGTATTTCCAATATTCTTAAGAACATCCTTATTTAGAAGTTGATATGGAAGTCCAAAAAGCCTAACCCATACTCGAATATTCTTAATAGTTTCTTTCTCAAAAAAAAAAATATTCCATGGTCTCAAATAAAGTGCATCTCTTCCCCTAAACCATGGGCCATCGACCATTATTTTATCCTTAATTTCTAAACTGGAAAAGATGAGAAAAAAACTTGGGAAGAAAAGTTATAGAGTAATTTGAATTTAATCCATACTTCCACTTGATCCAATTTTGAATCTCCAAAAATCCTAGCCATGATATATGGAACTTACATATTATCCCTCTAGTTTTAAACACCATTATATCATGCTCAATCATCTCATCCTTGATACCCACTTTTGGAGTAACCAATTCTACCTAGATTGAACTTTCCATGTATTCACTCTTTTGCTTATCTTCTACTTGGGCCTCCATACTTCCAACTAGGGCATCCTGACTTCCCATTAGGACTTTCAAATATGAATTTCCTTCTATACTAACTAATGGGGCTTGATCTTGGTTTGCACTCCCTCTTGGCTCACATTCCATCTCGACTTGCACTCACTTCCAAATTGCACTCTCTCCTTCATTGCACTCTCTCCTGACTTGCACTCCCTCTTATTTTGCAATAGCCTTTATCTTTTTTTTTATATTCCTTCACTTTAATTTTTTTTGAAAATAAAATTCCACCCATTCATGGTAAGGGTTTGAAGCATTGATGCACTCCAGATGAACCTGCTATTCTTTCACCATGAATGAAGTTTGTCTTTAACTCCTTCTTAGATTGCACTTCCTCTCGACTTGCATTGGATTTTTTTCAATTGGATCACACTTTTCTTTCTACTTCTTGCTCACACTTCCTCCTCAATATCGAATTGTGCTCACACTTACTTCTAGCTACACTCACTCCCAGCTCACAATTACACTTGCTTTTGGCTACACTCGCTCCCAACACATGCTCGCACTCATTGTTGCACTCCCTTCTGACTCTTACTCATATTCACACTCACTACTACACTTCCTTTCAACTCACACTCAATACTAAACTCCCTCTTAGCTTGCACTTGCACTTATACTCGCACTCGTTGCTGAAATAAATGATAATCAAATCATTCCAAGCTACAAGGATCTCAAGTGTTAACAGAACACCACATTCAACCAAAACAAGAATATGAAAGCAAATTGATAGCATAAGCTTACAAATGGATATGCAAAACAATGAGTAACAATATCATATATTATACATGAATAATAAACTTCATCTTCTTCTGAGTACAATGAAGGTGCCTTGCTTATATAGGCAAGGATGATCAACCATAGCGGTAGGATCAAGCTAAGGACAAATATCCACCATACAAAAGGAATAAGTGATATGGTCCATAGATATATAACCGCTATGGGGAGAAAGAATATCAACCCTCAAAATATACCTAAAATATCCCCATAACTCCTAGGAATAGTCAAACCTAAAAATATCCCCATAATATCTAAGAAATAAATATGTAACATCTCATAATATCTAAATAAGATAAATGAAATATCCACATATAAGTGGGTGGGGAAAATACATGGAATAACTAAATAAAAGGAAAATAAATTACCTAGGTGAACATGAGCTAAGGTAAACAACCTACTCTAACACCCCCCTCAAGTGAAGCTAGGTTCCAAAAAGTAAAGTGGAATATCCATAATATGAGTCCCAACAACAAGGTCTGATTAGGTACTCATGTACAATGTGTATCTAGAAGTACCTAAACCAGAATATGGAAAACCATGTGGAAAAAAAACTATCCAGCTAGAAAGAGAGAAGAAAAATTAGCAATGGAGCCAAGGAGTGCTCCCAACACCCCCCTAGGATGACGAGCTCCATGAAGAAGTCCTATGAAGAAGTGGATGCATGTACGATGAATAATGTGTCTCCCACGAGGAAGAAAGTAGCCTTGAAGCATTCATCAAATGTCTTACCACTCCAAGTGAGTGTGAGAAGATGAGAACAAAATGTAGAATGAAGACGTAGAATCCTTCAAACTGAGCTGAAGTGAAGAAGATGTCACCAATGAATAATGAAATGAATCTCCAATAATGTAGAAGCCCAAACCAACACCAAAATAGGGTAGAATATAGTTCCAATCAAGATCCAAAATATCAATATGCACAAAACCATGAGTGTCCAAAAGTGGAAGAGATGTTTGAAGAGCTTCCATCAAGGAAGAATCACCATTATCCTGCTGCATAAGTGATGATGAGCCCATGGAAGTAGCAAGAGAAAGAAGTGGAGGCTTAGAAGCCTCACAAGAATCAACATGGTCTTCAGGATCTCCATGTGAGAGTCCATGAAGACAAAATATTTGTATTCAACTCCTGTATAAGTACATTATCCAATGTGAAAAAAATAAGAGAAGAAAATGGTAGACAAGGTGGCTCACTCAAAGAAGGAGGGCACACCAAAAAAGGGTCCACAAAGGAAGAAGTACATGGAGGAGATACAATGTATACATTATCATCAAATAAATGAGTGAGCTCCTCATACATGTCAATAAAATCACATGTGTGACTCTCAATGAAGAGAGAGGCAACACCATCTAAGAATTCATCTATATGTAAGGATGTAACATGCCATGAAATCTTTGTTGTATATACTGCAACATCAACATGATAATCCATATAAGACAAGTTTGGAGATGTATCCTGTAAAATATCTTAAGCAAGTACTATAGAATCAACCTCATCATCCAAAACATCATGAGATAGTGACTCCAAAAACAAATATGCAATGTCACAAATGATGTCCTCCATGCAAGTAATTGTAAGATAAGGTACCTTGGGTAAAATATTTCTTTTCAACATATGATAAGCAAGGTGAGGTGTGTTCTTGTGAACTCCCATACAATTTTTAAGCTCCCCACAAACTGAATAATAAAGCATGTTAGAGATCCTTAAATTGTTCATGAACCATATCCTATACTCCTTATCCTTCACCATTGGTTTGTGTTTTGGAGTTATGAACAAAGGATCCAAACCTTCACTTTGACATAATGAACAAAGTACCTTAAACCATGCTTCAAAATGTTTAGCATTTGTCTCTAATGCTAAGTTTAAAAAAAAAAATTCAAGATGTGCTCAAAAGTAGAAGAGCCTCCCCCAAAATCAAATGCCATTATAATGTGAAAGGTCTAGTGTGATGTCACAAGGTGTTGCAAAATACCAAAAAAGCACATCAATGCACACATGAAGCCTCTGAACTCTAAAAAGTCTCGAAATGAATTACCAAAAGAATCCCCTCATTCAAACTAAGTGCCTCAATGAGGAAGATTGGCACAAGAGGATGCACCACAACAAAGCAAGGGAAGTCAAAGACAAAGGAATCCTCAAGCACAACAATGTGTAGGATCCACCAATGTTGAACACCAAGTAAGATTATCACAAAGTTTCAAACTAAGTGTACAAACATAAAATTAGGGAATATGGGACTTTATAACAATAGTCCATATACCGGTTCAAGTGCAAACAAACTTTTTTCATAATGCAATATTGAGAGTGCAATCATAAAATCATTGTAAATATCTAAATACAGATTCCAAAAATCTGAAATTTTACAGACATATCAGAAAAATGATTTTACAGGCTTGGAAAAAATTTTGCTAAGCAACTCCCAATATTTCTCCCGAAATAACGAGTTTACTAAAAATAGTAAAATCACTGTAACTGTTAAAATACAGCTCCAAATTATTTGAAATTTTATGGGATAGTATATAATATTATTTTACACATTCTGTACAAAAATGTACAAAAAAATAGAATTTTTGATGAAGATATATGCTGATTACTAAAACATTGTAGGTTTTCGTAAAATCAAGATATCTTGAGGAATACTGATCCAAATGAGCTGAAATTTTGGGCACAACTCAAATGAATGCATATACATACCTCAAAAAAAATCATAGAAAAATGGTATTTCTATCAGGATATACATGTAAAATATAAAAATGAGCTAGGTTGGTGATCCTTCTAAAAAGGGAAATGCTCAAGAAAAAAATGCTTAGGACAAATCCAAGGGAATGAGGCTATTACAATATGGGCAGAAGAGATTTTAGGAGGCTGGTGATGATCTGAAAATGGAAGGAGTGACTCAAAATTGGCCAAAAAAAACTCCACCAAGGACCCAATCACAAAAATCGAAGCTTCCACACCATTCTTGGAATCTACAAGAGAAACAACTGCACAACACTCACAAATGGATTACTGCAACACCTATCGCTCTAATGCCATGAAAGGAATGATAATCAGATCATTCTAATCTACAAGGATTTCAAGTGTTAACAAAACACCACATTCAACCAAAACAATAATCTGAAAGTAAATTGATAGCATAAGCTTACAAATGGATATGAAAAACAATGAGAAACAATATCATATATTATACATGAATAATGAACTTCCTCTTCTTCTGAGTACAATGAAGGTACCTTGCTTATATAGGCAAGGATGATCAACCATAGCGGTAGGATAAAGCTAAGGATAAATATCCATCGTACAAAAGGAATAAATGATATGGTCCATAGATCTATAACCACTATGAGGAGAAAGAATATCAACCCTCCAAATATACCTAAAATATCCCCATAACTCCTAGGAATAGTCAAACCTAAAAATATCCCCATAATATCTAAGAAATAAATATGTAACATCTCATAATATCTAAATAAGATAAATTAAATATCCACACATAAGTGGGTGGGGAAAATACATGGAATAACTAAATAAAAGGAAAATAAATTACCTAGGTGAACATGAGCTAAGGTAAACAACCTACTCTAACAGATTGCTGCACTCACTCCTAGCTCGAACTCATTATTGAGAAATATTGTTATTATTCTATGAATATGATTTATTTATGTTGGTCATAGAATTGTATACATGATTATTGATATTAATATTTGATCCTGGTAATGGGACTTATGAGATAATCTAGGAGGATTCCCAACAATGGTATCAGAGTTGTAATCTAACCATTTGAAATTGGTGAGTAGAGAAGATATATCAGAGTTGTACTCTAGTCATTTGAATTTTTTTGAAGGAGGTTGAAGAGAATTTGGAGAATCAAGCTAGTCACTCAAATTAATTGAAATATTGCTAATTATTAGAGGGAAAATTAAACATGTGGAAAATATCGAATGTGAGTGTACGAAGTAGGTAGAGCATAGATTTATATTTGTAATATTGATATATGTATTGAATTGTGAAGGACATGGGGTCTTGATTCAGTGCCATCAACTAAATCCTACATTTCCTCTATAGTCATGATGGCTTTCATCTGAAAAGAGAGATTGAAATTAATTTTCTGGAGAAGGATGTCGATGGGTGGGAAGTCATCTGCAGGGGAGCTCGGGAGTGGCTATGGTTCGATTCTTGGACGCAGTGGAGCAATCAGAGGGCACCAGGAATCCAGTGGTGCGGAAGGGCCCGGGCCCATTGAAGACGACCGAGTTGACAACAGTGTTGGTCGAGGTAAGGACCCACCAGACAAAGGGGGTGGTGGGGCTCAAAAGTCTTATGCCCAGGCGACAGCCTCAGAAACCCTAAACAAGTTTTTTACCAAAGAGTTGTTTCCGGTTGGGGATGAGCTGGAAATCCCAGCGAAAGTCCTTTCAAGCTTCATGGAGTTTGAGAAATTTACCCTAATAGGTAAATTCATTGGAGGCCATCCCAACATGGAAACTATCCGAAAGTGGGTAGCAAGCAAATGGAGGACTTTTGGTCATTTGGAGCTGGCAGCCCTATCCCTGGGTTTTTTTTGCCATTAGACTAAACAATAAGGAGGATTACTATAAAATTATGGCTGGCGGGCCATGGTTTCTGGGCTACAAAAGTTTATTTCTTAGGAAGTGGGACATGGATTTCAGTCCTGATACCCAAAACATCAACATTGCCCCAATATGGGTTAGGCTCCCGAATCTTCCCCTCTTTGGCTGGCATGAAAATGTCATAATGGGTATTGCATGCTCCATTGGGGAGTTGGTCACCATTGATCCTCCCACCCGAGCTCGAACAAGGTTCGTCCAAGCCTATTTTTGCGTTCTGGCAGATTTGGAGGCGAAACTCCCAACTTCCATCACTCTTCGGTCTGGAGGTACCATTCTTCATAAACAAGCTATTTTATATGAAAATAGACCAGCCTTCTGCCCCTATTGTCGGTCCTAAGGGCACCTCCAGTCCCAGTGTCCTCTTCAAAAATTGGGAAAACAAAAATGTGAAAATGGCAACCCCCTAGAGCACAAGGAAGGTCAATCGAAGCAACCAAATATTCCAGACGTGAAGGGCCATGGATCCCCAGGCCCCTCTAGAGACTGCATCGGACTCTCTCAGCCTGAAGAGAATCCCACTCTCCAATCGGACCCCGAGCAACTCAAGGCTGACAACTAGCAAGGAATAGAATCCCACTTGGAAAGTGAATCGCAGGAAGATAAGGAATGGACCCCATCCCAAATTATGACTCAGGCTGTTTCTTTGCTCCAAGATACGGGTCATCTCGATTTCAGTCAGTCACAGACGCTGCTAGAAGATTACCTCTTAGGAAGGAGGGGCGAACAGTCTGATAACATTAGCCCCTAAAACACGAGGAGTCGAAAGCAAAGTGTGGATTTTGGTAGTGAGAGGAAGCAGGGCCGTCCTCCTAACAAGGACAGGCAAGACAAAGAGACAGCAACTGACGTTTCAAATGGAACCCAATGTTTGATGGTTTTGGATGACTGTGACGCTCAGTCGGACGAAGCGCATGCATCAAAACCTCCCCCTCAACAAGGAAGGGGAGGCAAGAAAAACCTCAAACTGTCCAGATGAAAGTCATCTCATGGAATGTGAGGGGACTAAACAGTGTAGCCAAACGAAGGTTAGTGGTTGATCTCCGTAGGAGGACTAACCCTTCCATCCTTATTTTGCAAGAGACCAAGCTTGATGCTATCTCCTCTGATAAAGTCGAGAAGGCCATTTGGTCCAAGAAAAATTGTCTGTCCAGCCCTACAGTGGGAACAGCGGGATGACTCATGGTTCTGTGGGACCCTTCGAGGTTTGAGGGCAGCTCGCTGTCAACTTCCAACAGAATCATCAATGTACTGTTCCAGTCCAAAACCACCAATTTTTCCTAGATTCTGTCCAATGTTTATGCTTCAAATTCTGCCACAAAGAGAGCAAAAATGTGGAAAGCTATCTCTCAGATGAGGGAGAATTTTAGTAATTTTCCTTGGGTTTTAGGGGGTGACTTCAATTGTCCCCTTCATCCTTCAAAGAAAAAAGGAGGGTCCAACCACACCAGTCGTAGCTTGGAAGACTTCAGAGATTTTGTCTCTACTAATGGCCTGCTCGACATCGAACTCAAAGGGGCTTCCTTCACATGGAGTAACAAAAGGATTGGGAGCAGTTTGATTCAAGTCAATCTTGACAGATTCTTCATTTCCCCAGAAGCCTTTCCCATCCTTAGCGGGGCTATCCTTTCGGTTCTTCCAAGGATTGGGTCTGACCATAACCATATTTTATTAGAGGCAGACGATGGGCCTATTTTTAATACCCCTTTCAGATTCAATTCCATGTGGATTTCTCACAAAGACTTCAAAGGATTGGTTTCAACATGGTGGCAAAAGGTCGAAGGAAGCGCTCCTAAGAGGGTGGCTTTAAAGCTCAAAATGGTCAAAGAAAAGCTGAAGGTTTGGAACAAATATGTTTTCGACAACATTTTTGAGTCCAAAAAATCCATCTTTGAGAACCTGAAAGTTTTGGAGGAAAGGATGGAACTCGAAGGTTACACTGAGGGTCTCAGGGAGGAAGAGCGAAGCCTTTTGGTGGACTTTCATTCTATTCTCGCTAGGGAGGAAACTTTCTGGCGCCAGAAATCTCGTGACCTTTGGTTGAAGAATGGAGACTCCAACACGAGGTTTTTTCATGCGTTTACTATGAGGCACATGGGGGCCAACAAGATCAGAGAAGTGGCTTGTAAGGATGGGCGCATTACCAGGGAGATTGAGGAAATCAGGAGCGAAGCAATTGATTTCTTTTAGGATTTACTTGGCACTCCTCTGGATAGCAACCTTTAGGTCCAGAAATCTATGCTCGCCAATTTTTTGACTAAAGTTCCTCATGAGGTAAGCATTAAGCTTCTAAAACCTTTTTCCTTGTCTGAGATTAAGGAAGCTTTGTTCTCCATGCAACTAGATAAGGCCCCTGGGCCCGATGGTTTCCCCCTCGATTCTTCCAAGTCATGTGGGAGGTCATGGGCCCGGATGTGTGCGATGCTATTCGGGTTATCCAAGCTTCTAGATCTATCCACATGAAACTCAATTCCACCTTTCTTGCCCTCATTCCTAAGTCTCCTTCCTACAAAATTTTCTCTGACTATTGGCCCATCAGCCTGTGCAATGTTTTTTACAAGATTCTCACCAAGTCTATAGCCAATAGACTCAAAACAGTCCTCCCCTCCTGATTGATCCTTGTCAGGGAAGCACTATTAAAGGCAAAAACATTCTTGATGGTGTTATCGCTGTCCATGAGACCCTTCACTCCACTTTTTGCTCCAAGAATGCTGCTCTTTTTCTTAAGATCGACATGAACAAAGCCTTTGACCGAGTCGATCAAAATTTTTTTTTTACAGTCCTCCTCAAGTTCGGCTTTCATCCCCACTGGATTGACCTTGTCTATAGCTGTATATCCACTCCATTTTTCTCTGTCTTGGTCAACGGGTCCCCAGCTGGGTATTTCCAAAGTGCCAGAGGCCTCAGATAGGGCGATCGTCTATCTCCCATCCTTTTCATTCTTCTGGTGGAGGTTCTGAGTTGGTCCATGAAAGAGGCTCTTTGTCAGAACAAGATTTTTGGCATCTTGCTAACTTCTAGAATTAATCCTGTCACTCATCAGCAATTTATAGATGACACCCTCATCTCCACTGGGGTGTCCGTTGCACAAGCCAAGTTGCTTAAGAGGATCTTATTTCGTTATGAGCAAGCTACAGGGCAAAATGTCAATTACATTAATAGCAAAATCTACTTTATTAACACTCCCCTGCGTAGACAACTTTGGATTGCTAGAATTCTTGAATGCACTATTGATTCCCTACCTACGTCCTATTTGGGGTTGCCTCTATCTTATAGCGGGTAGGCCAGTGGGGACATGTGGAACTCAATTCTTGAGTGCTTTCATAGGAAACTCGGCACTTGGAAGGGCAAACTCCTATCGCAAGCTGGGAAAGCCACCCTTACCAAAGCTTGTCTTCAGGGGATCCCAACCTACTTCATGTCGGTGTTCATGCTTCCAAGTGCAGTCCACTCCAAAATTGAGAATATTCAGATGACCTTTCTTTGGTCTGACAACGAAGAGAAATCTAGACTTCCCCTTGTTTCTTGGGACAAGGTGTGTTCGAGGATAGATCAAGGTGGTCTGGGGTTGAGAAGATCAAGACTTATGAATTTGGCTTTGATTGTGAAGCACGCTTGGAGGATTCTGTCTAGCGACCTGGTGGAGTGGGTTAAGCTGGTTAAAATGAAGTATCTTGGCCCCACTTCCTTCTTGGATGTTGTAACATCCCCCATGGCATCGACCTTTTGGAAATCTGTGCTCCAAACCCGGCATTTGATCAGTCTGGGAGCCCGTTGGATTTTGGGTGATGGCAACTTCATCTCCTTTTGGAAGGACAGGTGGGCAACTGAAGAAGCCCTTGGGTCGAGGGCGGACCTTGCTGGGCTAAGAAGTTTAACCGACCCTAACTCCCAACTCAGGGTGGCAGATTTCATAGACCGGAGCACCCGTTTTCCTCGGTGGAAGTTTCCTGTTGTGGAGGGGTTTAATAATGAGGTTACCTTTCTTGCTAATATCCTTAAGCCAATTTTAATTCCTTCTACCAGGATGAATGACAGGATCATCTGGAGTGGTACGGAGGATGGGCGTTTTTCTATTAAATCAGCTTATGAGTTTCTCACCACCAAGACTGCTCTGGACTATAGGTGGAATATTGTTTTGATGAAAGGAGTTGTCCCTAAAATCAAATTCTTCACATGGATTACTTTCCACAACAAAGCCTTAACTATTGACAACCTTCACAAGAGACGTTTTGCCTTCCCCAACAGGTGTTACCTGTGTCTAGCTAATTGTGAGACGAGGGATCATTTATTCTTGCATTGCTTGTTTTCCCACTTTGTTCTTAGTATTATCCTATCCTCCTTCCAAATCCTTTGGTGCTCTCCCCATTCCCTGAGAGATGCTTTTCACCAATGGCCCAATCCTTTCAAGAATCCCAAAATTTGCTTCCTCCTCGAGGCATCCTTCCACCATTCAATTTGGAAAATTTGGTTAGAGAGGAATGCCAGAATATTTGGCAGAGCTCCTAGAGGGCCCCCTTCTATTGCTCAAAGGGCATTCTCTTATGCCATTGAGAATTCTATTGCTGTTCCCAGTCCTCGTCCTCACCTTTCAAGCGAAGAGGCGATTCTCAAAATGATGAATCTTTGGCCGTTTTTGGAGGTTGTTAAAGAGCCCTATCGAAGGAATGTTTTTTGGACCAAACCCCCCATGGGGTGGATTAAATTAAACTTTTATGGAGCGGCTAAAGGGAATCCTGGGCTCGCTAGCACTGGGGGGGTTGTCCGAGATCATGATGGGAATATCGTGATGGCCTATTGTGAATATTTGGGCTCCCAAACGAATCACTATGCCGAAGCCCGAGGCACTCTGAATGGTATTCAAATTCTCTCTGAGGACCCTCGACCTCTAATCATTGATGGTGACTCGCTCAACATCGTGAATTACCTTCTTGGCACCAAAAATCCATCTTGGAAAGTCTACAACATCATCCTCAAGGCTAGATCTCTTCTCTCCTATCATGGTAGGTGGAAAGCAAGTCATATTTTAAGAGAAGGAAATCACGTGGCTGACCACATGGCCAACAAAGGTCTCGCAACCATGTACCCGATCATGTGGCGGTCTCACTTCCCATCCGAGGTGGACAGGTTTGCCAGAGCAGACATACCTTCCTGATGTTTTCCTTGCACATTTTTTGGAAAGCCCCTTCTAACGTATTTTGGGGTGGTATGACATTGTTGTTTACTCCCTTGGGAGAGTGTGGGCATGAGTGTCTTGTGATGCGCACCCATGTTCCCAAAGCATTGTGTTTTTCAAGTCTCCAAGACACACCAGAGTTGGCATCCTGTAGGCTCTCTACTCTTTTTTCTCCACCAAGGCTGTTTATCTGGTTTGTTCGATCTTGGCATTGGTTCGCAGTTGGCTTTTCAAAGTACTTGCTACTGTTAACTCCATGATTACAATCCTGAAGCAGAACCAGAAGCACTCAAATTTGGAAGGAGAGGAGGATCGTGATTAGCTATCCATGGTGTTTGTCTTTTTGTTTTCGGCCTCTTTGGGTTTCTCTCGGGTTTGTCTTGCTTCTTTTTTGTTGTTGGGTTTCCAGGCCTAAAAGCCCTTTTTGCTATTTCCAAGTCTTTAGCATTAGGATGGCTTTACTTACAATTACACTTATTGTTATAGCCAAGAGGTTTGATGCATCATTAGAATTTTGGCTAATTTTGTACATAAGGTTTTGGGATCCTCTATAAAAACCCACTGTTAATATATTAAAATAATTACCAAAAAAATTGTGAAGGACATTGTTGGAAGATATTGAAGCATCTTAAAATTTGTTGAGTTGCCTATGTTCATCATTCGAAGCACCTGAGAGAGGACTCATTTCCATTTTAAGTGTTTGAGAGAGGAGTCATTTCCATTTGAAATTCCTGAGAGAGAAGTCATTTCCATTTGAAGTTTTTGAGAGAGGAGACATTTACATGTATAATTCAAACAATGCCTAATATGAATTATTTTATGACCAAGACCAAATAATATAGACAGATAAGTCTAAGAAGCAAGAAGGAAGTAGATTCATACAAGATGTCCCTGTAGAGAAGAAGAATAAATAGAAGGTAGTCATGTTGGATATAACTATGAGCAAAGAGGGCATGTATTCAAGCTAGATAATTTTGTATGCTCAAAGATTCCAAAGAAAGTGTAGTGAAGCGAATATGCTAGAGTGATAACATATCTAAAGACGTTCATATTTTATAACGTTGAAGGTTGAAATTGCATGGGATACGTGATGCAAAGTTGATGTGACATGGAGAAAAGGAAATGTGACAAAAGTATACAATACGAATAAAGGTATTTTTGACTACACATTAATTTGTTAAATGCCTGATTTATTAAGCTTGGAGTTATAAGGTTGAAAAGAATTTAATTTTATAAGGTTTTGACTTTGATGAGAGAATAAATTTATGAATAGGATTTATAAGGGAATAGAATATTTAAAATTTGAATTGAAACTAGAATTGATTAGAGTGAGGGTGAAATTATCATTTAAATGAGAATTTGTGAAAAATAATTAATTTGAGAGATAAGAATTGATAATTGAATGAATGAATTGATTGATCGAAGAAATTTGAGTTTATGAATTTTAAAATTTGGGAGGTATAAGGAAAATTGAAGAAATTTGAAGATTGTTTTGAAAGAATTTGTGAGAGTTCTAAGAAGTTGATAAATTTAAAATTTGAATGAGTTCCATTATCACAAATAGTAAAAATTTTCTTTCTAAAGCACTTCTGAAAGGACCAAATTTTACATAATGGAAAAATAAAATGAAATCAATTCTCATTGTTGAGAAGTTGTGGGATATATAAAAGATGAAATATAAAAACAAAAATTTGTAGAAAGTGATGCAAAAGCCCTTATGTTAATCACATTGGGATAATTGTTGAAATTCAACCATATATAAGTGAGGTAATGACTTCAAAATTTGCTTGGAAAAAATTATGCAAAATATTTAAAGGAAAGAACAAAACAACTATCTTGCATTTGTAGTCACAATTGTATTCATTAAAGGTTAATAGTGGAGAAAGTATAGAACTCTTTCTTTGAAGGATAGAAAAATTAAAGGCTAAGTTATTAACTTTGGAAGAAAAAGTAGAAGACACGCTTCTTGTCCAAGTTACATTAAGAGCACTTCTAGAGATTTTCAAACATTTAGTCACTTCACTTCAATTGCTAAATGAGGCCATACATTTTGATGAATTAGTTAATTTTCTTCAAGAGTATGAAATGAATAATTTAGCCAAATACCTAGGTGTTGTAGGTGAGTTGGAGAGGAGAGGTCAATGCTCCAAGGGAGGTCCCAGGTTCGAATCTCCACCCTACCAAAAAAAGTTGAATTGGGTACCCAAAATCCAATTGATAATGTTGGTGCAAGCAGGATCGGGCGTGACTCCCGGGTGACTTTGATGGTATATAACCCCTTGGTTGTGGTATCTCAGACCAAGGCGGCCCTGCAAGGTATTTTTTGCTTAAATAAATAAATAAATAATTTAGTCAAATATGATATGTCTAATAATGCTTTGTTATCAAAGGATAATTTACCAACATCACAATATCAACCTGAATGGAAACATATATACTGTCACATATGCAATAAAAAAGGTCATACTACAAGTCATTGCAAATATAATTCTTTGAATAAAAAAAAAAATATTTTCAAAGGTTTCAGCCAAGACAATATCATCCTCAATATCAACATGTGCAACAACAAAAAATAAGAGAAGATAATAAAATAAGTAATTTAGTTCAATAAATTCAAGAAGATTAAGAGACAAAAGCTGAAGAATAAAATGAAATAAGAGCTCTTACAGTAAGGATTATAGACATTGAAGATGAAGACCAAATTGAAGATAATTGTGAAAAGAATGAAAATGAAAATCATTCAAAAATTCCTAATGGCATGATTTTTCAAATGATGAAATAAAAGTAGCTAAAAATAAGACAACAAAAACAAATGAAAGGTGTAAATTAAAATCAAGATCATTTCAGAATTGTAAGCTTTGTGAGATAACCAAATAAAAATAGATCACAAAAATAAAATCAAAGTACACTATGGATGAATTAGTAAATCAAGAATATTGCAAGAAATAGGTTAGTAGATCAATTCCATAACTTCAAGCAGTGCTAAAGCTAGAGTCAAAGGACAAAGACTAGAATTAGATATTGAAGACTAAAAGCATTCAAACCACATAATGTAATACAAAGGGGTGTTGGAGATATTATATTATTTGGTAAATGTTAAAGTACCCCCATGGTATATTTGTACATTTGTAAATATTAGATTAGGGAGTGTGAGTTATATTTCTCTAATGTATGTGTCAATATGTGAGAAGAGTCCAAGTGTCATGTAATAAAGTGTGCAAGTGTGTAAAGTGTGAGAGTGTGCAAAGTGTCATGTAAGTAAGTCAAGATTCATATAGTTAGGGTCAAATATACAAGTAAAGAGTCACATGATATATGGGAAGATGTAAAATGAGGATACAAGAGTTTTGGCATATACGAGGAATAGGAAAAGAAGCATCTCTCAAATATGTGAGGAGAGCAACAATCAAGTATTGAAGAGTCATATTCTAAGGTTATATTATGGAGACATCTCCATGCATTGTATCATGAAGAATACAAGAGATTGTATATTTGATTTATGAATAATATTTTGAGTTCTATTATTGAGAAATATTATTAATCTATGAATGCGATTTTTTATGTTGGTCAAAAAATTATATGCTTGATTATTGAGATTTAAATTTGATCTTGGTAAATGGACCTACAAGATAATATAAAATGTTTCCTTTCTGCCCCCTTTCCCCTTATGTTTGGTTTGGTTTTGTTTGGTTTTGTTTGGCTTATCTTGTCTCGGTTGGTCGTCTCCTCAACCCCCCTTTCTTCTTCGATTCGGTTTAGTTTTGCTTGGCTTGGTTTGTCTTAGTTGGTCATCTTCTCAGCCCCCTTTATTCAGTTTAGTTTGGCTCATCTCCATTGGATCTCTTCTCCTTAGTTTTTTGCCTAGCCTCTGATGCTTCTACTGTGTGTGACGATTTCTCTAACAACTCTCTCCTTCCTCCTCGATGAGATGGCAAAGCTCGATTTGTTAGCTCTATGTTTTGGAGTTGATGAAACCATTGGTATTAACAGGGGCTTGGAGGACCCTTGTATTCCTTCTACAACCTAGTTTGGCATTCCCTTCTCGGTAAAGCTTTCTACGAATGCTTGCTCTCCTGGAGACCTTGTCTTTCCAAGGGTCAAGAGGGCCCGTGTCTTCCTTTAGACATATTGTAGAGGCATTATCTTCATGGAAAATATTACTATGGTTGCATGCTCTCTCAAAGAGTGTGTCTTACCAGAGGGCAGGAGGACCCCTTGTCTACCTTTAGCAATCTATGATGGCTCTCTCTTCAAGGGAGAGCATCTTGTAGATGCTTGCTCTCTTGGAGAGCTTGTTCTTCCAAGGGCTTGGTGGCCCCCTATCCTCTTTCGATGGTTCATGGCTACCCTATTTTCTCTATCTTGGAGAGACCCTTCAGGGAGGGGAATTTTAAATTTTTCTTGTTTGAGCAACATTCCCCTGCTTTGACGAGAGTATTTCTTTTTTGAATTTTTTGTTTAAGTGACAACCTTGCTTGGGCAAGAATTTTTAAATTTGAATCCCTTGTGGATATTGTCTCATTTGAGTCTCTCATTGTAAAAGGTTAAAGGCCCTTTCAAAACCCCTTTCTTCAATAAATTAAAAAAAATCTTTTTATAGTTATTCTTTTAAGCAAGTTCATACAAAGTCTCTTTTGGTCACTAAAATCAAGTGGCCCAAGGGCAAGAGGAAGTCTTCAAATAGAGTGATGTATGTTGTGAGTGGAAACGTTATACATTCAAGACATACCTTATGTGACAATGGAAAATAAAAGGAGCTTATCTTTAAAGAAGGTGGTGATATTGACTTCTATTCTTCATTTGAAGCCCTAGTGGAAGTGTTTTTTGGATGTAGGAGTGTCTAATAGTGGTACTGGTGACTACAGTCCAAAATAAGAGTAGGAAATATTTATGTAGTAGAAAATTTTATATAATGGGGGATCTAGACGAGTCTACCTCAAAATGTAGAGGCCCACTAGAGCATCCATTATAGGGGGAAAATATTATCGTTACTAATATCTTCTCTTCTTGGCCTCTTAGTTCAAATTATGGGGGGTGTTGAAATTATAATTTGATTAATGGATAAGGTTGAAATTGTATGATGTATTGGATAGGCCTAAGGGCATTTCATTGTACAATGTATTAATTTATTATAATATTTTATTATGTAAGCCCTATGGGCTATGATTGTTAACCACTATTACATTATTTGATGTATTGTATTCATTAAGGGATGATTGATGTTTTCACCTCATATGAGGTTGGATAGTCACATTGCCTATGATAAGAATGAAAAGATAGAGTTGAAGGTGAAACACTAAGAGAAGAAATATCAAACAATATTAAGAAACAAAGAGGTACATTGATGTATGAGAATGTGTGTTGTATGTAAGTTTATGTTAGAGGAATATTGATGGAAATATATGGTGGAATTGAAATACATTTTTGTGATTAAAAATTATTGTTCATTTGATCTTAATTCTAATATATAGTATTAAAGTCATGAAAAATCTTGTGTGTTTTTTTGAGAAGGGACAATCGTTGTCATCCAACAACATGTCTTATGTGCTTCTAATATTTTTGTTGGTGAGAATACCCAAAAAGATGATTGTTTGACTCTTGCAAATTATGTCAAATTTGTTTAAAACAAAGGAAAGTTCAAGAACTATAGACACCATGACTGCTTGAAAATCTCATTAAAATCCCAATTCCCTAAGTCAAACCAAGCTCGTTTGTTCCTAAATTGTAGGGGATCCAGGTTGATTGTCGTAACCACCTACGCCTCAAGCACTTTTGCAACCTACTTACCTCTTTGAGAAGATGTGACGATAATACTAGCTTCCCTGACTCCTTGAGTAAAGGGTTTGGCTTCCTTTTCCAAAAAGGGATTTTGGGAAGGTTTGCCTTTAGGGTTAACCTTGGACCAAGCTTTTGTTTTGGCTTATTGGTAGGGCTTGTTGGGATATGTCCAAATTTATTATGCTCACTACACAAATTTAGGTGATTTTCGTAAATGATAGCCTACATCCAAGAGCCCAAACTCGATATTAGCTCAATGGACAATGTTAGATCTGCTTCCAAGTTAGCGTTAATGCACATTCACATAAAAAACATTCTTTATTTGGCCCTTGTGGTAGGGTCTATCAAGATAAGATCACCCATCGCTTTAGCAATGCCCCTCAGGATATCATCATGCCAATAGTGAAAGGGAAGGCTAGGGAGCCTGACCCAAAGGGGTGCAAAGTTGATTTTCTACAAATCTAGGTTAAAATCAGTAATCCAACGCCTAAGGAAGAGATCCATTTTTCCATAAAACCATGGACCACCACTCAGGATACTCCTTGAGTCTTCCTCACAATTTAGCTTGAATATGAAGAAGGCATTTGGAAGAGCCACTGTCTCCAGCTGACCTAGTGGTCTCCACTTGGAGAGAACCCACCTTCTAATTGCATCTATAACTAACCGTGCACCTACAAACTTACTTATAAGGCTTTTGTTTAAATCAAATATAACTATAAATATTAAGTTTGCTAACTTAGATTAAAATAACAAAGATGTAAAAAATTATGTTTCTATATTGTTATTGGTTGAAAGTCAAAACATTAATAATTAGAATATATTTTTAAAATGATCTAAATTATAATAAAAATAAGAAATTATATTTATTTGTTATTAACTACAAAATAATTAAATTACGCTAGCATGCACCTGGGGGTGCACCGCAACGATTCGGTCTTTGGCTCTTCTTCGGGAGGTCCAAGGTTTAAACCGCGACATGGGCAAGTGTGTGAGGGGGTGGGTGTGTGGTGGCTTTGCATTAAATTCCATATTGATAAGTATAGCTCTCAACTTTAGGAGGGGTCATGGTTGGGAGGAGACTGCTCAACCCTATATGTCGGTCATAGGAGGTTTCTCACAATAACCAAATCCAAAAAAAAATTATGCTAGCATGCTATAGTTTATTATTTATGAATATATATATATATATATATATATATATATATATATATATATATATATATATATATATATATATATAATATTAAGAAAGCACATTATGAATATGTTTATGGGTTAATTGATCCCATTTAGATCTTGAAAATGGTACCTCCCAAAGATATAATAAGGTAGAGTAGAATATCATATTTCATGGTCTTTAAGATGGTTTGAACCTTCCTGTAGGCACTTGGCAGAAGGGCATATCAAATATTTGTTATTAGCCATATATATATATTGAAAGGAACCATACAAAATTCAAATTTGAATTTATCTTTAGAATTGAAAGTTTTAGTACTCAGGTAAGAGTTATTCAGAAACTATAATTAATCAAGAAATTATTTTTGCTTTCCACATGTCATACTTGTTATTAAGACTTTGTTTCTAGATTGTAAGTTGATTGTAACATACTATATTAGGAATGCCAATACTCTGTTAGTTCAAAAAAAATTGAGGGTACTTATTTTTTTGATAGGTAATAAAATTTATTAATATTGCTGGGTTGAAGGGTCCCAATCCATATTTACATAAGGCTATTAGCTAGCGTCGAAGAAACAAAAATAGAACAACCCCCTAGACATAAGGAAGAGTTGTGCTAGTTTCATGGGAACACAAAAAACAAAATAGAATATTCTAATAACCTTTTTCGACAACAGAAAGAAACTAGGGATATACCCTATAAAATAAGGAAGGTTCAGTAATAGAAACTAAACTAAAAAATCCCACTAACCCAGAACCCAGGACTACTAGGCTTTATCACCATCGTCAGTAGCATTATTTTGCTGATGAGCGAGAAGAGTGCTGAGCGACATCAGAAGATCTTGCAATTCCTTGAATTTAAGAGAGAAGATGACCCCAACTTCCTTGATCATATTGGATGCTGCCAAGAGTTGGTCAACCGCCCCCAAGACATGGCTAATGATTCTAGAGTGAAAGGCTTCAACAACATAGCTAGTAATATTTTCAGCTGCATCCATGAACTCAATTTGAATCCCTCTAACATGAACCATTCCATTATTCCATGAATTAAAAAACTCATCATATGGAGAAGGTTTTGCATAGAGGTGAAAACAATACCCTTGTGATGAAAACCATAATTTTAAAAAGCCCACAATTTGAAATGAAACATGTGGGATCCTGAAATGGATAAGGAATGGTGTTGACTAAACACCAAAGACAAAAGAAACAGGGTGTTTATGAAACACCTTATAGCATTAAAAATAACACCTTTGTTGGAACTAACAATAGTGTTGAAAAAACACTTGAAAGGAAAGACACCGATGTTGAAAAAACACCTTATGGCATTGAAAAAAACACCTTTGCTAGCATTTTTGTGATTATTAAGAAACCTACTCATTTTCTTTTTGAACAATGCTGATTAAATCCTCCAAAAAGTAGTCTTCCCAAATAATGCAATCAGATTGGTTTGCTACCAAATTAGCCAAAGTGTCAGCAACTACATTGGCTTCATGGAAGACATGTTGAACTATACTTAAGGGAAGTTGCTTGAGAATGGCTTGACTTTCCTTAATAACATTTTGAATATTCCAACCTGGTTTCGAGGAACCTTTTGCATGATTAACCACAATAAGAGAATCACATTCAAAGATGATTGGGTTAGGAAAATCTTTGCACAGAACAAGACACCTCCATAGGGAATGAGCCTCAACATAATTATTTGATTGAATCCCAAAAATTTCAATTAAGGCCTTGATGACCTTTCCACTGTGATCCCAAATTATACCACCAACTCCAGCATCCCAATGATTTCTTTTAGATGAACCATCGAAATTTGCTTTTAGCCAACCCAACATGGAGGTTTCCACTTAGTATTGATCTTGTCATTAATGTGATCTGGTTGCTTAGAAATTTTGGTAGAAATATTGAGAACATTAAAAAAATGTATTTCTAAACCTGGATTAGGGGTTTGTCACACTGAATTAAGTTGGTGTTCTCAGCAGCGAACCTCATTGCTCTGTTGGCTACCATCACTGGATCCCTGGTCTGATTATTGAACACTCTATTATTTTGCTCTAACCAAATCTACCATAAGGTATTATGGAGGAAAGCTTTCTATATAAACTTTAATCTAGGGTGGCGAAACACAGGAGGCCATTGGGTAAACATATTAGCAATAGTATGGGGCCATGCCCATTGAACTCTGAAGATACTTAAAAGCACTGTAAAAACATCATAGGTAAATTGACAATCAACCATAATATGTTACACTGATTCCTAATCTTGGTAGCACAAATAATATTTGTTGGGTAACATGAATTCACACTTAATAAAATTATCAGTAGTTAAAATTTTTTTCTTAACAACCAACCAAGAGAAGTGAGCAACTTTGGGGATAATTTTTTGATCCAAACATATTTGAAGATCAAATATGTCACTTGCTCATCTTGAGAATCATAATTGTCATATAACCCATGGGCCGTTTTGAATGAGAAGTTGACATCCTCATTGTATTTCCAGAAAGGCCTATATTTTTCCTGGGAAGCTAGGATAAAACATGATTTGAGAATGGACTGCATGGCCTTAACAACTTTGGAAATTAATTCATCATCTGAATTGAAACTTAGTTGTTTCTAATGGGACGCCCCTGGGTTTGGATGATGAAGTCAACAATTTTTGGTCCCATATTTACATCTATTAAGGGTTTTAGGATAGTAATGTTTTGATAATTTATAAGAGCCTCATCCTTGACCCAAGGATCATGCCAAAAATTGATTGTCTTCTCATCACCAAGCTGCCATCTTACACCTCTGCTAAGCAACTGTCTTGTTAGGAGGATAGACTTCCAGAAATGGGTTTCAGCTTGAGGATATTCCTCATCCATAAAGGAATGGTGTTGTAGATATTTCTCCCTTACGATAGATTTCCATTCCAAGTTCTCATGGGTAAAGATCTTCCATATATGTTTTTCCAAAAGGGCATGATTCATCTTGTGAATTCTCTGAAAACCAAGTCCCCCTTTATTTTTGGGGGAGCAAACAGTATCCCAAGCAACCAAGTGAAACTTTTTATGATTATCATTTCTTGTCTATAGGAAGCACTTTTGAATTTGTTCTATTTTAGATCCAACTACTACATGCACTTTGAAAATAGATAAAAAATAAATAAGAATGCTCTGAAGAACTGACATGATCATCATGGCTTTTCCTGCCAAAGAAAGCAAAACACCTTTCCAGCCTGCTAATTTCTTGTGAATCTGCTCAATGAAAGTATTCCACATTGCATCTTTTGGATGACCCACAAACATGGGTAACCTAAGATAGGCAGTGGGCACATTAGCAATGGAACATTCCAGGATATTAGCAATAAAAGTTTACCGTGATACGAGAGTATTAAGAAAAAATATTTTGCTCTTGGAATAATTTATTTTTCCCAAGTTGCATCTTCAAAGAGGTTAAGAATAGTCTTGATAGTACGAGCTTTTGGGATGGAAGCTATGGTAGACAACAAAGTGTCATCAACAAATTTTTTGTGGGTGGTAGGTCTTAGGTTGGAAGCAGCTTTTATGCCAAAAAATAACCCCAAATAATAGGCTGACTTTATAGTTTTGCCAAGAGATTCAACTAGAACGATGAAGAGGATGGGGGACAAGGGGTCCCCTTGTCTTAATCCTCTAGTACTTGGAAAGTACCCAGCTGTGGAGCCATTCACTAGGACAGAAAACCAAGAAGAGGAAACACATTGTATAATGAGATGGGTCCAATCACTATGAAAGCTAAACTTTAGAAGGACTTTAGACCGAAAATCTCTATTGACCCTATCAAAGGCTTTGTTCATATCCAACTTCAAGAAGAAAGCACTTTTTTTAGATTTATGGACAAAGTGGATTAGCTCATGAATAGTTATCACACCATCAACAATATTTTGACCATTAACAGAGTTGCCTTGACACGGGTCTATGATTTCTAGAAGGAAATCTTTAAGTCTGGTGGCCATAGCTTTGGTAATAATCTTGTAGATCATATTGCAAAGGCTTATAGGATGGCAATTAGACAAACTCTTAGCATTAGGACTTTTAGAGATAAGGGCTAGGAAAGTAGAATTTACATCTCTAGGGATAAATTTGGAATTCTGCATCTCTTTAATGGCCAAAAAAAGGTCAAGACCTATGATTTCCTAAAAAGTTTAGAAAAAATGAGGGGAAAACCCATTAGGCCCAGGAGCTTTATCTGGTTGCATGGAAAAAAGAGCTTTGTGGATTTCCTCATCACTAAGGGGTTTTAGGATATTGGCATTCATTTCATCAGTAACAATTCTTAGAATGTGCCTAAGGAGGGAATCCATTGCTTGGGAGGATTGGATAGGCTGGGATCCCAACAAAGACTCAAAATGATGAACAACCTCATCCCTAATTTTGTAGATGTTAGTGGTGTAAGACCCATCACTCTTTACCAGACCCTTGATCCTGTTTGCTCCTCTGTGCTTGAGCTTCATATCCATAACATTGTAATTTTTTTCAAACTTAAAAATGAAAATTATAATTTTTTTAAGAATGAATATATATATATATATATAATTTTATTAAATAAAATTTTATTATCTAAAATTTTAAATAATAAAAATGATTCTTTTATATATATATTATAAAGATATTTATTTTTAATAAATAATGTATACTTTATAGTGTGGATATTTTTATTAAAATATTAAAGTGCTATATTTTATTTTAGGCTAATTAAACCACAGTTAACTTACCTTTTATAAAATATATTCTTGGTCTTCCTATTATTAAAAATAATCTTCATCTTTAAGTTTTTGTATTTTTGCAATCAACTTCATATAGTTTCTATTAAGAAAAAATCACACTTAGTCATTTATTTTTTGAGATTTAAAATTTCCTTAGTATAAATATTAATAATGAAGATCATATTATTAATGATTAAATTATTTACCACGATGTGTTCTTTGTTATATGCATCCATATTTCTAATAGATAAACATTAGAAATAATATTTTTTTTAAATGTAATTTTAATATATATTTTGATAATGTCATTATGAATCTTCATTAATTAAATTATATTTCCATCATTTTTTAATAGAATTTTTTTGGATGAAAAAAGTAAATTTATATTAAATTAAGATAAAAGCCTTTTGTGTTGCGCCCGACTAACGACGACGGTTCGTTCCCAGCATGTTCGACGATCCCCATCTCCTGTCACGTGTTGAACCAGACTGACGACGACGATACGAATCCTATGCGTCCGGTGATCCCCATATCACGTCGGGTTACCATCAACGAGATGGATGAGTTTGTTGGATGCAGTCGTTGATGGTTGAAACCCTGCCTTGATAGTTACTACAAATTATGATTGTAACCAATTCACCTATATATAAAAGAAAAGAAAAAATAAAAAAAAATAATATATATATATAGTCTAAAATCTACATAATTATTAATATTAATTAAAGTTTCATATAATTATAAATAAGAAGGACAATTTTACCTTTGTTACTTACAAAAATACAATTCCACCAACTTTTTGTTAATATTTTTTCTATACCACCAATAAATATAAATGTGATGAACTTATACTTAAGGATATTTTCATTATATTTCATATTGATGTGAATTATTTCTATTAACTCCATTGCCATAATCCTATGCATATATTTATTCAAATCTTATAATCAAGATACTAACGCTTTTATCGACAGGCAGTTGCCCTAATGGCTAAGATGGTGGTTGTTTCTTAAGTGGTCTTGTGTTCAAAACCCCTTGAGGGTGGTTGTTGATGTAATTTGTAAACGTTTTCCTAAAAATATATATATATATATATATATATATACTAACACTTTTCCCCATACTTTCCATGATGAAAATTGTATATGTAAACCTTTCCTAAGAGAAACAACAATATTTTAAACTTGAACATAATATTAATATTTATCTTTAAAAAATATATTGTTTCTTTCAAGCCATAAATACTAACAAATAATAATAGGATTAATATTTTACTAAATCCAACTTGAAAATTTATATTTGAAAATTATATTGTTTTAATCTAAAATTTCATAACTCTTTCAATAATATATATATATATAAACAAGCTATGTGTGGCTTCTATTGGGGCCACTTCCATTATGAAAACAAAACTTTACATTGCTCTTGTTACATTTCTAACAAGTTAATTGAAGCATATCCAACTTTGTCTTTCTATTAGAAATATTCTTCATTTATCCTTCTATCAAAGATATTCTTCATCTTCCTCACTCTTTTTATATCAAATGTCTTCAAAAATTTAAATTATGTCGAGATGAAATTCAACACTACCAATGGTTAAAATATTTGTTGCCCAACTTCTATATCCAAAAATATCTTGTCTATAACAACTTTATAATTTCTTAATACTTTTTTTAGGGTTCTTATTCATTCCCCTAATATTCCAAGATATTATTTTCATTTTCATTTTTATTTTATTTTATTTATGGGTTTAGCCCCACTTCTTCTTAACACTTGTGATATTTGCTTTTGTTTTCCCATATCAATATCCCTTTGTGTTTCTTTTTCTCTTTGTTTTTGCTTTTTGGGTCTTCCTCTTTTTTTTCTTTCTTAGCAATACTTTCATCTTCTTCAATCTCTTCAATCTTCTCACACTGCTCATAGTAAGACTTATCATCTTTAGGTTTATCTTGTTCTAAAGGATCTCAAGTGTAAGGAATAACCTCAAAAGCACAATCTTCTTTATATTTTCCTGGAGACCCTAAAGTGCAAGGATGCTCTTCTATAGCAATTACCTTCTTATTCTGCCCTAAAACCCCTAAATTGTTATGGATTTCCTCCAACCTCATTTCTATATTATTTTGCTCTTGAAACATTAAAGTGCAAGGGATAACATCTTCACCGCTTTCACTTTTATTACCTGAAGAGGATTCTATACTAATTGAGAATGATTTAATTGGAATAAAGTTGATCTTTTTTGTTGTCTTTGTTTTGGGTTTTATCTCCACATCTTCTTTTGCACCTTTAATTCCTTCTAAACTTACCAATTGATATTGTTGATAGGATTTATTTACCTCTTCTTTTGGAGTGGAATATTCTTGATCTGATATAGCTTCTATTATTGAATGATTTCTTTGCTTCATCTTGAAGTTTATCTCATGGCTAGAATTTTTTATCTCTTTCTTCATAGTTTTTTTTGTTGATTTGGTTAGTGTGAGAAACCCCTACGACCAACGCACAAGGTTTAGCAGTATCCTCCCAATCATGACCTTTGTAAAGTTGAGAGCTATGCTTATCAATAAGGAATTTAACACACACCCACCCCCTCACACACTCGCCCATGCTATGGTTTAAATATTTTTATTTTTTGTATTTGGTTAACTCTTGCCATGTGTCCAATCTTAAAACAATTGTGGCAACAAAATGCAATATTTTTATAATTTACTTGTTGATCCCATTCTCTTGATTCAGATTTAATCTTAATGGATTGTGGAAAAGGTTTTGAAATATCCATATTAATTGAGTATATATAGCATGCTTTCGCTCCTTAGTTGTTGGTCCTTCCTTGATGATTTTCCTAGGGTATTTCCAATATTTTTTAAAACATATTTATTTATAAGCTGATATGGAAGTCCAAAAAGTCTAACCCACATTGAAAGCTTCTTAATAGTTTCTGATTCAATGAAAAAAAAATTGTTCCATGGTCTCAAATAAAGTGCATCTCTTCCCTTAAACCATGGACCACCAACCATTGTTTTATCTCTAATTTCTAAACTAGAAAAGATGATGAGGAAAAAATATTTAGGAAGACAAGTTACATAATAATTTGAATTCAATCCCCACTTTCACTTGATCCAATTTTGAATATCCAAAAAAATTGGCCATGATCTATGGAATTTACATATTAGCCCTCTAATTTTAAGAACCATTATATCATGCTCGATCATCTCATCCTTGATACTTACTTTTGGTGTACCATTTGCTACTTGAATCAAACTTGCCATGCATTCGCTCTTTTGCTTATCTCTAGCTTGGGGCTTCAAACTTCCAATTAGGGCATTTCGATTTCTAGATAGGGTATCCTGACTTCCCATTAAGGATTTCAAAAATGAATTTTCTTCCACAATAGCTAATGGGGTTTTCTCTTGGCTTACACTCCCTCTTGGTTTGCACTCCCTCTCTACTTGCATTCGCTCTTGCTCCCAGATTGCACTCTCTCTTGCCTCACATTTGTTCCTGGCTTGCACTCCCTCCTGGACAACAATTGCTTATGTCTCTTCTTTTTCTCGATGTTCCTTCACTTCAATTTTTTTTGGAAACAATATTTCATGCATTTGTGGTAAGGGTTTGAAGCATTGGTGCACTCTGGATGAACCTATTGCTCGCCATGATTGAATCTTGGCTTGCACTCCCTCTTAGTTACACTCCCTTTTGATATGCACTCTCTCCTACCTCACACTCACTCCTAGATTGCACTCCCTCTTGGTTCACAATTGCCCTTATCTCTTATTTTTCTTGATGTTCCTTGGCTTCAACAATTTTTTGGAAACAATGTTCCACATATTCATGGTAAGGATTTGAAGCATTGATGCACTCCGGATGAACCTGTCGCTCTTTTGCCATGACTAAATCTTGACTCACACTCCCTCTATGATATCATTTGTTCTCACCTTGCACACTCACTCCTAGCTCACGCTCGCACTCACTACTACACTTACTTCTAGCTTGCACTTGCACTCACTTTTGGTTACACTCACTCACACTCGCTTTCGATTGCACTTACTCACACTTGCTGCTACACTCACTCCCAAATCATGCTTACACTTGTTGCTACACTTACTCCCAGTTCACGCTCACACTCATTGTTGCACTTACTCCTAGCTCGCGCTTGCACTCACTATTGCACTTACTTTATATACATATTAAAAAACAAACCCAAATAATATAAATAAAAAGATAGTAAAAAAAATAAATATTTGATGTTTTTATTTCTTTAAAAAAACACCTAAAAGTATATATATATATATAGTTGGTTTCATTAGATATTTTTATATTATAAAATTATTAACTTTATTTTTAATGAACTTTTTAATTTATCTTTTTTAAATTAAAAAAACTAAATTAATTTTTTGTTGAATAGTTCTATTTTATTAAGGTTTGGAAATGCAATAAAAATGGTAGCCAAAGGGCTTACCACTAGTATGTTCACTTATACATCATTTTGAGTTAATCATTCCCTAAGACAAAAATATAAAATAGATCAAAAGTCGTAGTGTAGAGTCTTCAATATAAAAACTAAGATATTCTAATTTTGAAAAAAAAGAAAACATTAAGTTAGGTTGAAGTAGTTGTTGGAACTAATATTGCAATTAATAATCCACCATCAAGATCTTCATGTTGTATGAGACATCTCCCAGAACTTTATCAAATTATGAAGGTGCTCTAGCTCCATCTGCACCCTCTAACCTTATATTAAAATTTGTAAATTTAGAGAAGAGATGAGACACAAAATATCTTTACTTCAAAACTTATGTTTTTAATTTCTAAACATTTATTTCTACAATTCCACACAAAAAAAATCAATTTGGATCATGTGCCAAGCTTTAGGCTTGCACCATTCTCAAAAATCATCCATTCTTAGAATGACCATAGCCTAAGTAATATAAGAGATATTCCAAGTTCTAAAAAATATTTGACACCATTCACAAGCATGAGGGGTTGGTGAACAAGAGCAGAATATATGCATTGGATTTTTTAATTATTGGCACACAAATATGGTTGATGTGACTCCCCACTAAGAGAAATACCAACAAAAGAGACCATGGATTTTTTAATTATTGACACACAAATATGGTTGATGTGACTCTCCACTAAGAGAAATCCCAACAAAAGAGACCATGCAAAAATCATCTTTGTCTCTACTGGCGATAGCTAGGCTATGTGTATATATTTTAGCCAAGTTTCCTAAGAAATATTAACTTCCTAGTACTGGTTAAGTTGGATGGTTAAGCTTGGGGTTGAACAAAGCCATTTGTAGGATCTTTAATAGAGTACACAACAAATGTTTTTATGACCAGGTCAATTCCAATCTTGGGTTCACTCATTGTTTGATATATATGGGACAAGGAATTTCATAGAGTTTGGGAGAGTATTTAATAGCATTAATACAGGTAAAATTCTTTCTATTCACTTTATAGTACTATTTAATGTATATTTTTGAGAGCCATTCTCATGTATCTATGTTTAATTAACAAATATACCAAAAATCTCATTTAATTTTTATGTAGTTTTTTTTACGAGATATCCTTGTTGAGGGTAAGCAAACCATAATTGTTTGTGAAATATGAGGACCACCATAGACTTTTAGAAAGAGCTAAAATACCTTTTTTATAAGAGAATCCCCCCATTATGAGACAAACCTTAATTTTATCCCAAGCCCACCAAATGTTTTTAACAAATCTATCAAAAATCTTATTTACTTTTTATATAGTTTTTTGATGAGATATCCTTATTTAGGGTAAGCAAACCATAATTGTTTTTGATATGTGAGGACCACCATAGACTTTTAGCAAGAGCTGAAATACAATTTTTTAGAAGAGAATACCCCCAATATGAGACAAAACTTAATTTCATCCCAAGCCCACCAAATGTGTTTAACAAATCTACCGAAAATCTCATTTACTTTTTATGTAGTTTTTTTATGAGATATCCTTGTTGAGGGTAAGAAAACCATAATTGTTTATAAAATGTGAGGACCACCATAAAATTTCCGAAAGAGATAAAATACATTTTTTAGAAGAGAATCCCCCCACTATGATAAAAACCTTAATTTTATCCCAAGCCCACCAAATGCTCTGGGAAATAAAGGTGTCTGAAATCTTTATTTGGCATTGAAAAAATAGAAGAGTATGAAGGCTAAGGTTTGTACATGAATATAATCATTTCAAATAGGCCTTAAGAAGTATATTTCTAAGAAATCACTTCCATGGCTCATTACCTATAGCCATATGAACGACCCATTTTACAGCTAGGGCTAGTTCTTTTTTCATATCAATCAAACATATACCCCCATGTCTTGAGGGATACAATAGAGACCCTAGTGAATTCTATGAAAACTAGTATTGATGTCAATTGTGGCTCATTAAAAAAAATATCTATCTTTTAATAGGAGGCCTAAGAGTTCACAAATGAATAATAAACATGAGTACTAGCTATAACCTTAGAACAAATTTTGAATTTCCCATCCAACAAGAGTGGTTTAGGCACCCACTTCTCCAACTTGGCCACAAATTTCTCTACCACACTACTCCATATGGTTGAGGGACAACATTTAAAGGCCACGAGCATTCCCAACTTAAAAATTTGGCTTAGTTATATCCAATTTAAATCTCTGCTTTGTAACCACTGAGGCATTAGGCATTTACTAATTCTATAGGCATAAACCTTACGCCATTGAATCATAAATCATGAAGTTTTATAATAGATATTCGTGCATCTTTCACTTGTTTCAATATAGTCATGGCTTGCCTCAATAGTGAGGAATATGTCATTAGAAAAACAATAATATGTGAAAGAATGTCATAGGTTATCTAGGTATGGGATCCCTTGGATTGCTCTTCTTTTTGTATGTAACTATAGTAAGTATCCAAATGCATCAGTAGCAAGAATGACAAATGATGGTGCTAGAGGGTAGCCCTAACAGATAAATCATGTTAGAGAGATTTTTTTAGAAATTTGGCCATTGATATTCAAGGTTGTGTAAGCATTAGGAAAAATATTTGTCATGGTATGAAATACACAACCAAAACCCAAGGCTTGCATCATTATGTCAATGAAGTTCCATTCAATTTTGTCATATGCCTTAGCATAGTTAAGAAAAATTATATTGACATTAATGCTTGACATAGTAAAGACAACTCCCACATAGCAAGTACATAATCAAGAAAATACCTACCTTTCATAAATCTCATTTGTTCAGGATAAATGACATATGATAACAAATTGTGCATGTTTAAGGCTAATGTTTTAGCAAGAATTTTGTAAGACATATTGAGGATAGTGATGGGCCTTCAATTTTTTAAAATCATATTTATTTTCCTCTTTTGGAATGAGCTTGAAAAGGTCTTTATTGATTCACTTCCCAAGGGATCCTCTCATCAAGGATTCTTTATATACTCTCAATAAATTTGGGCCCACAAAGTCCCAAATCGATTTGTAAAATTCAATGGGAAGGACATCATACATGGAGATTTATCATTGACTATGCTAAAGGATGCTATTTTTATTTATTTGAAATTGAGTGGCTGATCAAGCTTATCCCAAACTTCTTGGCTAAGTTTTGACAATGTGACATCAATACACTATTGCATGGCCACCCTACATTCCTTCATTTGGCCTTGCAATGCAAAAATATCTTGATAGAAATAAAAAAAAAATGACTCAATCACCTCTTAATCTTTGACAACTTGGCCATCAATATTTAGCCAAGAAATTTTCTCATCTCTATATTTTTCCCATATAAAGAAGAATAAGTCTTTGAAAACTCTATCTCAAGTCTTGAGCTAGTGCAATCGAGTTCTTATTCTTTTTCTCTCACCTTTACTTCTTTATCTTCTCGAATTTTGGCTAAAATACTAGCAACCTTTTAGAAACTCTCTTCATCATAAGGATTCTCTAAAAGGTCAATAAGAATCCCTTTGAGACTTCCTTCAGTGCCCACCAACCTATCTCTCCTACCCTGGGCAATTTGCTTACCAAATTTTTTGAGGAATGAAGTTACTTGACTTATGGCTCTTTGCCACTAGATAATCCACATTGAAGAAGATCTAGGCCTAGGTAGAGAGAAACATATTGATTTTAAACCATTGATATAGGCCAACTTATTGAGATATGAGTCGTTGAGATGAAATATGGAGTAAAAATGCCTTCTATTCTCATGCTTCTAGATATAGGTAAATGGGATAGGGTGGTGGTCAAAATAGCTAGGGTTTAGGATAACTTGAATTGACCAAGAATTACCTTCCTTAAAAAATAAGGGAGAGTTGTAAGAAAGCATGGCCTTACATAATCATTTGAGGACATGTATCTCACTTACCGTATGATTATACTAGTTATACCATATTCCTTTCAATTCTTGTATTCTAAATTTATTTGGGTTTGATAATTTAAATATATTTTAGAAGAGCATCCAAGATCGATGTTCTCTCTTTGTTAGCCTCATTGAGACAAGACATAATTTATATTTTTTGCTATGCATCATGTAGTCCCTATAAATCAACCATGGGTTATGTGGATAATTTTTAAAAAGCCATTCCCATGGCTAGACTCTCTCCACAATATCATTGGGAGCATAAACATCTAGGACTCCAACAATAAGTTATCAACAAAAATATGAACTCAAACTATCTTGTGGTAGGGGTTGGACCCTTTATTTACCACCATCCCTACAAGAAGAGGACGCACCACCATGGTGGCACCACCACAACCTCTAGGGTGGACTATTTATACCATTACAAAGTCTTCCAAAGAGACTTCATAAAAAACAAATTAGTTCACTATTTATAATTTTTACTTATTGAAATAAATAATCAAAACATATTTTTCCTTTTTAAAAAAATCCTTAACAATTCTTCTTTTATTTGGGTTAGACAAATCCCTAACATTCTATGAAAGAAAACTTATCTAGTTCATTGATATTATTTGGGGGTGTTAGCAACTATATCCACATCCTCTCCTTTATTGTCTACATCTTCAACTTCACTATAATCCTAGAGTATGCCAAACCTATTAAGGCAAGAGCACTACCATTGGATATATTTAGATATTCTCCTAAAAAAACTAGGGTTTTTGCTTTCTTGCTTTAGTTTTTCATGAGTAGGCCAAAGCAAGTAGGTGACCTGAGACAAGTATGCCTTTTTTGCATTCATAGGAATAAAGCTCTAGAATTTTCTAGGGGCTTGTCAAGGCTAGGATCCAAAAGGTTTTGTTGGACTCAAGGAACTAGTCACTTGAGGCTTTTAATTATTTTGTTGACTTGAGAAATTAAAGATATTTTAAGGCCAAAATTAATGAAAGCAAGAGTTGGCTTAGGTTTTTGCTTGTGTACAACCATTTGGGTCCAAGTATCAATTTCTTTAGTTTGTAAATTATCCAAATCTTCTTGCAACATAGGACTCACTTATGGTTGGTTCAACAAAGGGTAGTCTTTGTGTATCGTTCCAAATTTTTCGCACCCTTACCTTCAGGCTAAAGGATCCGCGCCCGAAAGGGGGATGCGAGAAGGATGGGACGGTACCTCGGACTGAGAGGCCCTTTGAAGGTCCCGCCTCTCGGGGGAGGGGTATTAAGGTGATTTTTCGATGGATGGTGGGGTTCACCAGGAAACGTTTAGTGGCAGTCTCCACGCCTAGGTTGGGAATGTGTTTAATGTGTTCAATTTTACTTTTAATCATCCAAGTCCTAGGTTTGGCCAAATGAATCTAAGTTGTTCTATATGAAAATGCAGATTTAAATGAAGATAGAAAATAGATTTAAACAGAAAACATAGAGAATAAATTAAGTGAAGAAATCCATACCTAGTTTCGGATGTCTGATGGAGGTTCTGATTTTTGAAGCAGTCAAGATCGTCTTGAATTTGATAGGATCGTCTCCGATCTGACAGGATCGTCTGAGATCTGACGAATTCGTCAGAGACCTGCAATCAGAGAAATGGACACAGAATACAGAAAATGCAGCTATGCTGATAAAGGAAAATGATGTGAAATGACAAAATGATGTTAATAAGATAATCCCAAATAGAAATGCAAGTAAATTATCATGCTTTAATAGCTAATCATGATTTTATTATGTACTTAAGCTATATGGGTGAACTCCAAGATGCAGAATAGCAGAAAATAACAATAAACTGATCTAAATGCAGAATAAAATAGCAGACGAGAAGAGAAAAATGCAAACTCTGGGCAGTAATTGCCCCCAATGTTGACTGTAGTCGAAATCGTCTCGAATTGGGACGTGATCGTCCGAGATTTGTACAGGATCGTCTGCGACGATCTGAGCTTGCTCCGGCTGAAGAATGACAAAGTTCCTGCAAGAAAATCTGAAAAGCACAAATGCAGATAATGATCCGGGGTATTATAATGCACGCAAAGATCGAATTATAGGGAAATTCAGCCAGGGGGATGTCAAGGGGGGTCCTAAGGTTTAAATAGGCTTAGGAGGGAGGTTAGGAGGTTGGGGATCATCCCAATTTGGGAGATCTCCAATGGGGGAGGTCTCTAACGGCGCAGACACGCTTCTGCCCAGATTAGAGACGTCGTTGAAACAGAGGCTAATTATGAAAAATCAGTTTTGGGACGAAATCGTCTGGACGTTCTTCTCCAGACGAATTCGTCCGATCTGAGGCGATATCGTCTGATCGGCGATGATATCATCCAACGGACAAAACAAACTCTAAAAATGGCATGAAAAATGAGGAAACGGGTAGCAGGCGGTTTTGGAGCGGTTTGGGGTTGAAATTTGAATTTGAATTATTACTAAGGTAATTTTAATTATTTACTAAGTTTTACTGCGCCAATTTTAGGGTGCTACATTTTGCCCCCTCTTTAGCGAATTTTTTGAAGAAAATGCGTTAAAGATGAGTTCTTCTCGATCTACGAGAAAGCAAAAATTATTCCCATTTTTAGGCGACGATTCTAGGTCGAATCGTACGACGACTTACTATGGTGCCCCCTCCGTGTTTTTACCCAAATCGAACGTTTGAGGTAAAAACGTGGAAAAGCAAAATTTAAAATGTTGTTAATTGTTTTTGAATAAAATTAAGAAAAATAGGGAAAAACCCTAATTCATTGTTACTGTTCATTTTCCTGGTTTCTAGAGCTCTGCAGACAAGATGGTCGAGACAACGCACAGATCGACAGAGGTCCGGCGTGGGCTACGGGTAAGGGTCCAAACTTAATTTAGAATGCTTTAATTTTGAATTTCATGCTTTTTAGATTAATTTTGAATGATTTTTGAGCATCGCGACCGTTTTTGGGCCGTCAACGTCGTCGGGACGAAATCGTCTCAATTTCGTCGAAATCGTCTCGATATCGTCGATTTCGTCCAAGGGCGAAATCAGCGATATGGAGACGATTTCGTCCAATAAGGGATGATTCCCTCTTGCGAAATCGGAGATGAATTTGCTCAAATTGTGGACGATATCGTCCAATAGTGGATGATATCATCATTTGTATGAAATTGAACTTGTTTTACTTGCATTTTTAATCACTGTTTTATTAATGATTTTTATTGTTTTGTTGTTTATGTTGCAGAGAGGATTACTAAAGAGCAGAGAATGGAAATACGATGGGCTGAGGGATGACTTGGCCGCTCTATCTCGAGCAGAGCGAGATCGGTTGGCTCAAGTCGGCTTGCAGCATGTGGCGAGATATGCCACAGGTTTCTACGAGATATGGGGCTATTGACAGCCCTAGCAGAGAGGTGGTATCCGGGTTCTTCTTGTTTTCGATTACCGACAGGGGAGATGACTCCCACATTGGAGGATGTATGGAGGATTTTGAGGATCCCCATACAAGGATGGCTAATAACTCCCATGGCCAATCAGGGCCACGTGATGATGCGACTGTGCGGAGATCCGAGCTTCACCCTGGAGAAGGGCGGAGTGAACATCGAGTCGCTACGCCAGATGCCTGGGGCATCTAGACTGACACAAGTTTTGGCTGGGGTGGTAGGTGGTCTGTTGCTATGCCATCAGAGTGGATGCAGAGTACCATGGCTACTGACAGATGTGGTCTACGACATGAGAGACCACGGGTACAGGTTTGCTTGGGGGAGCTTTGTACTATGTCGATTGTATAGGATCCTGCATGGGGTCGTATACAAGGGCGGCCGATGTCTGGTCATGACATCACTACTATAGGTTTGGTGCTGGGAGCACATCATGGTGCGGAGGCCGGTAGGGCTCCCACTGATAGGGATTGATGGGGAGAGGCCCCGAGCTTTCTACTGGTGGCTCCGAAGAGGGTCACAGCGATGGATAGATCTGCCAATGTCCCGGAGACTACTTGATGACCTTGTCTTCGACCAGATCACCTGGAGGCCTTGGAGAGATCATCCAGGGTGGGCCGAGGATGGACAGGAGCTGGCTCACGTTAGGCAAACCTGTTGGCTGAGGATGGAGAGGGGAGAGGTGGAGCTCCATCGCTATGACCGAGTTTTGAGGTAGTTCGGTCTACAACAGGGGATCCCATCTCTCAGAGACTACGAGTTTTCCTGGACCGTCCGGGATAACACTACAGTCAGTGGGGCTCCAGATATGCAGCGCTTTTGGAGTGAGGACGCGAGATGATGCCCCCATTCAGCCAGTGGATGGGGATGACGTAGGGGTTGCTGATGGCTACGATGCTCGGTACTCAGGCATCCGCCCTCCTCGGATGACGAGGGCTCAGGGTTCGATTCACGTAGTTGTGCGTCGGATGGGGAGGCGGCGCCAGGCGGCCATTGAGGTGGCACAGGGTCACGGCGGGAGAGAGCAGAGGAGGCCACAGGCTCGGCAGAGGCCACGACAGCGGGAGAGGAGGGAGGAGAGACCCCCTTCTCCATGGAGAGAGAGGCCACCATCGCTCGATAAGGGCAAGGGTGTCGAGGTAGGAGAGAGTAGCGAGATGGCTACTCTCCGGGTGGAGACTGTTCGTCTCCAGGCTCAGGTGCAGACTTTACAGGATGAGGCTGCACGACACCGAGAGGAGGCCACACAGCTCAGAGATGAGGTCGCACGCCTCAGAGCACGGAGCGAAGGGGCGAGCACTCGGGACTTAGCACGGGCTATTGCCCAGATCACATTCTATCAGATGCTATACCACCATATGGTACCAGAGGGGTAGAGGTTACCGCTGTCGGCCCATATTGCGGAGCCTATCATGATGAGGTCATCGAGGACATCATCACGATCAGAGTCTAGGACTCATAGCACCACACAGACTACGATGGGGCCACCTCGTCCACCTCAGGGCGGGGGAGGAGATGAGGCTGAGAGCTCGAGGGGTTCTCGAGGCTAGCTGCTACAGATTGCACTGCACAGATTGATACATAGTGTTTATTATTTTTGATAGAGGATTGAGTATGCCGAGGTACAGATTGTGGCATACCGATCCAGTTTTGAGATGATGTAGATATTGTTGATATATATATAGATGAGATATTTTTTGATCATATGACTTGTCTTATGTGTTTGTATGATGCTTTAATGTTTTGGTGTGATTGATTTGATGATTCATGTAATTATGTCGTTTGGAAATATTATGGTTTGAATGTCATGCTTTTAAAATTTAAATGAAATAATCTGATGTAAACAATTGGTGGTTGTTTGTGGGATAATTTGATAAAAATAAAAGGGACTTCTAACAATAATTTCAAAGGACATTGTCGCTATTATAGACCATTTCATGGAGTCGCCGCTCACTCGGTCGTCAAGCTAATCCTGGTATAGAAATATTGCTAAAAGTAAAAGAGTGCTTAAGAGACTTGTCTTAAGACTTTGTTGTGATGATGCAAATGATGATGATGATGGTGATTTGTTTTCAGATTTCCATGAAAATATTATGCATGAAATATTTTAAAATGACTTTTGCTAGGCATAAATTCCTAAGTGTGATAAAATTTTTGAATAATTCCCTAGGAATTATACCATCATTGCAAAATTGAAGTTTGACATAATGACATGAAATAGTAACAATGTGCGTTGTTTTAAAGCATAATTGTGTAACATAATGATTTAAGTCATATGTTTTGATGATTTTTAAATAAATGGAAAATAAAATTGGTACAATGGTTTGCGCTAGGCATAGAATATTTAGGTATAAACTTATACCATCATCGCGAAATCCAAAGAAGAAAATAATAGTTTTATTGCATGGTTGATTTTTAATTTTTTGAAAATAAACAGAAAATATAAAGATGAGGACTTGCGCTAGGCATAAAATTCCAATTTTGGTTTTGGAACTATACCATCGTCGCGAAAGTCAAAAAGTTATATATAAATGTAACTTTATTGCATGTTTTTGAAAATGATTTTGATTTTTTTGATAATGCATGTAGTTGTCTTTATACTAAACAACTGTTCTTCAAAGAAGAAAATGAAATTATTCCAAACAATTTGCAAAAATATTTCAAAGTATCTTAAAGACAAAAGTTAGATTTATAAGGAATCCCATGTGCGTATGTGAGTTCATTTCCGATCTTGATTTATCATAATGATACACAAAATCTCTCAAATACAAATGTGTGTGCAATTGCATTGTTCATTTACCAGTTTTGAGCAAGATAATTTGATACAAGTGATTTGAATTAACCAAATAAGTGTTCATTAACCATGATTTAGATGCATATAACCATACCTAGACTACTATGTAAGTCGGGTTATCAAGAGCTAGCTAATCCATAAGCAGACATAGGTCTGTACAAAAGAAGGTCGCTAATGTGACAGACATATCACCACGCTAGGAGTTACCCAAGGCCAAGCGGGTTGGGCACAAACCACCTGTTATGGGGCTTACCTCACGGTTTTCGAATAATTGAGAATTCCAGGGATTCAAGCTCATCAACCCTTCTTTTCTTTTCAATGGGTAGGGAAAGGGATTTTATTGCATTTTGCTTTTGCTTTTCTCTTTTGCTCTCTTTTTTTTTTTGTATTTTTGTACTTTTTTTTTTTTGCTTTGATATTTGAGATAATGCTGAAATAACTTTTTTCTTTTTCTCTTTTTCTTGAACTTTTCTTTTCTTCCTATGCTAGGGATACTTGCTCGGATTAGCTGTAGAGCAAGGGATTTTTATTTCGGGTAGGGGTGAGCTTGTCCTTTTGTCAATTCTCAAAGATTCTAGACCATGTGCATGATAGGATAGCAAGGGAAACTTTTCGCTCAAGAAACCACTTCTACTATGTAGCATAGCATGGACATTACAAATATAATCATTTTATTGTGAAAGGATATGCTTGGTTTAAGTAAATAACAAGATCAATTCTCTGTGCTCAAACTTTATTTAATTGAATTTTGTGGACTTTGATATAAGAGAGATTAGTAATCATGCCAAGATAAAATCAAGATATTTATTTTTGTGTTTGCAAAAGTGAGGGATTCCAAATAAATGCTAATTTATCCAAAATAATTTGAAAATATAACTGCAATACTTTAAGAAGAAATATATACAACAAATATTTTTGAGGAGTTTGATAATTTTGACTCTCTCTTTCTTCTTTATTTTTTTGGTTTCGAAAGAGTCAATAATATTGTTGTTTTTACTTTTATTTTTGTTTGTTTTTGTTTAAACGGTTTTATATATATTTTTAAAATGAGACAACATGCAAAATATATACAAATGATGAAATGACCAAATTTTATGCGTAATATCGCTTAAGATGCATAATATTCATAGGTTCTTTTAAATCTTTACCATCTAAGGTAGCTAATTTGTATGCTCCCGATTCAAATTTAGCGGTGATAATATATGGTCCAAGCCAGTTGGGCTCAAATTTACCTTTAAGGTCTTTAGTTGCATTAGTATTTTTTTTTATTTTCTTTTAAAACAAGGTCGCCGACCTCAAAGGATCGATGACGAACTTTCTTAGCATATGATCTTTTAAGCTTGTTTTGGTAGGCACGAAGATGCTCCAAAGCATTGATGCGCTTTTCATCTAGGAGTTCCAGCTAACTGAGTCTGTCGACTTCGATATTCATCTCCTACTTCGGTATCTTGAAGTAGTAGAGCCAAAGAAGGAACTTCTAATTCAAAGGGAAAAACAGCTTCAGCGCCATAAACCAAGACAAAAGGTGAAGTTCCAGTGGGAGTTCGAACACTAGTGCGATATGCCCACAAAGCTGGATATAATTGAATGTGCCGGTCGCGGCCGGATTTATTGACCAATCTTTTGAGAATTTTGATTAAGGTTTTGTTGGATGCTTATGCTTGGCCATTACCCTGAGGATAATAAGGAGTGGACCAGCGATGTTGAATCTTATATTTTTGGCATAATTTCTTAACATCTTTATTTTTGAAACAAGTTCCATTGTCCGAGATGAGATTTGCAGGAATTCCGAACCTACAAATGATTTGATTAAAAATAAATTTAGAGACTTGTGTTCCAGTGCGGGAAGCTAAAGGCATAGCTTCAACCCACTTCGTGAAATACTCAGTGGCGGTTATGATGAATTTGTGTCCATCGGATGACACAGGATTAATTTTGCCAATAATGTCTAAGCCCCATTTTGAAAAGGGCCAAGGAGATGAAATAGCCTGCGGTTCTTGTGCAGGGGCATGGACAAGGTCAGCATGTTTTTGGCACTTGTCGCAATGGCGCACATAATCATGTGCATCATTCTCCATGGTAGGCCAAAAGTATCCTATCCTAAGGAGATTTTTAGCAATGACACTACCACTGAAGTGTCCTCCACAAGATCCATCGTGGGCTTCACTCAAAGCTGATTTGGATTCTTCTAGATTCAAACATCTCAATAGGATACCTTCAAAAGATCTCCTATATAAAGTATTGCCAATTATTACAAATCGACTTGCTCGTCTACGTAATAACCGATCGTTGGTTTCTATTAGAACTGGCGGGGAAAGTCCCATTTTGAAGAAAATCAAATATATCCGTATACCAAGGTTCAGGAGTAGTTTCATTGATTAGAAACACATCCAAAGGTTCTAAGCATGACTTATTTGAAGCGGGTTCCTGGAGTCGATGAATAATGATGGTGGCATATTCGTCATCTAACTCCAAGGGCAGAAGAGATGCCATTGCGGCCATAGCGTCAGCCGCACGGTTGCTAGTTCGAGGAATAGCTTCCAAGGTAACTTTATCAAACAAGGATAACAATTGCAAAACATATGCTTTATATGGGCGTAATTTATCATCTCTGGTCTGATAAACTTCATTAATTTGGTTTATAACAAGTTGAGAATCACCAAAAACTAGCAGATGTTTAATTTTTAGCGCCAAGGCAGCTCGTAATCCAAGGATTAGAGCTTCATATTCAACGATATTATTGGTGCAAGCAAATGTTAATTTGAAGGACAGAGGAATGATGTGTTTTTGTGGAGATATTAAAATAATACCCGCACTAGCCCCACTCATGCATCGGGCTCCATCAAAGTATAAGGACCATTGTTCAACATGGTCTGCCTCTAATTGAAGGCATTCATCAGGAAACTCAATGATGAGGGGATGGGTAGACTCTAAGGGTGCAGCAACTAATTGATCTGCTATGATTTGACCCTTAACAGACTTCTGTCCTATGAACGTGAGTTCAAACTCGCTTAGAGCAAGAACCCACTTTGTTGTACGACCCGATAAATAAGGTCGACTCATGAGATACCGCAAGGGATCATATTTGGCAATGACATACATTTTTTGACTGAGCATATAATGGCATAATTTTTGCGTAGAAAATACGACTGCTAGACATAATTTTTCTAATGAGGTATAACGAGTTTCATAACTGATGAGGGTTCTGCTAATGTAATAATTAGCACGTTCTTTCTTCTCATCATCAAGCTGAGCTAACATAGCTCCTAAGGCAGAATCAAAAGCTAAAATATACAAGATAAAAGGACGATCAGGTCTAGGCGGTGAAAGCACAGGTGGGTTAAGGAGGTATTGTTTGAGAAGTTCAAAAGCTTCCTTACATTCGTCGTCCCAATTAAAAGGGACATCCTTCTTAAGAAGCTTAAGAAAGGGACCGGTTTTGTCCACTAGCTTATCGATGAAGCGACGGATAGCTTGAAGCTTACCTTGTAAACTTCGTAACTCAGATATATTGGTGGGTGCGGGCATATCAGTGATAGCCGCAATCTTGAGAGGGTCGATTTTGATACCACGTAAAGAAACTAAAACCCCTAATAGTTTATCGGACTTGACTCCGAATATGCATTTAGCAGGATTTAGTCGGATAAGATATTCCCTTAACCGATCAAACACTTTCCTCAAATCATCTAAATGATCATCTTCATTAATAGAGCGAGCTATAATATCATCTACATAATCATGTAGGATATCATGCATCATGTCATGAAAGATATAAGTCATAGCTCGTTGATAGGTTGCACCTGCATTCTTTAAACCAAATGGCATCACTTTCCAACAAAAGGTTCCCCAAGGGGTAATAAAGGTTGTTTTGGGCTGATCTTCAGGAGCTATCCTGATCTGATTGTAACCAGAAAATCCATCCATTAGGGACATCATTCCACTCCTGACAGTAAAGTCAATGATTTGATCCATGTTTGGAAGAGGAAAATCATCTTTAGGGCATGCGGCGTTAATATCTCTAAAGTCTGTGCAAACCCTAACTTTGGTAGCTTCTTTCTTGGTGACTTGGAACTACATTCGAGATCCATTCAGCATAATCAATAGCTTGTATAAAAACAACATTCAGGAGTTTTTCTAACTCCCCTTTGACTAGCAGGGCCACTTTGGGATGCATTTTTCTAAGTTTTTGTTTAACAGGTTTAGCATCCGGATGGACTACTAGGTGATGCATGACTACAGAAGGGTCTAAACCTGGCATATCTTCATATGTCCAAGCGAAGACATCTTCATATTCTTTAAGGAATGCAATGTATTGCTCTTGTTTTTCTTGACTTAATTCTGATCCAATATTGATTATGTGGGGATTATCCTCAGTTCCAATGTTAATTTTAATGACGTTTTCTACTTCCATGTGTAGATCTCTTTCAAAATTAGGTGGGGCGGGTGAAACGCCCAATTCTTGTAATTCTTTTAAGGTTAAGTTGGATAATTCATCTTGAGGAGTGGTGGCCTCAAGCTGGGCTATAGTAGGTATAGAACCATCAAAATAAAAACCATTGTGTAACAACTCTTCAACGGAGACATCATGGAAAATATCTCCTTCCAACTCATCATCGGATTCAACAATCATTTCAGGGTAAGCTATGGATAGCATATTACATGTAAATGGCTGATATTTTAGAGGCAAATCATCATGCCCATCTAAATAATCTTGATAACATATGAGTTGATCATCATCTTCAAAAGGGAAGGGTTGACCCTTACTAGGAAATAGGCCCACACCACATCGGGCGGGCCATGGTTCTACCTCAAAAGGTTCTTTCATACCATTTTGGAAAGGTCCCAAGCCTTTCCCTTTATATCCCATTTTAAGCATTATGGGTTTAGCTTTGATATATTCATTAGCAAGATAGCATCTAGCATATCCATCATAATGAGTCTTGATGTTTCGGGGTATTCTTCCCCAATCATATCCTTTATAAATAAAAGCACAACTCCCGACTTGGTAAGTACTTCCCATAGGTTGTGGGAGGCCCAAAGTACGAGGAGATGGTGGCAAATTACTTAAGATAATGGAATCTTGCATAGAAGCATTTGTTTTTTCTGATATAAGAATTTTAGATAAATCGGGTAAGAGTTCATCAAAAAGAGCATAAGATGTAGAAGGATCATTCCCTATATCTTTAGATGTGGAAGGTATGATAGATGTAGATAATGTGGAGGTGTTAATAAATGGGTCTATAGGTTTTGAAATTATAGGGATGGAACATGAAGGATTGGTTGTGGATTTAAGATCCTTTTGAGGTTCTAGTGTGGTTTGTTTAGAAGATGGTTGAGTTAAATGTATAGGTGTAGTTGATGGGGTAGATGATGTTATGGGTGTGTGTTTCACACGTTTGGATGAAAAATAAGAACTAGGATGTGTGGATGATAGAGCGGGGCAAAATTGCACTCCAACGGGTTCTGCCAAAGCACACATATCAAAGGGTCTAGGATCACCATGAATGGTGACCAACTGGTTTTTAAATTCAAATTTAACACACTGATGTAAAGTGGAGGGAACCGCTCGCATCGCATTGATCCAAGGGCGACCCAAAAGTATATTGTATGATGCAGGGCAATGTACAATAAACACGGTTGTATCTAGGGTTCTAGGACCAACTTGCAAGGGTATAGTAATGACTCCACATGTTTCTTGTGTCTCGTCATTGAAGGCTTTGATAATCATATCCGTTCTTTTCATTTCATCACTTCTAAACCCAAATATTTGGTAGAAGTCAAAAGTGCATATGTTTAAAGATGAACCATTATCAATCAAGACTCGTTTAACAACTACATCTCCAATTAGGGCAGTAATATATAAGGGGTTATCCTTATGTAAACTATGTTGTGGGATATCTCTATCTCGAAAGTCAATACAATCGACTTCTCGAGTGATGATAGTATTGGACATGGCTTCAGGTTGAATATTTTGAGGTACCATCATTTGGCTTAATGTAAGCATTAACTCATCCCTATGGGTAGGAGAAGATCTTAACAAGTCCAAAAGGGAAATTATGGCTGTAGTATTGGATAATTGTTCATTAATATTGTAAGGAGGCTTAGGTTGAACATTAGACATATGATTCCCTTTATTGGGATTTTTCAAAACAAATGGAGCTGATCCATCATTCTGAGTTTGATCCTGTTGAGAGTTTTGAGCCTGTTGTCTGGTAACAACTCCGATGGTACCTACAATGTTATATTGAAGACGCTGAACTGGTCTCGGTTGAGCGTTTATGGCTTGTTCATTAGGAAGGAACTGATTAGAAGAGGGTCGAGTAGTAACTCTTCTAGGAAATGGTTCTTCCGGAACCATAGCATCTGTGATAGGTTGAATAGGATCTGATTCATTTTCAGAACTATTCGATTGGTTTGAGGTGATGTCTATTTCACTTTCAGTATCCGATTCTACATCACTAGGATCCGGTGTTTGAGTATTATGTAGGGGCCTGGTCGTGACCATGGATAAAGTTGTGCCAAATATTTGAGGATCCTGAACAGATAATTGTCCGCTAATAGTCCCTACATATCGGGTAGGAGGGGGAACATTATGATGTTCGATTTGATTAGCCACCTCTTTACCATGTTGTGGTAAAGGATGTTGAAATATATCCAATGATTGATTAGCATTTTGATTCTGATTTTGGGGAATGTTCTTTTGAGCATTATTAGGAGCATTTTGTTTAGGTTGGAAGGCTTGCACCTCCATTTCATTATTATCAATCAAGTCTTGTATTTTATGTTTTAATATTTTACAAGAGTTTGTAGAGTGTCCAGGTCCTCTATGGAAATCACAATGTAAATCAGCTCTGTATCCGGGTATAGTTGGATCAGGTTCCCGGATAGCTGGTAATTGAATCAAGCCTCGTGCTAGTAATTGAGGGAGAATGGTTGATAAAGGTTGATTCAATCTAGTAAATTCTCGGGGTGGTTTATCAGGAGGTTTTAATATAAACTTCTTCGTTGTCTTCGTTGTATTGATATTAGCAATGTTTCTACTATTAGTGACTCCGTCACCTACAACTTGTTTATTTTTATACTGATTTCTGGATGTTTTCTCATCATCTTTCTTTTTAAGTTGACCTCTCCTAATGAGAGCATCTTCCACCCTTCGAGCTAAGTCTATAGCTTGATCGAAGGTGGTCAAGGTAGCGATTGATAACTCATAGGATATTTGTTCTTGCAAATTATTAATAAAAATATCCAACATTTCCCTATAAGGTAGCACAAAGTGCGGTTTTCTTGTCAACTGCCTCCATCTAGCTAAGAAATCAGCAAAACATTCATCTTTGTCTTGTTTTAAGTTGTATAAATCTTTAATGGTCACGTGCCTCTCGATGTAGGCACTAAATTGATGGACAAAAGATTCAATTGTTTCTTCAAAATTTCTCAAAGAATGAGTGGGTAGTTGATAGTACCACTCTAATGCCATTCCTCCTAAACTTTTTGGGAACATTTTTAGTAATAGCAAGTCATCATGTGATATATCATGACATGCTATCCTAAACATGCGAAGATGCTCTATGGGATCTTCAGTTCCTTTATATATAGGCAGGACGGGCATGGGAAAGTGTTTAGGGTATGGTTGTGCTACAACTATGGGATCCAAAGGTTGACTACATATCTCTCGATAATTGTACGAGGGACGGTAGGGATCTATCTGGTCCATGCGAGAAGCTAACTGTTTCACCATGGCTTCCAGATTACTGGTTTGCCCACCATATTGGTTCGGTAGGGCATTAATATGGGATTTGTGAGCATATGATGGAGGGACATGAAGATTAGATGCTATATTGCTATTGTGTAAATTGTTGGTAGGAAGGGTGTTATGAAGAAGTTTTGAAGTTGTATTATGTTGTATCCCAGATTGTTGAAAATTGGTGTTTGGCTTCATTTTGGGTTTTTGTCGATTTGAAGCATATTGATCAATAGTTTGGCGAAATAAAGCAGTGAATGAAGGTCTCTTTTGTGTGGGAATGATTTTAGGCTCAATAACAGGTTCCTTAGGGGGTTGGGTAACCTGTTGTTGTTGCATGTTCTGAATCATAGTGACCATATCTCTATTGGATGGTCCAGCTTTATCACTTTCTTGATCAACAAAGGACAAGGGATTGGTGTGTATATTAAACATATCTTCCATGGCTGCTTGAGTGTCACTAATTTGGCCTCTATCAATACGAACTGCCATATTAAGAGCACCAATATTATTATTGAAAAATTTCCAGAAATGATCTAAGTTATCAAAAGCAATAGTTCCGTCTGGAGCCATTCTAGGGGATGAGGATCCTTCCTCTCTAACATTTTCTTCTTGTTCATCTACAACAAGCTCATCTTCTGGCTGTTCTAGAATTTCTCCTTCTGGAATTGGATCCTCAGGAAGGGCATTTGATTTTTTTGTTTTCTTTCCTAACCAATCTTCTTCTTCTTCTTCTTCAGTTTGTTTACCATTCCTAAGTCTAGTCATTGTGCTTAAACTTAGATTTCAGCAAATATATATATATATATATATATATATATATATATATATATATATATATATATATATATGCAACAAGCTTAAGAGGTATATATTTTAATTATATACCTACTATAGGATTTAAAATAAAATGTTTTGGTTTTGTTATGTTTTTGGTTTTTCTTGTTTTTTATAACAATATTATAAAGATAACAAACAACACACTAAATGCAAGAAATAATAATAATGAAAGCAATGATCTAGTTTTCTATAAACAATTTATAAATATCATTAACGGGCTCAAGTTCTTCAAGAGTCATAAAGTGCTCCTCTTCAAATTGGAAATTGTTTTTCAAGAACTTAATAAAGTGTGCTATAGTGATATTATCTGTCTCAGATTCTGGTTGGTAGAAATAAAGTTCGTGGCAATATTCTCGATATAACACAGCTCTAGGAACTCTATTCCACCTTTCCCTATCCGTAAGAACGACCTCTTGATCCTCTATACGACCTAGGAATTGGTGCACTATGGCTGCATTCTCGAGGAATTCCTCAAAGGTATACAACTCAGAAGACACAAGGGCTCTTCTATCTGCTAACCACCTATGGCAAGCTCTCTGAAGTTCATGATAAAAAATGAGTTGATCGGGATCCAGGATTCTATCTAGGACAAACCTCTTGATTTGCCTAAGTTTAGTTGACCTAGATGAAATGAGATCTAGTCTCCTATTAAGTTCGTCCCACAAAAGTTGGTTTCTATCTGTTTTAGGCACACTAAGCACAGAATTAATTTCTATGGCTGCTAATTGGTTTTCAACATTTATAGTAACTGCTAGTCTTTTCTTAGGAGCTACCATCTAAACATGATATGCAACTTAGTAGTTTTCCAATGATTTTAAATGCATCTATGTTTTTTTGTTTTTGTTTTCAAAAGGTTTTAGTTTCACGTCGGGTTCACCAAAATGTATCGCTCCAAATTTTTTGCACCCTTACCTTCAGGCTAAAGGATCCACGCCCGAAAGGGGGATGCGAGAAGGATGGGACGGTACCTCGGACTGAGAGGCCCTTTGAAGGTCCCGCCTCTCGGGGGAGGGGTATTAAGGTGATTTTTTGATGGATGGTGGGGTTCACCAGGAAACGTTTAGTGGCAGTCTCCATGCCTAGGTTGGGAATGTGTTTGATGTGTTCAATTTTATCTTTAATCATCCAAGTCCTAGGTTTGGCCAAATGAATCTAAGTTGTTCTATATGAAATGCAGATTTAAATGAAGACAGAAAATAGATTTAAACAGAAAACACAGAGAATAAATTAAGTGAAGAAATCCATACCTAGTTCCGGATGTCTGATGGAGGTTCTGATTTTTGAAGCAGTCAAGATCGTCTTGAATTTGACAAGATCATCTCCGATCTGACAGGATCGTCTGAGATCTGACGAATTCTTTAGAGACCTGCAATTAGAGAAATGGACACAGAATACAGAAAATGCAGCTATGCTGATAAAGGAAAATGATGTGAAATGACAAAATGATGTTAATAAGATAATCCCAAATAGAAATACAAGTAGATTATCATTTTTTTTAAATAAAGGGGTAAAAATTTATTGATAAAAAGTCTGGATTACAAAGTACAGTTGAGCCCCCACCCAGGACTCAAATAAGCAACAAGACAGGCTAAATCACCAGACAAGGTCAACTCCCAAAGAAAACCAAAAAAAACAAACCACATTAAGTCTGAACATCCTTATGGATCAACTCCCGTAGGTGTTGAGAATCCCTAGACGGGAGACTCTCCCAATTATCAATACTCTGAGTATCCAATAGCTCAGAAGCCCTTTTGGCCGGGTAATCAGCAACCCCATTCCATTCCCTTGGAATGTGCACAAAGGATATAAATTCGAACTCTTCACTCATTACGAGAATCCGAATGGTCACGAGAGGCCAAACTGCCAATTAACATCCTCCACTCTTTTGCTTGTTTAAAATATTAACCAAAATTTGAGAGTCAGACTCGCAAAGAATCCTGCGCCAGCCAAGAGAAAACCCCCTTTGCAAGGCCTCAAGTATCGCAGAGCTTCCATAAGATTGTTGGAGTGAACACCTTTATAAATGGAAAAGAAAAAAGCCGACCACGCCGGCGAGAATCTCTCCCAACACCACCAATTCCGAGCATGTCCGGGATTGCCCCTGGACGACCCATCGATATTAATTTTTAAAACTCCTCTAGGGGGCAGTCTCCATCTACCCTCTCTCCTAACCTTCTTGCTAAGGTGAGGAATCCTACTAGGGCTAGAAGAATTCACACCAACCCCAAACAAACCAAGGGCTTGTCGTACCTTCTCCTCCCTAGAGTCCAAATGAGGGTCCACATCACATTTACTATGGATAGTTTCTTGAACCATACACAGGATCCTTTGCCAGATCTGTTGAACAGCCAAATGACTTCCCTCAAAAATGCGTCGGTTTCGTTCGAGCCAAATCTGCCAGATGATGCAAGAAGGGCCCAAATTCCAAGCCACTTGGAGGAAGGGGGCCTTGGCTGGAGGTCTGCCTAGACTACTCCAAAACTCCACCAGGGAGAGCACATGAAAACAAGGATGGTTCCAGGCACTCCACCAACGGTGCCAAATGTCTCTGGCAAGGGAGCATTGGAAAAATAAATGAGAAGAGTCATCCTCATTCTTACCACAAAGGACACATAAAGAGGGACCATGAAATCCCCTCTTCCTCAAGTTATCCCAAGTGAGGCATTTATTACGAGCTACCAGCCAGAGAAAAAAGTTACATTTCGGCCAAGCAAATCTATTCCACACCTTTTTCCACCATGTGACAGGGAGACTCCCGAACTTTTGCTTATCAAGAACTTGATAACCATAGGCTACAGAGTAGGTTCCCTTGGGATTAGGGTTCCAAGCCAGAATGTCTTTATCCCTCAATGAAGAACAGTACCTCCCTACAAGAATAAGAGCAAGCACCTCTCTATCCTCGGCCAATCCCCCTTGGGGCCATTCCTGTGGATCTTTCCATCTGTACATCTCCATATTTCCAAAATACTAGATTTTTTAAAGTCCTCCACATGAGACCAGCCTGCTTCCAAGAAACAAATGCTTAGGGAATGTAACCTGGGATATTGAGTCAAGATAGGAGGGTGGCCATCCCAAGAATCCTCCCAAAAAAGAACATCTGATCCCCGATTGCAAATCCAGAACAAACCCTGCTTAATTAAATTAGCTCCTCTTTTCAGAGTGTCCCAGATAACAGAACCTTTCCCAACCAAACTGGCTCTAGGGATATCTGCCTCAGAAATACCTCTCAAGTATTTATAAGATAATATTTTAGCCCAAATCTGATCTTGAGAGGTACACCATCTCCAATAAAGTTTCGTAACCAAAGCACTGCCTAGAAAGAGTTGACTGTCGCAACCCAAGGCCTCCCTCTTGAACTGGCCTACAAATGGAATCCCATCTAACCAAACTCCATTTAGATTGATCAAGTTTGCCAGACCACAAAAACTGTCTTGACAGAGCATCCATGTCCTTGATGAAACGAGAAGGAGTTGTTTGCACAAAACATCTGTAAATGGGTAAAGCTTGAATAACAGATTTTAAAAGCAATACTCTACCTGCAGAGGATAGCCATCTGACAGTCCAGTGATTTACCTTCCTTCTAAACTTATCAAGTATAGACTGCCAAGAAGATCTAGGCAGAGGATGAGATGAAATCGGGATCCCAAGATAAATGAAGGGGAGTCCCGACCTGGAATCTTAGAATGCGAGCAATCCTGGCTTGAATAAGAGGGGGGGTATTGAAGAAGAAAATAAAGGACTTGTCCTCATTAATCACCTATCCAGAAGCACCAAGATATATGTCAAGAGACTGTCTAATGTTTCCAGCTTCCTTGATAGTGGCAACTCCCAACAAAGCAGTATCATCAACAAATTGAAGGTGGGAAAGAGGTGGCAAACTGTTATCCCACTTCCACCCCTGAATGAGACCATGCATGACCTGAGACTTGAGTAATCTGCCCAACCCTTACTGCCATAATGATAAACAAATAAGGAGATAGAGGATCTCCTTGCCTCAATCCCCTTGAGGCCTCAAACAACTCCGTTGTCTCGTTATTAACAAGAACAGAGAATGAGGAAGAAGAAATACAGCTCATCACCCATCTAATCCATTCCTCCTCAAAGCCAAAAGCAGCAAGAAATTTTTGAAGAAAGGACCATCTAACTCTGTCATAGGCTTTTGCCATGTCCAACTTAATGAACATAGTTTTCTCCTTAGAAGTTTCCATTGAGTGAATAGCTTCTATAGCAATAACAACCCCATCCATGATTTGTCGGCCAGCAACAAACCCACCTTGCTCCTCAGAGATGATTTTGCTCAACCATATCTTCAACCTCTCAGCAATAATTTTTGTGATGATCTTATATACAACATTACGAGAGAGCAATAGGGACTGAACATATCCAGGGAATTCGCTCCCTCTTTCTTGGGAATAAGCACCACAAAGGTAGCATTTAGGGCCCTTAGCATCTGTTTGTTCTTTTGGGACTCACGGACCACTTCCAAAAGGTCAAATTTGATTAACTCCCAAAACTCTTGATAAAACTCAATCGGGAATCCATCCGGACCGGGGCTTTCCCCTTTTTCATCTTGAATACAACACTTTTCAGCTCCTCAAGGGAAATTGGATCCATCAAGTGCTCATTCATCTCTCTAGAAACAATCGAGGGAATACAGTTTAGAATAAGTTTTTCTTCCTCATCATCTGAGAGGGCATCCTCCTTGAAGAGAGAGGAAAAATACCTCTTAGTCTCTTATGAAATATCCCTGAAAGAAGAAAGCGAGGGCACCACGAGAATTAACAAGAGAGGTAATCGGGTTACCATTACGACGAGCCTTAAAGAGTTATAAAAGAAGGTTGTGTTCCTATCCCCTTCCTGAAGCCAATCTACTCGAGCTTTTTGTTTCCAAAAAATTTCTTCCCTCGGTTCCCATTCAGCAAGGTCTTTTACAACCTCGGATTCCTCAACAAGAAGCTCCTCTGTGAGTCCTTGATCTCTAATCTTCCTTGAGGCTTCTTCCACCCTCCTAAGAGCTGCCAGCTTAGCCAAGGAAAGGTTCCCAAAATTTAGTCTATTCCATCTCTTCAATTTATGCTTAACAAATTGAAGCCGCTTCATAAAGGAGTACATAGCGGTGCCATGAGGAGGTTTGCCATTAGTCCACCAGCCTCGCATGAAATCATGAAGCTTAGGATCTCGCAGCCACATAAGTTGAAACTTAAATGAGGGATTCTTTTTTAGCCCTAACTCCAGAGCAGAGAGTTTGATAGGCCAATGATCAGATCCTCTACCCTCCAGAATCACAGAACTAGCGCTTCTATTATTGCCAATCCAAAAACTAGAGATCAGAAACCTATCCAGTCTCTAAAATGGAATATTCCCCACATCTTCTATTATGCCAGGTAAATATCCCATTATCCGGCTTGATGTCAACCAAGTTCAAGGCCCGGATATGAGCATTGAAGACAGAAGAAAAAGGCTCAAGACGATCAATCCCACCACGTTTTTCCTCCAGGAAAGTGATAGAATTGAAGTCTCCAGCCAAAATCCATGGGTACAGGGGAGCCAGACTTCTCACAAAGCCAATGTGCTCCCATAAATTCACTTTACCATTGTAATCAATAGGAGCATACACGTTTGTAAGTAGGATGGTCTCACCAGATTCATTATCATGCCCGATCATCGAAATAGACCACCTGCTGGAAATCCAGGTAAGAGGAGAGATCTTAAGCTGGATCCCATAAACAAGCAAGGCCACCAGCATATCCACATGCACCAATACAATGACATTGCCCCTTTCTCCACAACTTGGGAGCAATATTGAACAAACTATCAATAGCTAATTTAGTCTCCTGAATAAAAACCACATCCGGAGAATGAACACGAATCAAATCACGAACAACTTTTTGTCTGGGGATGTTGTTCAACCCCCTTACATTCCATGAAAGTATAATCATTTTTGGGGGTTATAAAAATGGGAGTCCAATGTTCTCACCAAACCTGACTCTACCAAAGTCTCCCCCATTAACTTAATTTTATCCTGGTCTTTCTTTCGACCCACCTTCATATTCTTATCTGAAGCATTTTTTTTAATTATTTTATCCTGCAATCCCGGCACCGTAGGAGTTTTACAGTCCATGGATGACTGCATCAGTGCCTGGGTAGGAGAGGGCATATCTAAATCTGTGCCATTTTCTAAGATAACTTCACTTCCAGGGCTAGGGCCAACCATATCACCTATACTCGAAACCAAAGCCCTCTGTTCTTCATTTAAACCCCCTATATCTGGTTCCCTTGGTTCCACCTCATGAAGAGACAACTGATTTGGTCTGTTATATCTATAACAGGTAGCGATGTTTCAGGTATCTCCACGCATTGATCAAGATTCTCTAGAATTTCAAAACGGTTGAGCTGAGCATCTGGCTGGTTATCCTTAATGTCTCTTTTTGCCTTTCTTCCTTTGTTTCGAGGTTTTACCGTAACAAAGCCTTCCTTATCCTGATCCCCCTCCTTTATCGGGGCTTTTCCTTTATCCATATTTTGTACAGCTCGAGAGGGCCCAGGATTTGAAGCCACAAGCAGGACAAACTTAGGGCATTTTCTTTGTAAGTGGCCATATTCATGGCAAATCCGGCAACGAAATGGAAGAGCTTCATAGTCAAGTTTTTGAACCCATTTGGTTGATCCGAACTGTATTTCAATAGAATCTGGAATAGGATTGTTTAAATCAATTTCAACACAGATACGGGCAACAGAGATTACCTTTTTATCCAGCGTATGTCCTGACGGCCCAACCGGCTTCCCAAGTAGAAGGGCAATCATATGCAAGATGTCATTTCTCCAAAATTCCAATGGGAGCCACGGAAGCCGAACCCACACCGAAACCCGTGACGGTCGCTCCTCTGATGGGTTGAAACCCACATGCCAGGGTTTAAGAAAGAGTCCCGCTTGGTTACAGAAATAGGGACCTCCTTCAAATGCTTTGTTACGATCCGCAAGACAAGAAAAAACCACCATAAAATAGTTGTTTGCACTCAGCATCACCTCCACATCACCTTCAGGGTTCCAAGTCTTCCTAACCCAAGCCTCCACAAAGGGAAGAGAAATTCGGATGCCCATAAATTTACCAATAAGCGCATGTTTGGTTAAATACTCCACATCTTCTGCCATCGAGTCTGGTTGAACCACTAGAACCGGCCTGGCTTCACATCGTTCCAAACATCCATTGTTCTTTAACAAGCGATTCCTGGCATGCAATGGGAAATCCTGTTCCTTCCAATCATTTTTAAAAGAAATACCAGCCCTAGCATGCACGCTCTGTGACGGACCTGATGCCATCACTACATTCCTCCAATTGTTCATACCTCCTCCAGAAACTGCTGCCATCCCCGCAGAGCCCACCAGATAGGTCTCAAAAAAAAAAAAAATTAGCAATACAAGTAGATTATCATGCTTTAATAGCTAATCATGATTTTATTATGTACTTAAGCTATATGGGTGAACTCCAAGATGCAGGATAAGAGAAAATAACAATAAACTGATCTAAATGCAGAATGAAACAGTAGACAAGAAGAGAAAAATGCAAATTTTGGGCAGTAATTGCCCCCAATGTTGACTGCAGTCGAAATCGTCTCGAATTGGGACGTGATCGTCCTAGATTTGTACAGGATCGTCTGCGACGATCTGAGCTTGCTCCGGCTAAAAAATGACAAAGTTCCTGCAAGAAAATCTGAAAAGCACAAATGCAAATAATGATCTGGGGTATTATAATGCACGCAAAGATCGAATTACAGGGAAATTCATCCAGGGGGATGTCAAGGGGTCCCCTAAGGTTTAAGTAGACTTAGGAGGGAGGTTAGGAGGTTGGAGTTCATCCTAATCTGGAAGATCTCCAACGAGGGAGGTCTCTAACGACACAGACACGCTTCTGCCCAAATTAGAGACGCCATTGAAATAGAGGCTAATTATGAAAAATCAGTTTTGGGATGAAATCGTCTGGATGTTCTGCTCCAGACGAATTCGTTCGATCTGAGGCGATATCGTCTGATCGGCGATGATATCGTCCAACGGTCAAAACAAACTCTAAAAATGGTGCGGAAAACAAGAAAATAGGGTAGCAGGCGATTTTGGAGCGGTTTGAGGTTAAAATTTGAATTTGAATTATTACTAAAGTAATTTTAATTATTTACTAAGTTTTACTGCGCCAATTTTAGGGTGCTACACTTTGATCTGATGCTCCATACTTTGGTAGTGAAAGTAAACATTCAAAATATGATAGCTTGAAGGAAAATTTTACCATCAAACCTAATGTACATCGCATCTTTTAGGTCTTTGGAAAGCAGAATGTGCACATAGGCCATAGGAAGCAATTATGGCTGGAACCAGTGATGAGCTTCCAAATAAATGAATTTTCCAAGTTTCTCACAAAGTTCAAATATAAGGTATTTGAAATGCATGGGTAAACTTGAAAATTTGAATCACATAAAGTTCAACTATAAAGTTGGGTTCATAATAAGACATGTATAAAAAAAATACTAGAACAAATTCATTTTCTTGCGTCACAAACGACTTTGTCCTACTCAAATGTCCTAAAGGAAAAAGAATAAAAATCCTTGGATAGACTCCTAACTTCAACAACCTAAAGGCCTAGTGACTTCCATGCCTCTTATATTCAAGATTGGATATGAGTAACTAAGGGAGCTCAACCACCCATGAAATATCCAATAGTAACCCTAGTTTAAAAATCTTATAATACTTGAGAAAAATAATTGTAATATGCCTCAACCAAAAGTTTTGGATCAAAATTAGAAGGGACCTCATATTCATTACTTAAGTATAACATTTTAGGGACGATTGTTTTTTGTGTTTCTTTGCAAGTGGTACCGTTCTCAACAAAAACCTCGTTCATAGCATTATGAAAACAAAAGTGTTGCATGACCATGACTTAAAAAATCAAGATCTAAGGTTAGGCGAGAATGTCAGTAAAAAACCACTAATGATGGCCTTCACAACAACTAAAGCATATCAAATTTTATATAAATAGGACCTCCAAATATATATATTTTTTGATACATAGGGGAGTTGGTTACAACCACACTAGGACCTCCAAATAATAATTAGGATAACACAGTGGCTAGGGATTTGGACTATCTTTGGAGAGGTCTAAGGTTCAAACCATGACGTACTTAAAAAGGAATAGACTAGATGGTAGCAACCAAGTGTTTGTTGATTGAATGCCTCATTTTGATACCCTGGAGAGTCGCGGATCTTGTTGACTTCATCTAATCCAACAAACTAAGGTTTATAGTGGCAACATCCAATAGTGTTAATGATTCCTTTATGTATTAAAAAATCTATTAAAATCATACATTTTTTTTTATTAAATTTACTAATATAAATTAATATTTCTAATAAATTAATTAACTTTAAAAATCAAATTCATAAACTATAAGCATCTGGGGGTGCAGCGCAACGGTTTGGGTTTTGGCTCTTCTTCAAGAGGTCCAAGGTTCAAACCGCGACGTGGACGAGTGTCTGAGGGGGTGGGTGTGTGTGGTGGCTTTGTGTTAATTTCTCTATTGATAAGTATAACTCTGAGAAGGGTCAATGATTGGGAGGAGACTCCTAAGAAGGTTTCTCACGATAACCAAGTAAAAAATAAAAAATAAAAAATAAAAAATAAATAATAAATGATTAATTATAAATTATATTTGTAAACTAAATAAATATGTTTAAGTGTTTAAATTATTCGTGTAATATTGGTAAAATCTACTAACCCAATTAAAAATAAATAAAATTACGTGCAGACCCGAGAGAGGACGTGAGCATGTCGTCAAGCTAAAGAGGCACCTCTTGTCTCAACAAATAAACGACGCCTTGCCATGCATGCCCAACATAACACGTAGTTAGACTCCAATGTCACACTTGCCTTATTGCCCATTATTTCAGTAAGGTAAATAGACTACACGCCTCCCATTCACACGCAGTTAGACTCCAATGTCACACTTGCCTTATTGCCCATTATTTCAGTTAAGGTAAATAGACTACACGCATCACATTCTCTCTGTTCAGCGCTATGGGCGACGTTAAGGCCAAGGGAAAAGAAATAGGCGAATCCATCCGTGTTCCTGTGCCCAACACCAATGTTCCATTCCTCGGTCATGTCGACAGTCTTGCTCTTAAACAGGTAAACATCTCCATCTCTCTCTCTATATATATATATGTACAATTCTAATTTGGGAAGCAGTAGTATCTTGAGTGAATTCACTACCAGCTGATATGCGGGTCAATAGCGGGTGGGATCTCGGGCATAGCGGCCGCGCCCTTCGAATTCCTCCGGTCGAAGGCAGTTGCAGGCAAAGGCGGAAGTTCCGTGAGAGAGGTATTCACCGATGCCCTTAAACATGAGGGAATTGGTTTTATAAAGAAAGGCAGCCCCCTATCGGGGATTATGAGAACGTCGCTGCAGAGAGGAATCCTGTTTTCTACGTATGAAGCCGTCAAGAGATGGGAAGAGGCAAGATTTGGACAAGATGTGAAGTGGTTGCCCCTCGTCTCCAGAGACGTCTCTGTGACCACGGTAGCCGGAGGGCTCGCAGCTTTCACCTCTACTCTCCTTACTTACCCCATGACCACGGTCGGTGACAGAAAGTTCCTCAAGGTATGCACCTGCTTCTTTTTTTTTATTTCATCTATTAGGTAGGCGTCATGAAATTAAAAGATCGGAGATCAAATTTATGCAGGGGGATGAGTATAAATCCATGGGCAGTGCGATGGCGAAGATTATAAGGAGGGAAGGCGTGGTGGAGTTGTATCGGGGCCTTATGCCTCGGTTGGTGAGCATGGTCGTGGAAGGAGCTGCTGGCTTCTATACATACGAAGCTCTCAAGAGGCGGCACTCTCGCAAGAACCAGGAGGGCGATACAGAGATGGGTGCTCTGCCTTCCCTGCTGTTCGGAGCGGCGGCAGGTGCGGTGTCGACCACGTTGACGTATCCGCTGGACAACGTACGGACGATGATGAGCATGAGGGGGTTGCCCAAGGGAGAGGGGGCGCTCAAGTCGAGAGGCAAGGTGATGGAAACCTTCGGGGAAATTGTTAGCCGGCAAGGCGTTGGATTCAGAGGTTTGTATAGGGGAGTCGGCCTGAGATACGCTGAGATCATTCCGGTCACCGCATTGTCGTTCATGGTTTACGAGATGGCAAAGAGGCTTCTCATCGCTCACCATAAAGAAAAACCAGACGAGTTTAAGGGATAGAGTGTTTTCCCTTTATTGCCGGCTGTTGTTTCCAGTGACATGTTCTTGTTGTGATTATCCTCTTGTTATCTAAGCTATTGTTGTTGTTTCCAGTGAGATATTTTTATTTTCCAGTGACATATTCTAATTGTGATCCTCTTGTTCTATAAGCTATTGTTGCTGTTTCCAGTGACATATTTTTATTTTCCAGTGACATATTCTAATTGTGATCCTCTTGTTATATAAGCTATTGTTGCCGTTTCCAGTGAGATATTTTTATGATAGCATTCAGTTAAAATAAATAAAATTAACGAGACATTTATCTTGTATTCGCTTATAACAAGATATTTATAGTATTCACTTTACTCTTGGATTCTTAACCAAAAGAAAGGTCTCAAAGGCTACGTTATTTTTTCAAGAGAATTGGAACAACTCTCTTCGAACAACCTTACTGATCTACCTCGCTAAGACTCTCTTCGAACAACCTTACTGATCTACCTCGCTAAGACTTTTGAGGGTGTTGCAAAAAAAACAACAAACTTTCGAATGAATGAATTTGTGGGTTTTCCAAAAAAAAAATGAATCAAATATGGAAGTATTGATATGATCTTTTATTTTTAGCTGATTTGTGTTAGCAATTCTCCAAATTTTACTCTCTTTCTTTAAATAAATCTCTTTCTTTAAATAATTCTGAATAAATCTGTTAGTGTTTCTTTATATTTGTCACGGATATCTAAAAAACTCCGAAGATGAAGTGTTCCTCTGTTTTTATATCTAAAAAACTCCGGAGATGAAGTGTTCCCCTGCCCCTGTGTTGAGTATATATCCTTTCTTCTCATTGTTCTTTGGGAGATGGACACCATCTCCCTCAGTTTCACATCTAATTCTTTGGGAGATGGACACCATCTCCCTCAGTTTCACATCTAATTCTTTGGGAGATGGACACACCATCTCCCTGTTTCACATCTAAGCTAGTCTTTATCTGAGTATTTTCTTTTTCTTTGTGGTCATACGTTGGGTTAAAATTTGCAATATAATATTGTTTTTTCCTGCTTGCATTTTTTCATATTTCACTTATAAACTTTTCATTCACATAAATATTTTTTTTTGTCTTTGTTGACATTTGGGTTGACATTTGGGCATTCATTTATGTTGATTTTCCAACGTTACATCCATTTCTGATTTTGTTTCATCCATGCAACTCTTCGTCCTTAGCTGCCCTAGGCCATCTATCATCTTTCATGTTTTCTGTTTTTTTCAAGTAACATAACAACTTGGTCATAGCAATCCCTTCTAAAGGGAACATTCCAGTTTCAGCTAGAATAATTTCATAAGGAGTTGTGGCCTTAATTTTGTAATTAGATATTTTTGAATCCTTTCTATTTGCTTCCATTTTGCATTTGTTGTGCCATTAGCCCACAACCATACAATAGAACTGATGTAACAAGTAGGCCAAATAAGACCTTGGTGGTCTTCCAGTCCCACAACTCGACATTCCTACACCTGTCTTGAAGTGCATATAGTGCTCTCTAACCACTTTGAGTTCTTTTCATCCTACATGTAGTCTAATTAAGTTTGTCCTGAAAGTATATGCCCAAGTATTTGTATTCTACTACGACATCAAGCAAGCAGTTCTCCTGCAAATTGAAATTCGAGTTGTTGCTTTTTTTTTTGTTGAAAAATCATAATTTTTGTTTTGCTCGTGTTCACCTGCATCCCAACTTTTTTATAAAAGAGTTCTAGAGCTTGAAGGTGATCTTCTAGATATTTGGTTGTTTTGGCCACAATAATTACATCATCTGCATACATGAGGAGTTTTACCACATATTTGGCTAAGTGCACACCCTCTCCCCCAAATTTGTTTATCCATTCTTCTAACTTGTCAATGTACAGCCCAAATAAGGTCGAAGATAGAGGGCAACCTTGTTTGACACCTATGTCACTACCAAAACATTCAGATAACCCTTCCTGTGTTCTGATTCTAGTCTTTACATGCTCATATAGTCTGTGAATTGTTGCCTTGTAGTGAATTGGAACCTCCAGCTCTTCCATTCTGCTCCATACTTTTTTCCTTGGCACTGTGTCAAATGCCTTTTTGAAGATATTTATAGTATTCACTTTACTTTTGAATTCTTAACCAAATTATTTGAAATAGACTATGGTGCAAAGAACAGATTATGGTGCACCATGTTAATATGGTGCAAAAATTATAACATAACGTACTATGGTGCAAAGAATAGTATTTAAAAATATATGAAATTTTAGTATCATAAATTTGTTGAATTAATAATATGGTGTATGAATATAATGCTATTATTTGCCCAATCAGTAGTAGATAGGAACATACAGTTTAAGAAAACCAGAAAATAATTACTGGGTGGGTTGGGTTGAATCCAAAAAGGCCTAAAATATTTTGTATTTGATATTCCAATTCAAATTGGAGAAAATTTGTACATTTGATATTCCAATTCAAATTGGAGAAAAATTATACATACACATTATTGTACATACACATTTCATTCAGTTGAATGATACATTTCATTCAGTTGGATGATGTAGCCTATGATGTGGGATTAGACAGTATATAGTTCATATAATGATTCTAAACATTGATGGGCAAAAAATTACAGTTTCTAAAATTTCAATACAGTATTTCATTTTATACAGAAGAAAATATTGAAACAATATTCAGTATTCAGTCCTTCAATTAGAAATTAGTCCAACTACTTCAGACTCTCTCATGGTCAAAATTTTCACAATTCTTGACCTATAACAGGAAAGAGAAGTCATAAATCAAGTTAATAAACTCTTGCAAAAAGGATTAATTCGTCTTTCAAAATTTGCTTATTCATGTCAAGCTTTTATTGTCAGAAAACATTCAGAACAGAAAAGAGGTAAAATTCAAATGGTAATTAATTACATTTCGTTGAATGTTGTCACACAAAACATTAAATGGTCTTTAACAGACAAGCAACAGTTAATACAAAGAGTTGGACAGGGAAATTTTTTATCTAAGTTTAATTGTATCTCTGGTTATCATCATATTAAGATAAATCCTAAGGATATGCATAAAACAACATTTTCAACTCCATTAGGATTATATGAATGGTTAGTTATGCCTTTTGGATTGAAGAATGCACCTGCTCAATTCCAAATGCACATGGCAAAAAATGTTATGGCTTTATTATCAATTATATTGATGATTTTCTTGTATTTAGCTAAAAAATCAAGTATCATGAACAACATCTACAACAATTCCAACAAATTGTGTTGAAACATGGAATTGGGCTATCAACAGATAAAAATAAATTTCAAATAGTTGTCTCAGAATTTGAATTTTTAGGTGTTATTTTACAAAATGGAAAAATTGTAATGTAACCACATGTTCTGGAAAAAATCAAGAGCTTTCCAGATAAATTAAAAAATAAAGAACATTGTCAAAGATTTCTAGGTTGTATTAACTATTTACATGATTACATTCCACACTTGTCCAAAGTTACAAAACCTATTAGAGATTGTATGAAGAAATATCCTTATAGATGGGATAAAAATACATCTGAAGCAGTTAAAGAATTGAAAATATATTACCAAGATCTTCCTCCCCTTGAACTAGCTTTTTCAGGCCCTTATGTGCTCCAAACAGATGCTTCTAAGGATTTTTGGGGTTGTATATTATTAATAAAAAAATTAAAGGAAGAAAAAATAGAAGGTTATAAATCAGGGCAGTTTAAGAAACATGATTATTGGCATCCTAAAAAATAGATATTAGCTATTGTCAAAGGCATAGAAAAATACAGAACATTATTATTGCCTAAAGAATTCATAATTCGCACTAATAGCCAGAATTTTAAATGGTTCATGTCCAAAAAAATATCAGCCCAACTTTGCAGAGGAAGATATGCATGGTGGCAGAGTATTCTATCACAATACCAATTTTCAGTGGAATACATTTCGGGGAAAGAAAACTCATTGCCAGACGCATTAACAAGAGAATTAGCAGAAATGAAAATGTTTAGTGGACAATCCTATCCATGGCAAAAGTGGGAGCTCAAAACATAAGAAGATTGTCACACATTTTGTCAACAGATCAGGCAATATTTTCCTCTTGCATCTCAAATCACTTTCAGTTATATGCCATACATAGATTTTGTATATAATTATGTAGGGAGAATAAATGTATTGGTAAATTCTGCCCAATGGAGTGTTACGACATCAACAATGGTCCAATATGTGCTCAACAATGGCAAGCTAGATGATATCATTATTCTTTGAAATGCAGCTCAACACATATCCACGATTTTCTTGGATTTCTTTAATACTTTTATTACTAACATTACTTGGCAGAACAAGTTAAATTATCATATTATTAGAATTAACTTCATGGAGATCCCAAAAGTTTTAGTGTATGGAGATGAACAACCATTAGTTCCACAAAATGCACAACCAAGTTCATCCCAACAAGATTTCCAAGATGCACAAGGAGAAAATGATGATCTTAAATCAACAGTGGACCAGATGATTCAACATTGTACATATTGCCAATGGGCTCCAAATGGTGTTTGTAAACAACATGAATATTTCTTACATGGCATTTAATTTTATTTTGATGTCATCATGATGTAATATCCTACCATGGTAGACATTGACACATGGTGGGCCTCCAATACATGTAAATATTTTCCAGACTTAAAAAAAACACGGGTTATCTTCTAGAAAGATGCTTTCCAGAACAATTGTTTATCTCCTACAAGGACCTTTACAAGTGTCTTCTTGAAAAAATACTTCTAGAATAGATGTCTACTTTCTTCTTCCCATTTTACAGATGTCCACATTTACAATATACATTCTACAACTATATTTTCTCTCGAAGGTACCATATTGCGTTAGACATTGTATATATATGAGGTCTAGAACAAACTATGGTGCAAATATTATAGATGGTGCAAAATGAATATATTATGAATAATATTTTTAAAGAGTATCAGATCTATAAGATCAACCAAAGCTTTTGGATCTAACATACTAATATTTAGGGTGTCAATGGAAATGAGAGCATCTCTGGCTTGAATGGACTGTTCAACAAATGTTCTCCTTGTTTCTTCTTTCATCCTAAGGAGATCACGAGGGTGCCATACAAAGGGTTTGAAATGGTCCCAATGTTCTTCCTCAAACTTGAATGTATTAATTTCTTTGGGTTGACGGTTTAGTAGATCTGCAAAGACATTTTTATTTCCTGCAATATGTTCAATATCAAATTCAAAATTATCAAGGAAAACATTCCATCTTACCAACCGATTACCTTCAGTCGTATCATTGATAACATTGTCAAGATGTTTGCACCAATGCTTGAGATCGGATCTAATCAAAAAAATTTCACTAGCAAGGAAAAATTTAAACATCTTGATGGCTTTGATAATGGCAAATTTTTCTTTCTGCCAACTAGGATATTAAAGTTCTGCTGCTTTGAAAGATCCTGAACCATAACAACATATTTTTTCTTTACCCTGATTTTCTTCACACAAGATAACACCTTAAGTATTTGTAGAAGCATCAATATATAAAATCTTTTTGCCTGCACCAGGCAAAGCCAAGGGTGGTAACTAAAAAATCTTTGTTTGATTCTCTAGACAGTTGCAGTGTGGTGTGGGGACCAGGCAGGTGCATCCTTTTTCAATAACCGATTTAGAATTTGTCTGTCTTCAACAATGTGGTGATAAAAACCAGCAATATAGTTGATACAACCCATAAACTGTTGAATGTGTTTCTTATCAGAATGATGATCCAGAAATTGTAATATTTTTTTAGGACATGCTCCTGAAGTTTGATTTGACCATCTTCTATAGTAATACCAAGCAATTTTATAGAATATTTTAAAAAATCACATTTTGACAAAGAGAGAACTAAACCATTATTTTTACAGATATTATAAAACTGTCGAAGATGCTGAAGATGATCTTCGGGTGTTTTGGAAAAGATGAAGATGTCATCAATGTAAACACATATGAAGTCTCTATAATATACAAATAAATCATTCATGGTTTTCTGAAATATTGCAGGAGCAGTTTTAAGGTCGAAGGGTAGAACCTTCCATTGGTATTGACCAAAAGGAACAATAAAAGCAATTTTATATTTGTCATCAAGATGTACCTGTATCTGCCAAAAACCAGATTTCAAATCAAACTTGGAGTAAACATGGCTGCCAAAAATTCTTCTGAGAAATTCATCCCTTGAAGGAATAGGATGTTGAATGGGTTTCACAAATTTATTTAGAGGCTTGAAATTTATAACCAATATTTTCTTACCTTGAACTTGTTCGGATCTTTTATTAACATAAAATGTTGAACATCCCCATGGACTCTGGGATTTTTCAATGAGTCCTTTCTAGAGGATATCATCAATTTCTGCTTTACATTCCTTTGTTAGAGAAGGATTCATGCCATAGTGATAAGCCTTGAATTTGGGCTCCTTTTGTTTACCTGTGAGAGGGTCAACAATGAGTTCTAGAGGAATTCGATAGAGTAAATTCCTTTTTCTTTGGGTAATATCATCAGAAAAGAGATCTTTTTTTATCTTTGAAATAATTAAATCAATATCAGAGTATATTTTGTTCTTTCTGTTTTGAATCCAAATATGATTAATTTCTTTATGAGGTTTCCAAAGAGGAACTTGTACCTCATAAGAAGACTTTAATGACAAAGTTACATTTTTAAGAACTTCAATTTTATCTGCATGAAATGTAACTAACATTAGCTATCTCAAATTATTTATGCCAATAAGCATATCATATTTTGGCATTTCAAACTACAAGAATTCACAATGTAAAATTTTATTATCAGATAACAGGGGAACTGTTTACAGATAATTTTGAGCCCAGTCTCTATTTATTAAATATGAGAATATTTTCATTATGTTGCCATACATCAGGAGGAAGGGTTTTATAGTGACGGAGGCTAGGGGGAAGGGTTTTATAGCCATTTTTGAAATTCTATATATTCAGCATGATCAACTGAAAGGCGTCTAGGAGTAGATGGAATATCTATTGAAGTTCTTGGAACAAAGGAACTAGATCTGGATAATCTTGGATTTCTAAAAGGATTTGAAAAATATATCTCTATAGTATCACCATGAATTCGTAGGGATTGAGATGCAGAGAAAACAAGAGCAGGATAAAACTAGGGTCTCGTGGATAAATTCCATGACTGCGAAACAAACAATTTTTCCCAAGAATGTATTATGGTTCAATAGCCTAACCATGAAGTCCAGTTTTTAAGAGGAGGGATGATCCCTTTTTGGAATGGATCTTGATAGTAGGATTGAGGGTATTTGTGATGCGTAAGATAAGTCTCCAGTGAAGATTAATATTGTGAGATCCTTCTAACATATTAATTCCTTGGACCTTAATATTCTACTTAAAAACTTTGTCAAGATGTGGGTCAAACAAAGAAATTGGGATAAATGGCAGTAGCAACTATTTCATCATTTAAAGGAACATTAACCAGGTCAAGAAGGGAATCAAAAAAATCTAAATGGTGTTGGTCAAAACAACCAACAATGGCAGACGAATCAATTCCTTTTCTATACAAGGGTTGTAAACCAAAAACAATACCACCAATATGGCAATATTGATATTTTCCCTTGCATCGTGCATTTTTTATTTCTTCATCATCAAGCATATCTATAATAATTTCTTCATTTGAAGAGCAGAGAGGAATATTGTGTTCAACCACATTTATAATACTTTTAGACCATAGCTTAAAAGAAAGTAGATTTGCTCTACAGTAATATCAAGAAGTTTCCATTCTGGCAATGGATCCTTTTCTTCGATTGCCAAATGATTGAAATTTGAGCAGAATGCCTCAGTTGCTGGAACAAAATCTTCAATAGGATCAAAATATGAAGATGCCATGTTCGATCAGACAACTGTAACCCTTATCTGCGCCTCAAAAACCCTAAATATGACCACTTGCCTAAAAATCGGGTATGGAAGGACGTCTTACATGGGTATAGGTTGCAAGAGTTAAATGGCATCTGATCTTAGATCAGGTCTATTTTTTTATTCAACAAAGCTGAAGAGCATACTCACTACTGATGTTAGATCGATGATGTCTTTTGTATAGGTTTGGTTAACCATTTAGAGGAACCCTGACGATTTCTTTAGGATACTAAGCAGTCAAAATTGAATAGTGTAACCAAAGAAAATAGTAACCCCAAGTACCTGATAAAAGTATATATTCAGGATCCAAAGTTTAGTGTTTCTAATATGTGAGATCAAGACCAATGTCTTGCAGGCAGAGAGCATACGCACTTGGCTCTGATACCAAATTATTTGTAACAGACTATGGTGCAAAGATTATAATAGAACAAACTATGGTGCAAATATTATAATAGAACATACTATGGTGCAAATATTATAACAGATGTAAAATGATATATATTATGAATAAGATTATAATAGACACAAAATGATATATATTATGAATAAGATTATAACAGACACAAAATGATATATATTATGAATAAAATTATTACAGAGAGTATCAGATCTACAAGATCAACCAAAGCTCTTGGATCTAACATACTAATATTTAGGGTGTCCACCAAGATGAACTCGCACTGAATATTTTCCTAAGACTTTCTAAGACTCAACCTAAAATTTGGTCCCTTCATATGAGGTTAAAGGTATTATTTATACAATACTCTAGGACAAGCGATGGATAAGATACATTTTCTAGGCAACACATATCATCAATCTAATGGCCAAAAAGGCGTCAGTTTTTCACAGTAAAATATCACATCAAACTTTATACAAAGTGGATACTATTGTGGTACAACCCACGTGAAACCTAAACAAAATGGAATATTATATCGGCAAGACCCAAGGAGAAACCATAAGTGGTTTATGGTTAACCACTTATGAACCATTACAAAGAGATTTTAAGAAAACCTTGTGGGTTATGGGCCCACCATGAATCTGCATCACTGTCCACCAAAAATGGAATCAAAAGAAGAATCAAAATCTGTAGAGGAGTCTTCAGGAGTAAATTCTCGTTTTGAATAATTAGTAGGAGGTGGGACATTGTAGCAAATTTTGTAGCATCTAGAAAAACAATAATATGGCCATGGAATACCTCCTTGTGGTGCATAAATTTGTGCATCTAGTTCAGTTAGGAGTCGGGTATGATGAAATGTGTTTTGAATTTCCCAAGGTAATTTAGTTTGAACAAATCTTTGGTAAAGAAGACTCTGATAGAGATCACTGTTGAAGGCGGCTTGACCAGAAGGAGCATACTTCTTGATGATTGGAAGATAGCATTCAGGAAGAAATTCAAATTCAATGTTCAAAGGATCTCTTATAGGTGACATCCAATTTTCTACAAGTCAAATGTGAAAAGTCCAATTCGACCAACTAAACAACTTATCAAACCATTCAAGATGACTGACTGGATTTTCAAGAGCAAGAAAATTGTGAGACTGATAATGAAGCCAAATATCACAAAATATGGTATTGATACATTTTTGATGGATGAGGAGGAGAGGGGGAGGGTCCTGCTCCCTCTCCCTGCTCCCCCTCCCCTGGTTCTTGCCCAATCCCTGGCTCATCCCAGGTCATCCCACTCTGGGAATGCTTTGTAGCAGATGATCTCCTTGGGGGGAGATCCTTCTCCACTTTCTATGACTTTACCAGTAGTTTTAGGGTTCCCCTGCTTGATCCCTTGGCCTGGTGCATCACAGGTTTCTTCCAGGGTTTCCTGCATGTTTTTGGGATCCCTTCCTCGATCTCCCTCAGGCTTTACCCTGGGATTTTTTGCAGGTTTTTTGCTTGGATTCGGTTCCCAAGGCCTCCTTGATCGATGGTGGTGGTAGTTTGGGTTTTTGACTGCTTCCTAGTGCGTCCTGTGAGGTCCTCACTGCTTTGAGGTTGGTCTTGGGGGGTAGTTTCCTCTTTTTCCAGTGACTCCTCTCTGGGATGCCTATGGTTTTTGTTGGTCCCATCCTTGTGGGTAGGGCCCTTTTTGATTTCCTATTTGGAGGATTCTTCTTAGTGGATTTGCATTTTTGTTGACACCCAAAGCATTTTTTGGCCTTGGGGGTGGGCCTCTTATTCTGCCTGGGTTGTTCCTAGTCCCAGTCCTAGTTCCCTAAAGTTGTTCACAAGTAAGGATGGGGGGTTCCAGGTCCCTTCTTCTGGGTTTCTTAGGGTTTTTGTTACATATCTTGATCTTGGGTGGGACCCGTGATCAGTGCATGCAGACCTTGGCTCCTCCAAGTTAGGCTCCCGAGGATCCCATCTTTGTGCTTGTTACCGCTTCCCGCTTGGGATTCTTAGGCTTTTTGTTTTAGTTCCTATGTGGGGGCTTCTACCTTCTGGTCCTGCTTCTCGGTGGACTCTCAGAGCATGTTCTTGGCCTTAGGGTTGGGCCTCCTCCTATTATTGAGTGGTTCCCAGTCCAAGTTCTATTTTCCTAGATCTGTTTGTGAACGAGGATAGTGGTTCCTGGGTATTTTTGTTGAAGTAGTGGGGGCTTTCTTCTGTATTATCTGGTCTGGGTTGGAGATCAGTGCGTTTGCAGTTGTGGTCCCTCCTTCCTCCTTCAATTTTGGCTTTCGAGAATCCTTTCTTTACGTCTGTTACTTTTGTCCCTGGATCCTTTCGGCTTTCTTGTATTTCACCTTGTTGTGCACAAGGATATCTTGGCCTGTAGATCTCCCCAGTAGTGTTGTTCCACTTTACAGACTCAAGCGGAGGCTTCCCATTATTTTTCTTTGAGGATCTTGATGCCATTTCCCAGGTTGTCTTGTTGTTGCGCCCTGGATTGTATCTCGTTGTTGTTGGTTGCTTAGCTCGTGCGATTGCTTGTTGCTTTGCTACACCCTCGGGTGCATCCTGAGCCATCCCTGGGCAGGGATCCTCTCCAAATTTCTAAAGTCAGATTTCCTACTTCTAGTTTTTGGGTAGGATATCTCATTTTAGGTCAAATCCTTTTTTGTTGGTTTTCTCGCTGGGTGGGTTTTCTAAACCTGCTGGTTTTCCTGTTGGGCGGGATTTTTCAAAATTATTTTTTGCTGGTTTTCCCGTTGGGCAGTTTTCTCCAAACCTGTTGGTTTTCTTGTTGGGTGAAATTTTCCAAACCTGTTGGTTTTCCCGCTGGGCAGGATTTACAATGTGGTGGTTTTTGGTTGCTTTCCGCTGGGTGGGATTTACAATGTGGTGGTTTTCAGCTGCTTCCCGATAGGCAAGATTTACAATGTGGTGGTTTTCAGCTACTTCTTGCTGGGCAGGATTTACAAAGTGGTGGTTTTCAGCTGCTTCCCACTAGGCGGGATTTACAAAGTGGTGGTTTTTGGATGCTTCCCACTGGGCAGGATTTACAATGTGGTGGTTTTTGGATGCTTCTCGCTGGGCAAGATTTACAATGTGGTGGTTTTTGGCTGCTTTTCGTTGGGCGGGATTTTCAAATTTGTCTTCCTACATGTTTTCCCGCTAGGTGGTATTTTTCAAAATTGGTGGTTTCCTGCTGGGCGAGATTTTTCAAATTTACTTGTTCTCGCTAGGCGGGTTTTTCGAAACTGATTGTTTCCTACTGGGGGATTTTTCAAATTGATTGTTTTTGACCTTTGGCTTGGTCGGTTGACCTACTGTAAAAAGGTTTTGGGGCCCTTTCAAAACCTGCTTTCAATATAATTTTAACCTACCAAAAAAAGAAATATCACAAAATGAATCCCGAGGAATAGTTTCACAGTAAATTTACTCCATGGAAATGAGAGCATCTCTGGCTTGAATTGCCTGTTCAACAAGTGTTCTCCTTGTTTCTTCTTTCATCCTAAGGAGATCACGAGGGCACCACACAAAGGGTTTGAAATGGTCCCAATGTTCTTCCTCAAATATGAATGTATTGATTTCTTTGGGTTGGCGGCTTAGTAGATCTGCAAGGACATTTTTCTTTCCTGCAATATGTTTAGTATCAAATTCAAAATTATCAAGAAAAACATTCCATCTTACCAACCGACTACCTTCAACCGTATCATTGACAACATTGTCAAGATGTTTGCGCCAATGCTTGAGATCGGATCTGATTAGAAATTTTTCACTGGCAAGGAAAAATTTAAACATCTTAATGGCTTTGATAATGGCAAAAATTTCTTTCTGCCAACTGGGATATCGAAGTTCTGCTGCTTTGAAAGATCCCGAACCATAACGACATATTTTTTCTTTACCTTGATTTTCTTCACACAGGACAACACCCCAAGTGTTTGCAGAAGCATCAGTATATAAAATCTTTTTGCCTGCACCAGGCAAAGCCAAGGGTGGTAACTGGACAACTGTTTGTTTGATTCTCTGGACAGCTGCAGTGTGGTGTGGGGACCAGGCAGGTGCATCCTTTTTCAATAACTGATTTAGAATCAGTCTGTCTTCAACAATGTGGTGATAAAAACCAGCAATATAGTTGATACAACCCATAAACTGTTGAATGTGTTTCTTATCAGAAAGATGATCCAAAAATTGTAATATTTTTTTAGGACATGCTCCTGAAGTTTGATTTGACCATCTTCTATAGTAATACCAAGCAATTTTATAGAATCTTTAAAAAAGTCACATTTTGACAAAGAGAGAACTAAACCATTATTTTTGCAGATATTATAAAATTGTCAAAGATGTTGAAGATGATCTTCGGGTGTTTTGGAAAATATGAAGATGTCATCAATGTAAACACATATGAAGTCTCTATAATCTGCAAACAAATCATTCATGGTTTTCTAAAATATTGCAGGAGCAGTTTTAAGGCCGAAGGGTAGAACCTTCCACTGGTATTGACCAAAAGGAACAATAAAAGCAGTTTTATATCTATCATCAGGATGTACCTGAATCTGCCAAAAACCAGATTTCAAATCAAACTTGGAATAAACATGGCTGCCAGAAATTCTTCTGAGAAATTCATCCCTTGAAGGAATAGGATGTTGAATGGGTTTCACAAATTTATTTAGAGGCTTGAAATTTATAACCAATATTTTCTTGCCTTGAACTTGTTCGGATATTTTGTTAACATAAAATGTTGAACATCCCCATGGGCTCTGGGATTTTTCAATGAGTCCTTTCTGGAGGAGATCATCAATTTCTGCTTTACATTCCTTTGTTAGAGAAGGATTCATGCCACTGTGATGAGCCTTGAATTTGGGCTCTTTTTGTTTACCTGTGAGAGGGTCAACAATGAGTTCCATAGGAATTCGATAGAGTAAATTCCTTTTTCTTTGGGTAATATCATCAGAACAAAGATCTTTTTTTATCTTTGAAATAATTAAATCAATATCAAACTGTATTTTGTTCTTTTTGTTCTGAATCCAAACATGATTAATTTCTTTATGAGGTTTCCAAAGAGGAACTTGTACCTCATAAGAAGACTTTAATGGCAAAGTTACATTTTTAAGAACTTCAATTTTATCTGCATGAAATGTAACTGGCATTAGCTGTCTCAAATTATTTATGTCGATGAGCATATCATATTTTGGCATTTCAAACTGCAAGAATTCACAATGCAAAATTTTATTGCCAAATAGCAGGGGAACTATGGTAGAGAATTTTGAGCTCAGTCTCTGTTTATTAAATGTGAGAATATTTTCATTATGCTGCCATACATCAGGGGGAAGGGTTTTATAGCGACAAAGGCTAGTGGTTGCACTAGAGTCAATGATTGCATCTATCTTGTAAGGTGAAAAATGCTTATATTTTATTTGTACCTCACAAACAGGCAAATCAACATAATGAATTGTATTGACCTCTATTTCTGGATATGTTTCATCAAACTGCTGGTATGCTAATTCTCTTTGGTGTTGCTTAACTGTATCTGCAATGTCTTCCTCATAGGCATTGTTTGCCTCATATTCTACCTACTCTTTGGAGAGTTCTTCAAATTCTTTTTGAGCTCTAGGGATGTAGATTTCTAGAGCTTCTAATCTCTACATACACCATTTGTGGCGGTCAGGACCCTTTTTGGGAGGATCTTTGAGGTAAGAGCTTCCCAATTCTTTCTTTGATGTAGTAGGTATTGGTTGAGTAGCTGATGAGGATGGAGGTGTAAGATGACCTTTGGAATGAATGTAAGAAGAGAGTGATTGTTTCTGTCTTTTAGGCTGTATTTTTTCATTCCAGTCTAGTTGGGCAATCTGCTCTGTAAGTTTTTTAATATTTTGTTGTAAAGACATGATCTTGGTGGTGTCCCAAGTCTCAGAATGATAGGCCTTTTCTACTTTATCAAGTTCTGCAACAAGATGGTCTCTAGACTGAAAAGAGAACATGTTAATCTGAAAATCTATTTCAGATTCTGCCTGACTGCTAGAGCGGCTAGAAAAAGTTGCTTCTTCTTCATCAGTGATATCATCAAATTGATTAATTTGATTTTCAATTTCTGAATATAAAATGTCTTCACTGTCATATTCAGAATCAGATATGAAAACATATTCCTCAACAGAAGGAATAAGATTATTTTTTTAAAGGATTTTTTATTAGGACATTTATTAGCATAATGTCCTTTCTTTTGACAGACGTAGCATCTAGGAGAAAACCTTTTAAATCCTTTACGAATTTTATCTTTCTTTCTGAAAAGATATTTCTTTTTCTTTTTCTTTGATCCTCTAAAGTCTGAATGGCAACTACACTCTTTCTGAAATCTGCTAGAGGTTTTATTTTTTGGAGTTTCATCAAATGTGCAATTGAATGGATCAGTATTATATTTGCAATATTTTCTCATTTGTTTCTGAATCTTCTTTTCTTCATCTTTCTCTTCTAGTTTGTCACAAAGAAGATTCTTGGATTTTTTCAAATCCTGAACAATCTCTCCAAATGATTGTTCTTCAAGGCCATCTGGGTGAACTAATTCGAGTTCCTTCTGGAACCATTTGGGCAATGAAGCAATCAACTTTGTTTTCATAAGGGGATTATGGACTTCCCCTGACTGATAATACAATTCACCCATATAGCATAAATAATCATCAAAATATTTCATATTGCAGAGATTGGCTTTCATGAACTTATTTTTGGCTTCTAACTGATATTCAACAGGATTACCCGTAAATTCTTTAACAATGGCTTGAGCTAAGGCTTTATGTCCTTGGACAGATAGTCGTTCTTTTACTTCAGCAGAAAGTTGATCATACCATTGTTTTAAATTATCAATAAAGCCAGTAGCAATTGTAAAAACTATCTTTGCATCTATTTTGTGGAAGAATTATTTTTGAATATCACCCCAACCAAGAATATATTGTGCTAACTCATGAACTTTCTTGGGGTTTCTACAAACTGGAACCTTCAAATTAGAAGGCTGAAAATTTTGTACACGGGCCATACCCTGGAGAGGTTCGGATCCTGAAGGCTGATCAGAGGAAAATATCTCAGATGTGGCAGTATCTGGGATTCCATGTTGGTCTGTATGCATCAGAGTTTGGACCATGTTGATTTGTCCACTTTTGACTTTGTCAAAGTAGGCCTTAAGTCGTTCTTCTTTTTCTTCCTTTTGTTTTTTCTGAAATTCAAGCCAATTAGTTGGCTTTGCAGCAGGATCAAATGAGGTAGGAAGAAAAGATTACCTTTTGAGATCTTGAATCCCATCCTTGACTATGTTTAAATCATCAGATATTATTTGATGATGATGATGAACATTAGACTGGATATCATCAACAATTTATGTGACTTGTGCAACCTGGTTGTTCAAACAGTTTAAAGCAAGATTGGTCCAGTTTAACATTTTTACTAGTTCTTCCTATTCAGAATTTCTTGAAGAAATTCTTTGTGGCCAGAATTGAGAGCGGGTAGAACCATCAGCAGAGTATTTCTCAAACTATGAATATTTGGGAAATCTTCCTTCATGGTAGCTCAAATCTCCTTGAGGAGTCTGGATGGTATGTTCTTTAGAAGCTTTTGAGCTGCTTTCCATATTGATCTCTTTTGGTTTGGATGAGGAGTCTATGAATTCCCAAATTTCTATTTTTCCAATCTTCTTTATCACCCGATGTTTTTTAATAGGAGGATGGCTGGTTGTAGGAGAAGAATGGAACATATTAATTACTTTCTCCTTTTGACTTAAATGTTTTATGATAGCCTTGCATTTTGTACACTGAAGATGATTCATCATGGGATCAGCAATAGGTTGAAGATCTCAATGAGGACAGATAGACTTATTCTTGTCTCTGTGTTCTTTTTTTTGGAGCCATTTTTGAAATTCTATATATTCAACATGATCAACTAAAAGGCGGCCAGGAGTAGATGGAATATCCATAGAAGTTCTTGGAACAAAGGAATTGGATCTGGATAATCTTGGATTTCTAAAAGGATTGGAAAAAGATATCTCTACAATATCACCACAATTTCGTAGGGATTGAGATGTAGAGAAAATAGGAGCAGGAGAAAATCGAGGTCTCGTGGATAAAGTCCATGATTGCAAAACAGACAGTTTTTCCTAAGAAATATATTCTAGTTCAATAGCCTGACCATGAGGTCCAGTTTTTAAGAGGAGGGATGATCCCTTTTTGGAATGGATCTTGACAACGAGATTGAGGGTGTTTGTGATGCGTAAGATAAGTCTCCAGTGAAGATTGAGACTGTGAGATCCTTCTAACATATTAATTCCTTGGGCCTTAATATTTAACTTAAAAACTTTGTCAAGATGTGGGTTAGACAAAGAAACAAAGAAATTGGGATAAATGGCAGTAGCAACTATTTCATCATTTACCTGGTGCTTTCAATGGTGTAAAAGGTTTAAAATGATCGTGGCATGGTGGTTATAGGGGTGAACTACATGAATATTTGTGTGGTGGCTTTTGAGGTGGATAGGGCATAATACTATGGCAGCCATAAAAAGCCAAACAACCTACCTGGATTCGTGGCAGCTATCGATTCCACCATGTAAAATAAAATAAAAAACTATTTAATCATTTAAAGGAAAATTAACCAAGTCGAGAAGGGAATCAAAAAAATCTAAATGGTGTTGGTCAAAACATCCAACAATGGCAGACGAATCAATTCCTTTTCTATACAAGGGTTGTAAACCAAAAACAATACCACCAATATGGTAATATTGATATTTTCCTTCACGTCTTGCATTTTTTATTTCTTCATCATCAAGCATATCTATAATAAATTTCTTCATTTGAAGAGAAGAGAAGAATCTTTTGTTCAACCACATTTATATAATTTAAACCAAAGCTTAAAAGGAAGAACCTATTTGTATATTTGCTCTGTAGTAATATCAAGAAGTTTCCATTCTGGATATGGATCCTTTTCTTCGATTACCAAATGATTGAAATTTGAGTGGAGTGCCTCAGCTACTGGAACAAAATCTTCACTACTGATGTTAGATCGATGATATATTTTGTGCAGGTTTGGTTAACCTTTTAGGGGAACCTTGATGGTTTTTTAGGATACTAACCAGTCAAAACTGAACAACGTAACCAAAGAAATAGTAATCGTAGATACCTGACAAAAGTATATATTCAAGATCTAGAGTTCAGTATTTCTTATCTATGAGATCAAGACCAATTTCTTGCAGGCAGAAAGCATACACACTTGGCTCTAATACCAAATTATTTTTAACAGACTAAATTACCCTAGGAAATTCAAAACACATTTCATCATACCCGACTCCTAACTGAACTAGATGCATAAATTTATGCACCATGAGGAGGTATTCCATGGCCATATTACTGTTTTTCCAGATGCTACAAAATTCGCTACAATGTCCCACCTCCTACTAATTATTCAAAACAAGAATTCACTCCTGAAGACTCCTCTACAAATTTTGATTCTTCTTTTGATTCCATTTTTGGTGGACAGTGATGCAGATTCATGGTGGGCCCATAACCCACAAGGTTTTTTTAAAATCTCTTTGTAATGGTTCATAAGTGGTTAACCATAAACCACTTACGGTTTCTCCTTGGGTCTTGTCGATATAAGATTCCATTTTGTTTAGGTTTCACGTGGGCTATACCACAACAATATCCACTTTGTATAAAGTTTGATGTGATATTTTACTATGAAAAACTTATGCCTTTTTAGCCATTAGATTGATGACATGTGTTACCTAGAAAATGTATCTCAGTCGTCACTTGGCTTGGAGTATTGTATAAATAAGACCTTCAACCTCATATGAAGGCACCAAGTTTTAGGTTTGAGTCTTAGAAAGTCTTAGGAAAATATTCAGTGCGAGTTCATCTTGGCGGACACCCTGAATATTAGTATGTTAGATCCAAGAGCTTTGGTTGATCTTGTAGATCTGATACTCTCTGTAATAATATTATTCATAATATATATCATTTTGCACCTGTTATAATATTTGCACCATAGTATGTTCTATTATAATCTTTGCACCATAGTCTGTTATGTTATAATATTTGCACCATAATCTTTGCACCATAGATTATTCATGATAATTGGAACAACTATCTTGGAACAACCTTACTGATCTACCTCGTTAAGACTTTTGAGTGAGGGATCATGGGACCTTGGTAAAGGCTAGGTGGATTGGTAAGTGCATGTGTCTAAGGGCTAGGCGTATTGGTAAGTGCAGGTGACCAAGTATGCTCTTATTAGAGGGGAGTGGAGTGGTAAGTGTAGGTGTGGTTGAGCACTTATCAAGAAGAGACCTAGGTTCAAATCTTAGAGAAAGCCAACCCTTTACAAAGGTAGTAGTATGCTCTAAATTCTTTGAGTGCGCAATAGGCCGATGATGATAGTACAAATTCTGAGTGATCGATGGTCTCCATATCACATCGGGTTAACAAGAACGAGACATATAGGTTTGTTGGGAGCAGTTCCTATGGTTTGAACCCTATGATGGCCAGTTGGGAGTAGTCTGTGTGGTTTGAACCCTACGATGGCCAGTTACAAAAAATAGTGGTTGTAACCAACTCTCCTATGTAACCAAAAAAATGTTTTACTTTGACTTTGAGTGAGGGGCTCAAAAATCTTGGAACAATCCACCTCGGTAGGAGTTTTACTTTGAGTGAGGGGACCTTAGAGGGGCTTGAAAATCTTGGAACAATCCACCTTAGTAAGAGTTTTAATTTGAGTGAGGACCCCTTGGAGGGCTTTTGTTGACCTAAGCTTGACTTAAGCCAACAAACATTTGGGATTGGAACCGTTGAATTGTCTACTATCAATTGAGTTAAATTAGAGTTAGGTTATCTTTATTTGATTAGAATTCAAATTAGGCTATTTCATTAGAATTCAATAAATTTGATTTTTTTGCTGGATAATAAGTTGTATTTGGGTTTCCCACCCTTGGAAAATTATATCTCTCTTCTTTAGAGCTTGAGAGTTTACAAATAGATACACTTCTTATCTCAATTGAGATGCTATAGCTAGAAACCTACATTATTTTACATAAAATATCTGAATTCTTGATTTTCATTTTTTTGGATCTTTTCAAATTTTTGTATGAATACAATTACATTACTCCAGAATTTAGCATCTTTCTTGACATTTTCCTATAGCATCCTTCATAATACCAAAACTTCACCTCTATTATCTATGCTTTGCATCTTAGTAGAGTAATATTTCCAAAACATCGCACTATCATAGTCCGCTTTACCAAATCTAAATTGCTAGTTTCCTTCCTTGTTGAAGTCATAGCCCTTCATTGCTCTTCCCATTGTTCGAACCCTAGTTGGAAAATATTTGCAATTTTGTTTTTCACGACTTGAAAAATCATCACTGCCCTTGTTTTGAATGGTTGACTTCACAGTGTCGTATCTCCCTCAATATTGCTTAGGTTTTTGCATATGACCACTCATTTTAAAGCTATTCAAATTCTGCACAAGTTGGTCTAAGAATCAACTAAATTGGATAACTCTTCGCAAAGATATGGCTCCTAAAAGATGATACATTTTTAAGGAAAAACCCTAATCCTTCACACTTTGCAATTTTATTTTTCGTGACTTGAAATCATCACTGCCCTTGTTCTAAATGGTTGACTTCACAAGGTCATATCTCCTTCAATATTGCTCAAATTTTTGCATATGACCACATATTTTAAATTTATTCAAATTCTGCACAAGTTGGTCCAAGAATCAGTTGAATCGGATAACTCTTCATGAATATATGGCTCCTAAAAGATGAGATATTTTTTAGGAAAAATCCTTAATCCTTTGCACTTTGCAATTTTATTTTTCTCATTGTAAGCATCCTTCCACGCTCCTTCAGCCTTCCCAACCTTCCACTCAGCATCCCAACCTTCCACTCAACATCCCAACCTTCCACTACACCTCCTTCAGCTGACCTAGCCTTCCACACTCCTTTAGCCTTATCGACCTTCCACATTCCTTCAACCATCCTAGCCTTCCACCCAATATCCTAGCCTTTCATTATAGCTCCTTTAGCCAACCCAACCTTCCACACTCCTTCAACCAACCCAACCTTCCATGCTCCTTTAGCCTTGACACTCCAAATATCAACTCATCATTCAACCTTCCACGCTCCTTTAGCCTCTAGCCTTCCACACTCCTTCATCCTCTAACCTTCCATGCTCTTTCAACCTCCAACCTTCAAATTTGTTGATCATTAAAACACTAGACCATTTGTCATGCCCCTTAGGGGACAACCCTCAATAAATTTGAATTGATTTAAGTTAGAGTTAGGATTTATTAGTTTTAGTTTAGGATATTATATATAAGAAGAGATTTCTTCTTGTTAATCATCATTCATAATTTTTATTTTATTTTCATTTCTTGCCCTAATGATTTGGATAAAGGTAGTTGATTTTATATTTTTATGGTTTGTTTTTGTTGTTGTTTATGTTTTATTTTAGACTATAAAATTCCATTGATTTACTTGATTTATAGTATTTTGGATTCTTTCTTTTAAGGACTAGATATGGAGAAGCAAGAAATTGTATGTAAGTACCTATACTCATATTTGATGAAGTTATATATATATATATATATATATATATAATGTAATTTAGGTAGATTATTATAGTTTAGATAGGTAGATTATTATGGTTTAGAAAAAGAGTTTTAATTACCTTACATAATATTGTGATTTAGGTATATTATTATAGTTTATAGAGTAGATTATTATGATTTAGAAAAAGAGTTAGGTGTATAAGAACAAAAATTATTTTTAGTAATTTTTAAGGTCACTGAGTAGAATAATTTTGACTTAATATTGAAGATGATCATGCTTAAACATGATTTTCTTGAAGATCATGATTGAACGTGATCCAAGGAAAGGAAAGGGATGCAAATTATATGAGTTGTAATAGTCTTTAGTACTATGTCACTTAAATTTCCTCACCATCATAGGATCTTGTTCAATATCATATCAACTAATTCAAATTAATTATGACTTAATATCGAAGATGATCATGGTTGGACATGATTTGATTGAAGATCATAATTGAACGTGATCCAAGGAAAGGAAATTTGGTAATAATAAATGAAAGGGACGTAAAATATGAGTTGTAATAGTCTTTAGTACTATGTCACTTAAATTTCCTCACCATCAAATGGAAGGCCATCATCATAGGATCTTGTTCAATATCATATCAACATACCTTACCTTAAAGTGTAACAACATAACTACCTTACCTTAAAGTGTAATTGGATGGTAGATTTGATATTCTCAATGGTACTATCATCAAATTGATCAACAATTTTTGAAAGTTTACTATGGGATGGTCCATCATTCCAAAACATAGTATACTCCATTATCTAGATTTTGAGTTTGAGTAGGTGGTAGGAATCAAAATCTCTAGATTTTGAGTTTGAGTAGGTGGTAGAACTCAAAATCTCTAGATTTTGAGTTTGAGTAGGTGGTTGAACTCAAAATCTCTTGATTTTGAGTTTGAGTAGGTGGTAGAAAAGCATGCAAAATAAAATAATAAAATAAAATAAAATAGAAGTAACAAAACTGTGGTATGCTTCAATAATTATTCGTTGATATAAAGCTTGATTTTGGATGTAGATGCAAGAGAAATGGATATTTTATAGTGATCAATTCATATTTAAGTTTCAAAAGTTAATTAACTAATATATGAAGTTTGGATTTTAAAATGAAGTGGTTAACATAGTTACACAAGGTTTATGAATATGGAAAAGTATTGTGGATAACCATATTTTTAATAAATTAATAAAATAATAGGTGAAAGGGTCATACATTGTATGGATTTAAAAGGTTGTTAATCTTCATTATATTACATTTTTATTTTATTTCAGATAAAATAAAATATTTGGTCGATAAATACTACAATGAACTCATGACATCATTTACACATATATTGAGGAGGAAAACAAAAGGTGGGTGTAAGGATCATACATTGTATGGATAGAATTTAAAAGGTTGTTTTTTTTTTCAATTGGTTATATGGGATTTACAACAAATCTTGGATAATATCTATGCATCACTTGGCAAGATTTGAACCTTGGTCTCCTCTTTAAACATTCAGGAATCTAACCAGTTGAGCTATTGCCATTGGATATAATTAAAAGGTTGTTAATCTTCATTATATTACGTTTTTATTTTATTTCAAATAAAATAAAAATTTGGTCGATAAATACCATAATTAATTCATGACATATCACTTATACATATATGGAGGAGGAAAACAAAAGGTAAAAGTGACATACGTGGTCCTTATATATTTTGTGAAACAATAAATTTCTTAAGGTAATAGAAGATGAATTCAACACCTTTAGGTTTCAACCAAGGATATTTCAATCCTCAAATGGATTCTAATAAGTAGCAATATTTTTTTTTCTATGTTCACGTTTAGACATTTTGATAATTAGGCATGAGATGAAAAGAATATTATCCACATAAACTTAGAAGAAGAGTATCAAACTGAAGGGATCATTGTAGAATCTTGAAATTAAGATTATGTTTGATCTCATTGACGATATAAAGAAGGAAGTTAAAATCAACCTATTATAAATGCACTCATAAGTATATAAAATTATCAAACCATCAAGTTATATTATTGTGGATTGGTTGATAGTAGAGATGTTGCAAAGATGCAAGGATTGCATATTCAAAAACTTTAGTAGTTTTCATAGACACCTAAGTTTGATCCTATCAAATCTCAATAAATCCTAGCAAATTCTAAGTCATTATATTCTAATCAAACTATTGTTATATTTCACAATGCTTTCAAAAAAAATCTAAAGCATAACACTCACCATAGATCATATGCAAAAGAGTAAAATAGCAAAATAAGAGAGCAAATTAATGAAATATATTAATAAATAAAAAGGAATAGGTGGATGCTCATAGGTACCTCATGGTGTATCACTCACAAATATAGTAGAATAATGGTTTGTGGTATTTATAGTAGATGCCTAATCCTCAATAATAATTACATATGTTAACCCAATGCCGACATAAACATAATGGATTAAGGTTAAATTACAATCTTGGTCGTAACTTTATAAGGTCAATCATACTAGTGGTTTAATCAATATTGCTAGGTTGAATATATCAATTCATGCTCATAGGTTTACATAAGATATACAACATATGCCATTAGGATTACATCACTACTATTGTATTTGACCAAAAATGTCAAATTACTAATATTCCAACACCTCCAACAATCTAAACTAAAGTTCTATGGAGAGAATACATTAGATATGGTAAACCCCCCTTATCCCCATAATAAATGCTTGAATGGGCCAAAGAATATTAACCATGAAGCTTTCTATCTACTTTGCTAAAGGTACATAGATTGGATCAACATGAAGCCATGAATCCATATCAAATATTTTGATATTACCATGAGAAGACCATCAACATGTAATTGAGTGGCCATAATTTGTCCATAAATCTCAAAAGTAAACAACTTTCGTACATATATTTTATCTTGAACATTACCTTGAAGAACTAAAAATTTGTATATCCTTTTAAAGTTCCTTAAAATAATACAAGCAATTCTCTCATAATCAAACCCCATAACATGTCAGAAACCCATAGGAACAATGCATACATTGTGCTAACTATCTAAATAATACTACTCTTATAACCAAAAAATCTAAATGACTATAATAGGTCCTTGAACTAGTTCTAAAAATGCATAGATCTCAAAAATTATTTTATCTGAAAAAATAGGCCTAAAACCCTTTTGTATGCAAATGTTATGGCCTCTAGAAATTTTCCCTCCAAAATAGCCCTAGAGTGACATTTTTGGAAAACACAATTTTCTTAAAGTTCCTTCTAAAAAATAGAGCATGGGATAATTGAACCATGCACCTATTTACTCTAGAACATTGTAGCAATATTGGTTTGGTGATTCTTAAATATGTCAAAAGTGTTCTACAAAAATATTTGAGGAGTGAAGATTCAATCCTATGACCTAGTTGGAAGGCTTTTAAAAAGAGTTACATTGACATACCTCAATCACCTTGTCTTCATGTATATGAATTTTTATCCTAATCAAATAACTAGGTACATAGACCCAGTAAGAAAAATATGTCAATAAAATTTGAACCCATGATGTGTGCACTATAGATGAATTATAATGGCTATGATTTCTAAGAAACCATAATTTCAAATAGAAATAATATGTTATGACCCTGTAGAAATATTGCTCCTCCATGTGAAAACACAAATGAGAGGAGAGGGGGAGGGACCTGCTCCCCCTCCCCTAGTTCTTGCCCAGTCCCTGATTCATCCCAAGTCATCCCACTCTGGGAATGGTTTGTAGTAGATGATCTCCTTGGGAGAAGATCCTTGCCCATTTTCTGCTCCTTTCCTAGTAGTTTTGGGGTTTCCTTGCTTGATTCTTGTACCTGGTGCTTCCTAGGGATTTTCTAGGGTTTCCTGCATGTTCTTGGGATCCTTTCCCTGATTTCCATTAGGATTTCCCCTAGGTTTTTTTTGCAAGTTTTTTACTTGGATCCAGTTCCTAGGGCTTTCTCGATCTATGGTGGTTGCAGGTTGGGTTTTCGATTGCTTCCTGGTGCGTCCTCTGAGGTATCCACTTCATCGAGGTTGGTTTGGGGGGGCCAGTTTCCTCTTTGCCCATGACTCCTCTCTAGGATGCCTTTGGTTGTTGGTGGTCCCGTCCCTTTGGGTGGGGCCATGTTCGGTTTCCTATTCGAAGGCTTCTTCTTGTTGGATCTACTGCTTGGTGGACGCTTAGAGAATTTTCATGGCCTTAGGGGGGCCTCTTCCTATGCTTGAGTTATTCCCATCCCCAGTCCCAGTTCCCTAAAGCTGTTCGTGTGCAAGGATGGGGGTTCTTGGTCCTTTTTGTTGGGGTTCTTAGGGTTTTCTGCTGCATGTCTCAATATTGGGGAGGGGACCTATGATCAATGCATGCAGAACCCTAGCTCCCTTAGTTTAGACTTCCAAGGATCCCATATTTGTGCCTACTACTGCTTTTCGTCTAGGATTCGTAGGTTTTTTGTTTTAGTTTCCTATTCGAGGGCTTCTATTTTCTAAACCTGCTTCTCAATGGACTCTCAGAGCTTGTTCTTGGCCTTAGGGGGGCTCTTCCTGTTCTTGAGTTGTTCCCAATCCCAGTTCTAGTTCCTTAGAACTGCTCATAAGCAAGGATGGTGGGTTCCTGGTCCTTTCTATTGGAATGCTTGGGGTTTCTTCTACATTTTTTGGTCTTGGGGTGGAGTCCAGTGTGCTTGCAGTTCCTCCTTCAGTTTTAGCTTTTGAGGATCCTTTTTTTGCACCTGCTATTGCTGTCCCTAGCTCCTTCCAGCTTCCTCGTACTCCTATTGGTGGGATACCAGTGTTGCGGTTTTTCAAATCCGTTCTTCTACTAGTTTCCTACTGGGCAATATTTTCCAAACCTGCTGGTTTTTTTGTTGGGTGGTATTTTTCAAATCTGATTTTCTGTTGGTTTTCCCGTTGGGCAGGACTCTCCAAAATTGTTGGTTTTCCTGCTGGATGGGGTTTTTCAAAAAAAAAATTTCTACTGGTTTTCCTGCTAGGCAGGATTTTCCAAACCTACTGGTTTTACCGCTATACGAGATTCTCAATTTGATGGTTTTCGATTGCTTCCCACTGGGTGAGATTTTCAAATTCATCATCCTGTTGGTTTTCCCGCTGGGTAGGGTTTTTCAAATCCATCTTCCTACTAGTTTTTCATTGGATGAAATTTTCAAATTGGTGGTTTCCCATTGGGTGGGATGTTCAAACTCTACGTTTCATCTTGCATATTTTCTTGTTAGGCGAGATTTTTCAAAATTGGTGGTTTCCCCCTAGGCGGGATTTTTCAAATTTGTTTGTTCCCACTGGGCGGGTTTTTCCAAACTATTTATTTTTCGCTGGGTGGGATTTTTCAAATTGATTGTTCTTAACCTTTGGTTTGGTCGGTTGACTTGTTGTAAAAAGGTTTTGGGGTCTTTTCAAAACTCGCTTTTAATATAATTTTAACCTACCAAAAAAAAATATTGCTCCTCCATGTCCAAAGATTCAAACATCCTAGAACAAAATAGGTGGGAATAAGTTGATCTTATGCCCAAATCCTTTGAAAATCTTGAATAAGAATGTGCTAATAAAAAATTGTATGTGTCATATAAGGACATGATGGAAGGGATTTGTGCAAGTCTTCTCCTGCCTTTGCTAATTTTTAAATGTTTTGGTATCAAAACTTTAAATTTTAAATTTAAATATATTTATATTTTTAAATCTAAATCAAAGAAGGGGATTTTTTTTAATTTATTTACTTTTTGTGCCACTAAAAAGCCTTATTCTATGTAATTGAGTGTTTCCACTTTGTTCTCTCTTTGATACCATGTTATATTTTATAGTAATTCTAGAAACATTCTAAAGCATAACATTCACCACAAAATCAAATATAAAAGAGTATAAGAGCAAGAGAAGAGAAAAATAAAATAAAGAAGATATTGATAAATGAATAGGAAAGGTGAGTTACCACAGGCATCTCGATGTATCACTCACTAATATAATGAATCAATGGTTAGGGTACTCATAGCAGATACTATATTGAAACTCCACTATTTTTGCAAGTTGGCATTGGTGGGAAGTAGATCAATGAGTTGTCGTAGAAGGAAATTAGGAGTAAATTGTTTATCAATTTTGTGAATCTACAACAGACACTAATTTTGCATGAAAAAGCTTCACTAGATTTTTGATACCTCCAACCATTTGATCTTAGTGATCGATGGTGAGCATTAATTTAAAGGTTGAAATTCATGAGATTATGTATTGTTACAAAGACCATTGATTGTGTCGATCTAACACGCATTATGTTGAAACAAAGTATTTGATAAAATCTCCTAAAATAACATGGTCCATTGATGGGGTTGATCTACGATGGGTATTGATTCATGGGGAAATTAGTAGATGGACGTAGTGAAATAGCATGGGGTATTGATATCATTAATCTATAGTGGTTGTTGATTCCAAGTAAAACAATCAAAAGAGGTCTTCAAAGCACCAGAAGCCATTGATTGTTTATTCAATGATCCACACCATTTCATAAACTTAGCAATGCAATTATTAGAGGAGACCCTACTATTGGATGGAACCTAAGACACATGGCAAAAGCATTGGTAGAACATGAAGATTTAAGAAGCTATCCCATCGATGCATACTTTAAAAGAATATTTTTTGTTGATCTTAGACAGGTGGTACATCTAGTGGTCCATAGGATTCTAAGAAAATATTAAAAAAGTCCCATGAACCATCCAATTTTGGCAATTGATAGCCCATGTCACCCCTAAAGACTTTAAAAATGATAAAAGTATCTTTGTAATTGGTTAAAGTGCAATGAATACCATCATTAATCAATGATGACATTAAAAATCAAATGACTCGTAGAAACTAAAAGAGGACTCAAACAATGTAGTATTGAAAAGTCTCGTCAACCATTCAATCTTAGTGATCAATGGTTTGGGAAGGAAGACATAGACAAGAAGAATATCAAGGGAAGATCCACTATACATATGATTAAATGAGAAGTAGAGTAATCATATGGGCCATGATTTTAAAAATAACAACAATATCCATTCAAATATTTTTACCAACTTCTATCCATGCACAACAAATGACCCCCATAATAAGTGAACACCTTTCCTACAAATACATTGAAGCATGATCTACCAAAAAAGAGTAGTTGATCTCATAAAGGCAACAGTTATGGAAAAGCCTCAAGTCCACCTACCTAAACCACTTAGACATAAAATTCCAATGAAACTAGTGGGTATCTTAAAAGTGGTAGCTATAGAATCTCTAAATATAGAGACCTCGAGGTAAACGCCATTAATTATAAATGAATCCCTCACTCCATTTTGGGGGAATTTTTTTTAATTACTTATACAAGTTTTAGAGGGAAAATCCCTAGTGTTTAGTAGTATTTTCTTATAAATAATAGTTTTATATTAATTGTTAAGCATTAAAAATTATTGACTCGTGCTTAGTACCTAGTCTTATTTGTATCTCCTCTCATTTTGCTTATATGTCTCAAGTCTAGATTCAAACCTTGAATCATTTTGTTGTAGCCTATGAATCTCTTTTAATATGATATCTCTATAATACAAAGATTATAATATAAGAAGTTGTGGCTATCGTTGCTTTGCTATGTTTCTTGATTGTATCTTATGTGTGAATGCTTTATGGGAGATTAAAACCATGTTTATTTAGTTGACTAATAACTAGTGATGCATGTTTTTATTTTATTCTAGTGATAGATAGAATAATCTTTTGATCTTGACACATTGCTTCTTTTAGATTAGGATTTTATTTTTTTTAACTTCTCTCTTTTCCTTTGATACATGCAAGTGGTTTGGGAGAACATTGCATTAAATATCATATCTGATAAGTTGCCAACCTTAGTAAAATCTTAGAGTTTTCCTTGTGATTCAAGTCCCACACTCATAAATATTCTCGCTATTTCACTCTATGCATGGTGTGGATGTCAAGCACATTTGGTGACTATAATAGATGGCCATATCATTTTGAGCAACCAATAGTTTCTTGGCATGCTCTCAATGGGATAATTTTTTTATTTTGATTAATATTTTGCTGAAGATATCAATCTTCACATTGCTTGAAGTATAAAACATTCATCTGATGACTCCATTGAGACCAAAGGACCTAAATGTTTATGAGCATAGGACCTACTACTAGGTCCATTTCAATAGTAAATATACAAGTGTTGGTGCTACCTCTTGGTCCATGATTTTCCTAGTGGATGGAAGTGTGCCCTAGATTGTAAGGTCCAAGATAGGATGGTTCAAGATTTCTCCCTATTCAACCTTCATAGAAGGCTAATTCCTTGTTGTAAAACAAAAAATAAAAGAAATGGGGGAATACTAAAGTGAGAAATGGAGGGTTAGGAAGAGAAGGGAGAGAAATATAAATGGTATTTGACTAACAACATTGTCACATATGATGCAAAACACACTACAACTAAACAACATATATGCCCTAATAGACCAATTACTAAGCAAGGTATTGTAGAATGTAAATTAAGCTCATGTCATGCCCTCTACTTCTCCAATAGCCTTTAGCAACCTAAGCAAGCTTTTATAGAAGAAAGTAGAACCACATGATGAATGCTAAGCATCCCTAATATTCCAATAGCCTAGAGTGATAATCCAAACAACAACTCAATCCTAACAAAATATACCACCCATAAAGCTTTTATAGAATTATTTAGGGCCTATAGAGCATTCACAAACAAAATAATTCCACAACACAATGCTAGCAAAGGTCAAACAACAAGTTGATTCATTAAAATTATAGAGCAAAGTTACATGTTATAAAATAGGAAAACACTCAAATTTTCAACCTGCATACTAAGGAGAATTAAGTTATTTATAATTTTAACAATCCATGGAATCTAACTTAATCACTGTATAGATGGCCTCTCCTAAGTATGATATATGTGCAGTCTAGTATAGTCTAAGTTTCAAGGGTGATCAACATGTTTGAGAAGAGTGAGCACCCTTTTTATGCTCTATCTTGGCTAACTATCTTGATCCTATGGATAATCACAATCCTCAATATCCATATTTCTTTAGCAGGTCCACTTGAGCATGCTCAACTTCTCTCCATTATGCTTTATTGTTATCCCAACTTTTATACTTGTAGGCAACTTCATTCATGATCAGTAGGAGCTGCTACCACCGTTGTAGGCTCCTAATATTGGTTGTCACTTTCTTATCCAATGACTTTGATCTAGATAATTGAAGGATTATCAGGTGGTCCCAACTTCTAACAAGCATGATCTCTACTAGAAGGGAGTTACCAAGAAGTATTTTGTTTTTGTTATTTATATGAAGTCTTTGGCCCATTGTTGAAGTCTTATAGACCTCATTGAGACTTTTGGTAGGCTTTGCTGGCATAATTTTTTAGATTTATTTGACCACCTAATTCTTAGGCTACTTGAGCCCTAGCCACTAAGGGTTATCATCACTTTGACTCCTAGATTGGCTAGAAATCTAAAGCACCTTAGATGATTCTAACTTTGAAATTCCTTTGACCACCCCTATTTTGGTCTTCAAAGTGAGTAGGCCTCCTTGTCTTAGTTAAATTTTGATGTGGTTAGTGACATAAAGAACCCGACCATGTGTTTGGCCCTCATTGTTAGTAATTCTTGGCAATGGTGGTGCTCTTATAATGTTTGCATTGCCTTGTTGATGTGGACCAATTAATGACCCACATTATTGGTGCCTCCTAAGGATTTTACCTTGCAAAAAGGATAACACATCTAGCTTTATCCATTGGGTAATAGAATTAGAAGAATTGAGAGGAAATCTAAAGGAGGAGAAACATTTAGGGCTTAAATGAATTTAATAGGGAAAGGGAATAAGTTTTTAGGCAAGGAGGGGTTCCATGACTTCAATAGGGGCTTTAAGATATGTGGTGAAAAAATATCTCAACAACCTCTGGGATTATCTATGATAGAAAGAGGAGGGAAAGGACTAGAATTGAAAAAGAACAACTAGAACCTATCCTAGGAATGGAACAATAAAACTAATCTACTAGAAGAATTGGATAAGTAGGTACTTAGAGGAAAGAGAATGACTCAGAGAAAATAAGAGAAAGGGAAAACAAAAAATGAAGGCAAAAGGAAGATAAATAGATTGGAAAATGAATATTGAGAGTTTACAAATAGATACACTTTTCATCTCAATTGAGATGTTATAGCTAGAAACCTACATCATTTTAAATAAAATGTTTGAATCCTTGATTTTTATTTTTTGGATCTTTTCAATTTTTTGTATGAATACAAATATTCCAAAATTCAATATCCTTCTTGAAATTTTTATATAGCATCCTTCACAATACCAAAACTTCACCTCTACCATCTATGCATTGCATCTTAGTAGAGTAATATTTCCAAAACATTGCACTATCATAGTTCACTTTACCAAATATGGATTACTAGTTTCTTTCTTGAAACACAAGTGCAACCACAAAAATTATAATAAATAGTTTATATGAAAACACATTATTGTTATAAAATAAAGTAGATATTACCAATGGAAAACATTAAAGTAAATCTTAATCATTATTTGATTCAAGCAATCAATATTTTCTTGTCAGCTTCAGCTAAACTTACTACTTCCTCTAACCATGGAAAGGAGAATTTAACTTCACAATCCTCAATCAAAACCCCTTTATTGGCTAGCCTATCTGCACATTTGTTTCCTTCCCTTAATGTATGTGTAAATTTTATTTATTCAAACTCTTTAGCAAGATCTTGAATTTCCACAATTATCTCTTGTATGTTCCATGGAGCCTTTGCTTTCCTCAAAATTGTATTTATTACTATGAGAGAATCACCTTCCATCCATACTCATTCCATTTCATTTTTTTACATTTTTTTTACCCTTCTAAAGCTGCCCAAGCTTCAGCTTCATTATTTATCTTAAATCCACCATTGAAAGCATAATGAGACAAAATCTCTCCTCTATTATTTCTAATTATTTCTCCTCCTCATGTTGGTCCTAGATTTCCTTTAGATGCTCCATCAAAATTCAATTTAACCAACTCCACATTTGGTGGTTTCCACTTTATATTCTTTGCCTTCTTTTTGCTTCTCTTGTACTCAACATCATAATTCCATTTAATGACTTGACTCCATCTATCAAGGCTCTCTGCTTCCATATTAGGGATTGGGTGAGTTGATAGGGTTGGTTTAGACTCCTCTATGGCTAAACATATCTTCCTTTTCATTACCTCTAAACTACTTTCCTTTCCTTTAAATATTCTTCTATTCCTTTCTAGCCATACAGTCCAAAGTATTGTATCTTTTGATATATCCCATATTGTCTGTAAAGCCTCACTTTTATAAGTGCTTTGCCATTGCTTTAACCAATCTTCAATTCTGCTATTCATCACCATGCATTTACCAAACATATTAAGAATCCATTGCCATAGTTTCCAGACTATTGAGCAATGTCCCAAGATATGGTCTATACTCTCCTCCTTTTTACAAAGAACACATTGAGAGGGGCCATGAAAACCCATTTTCATAAGGTTATCCCAAGATAAAATTCTTCTATGACCTACTAGCCAAACAAACATTTTGACTTTAGGAATGCTCATGCTATCCCAAATATCTCTCCATATTCTAGTGATATTATTATTTTGTTGGTGCTTTACATTATATCCACTTCTTGTTGTGTATTCTCTTGAGCTATTCAACTCCCAAATCAATTTATCCTTAGCTCCCCTCAAAATAATCATGGTTGTTATCTTTCTACTCAATTGCCTCCTAGCATCAATGTCTTGTATACTTGTAAAAAATCTTCTTTCCATTTGTATCTTCCTTCATGATCCTTGTACAAAATGTTTGAAACCCTATAACCATATTTATCTTGAAGCAATCTCATCCAAGGTTTCAAAATTGGATCTAAATTGAGTGGTTTTTTATCACACCAAGTATCCATCTAAATAGAATTTTTTCTCTATTAACCACCACCCATATTAAACCTTTAATCATTAGATCAATAGATTTTTTTAAACCATTCCAAAGAGCAGAACCATTTGGTAGAGAGAATGTAGTAAATATTAAACTTGGGTCATTGGGATCAACATACTTAGAAGAATTCTTTCCCATTGTATTTGACTCTCTTTGTACAATCTCCATATTACTTTTCCCTTAAGAGCTAAGTTTGCATCTGTAAGAACTCTTAAACCAAGACCTACCCTAGTTTTATCATCACACACCTTGCTCCATTTCACCAAAGGAAATTTCCTTTTATCATGTAAACTTGACCATAAAAAGGATCGCATAATATAGATTAAACTTTTTTCAACTGATTTTGGCATAGTATACAATGACATAATATGTTGGAATGGCCTGTAAGACTGACTTAATTAATTGCACTCTTCCTGCTAACGATAACCATCTACCTTTCCAAGTTGGTAGTTTATTTTAAACTTTACTAATAACTAGATTTCATAATTCTATCCTCATTCTCCCCTCAAATAAAGGCATCCCTAGATAAGTTGTTGGTAAATTTGCCTCCTCCATTTGAAGTAACCTGCAAATTCTTGCTTTGATATTAGTTGGAGTGTTAAGGAAGTAAATTTTGGATTTTGTCCTATTAACTTTTTACCCTGATGCTCTTTCATATTCCTTCAAAAGTTATTCAAAGCTTTAGCCTCATTTATTCTTGCCCTTCCAAAAAGGGTTGTATCATCTACAAACTATTGATGGGTGATGTTGTCGATGTTATTACTAACCTTAAGTCCACTTATAAGCCCATATTTGTAAGCCTTCTTTAAGTTCCTACTCAAAACCTTTGCCATAATAATGAACAAATAAGGAGATAGAGGATCTCCTTGTCTAAGGCCTCTCTTGGATTTAAAATATTATGAGTTACCCATTGACCAACATTGAATAAGAAAGCGTGAGACACTAATCCATCTAACCCATTTCTTCCCGAATCCAAACTTTTCTAAAACTGCAAAAAGAAAATATCATTTAACCCTATCATAGGCTTTACTCATATCAAGTTTTAAGATCATTGCTTTCTCTTTTCTTGAAGCTGCTGAATGTATAACTTCATGAGCTACTATGATCCTATCCAGAATTTGTCTCCCTTTCACAAATTCTCCTTGCTCTTCTGAAATGATTTTGTCTAACAATGGCCTTAATCTATTTTTCATCACTTTGGAGATAATATTATATGCCATATTACATAGGCTTATGGGTCTAAAAGAATCAAACAATTCAGCATCCTTCATTTTTGGAAGTAGGGTAAGATATGTTGCATTTATTTTATAAGGTATGTATTGTTTTACCCTAGACTGTTTCATTACCACTAATAAAGAATCCTTCATTATATCCTGATTATATTGGTAAAAAGTTATGGAGAGCCCATATAGACCTCAAATTTATCCTTATTAAAACATAAAAGAGCTAAATGAACATCTAGAGTAATAGGTTCCATCAGTTTCCTATTGTCTTCATTTGTTATAACTGAAGGTACATCTTGAAGAAGTTTATCGTTAAGAACTCCAGTCTCCTCTGATCCTAGAATATTTTGATAAAAAAACTTTACCTCTTTTCTAATTTCACTATGATCTTCAATCCAAACCCCTTCTATTGATTTAATTCTACTAATTCTGGATGTTGATCTTTGTACTAAAACCATCATATGAAAAACTTTATCTTTTTATTTCCTTATTTTAACCAAGTTTGTCTTGATTTTAATATCCAACATTTCTCTTCCTTACTCAAAATAGTATGATACTCACTAAGAAACTCCCTTTCCTCTGAGCTTGCATTATTATGATCTATATTTTTGGAATTTTGAAAGTTTATCTTTTTTTTAATAGGTTATATGTGGCTTCTATTGGGGGCCACTCCCATAAAAATACCAAAATATTACATTTGTTGTAGCATACATTTTTATCATAGTTTTTTCATTTTTTTCTCTTAAATATATTCTTCAACTTCCTCGAAGTGCTATGTTTCCATAATCATCTCCTTGACATCATTTTGATTAAGACATAAAATCTCACTTGGCCAATTGCCTTCTAAAATTTGAATTTCACTAGGATGAAGATCAACACCATAATTTGCTAATTTATCTGCTACTTGATTTCCTTCTCTATAAATATGCTCACATTGTCAGGAGATTGCCTCTAGTAATAGATGATGAACATTAACAATAATATTATTTTTTATCTAGTCTCCACATCCATTTTTGTTAATAGCATTGATGATAATTTGTGAGTCCCCCTCAATTGAAATATATTTCCATCCTTTTTTTCTATAATTTTAATCCCTATAAGAAGTTCCCTAGCCTTTGCATAGTTGCTAGTTGAAGTTCCATATGATTCTGAATAAGTGAGGAGAATTTTGCCTTCACTATTTCTAAAATCACCACCTCCACTAGCTTTTCCTAGATTTCCTTTAGAAGCACCATCAAAATTATTTTGATAAACCAATTTTTGGACATTTCCATTTTACATAAAAAAAGATTTTGTTTAATTTTGTTGGTTGACTCTTCCATGTATGTTCAAATCCTATAGCCAAGTTATTAGCACCTATTTTTCTGCAATTGAGACTTCCCATGATGAGCACCATATTTGTAGACATTTTGCAAGAGAGGCACTAATATAGTTCCAAACTTGGGCATGATTTTGATATTTATTTTTTAAAATTTTGTTATTCCTTTCAAGCCATAAATTCCAAAAAATAATGGTAGGTCCAATCCTCCAAAGAATACATAATGCTTTAGCTTTGAAATAATTTATCCAATATTTTATCAACTCTTTCAATGTTGATGGAGCTACCCAATATAATTTCATATTTTTTAAAATAACCCCAAATAGTGTGAGCAAAGGGACAATGAAGAAGTAAATGGTCTGATGTTTCTAAATCCTTCTCACACAAGGCACATCTGAAGGGTCCATAATATCCTCTTCTTTGTAGACTCTCTCCTATAAGAATCTTACTTTGAACTGCTAACCAAAGAAATGTTGAGGCCTTAGGGAGAGCCTCTAATGACCAAACGTTCTTCCAAGAAAATCTTTGGGAGAAGAAAATTTTGATTGTTCTAAATCCTCATATCCCAACTTGATCGAGTATCCACCATCCTTTGATAAATTCCAAACCAACTCATCCTTTTGTGTAAAAATCGGCAAATAAAACTCTCAAAGCATCTTTTGAAGTTCATCTATAATTTTTTTGAGTTCCTCTCCTTCAACCAAGTTACTAAAAAAAATCCATGTTTAGAGTTTTTTCTCATAATAATATAATATTTACCTTCCACACGCATGCTTAAGCCAATGGTTTCTATTTTGACTGATCATTAGATAAAAAATTTGCATAACTCCCCTCATTGAATGACCATATAATATGTTTCTTTATCAATTGCAAACTCTTTGATATGAAGTTCCATGTTGACGATCCTTTGGGTAGAGTTATTTTCCTAAATAATTTCATTGCATCAAGAGAACCTATATATTTTTGAAGTAATATTTTTACCCAATTCTTTCCTTGATCTCTGAATAATCTCCACCCAAGCTTTGCTCCTAATACCAAATTCTACAATTTTGCAAGCCTTCTCCTCCAATATTCTTTCCTTTGCAAACCCTATCCCACTTACAAAGAGGAAACCTAAATTTTTCCTCACAACCTTTCCATAGAAAGTCTCTTTGAATTTTATCAATTTCTGATGCAATACCTATTGGTAGTCTTGAAAGTGACATCATATAAATAGGAATGGATTGCAATGTAGTCTTTATGAGTTGTAGCCTTCCTACCATGGTTAAGAACTTACCTTTCCAACTTGCCAAGCAAGATTTCATTCTATCCAAAAAAGAGATCCAAAGCTCCTTTTTATTTCCTTTATCAGACAAAGGAATACCCAAGTAGGTTGATGGAAATTTTTCAATTTTAAACCCTAAAATATTCACAATAATTTGTTGTAAATCTAGGGCAGTATTAATGAAAAAATCCTAGATTTTGAAGTATTTACCAACTATCCAATAGCCTTCTCATAGCATGATAATATTGATTTAAACTCCATGGCCTCACTTACTGAGGGATGGCCCAAAAGAAAAGTATCATCAACAAATTGGAGATGAGATTCAAAGGGACCATTTTTTGCAACTTGAATACCCTTGATTTTTCCTTCCATTTTTGCCTTTGAAAAGGCTCTCCCTAATGCTTCCGCTAGAATAATGAATAGATAAGGAGAAAGTGGATCACCTTGATGAAGTCCACAAGATGACTTGAAGTACCCAGCAGGAGAACCATTGATCAAAATAGAAAATTTTGTAGTGCTATAACAACATTTAATCCACTCACACCAACTATAATCAAAGCCAAAATTTTTGAGAATAGCATGTAGAAAATTCTAGGAAACCCTATCATATGCTTTGTTCATATCTAATTTCAAAAGCATACCTAGTTTTTTCATGGAATGAAGAGAATGTATGGCCTCTTGTGCAATAATTATACCATCAAGAATTTGTTTACCATGAACAAAGCCACCTTGTTCCTCTGAGATAAGACACCCTAGAATGCCCTTCAACCTGTTTGCCATAATTTTTGAAATGATCTTATAAATCATATTACAAAGGCTTATTGGATGAAAATTATCAAAATATTTTGTGTCACCTTTCTTGGGAACCAAGGTAATAAAAGTAGCATTGATCTCACTTATTATAGCCTTCCTTTTTTGGGCCTCTTCAACCGCAACTAACATATCACTCTTCAATAAATCCCAAAATTTTTGAAAGAAAATTGCAAGAAATCCATCGGGGCCAGGTGCCTTGTTAGGATGGAAAGAGAAAACTACTTCATGGAGCTCCTCCATAGATATCTTCTTCATCAAGATTTCATTTTGTCCCTAAGTGATAATTGATGGAATATTTTGTAGAAGTTTTTCTTGTGCCTCCTTATCTTGCCTAGAATATGATAAAATATTTTTGAAATAATTAATTGCTTCCTTCCTTATATCTTCTTCGTCCTCAATATTTCTTCCATATGGAGTTATAATATTTTTGATATGATGAATAAAAAATTTGTTTTTGTTGTAGCATGAAATTTTTTGTATTTCTATCTCCTTCCTTGAGCCATTTCTCTCTAGATTTTTGGAACCAATATGACCTCCTTTTTCAATGCATTATGATAATCAAAAAGTAATTGTTTTTCTTTCACATAAGAATCCTGATCCATTCCATTAATTTCTACTATCTCTTGTAAATTTTTGAGCTTGGATTCAATTTCTTTCTTTTCTTTAAAAATGTTACCAAAATATTTGGCATTCCATATCTTCATTTGCTCCTTTAAATATTTCAACTTTTGAACAAACCTGTACATACATGATCCTTCAAATTTTGATTCATCCCACCATAACATAACCATCTAGAAAAAATCAGGGTCTTGGAGCCACATAGACTGGAAGTGAAATGGCTTTGGATGACCATTATTAGGTAACTCACAAGTCAAAAGAATGGGTTTGTGATCTGATCCTGCTCGTAATAAAATATTTGAAGAGATTGTATACTTTGTTTGCAACCATTTATTGGATAACAAGAATCTATCCAATATTTATGCTATATGATTTTTCCCAATGCATCTATTATCCCATGTATATTGAAATCTTGAGGGACTAACATCCCAAAGGTCATTTGAATTGACAAATGAAGCAAAATCTTGCATTGATTTAGACCATCCTGGAATGCCACCCTTATTTTCCAAAGGAGATAGAACAATATTAAAATCACCCCCAAGAATCCATAGATCACAATGAATCATCATTGTATTTGACAAAAATATGCTAAGGTCCTTCCAACATCTTTCACGAGGAGTAACTATAGTTGGAGCATATACATTTATAACCCCAACTTTGATGTTTTCCTCTTTCTTACAAAATAATCTAGCAACCCAATTACTTTTTGCTTCTAATAGTTGTCCATCCCATTTGCATTTATCCCATATTATTGCAATACCACTTGAAGCTCCTATAGAAGAAACTGCTAAACAATCACCTATCTTCCAAATCTTCTTAAAAGCATCCTTACATTCCTCACTACTTAATTTTATTTCTTGTATTAAAATAAACTCAGGGCTATAACAACCTATTAATTCCTTAATAACTCTTTTTTTAGGGGTTTTATTCATACCCCTAATATTCCATGATATCATTTTCATCATCAACACTTTTTATTTTTATTAGTGGGCTTAGCCCCACTTCTTGTTAACACCTGTGATATTTTTATTTGGCTTCCTAGATCAATATCCTTTTGAGTTTATTTTTCTCTTTATTCCTACTTTGATGGCCTTCCTCTCCTTCTTCCATTCCTACCAACACTCTCATCTTCATCAATCTCTTCTATTTTTTCATATTGTTCAAAATGAGACTTATCTTCTAAAGATTTATGTTGCCCTAAAGAGTCGAAAGTGCAAGGAATAGCCTCATTAGCATTTTCTTCTTTATGTTGCCTTGAAAACTCTAAACTGCATAGATGATCCTCCATAGTCATCACTTTCTTATGTTGGCCTGAAAACCCTAAATTTCCTTGGATATCCTCCATAAGATTTTCTTTACTATATTGCTCTTGAAATCCTAAAGTGCAAGGAATACACTCCATACTACTTTCATTTTTATTGTAAGGAGAAGATTTTAAGCTACTTGAGGATAATAAAGGTGATTTACCTAGATTAAGCTTGACCTCCTTCACCTCATTTGCTTTAAAATTTATCTCCTCATCTTCCTTTGTTTTAAAATTTGCCTTCCCCTCTTCCTTCGCACCTTTAGCTCCTTCTATATTTGAACTTGTGCATTGTACTTCCTCATCCCCCATATCATTTTTTTCTTCTAATGGCTGATTCGAGTGAACTATAATGGCCTTTGCCATCTGATGATGTAGAGGGAATTTTCTAGCCACTTTCTTAGGAGTGGAAAATCCTTGATTTGACCTAGCTTCTCCTATGATATGATCTCCTTGTTTCAAATTGAAGCTACCCTCATGCCCAAAAAATTCCATCTCTTCCTCCATTTTCACTTTGCAATCTCTTGCCATGTGCTCAGTTTCATGATATTTGTGACATCGGAATGCAATATTTTCATAATCCACTTGTTGATCCCATTCTCTTGATTCAGATTTAATCCTAATTGACTATGGTAAAGGTTTAGAAATATCCATGGCAACACATATTCGAGTGTATACAACATGCCTTCTCTCCTTAGTAGTTGGTCCCTCCTGGATGAATTCACCTAGAGTATTACCAATATTCTTCAAAACCTCCTTATTGATGAGTTGATAAGGAAGTCCAAAAAGCCTAATCCATACCAGAAGCCTTTTAATAGTTTCTATGTCCACAAAAAATTCTCACTCCAAGGTCTTAAATATAATGCATCTTTACCCCTAAACCATGGGCCTCCATCCATTATTTTATCCCTTATTTTTGAACTAGAGAAAATAATGAGGAAAAATCCTTTTGGAAGAAAAGTCATGGAGTAATTTGAATTCAATCCCCACTTCCACTTGATCCAATTTTGAATCTCAAAAAAACCTAGCCAATATCCATGAAACTTACATATTAACCCTCTAGTTTTAAGAACCATTATATCATGCTCAATCATCTCATCCTTGATAATCACTTCTAGTGTAGAATATGCTACCTAGACTGGGTTTGCCATAGATTCACTCTTCCTCTTATTGCTAGCTAGGGCATCCATACTTCCAACTTGGCCATTCATACTTTTAGTAAGGACTTTCACAAATGACTTTCTTTCCATGTTACCTAGATTTTCTTCAAATGAATCCTTTAAATTCTCCTAAGATCTGGAACAAGAAGTGGCACTTGTTCCTTGATCACACTTTGCTTTCTACTTTTTGCTTTCCTGCTCACACTTCCTCCTCACTCTCGGCTTGTGCTCGCACTTGCTTTTGGCTGCACTCACTCCAACTTGCATTCTCACTTGCTTGTGGTTGTACTCACTCTTAGCTTGTGCTCGTATTCGATTCATCTACACTCACTTTTGGTTTGTGCTCACACTCACTTCAATATGCACTCATTCTTGTCTTCCTCTCGCACTTGCTTCTGGTTGCACTCACTTTTAGCTCGTGCTCGCACTCGCTTCATGCTACACTCACTCCTGGATTGTGCTCACACTCGCTTCCAACTACTTCACTCTCGGTTATACTCACTCTCGACTTGAAAGTTTATATTTTAGTTCTTCTTTCTTCTCAAATATGTTTCCAAAAGTGTTCTTGTTATATTATTTTAATCTCGATGTCATAGATTTAATTTGTTTTGGAAGAGCATACAACCCACCATTTCTTGAATAATTCCACGTTTGTGCTATCATATCAACAAATTGAGGATGGTCTTCCCACATCTGCTCATATTTAAAATATGATATTTTTTGAATTCACTTACCACAATTTAAACTCTTATTGGCCAATGATCTAAACCAAACCTTATTAAGGTATTCATTTTAGGACAAGTTCTTTCATTTAGCCAATGATTTGAGATATGCATATTTCTAATTTTTTTCTTTTAGGTTCTCGCCTCTACTATTGTTGGTCCAAGTATAGTTGTCTTCTTCAAACTCAACCTCCCATAGATTATTGTTTTGAATAAAAGCTAAGAAATATCTCATACTTTGGGTTAATTTCCTAATTCCCCAAAATTTTCATCCAACTTGGTTATGGCATTAAAATCTTCTATGATCATGAATCAAGTTTCTTGGTCTTTACTTCTCATAAAGGCTTCAATCCCACTCCAAACTTCTAATCTACCCGACTGAGTTGTAGGTCCATAGACATTGATAAGGATGAAATGAATATTTGCAAAGTAGCAAGTGAGTAAAGAGGCTATCCAATGCCTAGTTTTATGAATGGTTACATAGGAGGTTCTAGAAGATTTCCAACAAGTTAGAATTCTCCTTGCTGCTCCTTTAGAATCCATAACATCCCATTCACATCTTGTCCATATTGTTTTCATAGTTTTTGAAACTTCTTTTGTCATTTTAGTTTCCTAGATACAAAGAATATCAGGCTTATTACTTAAACATAGGCCCTTGATACACCTCTACTTTGAGGGGGCATTAACACCCCTTATATTCCATGAGATGATAATCATGTCTCATTAGGGGCTATTGGCCCTACCTACAAATTACCAATATCATTTTGTTGTTTGGTAAAGAGAAGTTCAACCAACTTAGTTTGTGTTCATTTCTTTATGTTTGCTCTTGCTTCCTTGGATATTGCTTGATAATTTGAGGGTTTTCTCTTTTTGCCTTTCCTATATCAGGAGTAGGTCTTATTATTCTATACTCAATATTATTTCACAATTTTATTTTTCATCATATTTATCCTCTCTTGGCTCTACTACAAAAGCTTTTGATTTTTCCTGCTCATTTTCTGGTATTTTCTTATTAATGGCAGAGGTATTAAATTCTAAAAATGCATTTTCTTTACCAATTTTTTTCTCCTAAATGGTGTATGGTATTTCAAGAGAGTCTTCAAATTCTGATGAGACACATTTCTTAGGTTCATTGAGAATGTTCTTTCTTAGATCAGGATCATTTTGAATAGACGGTTCCTTGTTAATATGTTGAACTTGTTGTACTATGTCCTCTAAGTTTTGATCTACTTTTTCTTCATAGGCTAAAGCCTCAAAAGAGTTGGTATTTCTTCCAATATCCTTCCTTAATGGTCTCCATTGTTTATTTTCTTTCATTTTTCTAGATCTATTTTTGAAAGTTTAAAACCATCTTCATCCATAATCATTTGTAAGTTTCTCTTGTGGTATGATTCTACTGGGCTCTTCTTAGGGCATGATCTCTCAATATGCCCCACCTAATGACATCTTCTACATCTAAAATAAATGTTTTCATAATCTATGGTTTGGATCCACATATTATCGCTATACTTAAGAATTATTGATTCTAGTAAAGCTTTAGTTATATCAATCATGACCAATATCTGAGCATAAATAACCAATAATCCATCTTTCATAGTATCTAGAAAGTATTGCCTATCGCCTTGAAAGTATTTATTTTCCAAAATTCAATGGGAAACCAAAACATCATAACCTAGACTGATACTAAGGATAGATTTACATTTTTTGGTGAAAAGCCTTTGTACCAACGGGTAAGGAAGAGTCTTGCTCTTTCCATAAACCAAGGACCCCATTTTAGGATTTTTTCTTTTTATTCCTTAGAACAAAAAATGGTTAGGAAGAAACGTTTGAAAAGAAAGGATAGAATCACTTCTCGAGACTTCCAACTCCTATCAATCCATTTTTTCAAAGTTAAAGTCCTTGATCAATACCCATTAAATTTACCAAAAGTAGTCCTATTTTAAAGCGACAAGAATCTTTTTGTACGCTCACTAATCTCTACCTTTATAATTTTTAATAGAGTAAAACCACAGTAAAACCAATCGAACTAAACTTAATCAATCATATCAAATTAAACTTAAAATATCTACTAAGAAAATAAAACTCTAAATAGATTTATTTTTTTATTTTTATAAAATTATTATAAAAAATCTAAAATTTAAATTAGGTAAAACTATATGGTATCTTTTATAATTGAATAAACGACATCAACAACATCCTCGGTAAATATAGTTTTGTACGACATGAATGTATAGCCTGCAGGCTATAGGCTATACGGCTTCATTGGAGAACAAATGAGACTTTGGCGAAGCATGACGACGAAGGTTGGATCTTTATCCATACCACAGGCCACTTGGCCACTCGTCATTGGTGAGGAAAAGCCTACACCATACCCATAAATAAATATCAAATCTCAAATATGAAACATGAAACCACACCCATGAGGGAAGAAGAAGGAAGCCGTGTCTATAACTGTAGCAAACAATATGATTAATGTTCATGGGAAAGCATCAACATTACTATTGGCACTGCCATCACGGACAACTGCTGCTACCTTCTCTAGTTCTTCGCAATGGCAGCCTACAAGAGAGACATACACTTTGCAAAGGTACCTCCTGCAATGTAATTTTTTTTTTATATTTATCTTAGTATTCAAAAGGATAAATTAAAAGTAAAATAATTTTTAATTTCTATAATGTAGACAAAAGATCTCTAGTTATATAGGAATGATGTATAATCAGACCTTAATTTACAACTCCAACGTTTTCTTCTGAGTAATGTACTTGCCCGCCCCTTACAAGTGGCGTCACATGAAAATTTGACATATGTCAAATTCATATTAAATTTACTTTGATGCTATAGGGACCCAGGTTGGGTAGAAACTTTAGTAACAGTATTCTCTGTGGAACAGCAACGATAACAATGCAGAAAATTTGGAAACCGGTCCAGAGCATAGTGTATAACATGAACATAGAATGGTGAACATGAACATGGACATGAACGCCCTCTATCATAGAAAGAGGGAGAAGATGCATTGAATAAACCTGCGATTTTAATTCATTAGCAACGAGGGTAAAGAATATGTACAATCATCAAGGATCATGAGATTGCAATATCTCCCATGCCTCAGCTCGAAGAAGATCTGTGAGTCAAAATCGTAAATGTTACAAGACTAGCTAATCCCCTTTCAACATGTAAAAAAAGGACATGAAAATTTCCTTTCAACTTATTAAGAATGTACCTGCTTATTTGTTTAAAAATCTTTAGAACAGCAATAGATAATTACAATTCTATAGTAGATCCATGTGTATGGAGGTACATTTATGTGGCACTCAAGATAGCCTCAAAAACATTCAAAATGATAATCTGAAGAAGATTAGTCATAAAGGTGGGAAGAATCTAAATCCAGTTGGCAAGCATTTTTCTCTAAAATAGGTCAAAACACTGCAATGAAGCAAAACATGAATGCTGCATGCATGTTTGAAGCACTGCAGAGATCATATCTGGATCAGAAACATGCAAACTACAGACCGTTGTTAGGAAAAAACAGGTTCAGTTGGACATACATTAAGCTGCTAGTTTAGTAAGTTGCTAACTAAGAACTAGAGTGTAATCACTATGGATGTAAATAATATACATGAGGTTCTCATAGAGGGGGTTAGCGTGTATTATCAAGATATTTTATAAAAGGGGTTTAGATCTGTTGTCGTGGCTACAAGGAGGTTGTGGCAGGATGGAGGATTGAGGACAAAAAGAAGATGATGTAGGATGAAGGAATGATGCCTGAATGTGATTGATGAAAAGAGTTTATTAGAATAATTTTGTTTTTGTGATTTGGTTACTATGATATGGAATATCATGAGTAGTGGTCCTTATTTGGTTAACATGCAATTTTATGAGTAGCAGTTCTTATTCCTTCCATCAAGCGTTTTTGTAGTGGGCTTATTAGCAGCCATAGACAAGGAGGAAGAGAACCTGGAAAAAAAAGGAGAAAGAATAGATAATGAACCCAAGAAAAACAATGGTTAAAGAAATGACATTGAGATTGATGCAGTGGTCGGGGAAGCTCAGATGACTTTAACGTACTAAAACATATTAGACATTGTGGCACAGCTTAAATGTTTCCTCCACTTTTAGGACCATGTTATAGGGCTTTATGACAAGCATATCGAGCACAAAAAAAACCACTAAACGCCACGTGACAAATTCAGCCATTGAAGTTGCCATTAAGGAGCATCAAATGGGGTTGTTTGGACCAAGACTTGGGCTAAAAGCCTGCATCTATAAAATTGCTTAAAAGATTGCATCTATAAAATAGCAGTGCTTAGTATAATGCAGGTGACACAATTATTAGATGTGATAGTGCTGCCTAGAGTCTAGGCAATGCATTTTGTCAATCCCTAAGCAAAAAGTACTATAAACTAAAAAAACACTGCCAAAGAGTTTCTAGACCATTTGTTCATGTTGTGGAAGTTATAAAAGGTAATGGCTATTTGTGGAACGATAGGAGCCGCTATTGTCAAAGGGTCGAGGAGCCAGAGTTAGAGCATTTGTTGGCATTGCAGCAACCAATGGCTACAAGAAATTTTGTCAATTCAATGCCAAATGTATTTTCTTAATCTTTACTTCCTCCTCCATTGGGGAATAATCCCTTTGGACACATTGTGAATGGTTCAAAGTGTAGCACATCAATGAGAATTCCTAGGGATGAGGGAATGACAGTTATTGGACCAAGGAGTTGCAGTATTCGACAAAGAACTTTGTTCCAGACGACATTGTTCTCATGGTGGCAACTAAGCTTTAGTCGGTAGGTGAATCCTCGGTCGACAACACAACTTAGACGACAACTTTCTAGTATGACAACATTTAGGTGTCACTGTGGTTAGGATGACGACATACTACTGACAACAGGTTGCTATGATGGCAGTGGCTAGTCGACAAATTCCATGACGACACCTTGATGTCATGACGGCATGGCTAGCTTCCCTGATGTCAACGACACTTCCTGTAGACGAAAATACTTCCTGACGGCATTGACTCCTTTTGACGGTGTCTGCGACTTTACATTGGCTATGCTCTCGACGACGTCTGCAACCCTTCTTCGTCTAATCCCGACAACCTGCAACAACATCAACATTAGTGCAATATTCTACCATAGCATTCGTCATATTACAATAGACAATTTGGAGAAGAAGATGATTATGCTTGCATTATCCAAATGGCTCAAGATATTGAAGTCACAGTTCAATGTTTGCATTTAGACTCATGGTCTCAGCCTTACGCTGTTACACTTTGCACTATAGGTCTCTAGCATGGATGATTTAAAAATGAAATAGGGGGGCTATTTAAAGCACTGTCCTGGTGGTTGCCATAACCAATTCCAGGACGTCGTTACAAAACTGCCCAACTAATTACATTGTCAACCTTAGCAAACCTTATAATTAATTTGATTTATTAAGATTTGCATGACGACTGCATTTACAAGTCATTTACGTGCATTTCATTTCACTTTATTTCAATTGCATTTCATGACATTACATTTTAGTGTTTAGACATTTCTACAAACACTTTTATTTCTGTTTCTTAGAACTACTATCTACATCTGTCCTCCCCTTTACATTGGTCGTTGTCCTCAACGACTTTCTTCGCTGTTCTGTTGGGGTCTCTGCTTCTTTCTATGTTGGAGCATGTAGACTTTCCAAATCAGCAACTTTTAGTTTTAAGGTCTCTCTCTCGTCCCTGAGTCTCTTGGCATAGTTGTAGTATTTGGCCCATTCCACACCGTAGTGGTTAGCTTTTTCCTCCATGACTGCCAATTGTGTCAAGATATCCTCCTCCTTTTTTGTGAAGGCCTCACGTGCAGTCCCCTACATCAGTGCTGAAATATGTTGATTTTTCTGCTCTAATTCTTTCAGCAGTCTCTCTTCTTGCTGATTTTCTGCTCCAACTCTTTTCGCAACACTTCTTCTTGTTGAGTCTTCTATTCTAGTTCTTTCAACAAAGCTTCTTCCCGTTGGTTTTTCTGATCCGACTCCTTTTGTAATACCTCCTTTTCTTGTTGAACAAGCGTGTTTGCAGATTTTTGTTGTATCAATTCTTCCTCCATGTTCACAATAATGCTTTCTCTATATTTTACTCGCTCATTCATGTAGTTCAGTTCTCTTTAGCCTGGATTTACTCCATTTGTTCTTTTAATTCAGCTATGTTTTCTTCTAGTTTCTAGGGGGTCCTTGGAGCTTGCGCCTCCTGGGCTGCTCCCTCCTCCCTCCTTCTCTCTCTCCGTTCTTCTTGGCGTGCACTCCTCTCTTCTGGGCTACAGCCCTCCCCCCTCTGCTCTCCCTTTTCTTTTCCCTTTCTCTTTGGCCTGATTGTCGGGTTTTGTCTTGTATTTATCTTAGTTATTTTCTTTGTTGGGCTTTTTAGCCTGCTAGCTGGCAGTCATTATTGTCCTTCTTATAGTCCCTTGGGTCTTATTTTGGCCCACCATGGACATTAATAATATTTCATTTCATTTCATTTCTTCTGATATTTGCAGTTCTTTTGTGGGATTGTGTTTCACAGTATGCAACTTCTTTATCCCCTCAGCTAGCCATTGCATCAAATGTGCCAAAACATTCCTGAGTATACATTGTGAATATCTCAGGTACTAGCTCCGCTTGCTGTACTTTCTCCTTACTAGTTGTGGTTGATAAACTGCAATTCCTGTGGCCTTGTACATATATGCAGGCTGGCTCCAAATACAGTGTTGGTTTTCCTTCTGGCTGTTGGAGTATATCTCATTATTTGGTACATGCTAATGTAACCCCATGGTACCTTCATGGTACATTTGTAAATAATAAACTAGGGTTGAGCCATAGTTTAAAGTGTATAACAAGTGTGAATGTGCAAGAAATGCACAAGTGTCATGTGAGTTAGTGTGCAAGTGTAAGTTGAGTCTATGTGCACAAGTGTCTTAGGTTAGAATGTGCAAGTTATAGAAGTGTAAGAGTCATGTTTAGGTGTGCAAGTATTATAGAGTCAAGTGTTCATCAAGTATGCAAGTGTCAAGTAGATAAGCCAAGAGTCATGAGACTTGGCATATGGAAAGGAATAGTCAATTATCCAAAGAGTCATACTACTATAGTTATATTATGGAGGCAATACTCCATAAGCAAGCATCATATACAATCACATACAATCACTATCATATTTGTAAGAGAAAGAGGAGCAATAAAGATTGCATACATTTTGAGCAATTAATATTGTAAGTTGTTCTACATGCTTAGTACATGTATGATTAAGGCTATTTACATTCATATTGCTGCTTATTATTGAATGTTATTTGATATATTATAAGCCTTGATATACATATTAATTTTCTCATATTATTCTACTCATATCATTATCTTGACCTTATTATATTGTGGCTATATTATATTCGATCCTGTGATATTTAACCTGTGATATTTGTGGTAGTATTAAGGCTTAAAAAGCCATCACTAGCAACTTTTCCACTCCTTCCATGATTCTGATGCTCCCTGTCGGCAATTCCCATGGCTGCTCTTGATAGATGCGGGATTTTTCAGTTCTCCATTGTCCTTTTCCAACCTAGTGCACCAACATTTTGAGTTCGTCTTCTGCCATTAACTGCCACTGTTTCCATTGTCCTACACAGCCTACTTCAAATTCCAGTTTTATCCTATCCATTACTTGGGCCAACTTAGTAAAACAAGTAACCACTTGCTCATTAATGCGTGCCCCAAATTCTGGTGGAAACTAAAAATTTGGTACCTCTATGCACATGTTCACTTAAGCCATCATCTCTCGTTTGATTTCTTCTTCCTCAAGGATCGTATCCTTCTCTTTTTCTGACAGGTCGATCTGATTCTTTGTTGCTTTTCCTTCTGTTATTGCCTGTTCAGGCATAGATTTATGTGTCTAACTACTCTCCCCTTTGGCTGATTCTGATTTACCAAAATATTTACCCTCTTGTGGGTCATCTTTTGCTTCTCTGGTAGTAGTTGTTCCGAGTCTTGCCCTTCTTCTAAGTGAACTAGATTCTACATAGTTCCAGACTGTTGCCTTTCTTTTGTAGCTTCTTCTTCTTCTACAGCTTTTTCTCCTTCCCTTCTACCATCTTCTCTGCTTCCTCCTCAGTGAGGTTCGTCTATTTAGGCATTTCCACAGATATATCTATCTTTCAGGCTCTCAGCTCTTCTGTGATCAAAGTTTTCTGACAATGGAGCTCTTTTCACAATACTGGTGATACCATTGGATTTGTGTGCTAAGCTTCTGCCAAAAATTCAGCTGGTCCAATTTGAACATCCCCACTTCCATTTTTCGCTTCTATGTTAATAGGTTCCACAATTTCGAAGTCGTCCTCTTGCTGCTTATTGTCTAAAACTCTAGTTTCTATATTTGTGGCTCCTTTGCCTGTTTGATGATGCGCTTGTTCTAGGGTCTATTGTATGCCTTGCATCACAATATGACTCGCAATTTGTTTTGTTGCAATCTGTTGAACTAAGCCTGGGGGTGGAGATTGTGGTGGTTCTTGTGGCACATACTTCCTTCTTTTCTTCAGAAGTGGTTCTTCTTCTTCTTCCCAATCCTCCAAAGGTTCATCCAAGAGTGATACCTTGTTAAGTTTTTGTTTCAGCCTTGGCTGCTTCTTTGGAGTAATTTTCTTCTGTTGAGGTTTTGCATACATCCACCTCAACACCGGTGCCAATTTTGGTAGTTTTCTAGGATGATCCAATCTAGGGATTTCCACATCTTCCTAAAATGCAACATCCAAAAATAGCCCCATAGCATGGAATACCATTGAGAAGTTCTTAGTAGTGCACATCAAATTTTTTTGAATCCGTGCTGATAAGTAAGTTGCCCAATCATAGGCTATACTGTTTTCTATTCCCTGTAGGTATGGTATTAGCCAAATAGGCAGCTCTGAAGCCCTCTATTCATCAACCAATCTTGCCATGAGCACATTCATAATGCATTGTAGTCCTACATTTCTCAACTGGTTCTGCTTGACTCCTGGACTTCCATGTGACATTAGTGTCTCTATGTCCTCCTCTAGGTCTGTTACACTTTGGATCAGTTATCTACTTTTCTTGGAATCCACTCCTTTCACAACTGTTTTTCCTCTTTTTGGCAGCCCAAATGCCCTTCTGAAAGTTTCTTCTGAAAAGACAATGGTTATCTACCTTTATCCCACCTGCACTGTGCTTGCATTCCTTGTGGGATCATAAGTTTGCAACATCTGTAACAAGTATTCCTTGTCAAAATTGGGCACTTGTAGGATGAAATTCACTCTTGCTTCTTGCATTTTCTGCTGCAACACGTGTTCCGTTGCCAACAGTAATCTCCTGTGGCATGAATCCATGTAATGTTTTTGAGGGGTATTTGCTTGTTCATTCTATCAAACTTCCTTGCCTTTTGGTTTTGGAAGGACGACTTCTTGGTGGCGGGCCTACCTCCCTTGAGCCCCCGTCCCATCTCCGAATTGCGTTCCTATTCAATTGCTCCTCCACTCGGTTAGGAATGTTCGTATTGATGTTTGAGTCACTTCTTAGATATGGACTCTTGTGGCATTCCCCTTCATTTTTGTTTCGGGTATGCCAATCTTTCATGAATCAGACAACTCCTACTCATTTTTGCCAATTGCAGTTGTCGTCACGTTAAATCCCCCTTATCACTATGTCCTTTAGACGGCTGTTAGTGACACTTCTTTAGTTGTTGACAATGGTAGTAATCTTCCAATTGATGATGGCGGTGCAACTTCTTTTGCCTGATGACGGTGACTACACCGTTCTATCTGATGATTGTGATCGTAGTTTTCTAGTTGAGTTCAGTGACAATGCCTCTTGTTGGCCAAATTTAGTGATAGCACCTCCTACTGGTGGCTGTGACGACACCTTTTAACTGTCCAACTTTTGTGACAACACCTCTTGATTGGCGGCTATGACAACACCTCTTGATTGGCCAACTTCTGAGACAACACCTCCTGACTGGCGACAATGTTGATGACGACACAATTGATGATGACACAACTCCCGGTCTTTGCCTCTCTTCGCAATCCCAAAATTCTTTTGATGGTGGCGCTCCTAATTATTCCACAAACAGTACCGTGCAGGCAGTAGTAGCACTTTGTCCTCGACGACAACTCCGGCCTTTGGCTACTGTTGTTATTGGCTGCAACCCCCAATTGGTCTTTGTTTGACTGCGAGTTTATCAGCAAAATTACCCTTTTGTTGCATAGTTAATGTAGACAGCAGTTCTAAGCCCTAGGACTGATTGGCACATCCTCCAACAATTTTGAATGTAACCGAACAATTTTGAATGTAATTGAGCAATTTTGTCTAAGTGTTGGCATCAGACGTCCAGTGTTGCCAGTCACCAGACGTCCAGTTTTGTCAGACGTCTGGGCTGGCAGTTAGACGTCTGGACTGGCCGTCAGACGTTTGGTCTGACTGCCAGACGTCTAGTCTGACAGCCAGACGTCTGGGCTAGTGGCCTGACGGCTAGTTAGCAGAGTTAGACGTCTAATTAGCAATTAGTTAGCAGATTTGGTTGTAGAAGTGGTTGGGGAAGTTGGGGGAAGTTGGTTGGGATAACCAACTTCCAGCCCTATAAATACCCCCTTTTCAAACATTTGTATAGCATTAGAGAGAAAGGAGAGAGAGCACAGACTCTGTCTAAGATTCTATTGTATGTTGTAATCAGGATTGCAAATATAATACCAAGATTGTTATTCTGATCCACATTCTGCGTATGTATTGCATGTTGAGTTGAGTTACAGATTGCTGCCATTAATGGAGTTTGTTGCAGGTGTGAAACACTGAAGGTCATGTTGCAGGTTTCCGAATGGTGAAATTGTTATTGCAGGTGTGCTATTAATCGTTGGCGGACAGGTGCTGGAGCGAAGCGGTTATGGCGGTTGTGCGTACCCTGAGGCCTGACGTCTGGTCACCACCAGACGGCTAGCCGTCAGCCCTCTCACCAGACGTCCAACCCTAAACCTGACGTCTGACCCCAGACGTCTGAACCAGACGTCTGATTCAGTTCTAGACGTCTGCACCTGTCCCCTACATTGACTGGACCCTGTCAGCCAGAGTTAGCCTATCACCTGGACTTAGTTATACCTTGCCCACCCTGATATTAACTATCATCACCTGTATCGGGAATGTACTCACCCCTGTCTACATTTGGCGCCGTTGCCTAATCAAAAAACCCGGAGAGTCTAGGCAAAGTGATTGAGGGAGTTAGGTGCATGACTGATTTCAGGGAACAAAACAAAGGAGTAAGACGAAGTGCACGACTAGTGAACCTACGAGCAAATGAGGCCCCAGAGGTGTCTCACCCAGAGATAGAACAAGTATGGAACGCTGAAGACGATGAAAATGCACACATAGAAACCTTGTTGGTGATTGCAGAAAACGAGGAAGAACAAATAGCAGAAAGAGCACCCATAGTTGACGATTGGACGGTAACACCCCAACCGATGGGAGAGGAGTGGCCAGAGGATACTGTAGGAGAGAACCTGGTATCAAGGCATCACCACGGAGGTTCGTGGGGAGGAAGACCGGAGCCACGTTTGGTATATTCGCGAAGAAGGTCGCGAAGCAGAGACGAAGGGGGAACGCAGACAAGGCTATTTGGGGAAAATTTTGCACCACCAACAGTTGATAGACAACCGCAAAGAACTCAACACACAACAGTACCTGTATACCAGAATACCATGGCAGGAAATCAGGCTAATAGAACTATACAACAAAAATGCCCACCTTTCTCAGGTGAAGGGAAAGAAGACCTAGCCCGACATGTGGGAACTTGCACTACCATTTGGGGAGCAAATGGGGTGAATCAAGACACACAATGGTTGCAATTGTTTCCAGCAACATTGCGAGGCATGGCGATAGACTGGTACTTGAAAAGACAGAGTAGACAAGCATTTGCACAGTGGGAAGACCTGAAGAACTGCTGAACATAAATGCAGCTTTGGAGGAAGAACTGCGGAGGGAAAAACAGCAAACAGGTGCACCAACAACTTCTCTTTCAGAGGAATTGTTGAAGGATATGTTCCGTAGCCAAGAAACAGAACTACTGACGAACCTGAAGAAGGCTGAAGAGCGAGCAAATACCTTTGAAGTTGAATGGGCAAAATATTATAACTATGCCAAAAGACTCAAGGAGGAACAGGACCAATATCGTCAAAGGCTTCAGGACTATGAACAATCACAGTAGGCTGCTACACCAACAAAAGTACAACAAACTGAGGTTGGAACTTTAGTAACGGAGCGGAGAAGGTCGCTGAGGACATCGACTTATTCGAAGGGGAGGATAGATGTAGACAGCAGTTCTAAGCCCTAGGACTGACTGGCACATCCTCCAACAATTTTGAATGTAACCGAACAATTTTGAATGTAATTGAGCAATTTTGTCTAAGTGTTGGCATCAGACGTCCAATCTGTAAGTCAGACGTCCAGTGCTGCCAGTCACCAGACGTCTAGTTTTGTCAGACGTCTGGGTTGGCAGTTAGACGTCTGGACTGGCCGTCAGACGTCTGGTCTGACAGCCAGACGTCTGGGCTAGTGGCTTGACGGCTAGTTAGCAGAGTTAGACGTCTAATTAGCAATTAGTTAGCAGATTCGGTTGTAGAAGTGGTTGGGGAAGTTGGGGGAAGTTGGTTGGGATAACCAACTTCCAGCCCTATAAATACCCCCTTTTCAAACATTTGTATAGCATTAGAGAGAAAGGAGAGAGAGCACAGACTCTGTCTAAGATTCTATTGTATGCTGTAATCAGGATTGCAAATATAATACCAAGACTGTTATTCTGATCCACATTCTGCGTATGTATTGCGTGTTGAGTTGAGTTACAGATTGCTGCCATTAATGGAGTTTGTTGCAGGTGTGAAACACTGAAGGTCATGTTGCAGGTTTCCGAATGGTGAAATTGTTATTGCAGGTGTGTTGTTAATCGTTGGCGGACAGGTGCTGGAGCGAAGCGGTTATGGCGGTTGTGCGTACCCTGAGGCCTGACGTCTAGCCAGACGTCTGGTCACCACCAGACGGCTAGCCGTCAGCCCTCTCACCAGACGTCCAGCCCTAAACCTGACGTCTGACCCCAGACGTCTGATTCAGTTCTAGACGTCTGCACCTGTCCCCTACACCGACTGGACCCTGTCAGCCAGAGTTAGCCTATCACCTGGACTTAGTTATACCTTGCCCACCCTGATATTAACTGTCATCACCTGTATCGGGAATGTACTCACCCCTGTCTACAGTTAATTTGTATAATTCTTATGAATGCTGAAACTTCTAATGTTCTTCATCTTCTTCGGCTAGGGCATGCTTTGTCTAGTTCAGCAATTTGTGTGGTGGACAGGTGTCTTCTATTGTCTGAGTTTGCTAACCCTTGCCGTTATCCTCTATGAATACTTCGAAGTGTCTTCACTCTACACCTCATTTGCAACTCTGTTTGCATTGTGCATTGCCTTCCTCGACACCTCCACTTATACTCTTTTCCTCATGCAGTTGCCGCCCATGCAAACTGTTATCCAATTGCCACTGCGTATTCTAAGTGTTGTATGCTCACCAACTTGTCACCTTGTATGCATTTGTCGCCCTCTTCCTATTTTTGTCTTTTTCTTGTTTTTCATCTTTTTCTGCTTTTGTTATTTTATTATTAATCCTTATTTACACTATGTACAACATGGGCTCTTGCCATGTGTCACCTTCGTTGTGTGAATCTTATGGCTATGCCAATACAAATTTCCAACATGTCTGTCGACGACGCATCCTTTTGCTCGTGATGGCGACTCCCCTCATTCATTGATCCGTCGTCGTCATGCATTGCTTCCGTCTGTTGTTTGCTTCGACGTTTCCCTTGGCTTCGTGGTGTTTCCAGCTATTGTTTTGCCTGATGGTCATTCCCAAGTCTCCTTAGTATGCGCCAATCCACCATTTCTTCCTCTTGTTGATGGCATCTCACCCCTTCTTTGACATGTAGGTTTCTTTCCATTATTTCATTCTCTTGATTACATCTGACATGGTTCTCTTCCTCATTGCATAGGATATCTTCATGTCGACCTTCATTCTACTGACAACTTGTTCTGTTGATTGATTGACGACCACTCTTCCTGCCGTCATCTTGACGGTGGACTATTGTCCTTCTAGTAGCTTGATGACCCCTTCAGTGACTGCTGTCATTCTGACTATTCTCCAATCTTCCTTGGTGTGTCGGATTTGGAGTTGGAGTTTTTGTTGGTACTTGGCTTCTGTTTCGGAATCCTTGTCGCCCCTAAAACCATTCCATACGTCCTCCCCTTGTTTTCGGGCGAATTCCCCTTGTTTGAGATTACCTTACTCCCAACCGTCCGGGATTCGTTCGGTTCCTTAGTGTAGACAACAGTTCTAAACAGAAATAAATCATAGAACTAGCTGACAAGAATGTCCTACAATTTTGATTGTACATAAGAATTTTGGAATGTAATTTTGTTATGTTTGATAAATGATGTAAAATCAGCCAATCGATGAATATGGCTTGATTACGTACAAACTGCACTAGAAGACAAATGCAACCGTCATTGTTAAAAGGCAATAATTAGTTAGACGTCTGAGTTAAGACGTCTAGTTAGTTAGACGTCCAACAGGCTGTGTTAGGCGTCTAAAGCAAGTAGTTAGGGTAAACTCAGTTGAGACGGTTGACGCAAGTAGTTGCAATAACCACTTTGCTCACCTATAAGTACCCCCTATTCATTTTGTACATATGTATCTACTTGTTGATAATGAAAGACTTGTTGTGCAATGCCATTGTTCTGGAATGCGTGTTGGTAATGTGTGGATTGTAGACGTGTTGCAGAATTGTGTTGCAGGTTGTGTTCATCACTTGGAGGACGAGATAACATTATTTTGTGGTTGCAGGTGTTGGAGACTGAAGATCCAAACCCCGCTAGACGTCTAGCCTTGCCGTCCGACGAAGCCGTCATCCGCCTAGCCTACCCGTCTAGCTTGGCTAGTCAAACGCCTAGACGTCTAAGTACCTAGACGTCTACCCCTGCGACCTAGACGTCTGACTCTGACAAGACGTGTTCACCCTAGACGTCTACTCTGAACCGTCTAGACGTCTACTCCTAGACGTCTAGCCTAGTCAACCCAGACGTCTAACCTTAGTACCCCTAGACGTCTACTCCTAGATGTCTACCCTAGACGTCTACCATTGTACCTAGACGTCTAAACCCTATGACGTCTAACCCAAGCTATGATGAATCTAATCATTCCTTCCTAATTATCATCATTCCCTCATCTCGGGAACACCCTCACCCTTGTCTACATTTGGCGTCGTTGCCTAAACCGAACTTTGAGTTAAGAGGCACAAGTGATAAGGCTAAGAGGTGAATGACTGATTCCAGGTTGCAAGGAAGGAGTCAAATACATTATGGCGAACTTAAGAACACAAGAGTCAGCAGAAGTCTCTCACCCGAAAGTGGAGAGAGTATGGAATCCTGAAGAAGAAGAAAATCCAAGTATTGAAACATTGTTGGTGACTGCAGAAAACGACGAGCAAATAGTTGAGGAAGATCCCATAATTGAAGAGTGGACGGTGACACCAGAACCAGCGGGAAGGAGTTGGCCAGACGATACGGAAGGAGGAAGCCCTGTATCATGGCAACCACGTGTAGGTTCGTGGGGAGGAAGACCGGAACCACATCTTGTTTATACGCGAAGGAGGTCGCGAAGTAGAGATCAATTGGAATTGGGAAGAAGGCTATTTGGATTTAATTTTGCACCATCAACAGTGGATAGGCAACCAATTCGAACTCCGCAAACACCAGGAAGCCCACCTAGCAGAACAACCACAATGGCAAACACTGCTAATAAAGCAGGTAAACAAAAATGTCCACCTTTCACGGGAGAAGGAAAGGAGGATCCGTCACGACATGTGGGAACTTGTATAACCATCTGGGGAGCAAATGGGGTCACACAAGACACAAAATGGTTACAATTATTCCCAGCCACATTGCGAGGCATGGCCATAGACTGGTACTTGAAACGACAAAGTACACAGGCATTTACACAATGGACTGATTTGAAGAATTCATTCATAGAAGAATTCTGACCACTAAGAGATGATACTGAAATCATCACCAAAATCTGTGTGACTAAACAAAGACCAAACGAGGATGTCAAGAACTATAACAGAAGATTAAAGCAATTGACAGATAAGATGGAGATGACACCTGCCGATGGCATGGTAAAGCGTTGGTTTTTGGATGGATTACTACCCAAATATAAGAAAAAGATGAAGGTAGTACCATCCTCCACGTATGCAGAAGCTCTTGAGAAGGCAAAGAACTTTGAAAGCGAAAGCAAGCAAACAACTGCAGGTATTGGAGGATACCTGAAGCATAATGAGGACTCAGACAACGATACGGAAGATAAAGTCCAGAGCACAATTCACTCCTTTAAAAAGGAATTTGATAAAATTATAAAGGAAGTGAAAGGAGATACTCGTAAAGACCGAAAAGACATTTGGTGCTCAGACTGCAAGACGGAAGGACATTCAAATGTCAATTGCCCAAAGAATGCATACTGTAACATATGTGATATAGCAGGACATCCCGTAGCTGACTGTCCATTCAATCTGAAGAGCAAAAGGCATCAGACTCTTACCGTACAACAGGAGGAGCAGCCAAATACATCAAGGAATGGACAAGGAGCCACAAGCGGAGGATATAGGAATAATCGTCGAGGAGGAAGGCAAGGAGGGCAGAGTCGATTACAGTACGACTCTGAGGGTCGGCCGATTATTCAATGTCGGAATTGTCAAGAATGGGGCCATTTTGCGAAGAACTGCTCCAAACCCCAAAATACAGGTAACAATAGTGGTAACAATGCCACTCAAATGTGTAGATGGTGTGGTCCAGGAAACCACAAAGAAGCCAATTGCCCGAACAAGGCAAGCTCGAGCGGAACTCAGAATGTCAACTTGATTGGCATTGGAGAAGTGAGTTCAGTGACGGAAGTAGAGAATGAAGTCTTAGTTGTGACAAGAGCACAGACTAAGAAGACAGAACAATACCCAAATCCTGCCAAAGAGAAAGAGCGATGGCAGGAAGCCCAAGAATTAATCAAAACAGAACTAGCAAAGGAAAAGCAGGACCGACTAGTTCTGGAGAAAGTATCGAAAAGGCCGGAGATCAGTAAAAAGGCATCGGTAGAAGGCTTGGTAACACAGGTACTAAATACGACGGTGGAAGTAAAAGTCGCAAACCTATTTAATATAGTACCTGAGTTGTATGCTACAATCGGAGAAGTCATTAAGAAGAAAGATGAAACTCGACAGGTAGCAACTATCAAGCAAGGGCAATTCATTGATCCTACAATCCTGATGATTGAAGCTGGAAGGAGGCCAACTATAGTTCATATGGAGATTTTGGACCATAGATTGAATCAGGTGATTGTGGATGGTGGATCAAGTGTAAACGTAATGCCAGAGAAGACATGGCGGATTATGGGGCAACCCGCCTTAAGATCTCCAAATTTCAAATTGTATGGCGCTGATCAATATGGCATTGAAACAATAGGCATCTTAATGAGTCAAAAAGTATGCATAGCAGAACAAGATTTCATCCTGGATTTTGTTGTCATTGCTATGCAGAAACCCGCATATGATGCATTGCTAGGACGAGGATGGTTGAGAACTGCAAAAGTCAACCATAATTGGGAGAAAGAACGTTTATCTTTTAAGCAGGGACAACACAAGTATATAATCAATCTGAAAAATCAAACAGTGAGTCAAGATATAGCAACTTCAGATGATTCAGAATCTTCTTCATCAGATGGCGAAACAGGATATGAACCAGATGAGGAAGGTGTGTTGCACCTAGAAGACTGCACGGAAGATGAGTATGACCAAGACAAAGGTCTACTTCATTGGCAGTTGGAAGATTATGAGATATTTTCTCCCCAATGTTTTTGCATTGATGCGGAAAATGAGATTCAAAAGGATGAGAAACAAGAACCCGAAAAGGAAGCTAGCAATAAAAGACAGACAACAGCAGAGAAAGATAAGGAGAGGGAGAAATGGACATTTCCCAAGAACTTTGCAGAATATACGATGGGAGACGCAGTTATTGAAGATAAGCCAGCTCACCCCATCGATGTGCTGAAAGCAGTAAATGATCCTGAATCTATCAAATATGAAGGTCCAAAAATGATTCAGGTAAACTTGGGAGAAAAGGATGAAGAAAAGATGATTAAATGTGGAGATGATTGGGATCCAGTCCTGAAAGCGGCAGCATTCAAAATATTTCTAGAATATAAGGATGTTTTCGCTTGGACATATAAGGATTTGAAGGGAGTTCCACCAGAACTCTGCGTACATAAGATTCCTCTGATTGAAGGTGCGCAACCGGTAAGAAGGTGACCATACAGAATGAATCCCAAGTATGCAGCACGGGTGAATGCCGAAATCAAAAAAATGTTGGATGCAGGCATTATCTTCAAGGTTACGACAAGCGAATGGGTGTCACCTATTGTGATTACCTTAAAGAGAGAAGTAGATAAAATCCGAATCTGTGTTGATTTCAGAAGTTTAAATGTCGTAACCATAAAGGATCCCTTCCCGATCCCTTTCACAGACTCCATATTGGAAGAAGTAGCAGGCCATGAGATATATTCATTTTTGGATGGATTCTCAGGATACAACCAGATCAGCATAGCGGAGGAAGATAAGTTGAAGACCACCTTTGTAGTGGAAAATGGGATATATGCTTATAACCGCATGCCATTTGGATTGTGTAATGCACCAACTACTTTCCAAAGGATCATCTTATACATCTTTGACAAGATGTCCACAGGGAACTTCAAAGCCTTCTTAGATGATTGGTCACTGTATGGCAGGACACAGGAGCATTTAAAGGCATTGGAAGAATGCATGGGATTGTGCAGGAAAGCTCGAATATCTTTGAATCCAAATAAATGCGTCTTGTTGGTGCCATACGGGAAGCTGTTGGGGCATATTGTATGCCAAGAGGGTTTGAAACCCGACCCGGATAAGATTCGGGTAATATTGCTAATGGAGGAGCCACATGATGTGAGCTCGGTAAAAACCTTTTTGGGGACAGTCGGATATTATAGAAGATTTATCCGAAATTATGCACTTACTTCTCATCCACTAGACGCTCTCACACGTAAGGGTGTTCCATTCAAATGGATAGAGGAGCACCAGGGAGCTTTTGAGGGATTAAAAGGGCACTTGGTAAAGGCACCTATCCTGGTTTACCCTGACTGGGAGAAGGAATTCCATGTGCATGTCGATGCCTCAAACTTTGCCATTGGATGTGCATTGGCTCAGGAAGGCCAATTTGGGCTAGATCAGCCCATATACTTTGCAAGTCGGCTATTGTCACGAGCCGAGAAAAACTACAGTACAACAGAGCGAGAAGCATTGGGAATGGTGTATGCAGTACAAAAATACAGGCACTATTTATTGGCTAACCCTTTTGCTTTTTATGTGGATCATCAGGCTCTGTTGTATCTGATCAACAAACCAACGATCTACGGACGAGTGAGTCGATGGCTCGTCACCTTGCAGGAGTTCGTGTTTAGGGTGGTAGTAAGACCAGGAAAGAAACACGTGATAGCGGATCAGCTATCAAGGATTCGCTCAGGAGAACCTGCAGAGGGAGGAATACCAGATGAATTCCTCGATGCTCAGTTGTTCATGATCAATGCAATACCAGGATGGTACAAGCACATAGGGGAATACCTATCGACAGGAGAGCTGCCAAAGGAGATGATGACAGCCGAACAAAGGAAGGTGATTACGAAATCAGCACCCTTCACCTTGATTGCAGGATTGCTATACAAGATGGGGGAGGACCACATTTTGAGAAGATGCGTAATGGAAGATGAAGTACAACAGACCCTGAAAGAGACACACGAGGGATTGGCAGGAGGACACATGGGACCGGATGCGACAGCCAGAAAAGTGTTGTTGGCAGGTCTATGGTGGCCCACCCTCTTTCACGATGCGAAGAACTTTGTTACAACATGTGATACGTGTCAAAGAACGGGAAAGCCATTGAAACGAGACTTCATGCCACTACATCCATCACAACCTCAAGAACTCTTTGAGAGATGGGGGTTGGATTTTGTAGGTCCATTGAAAACAAGTCGGAAGAGAAAGTGTCGATATATCGTAGTTGCCACGGAATATCTCACGAAATGGGTAGAAGCAAGAGCCTTACCTGACAACTCTGCAAGAAGCACGACTCACTTTTTGTATGAGCAAGTGATTACAAGGTTCGGAATACCTCTACAATTGACAAGTGATAGAGGAGGCCATTTCGTAAATGAGATCATTCAGAATCTAACGAAAGAATTCAGGATTTTTCATTCTTTGTCGAGTCCATATTACCCCAGAGCAAATGGGCAAGCGGAAGCGACAAATAAAGTCCTGGTTTCAATCATGTACAAGACATGCGGCGTGGAAGGAGCCGACTGGGAGGAACGGTTACCAACAATATTATGGGCATACAGAACCACCTTCAAGCCCACCACGAACCATACACCTTTTCAACTGATGTACGGACAAGAGGCAGTAGTACCAGTTGAGTTTCTTGTACCAAGTTTAAGGGTGGCAGTCGACAATCGGTTGAATGATGAAGATAGCATCAAAGAACGACTGACAACATTGGTGCAATTGGATGAAAAAAGGATAATGGCACAATGGGCAACGAAGATCGCACAAAAGAGAAGGAAATTCTGGCATGACAAGCATCTCCGGAAGATGGATCTCAAAGCTGGTGAACTAGTTCTCAAGTACAATGGCAAGAGAGAACTCAAGCCAGGGAAATTGAAAACTCTATGGCTTGGACCCTTCCAGGTGGAGGAAGTACTCGAGAACGGGGCGGTGAAACTAAGGAAGTTGGATGGAACACTATGCCCCGAGGTAATAAATGGTTCTAAGTTGAAAGTGTACAAGCCACATGTTCAGGTAAACATGATCAACTTGGAGCAATCAGGAGGAACTTCCGGAACAAGGATAGAAGAATCAAGTCCAGGTATACAATCCCGTGAGAATGACGAGCAGAGTAGTGTTGTTCGAGAGGATGAAACCCATAACCTGGATTGGCTATTTGGAACCGAAGGAGAGCCGATAATTGAACAAAGAGAGTTAGAACCTCAGGAAGGGGAGCAACGACGGTTGCAATTACATGTTCAATTTCCAAATAGCGATGAAGAAGACCGACTCCGGGCTCTGACGGAGGTCGCTCTACAAGAAATACCGGAAGAAGAAGAGTATGAAGGGCAAGGAGCTAGAATTCTGCAGCAAATGCAGTTGGAGACACAGAGGTTGCAAGAGGAATATGAAACCTTGAGGCGGTATAATACCCAACTGCGAGAACAGGTGATTCAGGAATTGGATACAACAATGCAACGAATAAACGAATGACAAGAAGCACGCCAAGCTGAATGGGCTGAGCGAGATCAAGGCGAACTAAGAGGGAGTGCAACAGGTAATTCTTCGGAAAGCAGTTTATTTTCCTTAGCAAACGAAGGACAGAGAGACCTGGGAACAGAAAGCCAAGCAGAAGACATAAGGGGAAAGGAAATAGCAACTGATGCACACTCTAAGAGTTCATCATCAGCCACGTTAAGGATCGTGCTTAATTCGGAAGATTCCTCAAGCTCGGATTCAGCACCAGTTGCGAACCCTCAAGAAACAAGGGAATCACCAGAAAGGCCTAGGGTATGGGAAGCAGGACAGAGTTCGACTGCCAATCACCAAATGAGCAGAGAAGAAATGGCAGCAATCATATGGAGGGATGTTCAAACAACAACAGAGAAACCAAAAATAGGAGGTTGGCTGGACAAATCAAGCAGTGATGAAAATCAACCATACAATCCTAACATACCTCAAGCAAGCCCTAGGAGAAGACCACAAAACCAGGCTAGCAATCAGCAGCCAAGGGTTCGATTCGAGGAAGCAGTCCAAATAATGGGTATCGAGGATTCCTCAGAAGAAGAGATTCCGAGAGGGAATAATTCCGAGACAAGTACAGATGAAGCATTAGGACTGTCAGTGCCACGTCGGTACAGAACCCCATATGAGACAGCTATGCAACGTCCAAATGAACGCCAAGCAACAACAATGTATCGGTTGGCACAAGGACCTTAGACGGCATAGGAGAGAAGTTAGAAGACTGGAACGAAGGGTTCACGAAACCTCAAATTGGCCCATGACTCCAGCAGGGGAAGGAAATGATTCTAGTACAGATTCAGCCTTCTCGGATCGGTACCAAGAAGCCTTAACCCAATGCGCACCTCAACGACGCTTTGAGGAGGCAAGATGGCGACGAAGGATAATAAGAGCTGACAGAAGATTGCGAATCCTACATCAACTGACACCTGAAAACCAGAGACAAGCAGAATGGAACTCTCGAGCAGAACTCATAGATCAAGCCCAAAAAAAGGTATTTTGCGGAATCTCGATGGTTCATCAGAACTACTAGGTGACCAAAATTTACCCGACCAAGGGAGGAGTGTGGTTAACCTCCATCCCGGTAGCCAGAGAGGGAGAAATTCACCTCTGGGTACCTCTAGGTCGACTAGTCCACTGGTTGAGCCGCAAGGCCCATCCGTGGATATAGTCCCAGTTAACCCATCACTACGTGTTCCTGAGGATAGACCAATAGGTCTACCTCAACGAGCTCGTAGGAACCGAAGACGTCATCAAGAACGACTGAGGGACCGATCGAATCTCGAGCAACTGGGAGTAAGGCAGCCCAACACTAGGGAGATTCGATCGAAAAGAGGTCGAGGATGCAGTAACCAGGTTCACAGGAGAAGAGGAACCTGGAACAAAAATTTCAATCCAGAGCAAAGGGATCAAGGAAGGGCAGTTGCTCCAGAATGAGGGAATTCGAGGAAGAGGCCAAAGAGCAGGAAGAGCCTATCGAAATAGGGGACAACAAAGGCAGCAACAACCCAATCACGATACACTTGATCAACCGGAGCATGAAGGGGACATGTTCCATTACTTAGATGACTGCATAATCATCCGAGGACATAACAGAGGCACGGAACGAATTCCTTTGGAAGAAGAGCCTAACCGTCCAGAGAATGAAGCTACACGTCTAGACCCTGCCACAGACGCCTAGAGAATGTAATTGAATGTCTGGATCAAAATAATGATAGCCCAGAGGAGAGGGAAATCCGTCTGGTAGAGGAATGGATGGAACAAACACGTCTGGCAACTGAGAGAAGCCAACAGCGTGTTAGACGTCAAGCAGATAATCGCCAGGCATATGGACCAGAAACCCGACATCAGCCAGAGGAAGAACGACCAGACTGGCGTATTGTGCCAAGACACACCACAAGACGTCCACAGTAGTCACAAGCAGAAATTCCCCATAGACGGAATAATCGTCGAAGACGTCAGCAGACAGAAGAAACAAAAATCGACGATGATGACGACTTTAGCAGCTTTGGAACCCGTAGCCATCATCAGAATGATAACACGTCGGATATCTTCGAAATACGCATTGGCATGGCCGTGCGCTTTACCCGACGACATTGAGAAAAGGCGAGGCGAAATTTTGAAAAAGAAAAAAAAATAAAAAGAAAAAAGACAAAAATAGAAGAAAAGTCAAAATAAGCAAAAAGACAAAATAAAGACTAGACGTCTCATGAACGACGTGGCGCGCATGCAAACGAGCAGTTGCTAGGTGGCGGTTATAAAACGGTTGCATGGACGACAACACTCCTATAAATTGAGCTCAAGAGGGCAAGCATTGTACATTTGCTTTCAAATTGAGAGAGATAAAGAGAGGATAGAAAGGCGAGAAGAGAGAGCACGGTTCATAGCGCACCAAGGTTTTTTACAAGACGAAGCGTAGACACCATACGTCGATTGAACCTGGCAGTCAACAACTTCATGAAAAATCATATTTTCTATGCAAGTGCAAGACCTAACCTCCATTACCAATTGACAGAAATCCGCTAGGGCATCCGTTTTTGGTTGCAGATCGCCAAGTAAAAATAATCGACTTCTCAGCAGCAGAAGACGTCTAGGAGGAAGAAGACGTCCATAGGAGAAAGGAGACGTCTCAGCGAAGACGTCTAGGAGAACGTCTCGTGGCAGACGTCTACCGAGCAAGACGTCTAGGAGGGAGACATCTACCAGACAGTTGACGTCTAGCAGGAGAAGACAGACGTCTAGTGAGTAGACGACGTCTGAAATCAAAACATAACAACGGAGAACTTGTGAGGGAATAATGAGTCATCAAAAATCTGGCAAAGTTCCAATCCGATCAGAAGCGGAACCCGACTCAGTAGTAGCCAAAATATTGCGGCATCAACAGGAACATGGGATGCGCAGACAAATCGAAAGCCCCGACAAAGGGCAGACTCGGAGTCAACGAGAAGCAGCAGAAATAGCCACTCGAAAAAATAGGGAAGCTCAACAAAGTAGCAAGGATCAGGTTGCAATTGACGACATTACCTGGATATGCCCTACAGGTGATTTTTGTCATCAATGGTGGGCAGAAACACCAACAGATAACCCACTCAGAGCCAAAATCAAAGAAGCGGGAGTGCATTTTATTTTGCAAGTTCCTAGTTTTGACAAGGAGTTTTTCAAGGAATATTTGCTACAGATGTTGCATACATATGATGCAGCACAGAACAACAACCTAGTGCAAATAGGTGATCACACCTTGGTTGTTGAATTCTCTCCCGAAGTATTCCAACGCACATTTGGACTTCCCAGGAAGGGCAAAGCAGTAGTCAATGAAAGAGTGGATCCTAAGAAAACGCCAGAGTTAATCATGAGTATCACTAACCTAAAAAAGGAGGAGGTGGATACTATGTTGGCTACTCATGGCGGAAGAGGAGTAAAACAGACGCAATTGCGGAACAAAGGATTGGAATGCATAATGAATGTCCTTATGGCCAGATTATCAAGGGAGCAAAGAAGTTCAGACCTTCCTATTTGGCTGATCCCATATCTGCAAGGGATAGAGAAGGGAGTAGCCTATGACTGGGCAACACATCTGGCGTGTCGTATTCAGAATTTTCTGATGCGAACAACGAAGAACTTTTCGATGGCATTTCATGCCATTGGTCTGATTTTGGATGCAACCTCTAGGGCAGGAGTGCAAATCCCAGACTTCGATCCTCCGAAGAAGTTACCGGATTTAGCACCATCCATCTGTCGATGGAAGGATGCTCAACCATTAGTAAAGAAGCTGACACCAGTCAAGAAGGCTCGGGTGAAGCAGATATCTCATAAGCCGTGCCAAGAGAAACTGGTGGCTGCTTTAGAAGGGGAGGATACTACACTAGCACAAGTCGAGGAAAAGGAGTCCAAAAAGCAGAAGGTTGCCCAATCACCGGAAGAGCCCAAACGGAAGAAAAAGAAAGGGCGATTTGATGAACCACCCCCAACATTCTCTCAGGAAGCATTGCAGAAGATAGCACAGAACTTGGAGGCAGCTCGCGCTCGGGAGCAGCAACGATAGTACACAGGGAGGAAGTAGATTTTGCTATCCCCTCAGTTCTCCATAACCCTGCAGCCGGATCCAGCACGGCTGTACAGATTGGACCCAATGATTATCTGGCAGAGGCTGAATTTTGGGCTCGTGCAGGTTCACCCAAACCAATTGGGGAATCTTTGGCTAGACCAACCACATTAGCGGCAACATTGAGTGCATTTTCACTTGAAGAGATGTTAGCCACAGACGAAGTTCAAGAGATCAACCGACACAGGTAATCCAGGAGTGATTACCACACCAGTGGTAGAGGAGGGCATACCACCCCCGGATATGGGAAATCCGACACCTGAGGCAGAAAAGCCCATCATTGCAGAGGATGCAGAGGTCTCGAAGGAAACTGAGACCAACACAGGTGAAGGAGAACAACCCCCACAAATAACAGACTCTCAGCATTTGGTGGAGCAGGAAGGCCAGAGCAGCCAGGCTCCAATGCAGTCTGTAGTAACCGAAGGGAAGGCAGAAAAGAAGACTATTGACCTCTCAGAAAAGGGGAAGGAGGTAGAACAGGAGGAGAAACAAAGGGACACATGGTCCAAAGATTTTCTTGTACAAGTGCCCAACTTTATGGATCCATCAGATTCTATGGATCAGCAAGCAGTAACTTGTTTCTCAAGATTGGGGGAAATCATGGATAGCTTACGCTTGCAGTTTGACATTGCATGTATGGGCCAATGGAAGAAGTGGCAAGGAATGATAGAGGAAGAACTGGACCGATTGGTCAAGTGGGTTGCACAAGGTCCTTGGCGTAAAGATATTTCTAGCATATACCTGGCTCAGCCTTGGTCACTGCCCACTACCAATTTGACAACTATGGAGGGCATTGAATGCTTGCCTGAAAAGATGCCCAACCTCTATCTGGAGACAGCGCAGGTGTATGTCTGCGGCCACAACATTAATCCTCCTCAACACCCCGTAGAGCAAGGATCACAAGTGGAGTTAGTGCCAGAATTACTGCCGATATATACTCAACTGAACTTCCTTGCACATTTGTTGTGTTGGCTTGGAGAAGGGATCAAATGTTTGCATTCAGCAAAGCAGGCAGTTGATAGTGAATTGCAAACTGTCAATGAAGCCTTGGAAGGAAAGGATCAACTCTTAGAGGAAGGAATGGCACGGATGGATGAAGTTCAACAGCATATTCGGGGACTAACACAGAATTTACAGAACCTGACCACCCAACTGGAGGAAAAGGATCAGCAAATTTCTCAGTTGGAAGCTGACGTCTCACAGCTTAAAAGTGCTAAGGAACTGTTAATCAAGCAAACAGAAACATTGGCAGCTCAAAAGAATCAAAAGGAGCTCGCTTGGCAACAGGAAAAGGAGAGTTGGCAACAAGAACAGGCAGCCTTGAGGGAAGAACTGCGACAGGCGCAACAACGTGAGGCAACTCTGCAACAACAGTTAGCACAGAAAGCTACTCCCTCTTCATCAGTGTCAGAACAACGAATGAAAGAGATTTTCCTAAGAAGGGAGGCTGACCTGTTATCCAGTCTCAAGCAAACTGAAGAACGTGCTAACGCCTTGGGAGTGGAATGGGCCAAATATTTCAACTATTCCAAGAGGCTCAAGGAGGAACGCGAGAGCATGCAGGCTCAGCTACAGGAATATGAGAAAGCGTTTCAAGCTGCCAATCCAAAAACTCCAGTGCACACAGATGCTGAAACTCCTCAAACTGAGCGGAGAAAGTCGCTGAGGACATCGACTTCTTCGAAGGGGAGGATAGATGTAGACAACAGTTCTAAACAAAATAAATCATAAGAACTAGCTGACAAGAATGTCCTACAATTTTGATTGTACATAACAATTTTGGAATGTAATTTTGTTATGTTTAATGATGTAAAATCAGCCAATCGATGAATATGGCTTGATTACGTACAAACTGCACTAGAAGACAAATGCAACCGTCATTGTTAAAATGCGATAATTAGTTAGACTTGAGTTAAGACGTCTAGTTAGTTAGACGTCCAACAGGCTGTATTAGACGTCTAAAGCAAGTAGTTAGGGTAAAACTCGGTTGAGACGGTTGATGCAAGTAGTTGCAATAACTACTTTGCTCACCTATAAATACCCCCTATTCATTTTGTACATATGTATCTACTTGTTGATAATGAAGAACTTGTTGTGCAAAGCCATTGTTCTGGAATGCGTGTTGGTAATTGTGGATTGTAGACGTGTTGCAAGGTTGTATTGCAGGATTGTGTTGCAGGTTGTGTTCATCACTTGGAGGATGAGATAACATTAATTGTGGTTGCAGGTATTGGAGACTGCAGATCCAAACCCCGCTAGACGTCTAGCCCTACCGTCTGACGAAGCCGTCAGCCGCCCAGCCTACCCGTCTAGCCTAGCCAGTAAAACGCCTAGACGTCTAAGTACCTAGACGTCTATCTCTGCAACCTAGACGTCTGATCGCCAGACGTCTACTCTGACAAGACGTGTTCAACCTAGACGTCTACTCCTAGACGTCTAGCCTAGTCAACCCGGACGTCTAACCTTAGTACCCCTAGATGTCTACCCTTAGACGTCTACTCCAGTCGCCTTAGACGTCTACCAATGCACCTAGACGTCTAACCTTTGTGACGTCTAACCAAAGCTATGATGAATCTAATCATCCCTTCCTAATTGTCGTCATTCCCTCGTCTCGGGAACACCCTCACCCTTGTCTACACTCAACTACTTAAGGCGACCTCTTCGAATTCCACGAGTCCCACGAGGTGGCCTTGACGAGCCATCCTTGTGAACTCATGGATGTTGGTTGTTTTGTATTGGATTTGTGTTGGCATCCCTGCAACATTTTGCTATTCAGGTTTTTGTCCTTTTTTGGGCGAGAATAGCTTCGTGCCAGGCTTCAGTGTAAATCAATTTCGGAGCAAGTTTGAAGCGCAGGCCCGTTTCGGGCCAGAAAACAACGAAATGCCAGGTGGGGCCCATCCTTTTCGCCCCTGGGAGATAGCGCAATTCCATTTCGGGCCTTCTTTGGGCGAAACGCACTTTTGGGAAAGAAGATGCTAAGTGGGGCCCAAGTGTTTTCGCCCCAGATGGAGAGTGCAATGCCTTTTCGGGGCTAACTTGGGCGAAAGTATCTTCATTTTGCTCTCAAAATCAGCGCCATCTGCTTTAAACCAGTGTGGGGCCCATTTCCTTTTCGCCCCTATGTAAGAGCGCAAATCAATTTCGGAACAAGGAGGGGCGAAAGGCCTTTTTGTCCTTTTCTATAGCCAGCGCAGTCCAATTTTGGAAACAGTTACAAGTGGGGCCCAATCCCGTTTTGCCCCAAATCATGAGCGTTGCCCAATTTCGGTGTTCTTTGGGGCGAAAGCGCCTTTGACCTTCCTTGAAGTCAACGCAGAACTGTTTGTAATAGCGTGGACCCAAGCATTTTTGCATAGCGCAAGCCCATTTTGGGCTACAAGCTGGCCGAAACTGATTGGGGCCCAAGTGATTTCGCCTCAACTCAGGAGCGCAACATCAATTCAGATTTCTTTTGGGCGAAGGCGCCTCCTAAAAATCCGTGTAGCTTCACTCCAAACAGAAAAACGTAAGTGGGGCCCAAAGTGTTTCGCCCCACTTTGCCAGCGCAATCCCTTTTCGGAGTTTGATAAGGCCAAAGCGCCTTTGACTTTCCCACCAAGGTGCAGCTCAGTTTCCAAGAAAAAGATGCTAACTGGGGCAGCAAAGCGTTTCACTCCAGTTTTCCAATGCAAATCAAATTCGGGCCTGCTAAGGGAGAAAGCGCCTTTGACTTTTCTCACTTCGGCGCCACGCCCAAGACAGCAAACGTTTTTGCCCCCACTTGGGAGCACAAGCCCTTTTCGGAGCTTGCATGGGCAAAACGTAGGTGGGGCCTGCATCCGCGAAGCACCTGTTTCCAGTCTAACTCCCCTGCCTCAGCTAGAATTCCTCAAAAACACCTCTCATCGACGAAACAAGGCGCACCCTCACCAGTTTAATTGCAGTTGGTCTGAGAAGCTTCCGGATTTGATTTTCCCGGATTTCAGAATCCGATCTTCCGTTGAGGCGGTTCTAGCAAGTGAGGAGGCAGCGCAACAAGCGAATCATATGGTCGCATTGAAGCCATGCAGCCACTTCTCCATGAGTCATCGGATTCAGGCCATGCCTCATTACTTTTTGATGAGTGTTGAAATCCTATCTTTGCTGCCACCACGATGTTTTGTGGGTGAGCATTTATGTCTCAGAGGCGGAATCCTCTATAAAATCTAGCAATTCTAATGTAAGATGATGGACGTTTTGCGAGAGACTTGCTATACATGAATTCTGCTATGAATACAAAGAAACCTTGGCTCTAATTTTGGACTTCTCTTTGTGTGTATGTTTTCTATCCTATATTTCTATCAAATTCTCTTCTTTGTCTGTTGGCTATAATTGTATGTCTGGATTTAGCTTCCGATAGAGGGTGAACACTGGAATAAATCTGGAGATTGCACATATAAGATATCTGGTTGTAATTTCTATTACTCTCTTTGTGTGAAGTGCTATTGGTTCAGAGTGCAATTAAGTTATCGTGTTGTTTGTTCATCACCCCTGTTCATCTGGCTTGAGGCCATATTTCCCATTCCTTTCAGTCATTTTTAATCTCTTTCCTATTTCTTTAATCTCAAATCCCCAAGTTAGAATAGTAAGGGAACCAGCCCTCTATGGAGATTGGCATGGGAGGCATTTCTTCCTTTTGGCCTTTCAATGTTGGTCGGGTCTAGGGCGCATGGATGAAACATTCCATACCTAAGGCAGATTTTTGACCAACAATTTGCAAATAGCCCGGTGGGACGCAAACATTCCACATCAAGCAGTATTAAGAGTTGATGTTCATCTTGTTAAAAAAGAACATCTGGTGACTCAGCTGAACTCAGAAGCCTCCGAATCTTGAAGTCGGTTAAAAGCCCTCACCTTCATGATCACAAGATCGAAGGCTAAAAATCCAGAAGAAGCAGTTGAGTTCTTTGAGCTCAACATCGACGCTTTGGGAGAACATCCTAGAGTAGTCCCCTCGACTATCCCGTTGGTTCAAGCACCCTCGCAAGTAGCGGTTATAGTTTCGTAGACTCCAAGTCCTGCCAACACTGCAACTAGTTTGCCCCCTCCAACTAGCTTGCCTGCTCCACTAAATCCTCCGATCTAGATGGCGCAAGCTCCCCCAGGCAGTTTCTAGCCTGGAATCATGCGGAACCGCTCAATCTACAGGCTCAAAACCAGGTCCCAACCGTTGCGTTGAAGGCTTTGCCCACGTATGACGGTACGAGAAAGATAGCCTATGAGCATGTCCAAGATGTCGCTGCGCTGGCAACCATCCACCACATCATGGAAGAAGACATCATGGTGAGGCTGCTAGTTCTCTCGCTCAGAGGTAAGCTCCTCTACTGGTATCGATCGCTGCCGCCTGGCACCATCACGACATGGGACCAGTTAGCGGAACAACTGATAAAGGGTTTCAACGAACAGGAGGACCCTTTCTCCTTGTTGCACCAGTTCACCACCATTCAAAGACACCCTCAAGAGGAGGTAGCGGATTTTAATGCTAGGTTCGCCCGAACTTGGCAGAGAGTTACTGTCGGCCTTCGACCCACTCCGGAGCAAGCGGTGTTTTATTACCTAAGAGCTTTTCATTCCGACATCAGCATGAGCATCCGACATGCTAACGTCAACACGTTCCCTACCTTGTATGAACAGGCATAGAAAGCTGAGGCTGACCTAGTCGCTATTGGTAAGTTACCTTCGAAGGTGACTGCCAATTTATCTGGAATTTCCTCAAAATTTGTATCCTAGTGCATCTTCTCAGTCACTACCTACATCCCAGATGTACTCCAATAAATCGTGGAATCCCAATCCTCAGAACCAGACGGTATCCACCCCGCAGTTTCAAGCACCCACTGTTCCTCATCTTCCAGCTCCTGTCCCATATCCGGAGTTACCTGCACTATTGGCGCCATTGCCATTACTCGCACCTTCGACAGCCGCAAAATCGGATCAGGCCAAAGAATTTTCGGATCTGCGGTCGTCAATGAAGACGATGGCGAATGAGATCACCGTCTTAAGGAGGAGGCAAAACGATCAAAGTTTCCAGCCAAGGAGATTCACTCCTCCCTTGATTACTAGGGAACAAGCTGCTTCCATTAGTAGGGCTCCTGAAGGAAATGCGATGATGTTGGAAAATGAAGAAGCCGGTCCATCTGACAGAGCTTATTGGTGCTCCACCTGCAATGACCCGCACGGTGAGGAGACTTGCATAATCCATTTGAACTATGTTCAGACCCTTGCTGACAGCGTTCCTGGTGGACAAGTAAATATGATCAGGGAAGCAGATCGCAACTTTATGATTCCCCCTGTCGAGCAGGTCTCCGTTCTTATGAGGACGAGTAAAAAGCCCATCGAAGTTGATCCGGTTCAAATGGAACCGTTGAAGGTGCCTGCCAGTTCCAAGCTGCCAAGCGAAAAGGCGTTGTCGCCAGAAAAGGAGCCTGTCCAAGTGTCAGAACCGGGGGATTCCGTCTTATTAAAGGATTTCTTGCCTCCAAGAGCAAAAGGGAAAATTCCTCAACCATAGACTTCGCCCTCTCAACCCCAAACCGGGGCGAGGGATAAGGAGAGAGAAAGCTCAGGTATCCCTCATTGACCAAGCGTCAAAGGGTAGAAGCGATGCAGCAGTATCAGACAAGATACGAGACTGCGAAGGAGGGAGGTGAGTTTGGTACAGGAGCGTACAACATCGTTGAAGAGCTAAAGAAGACTCCAGCTAAGGTAAGCCTCTTTGATGCGCTTCAACTACCCGACCAAGTCGATCTATTGCAGGAATCGCTGAAATCTGCAAAAGGCAAGGGAAAGCCGACTTAGACTGTCTTGACGCAGACGCTGACTACCTCAGCCATCAGAAAGAACAGGCCGCCGCCATTCTACCTATCCCTTAGGATAGAGGGGTGGGTTGTGCATAACTGCATGACCGATTCTGGCGCTGCTACTACTAGTGTTTCATAAATGAAGTTTTACTTGCCCGAAAGACCCGGGGCCCATTTTTGGCAATCAGAAAAGAGATATCAGTCGCAGGAGGAGAGCCCGACGGACCTAGCAGCAACTCGAGCACCGCACCCGGAGAAGTCAGGACGAGTCAGGCGGCCCATAAATGCAAATTTCCCCGGTTAATGCGGTCGTAGCTGCTAATTGTAGAAAAGGATGTGAGAGCTCGGTCACGGGAGGAGCGAGAGCAGATTTCTCAGGTTTTTGAGGGCGTACTTCCAGATTTTGTGCATTGATGGCTTAGAGGGTCGGGTCCTCTATAAAAACCCGTGAATTGTAATGAGAAAGGGGGGAGAACTTTTGCTAGAAAGCTGCTGTAACTTGATTTCTGCGATTAATATCAAGAACTTTGGGCCTCATTTCTCTCTTGTATGCTGTCTTCCGTGATTATTTCTTTTATTCTGTCTTCATTTATGTACTGTAATTCTGAATCTTGGATTTAGGTGTGTGATTGTGGATAGAACCCTGGAATTCTCTTGAAGGATACATAAGGGGGAAAAATGCTGTGTTAGTCTTCTTGTATGCTGCCTGTCGATAGTATTTCTGCTATATTCACCTATTTCTTAATTGCTGTAATTCTGAAATCTGGATTTCGGCATAAGGGATTAGGAGGATCCTGGAACTCGTCCAGAGGATACATAGGAAAGCTAGTGCGGCGTTCATTCGTGTTTTAATCTTTGTATTTATCACTGCTACCTCAAGATATTAGCTAGTAATCGTGCTGCTGGTTCTTTCCCTCTGAAGATCCATTGACATTCTTTCCCTTACTCCCTTTATTTCTTTCCTGCACCCTTACCCTTTTATCTCTTTCTTGCACTCTTAGCTTAAAACACCAAGTAGTTTAGTAAAGGAGCCGGCCTTTCTCTGGAGATTGGCACGGAGGGCATCTCTTCCCTCCGGCCTTTCAATGTTGGTCCAGGTCTAGGGCGCGTATACATACCAAAATTCTTTCCTATGGCAGATTTGTGACCAACAGTTTCTGGCACGCCCGGTGGGACCCGGTCAGTCTCACCTTGTGAGTGGTAGTGAGAACCGATGCTTATCTCATTGCCAAAAGACTCTAGCATCTGGCGGCTCTGTTCAACCTGAGAATCTTAAAGTCGTAGAGACCGGTACTAAAGTATCCGTGCCTTCATGCAAACAAGATGGAGAGTTAGGAATAGTGGAGAAGAGATCGAGTTCTTTGAACTCGATATTGACGCCTTCGGGGAACGCTCCAGGTTGGTCACCCCTGAATCACTATTACGTGGAACGTCCTCGCAAGAGGCTGCCTTTGACGAACAAGGGCCAACTTCGGATAGCACAACAGCTAGTCTTCCTCCTAATCCTCCTAACTCGCCAGATCTTCCAAGTGCCTCTGTTCCAGTTAGTAATCCAGTTAGCAAACAACAAGGAACTTTGGGAATTCCTGTTTTTCGGAATCTCGGCGTAAATATGGCACACCAGTAACATCAACAACAAATGCAGCAGTAGCAACAACAACCGCCGCCCAGATTGTTCCCAGCATGGAATTCTTCCGGACCATTAAATCTAGCGGGACAAGGGCAGGTTCCGCCTGCCGCTATGAAGAAAATCCCCACATTCGATGGAACAGGGAAGACAACTCTGGAACATATCCAAGACATTGTTTCTCTGGCAGCAATTCACGACATCACAGAAGAAAGAGTTATGGTAAAGCTTCTGGTTCTATCTCTCAGAGGAAAGCTCCTCTACTGGTATAGATCCCTACCACCTGGTACTATAACGGGATGGGACTAGTTAGCCGGACAATTAATGAGGGGTTTCAATGAATCCGCCGATCCATCCTCTCTCTTGCACCAGTTTACGACGATTCGGAGACACCCGCAGGAGGAGGTTGCTGATTTCAACGTAAGGTTCTCTCGAACTTGGCAAAGGGTACTAGCTGGACTCCAACCAACCAACGAAGCTGCGGCGTATTATTACCTTAGGGCCTTTAACCCTGACATCAGCGTGATGGTAAGATATTCGAATATCAATACCTTCCCTGAACTGTATGAATTGGCCCAGAAAGCGGAAATGGATTTGATAGCCGTGGGTAAACTTCCTCAAAGGATGTCGATGCCCATACTTCCGGAATTCCCTCGATCCCAGTATACAAGTGCGGTTGCTTCGCAAATCTCCGCGACCCCTGCGTATCCAATCTCATCATGGAACCCGAACCCCATTGTGTCTCAGGTCACTACTCCACAAATACATTTTCCTACATTTTCAGCACCACCGCCCATTGTCCCTTCGGCATTCCCCGTGTTACGAGCACCACCCCAATACCCTGCCCTACCCCCAATACCAACGATGGCCCCATTGCCATCTGCCCCCAAAGCTGAAGATATGCAGGCTAAAATACTACAGGAGGTTCAATCCCTAAACTCCACGATACAGACCTTGTCTAATGACATGACCATCATGAAGAAGAAGCAGACACAACAGGAGTTCCTGCCAAGGAGGTCTTATCCCCCACCAGCGCTCACTAAAGACCAAATGGTACAGCCAGGGAGGTCATCGTCAAGAAATGCCGTGATTGACGAAGTCCCAAGCACTTCTGACTACATACATTGGTGCTCCACGTGTAACGACCCACATGAAGAAAATACCTGCATGCTGCATCAACATTACGTACAAACGCTGTCGGGTAGTAGCCCTGGTGGTCAAGTCAATATAATCAGGCAAACAGATCAGAACCTAGTAATTGATGAAGAAGAGCAAGTTTCAATCCTTACTAGGGAAGGAAAAAGACCAATGGAGGTGGATGCGGCTCAAATGGCCCCCCTAAAGGTGTATACTCGCCGCGAGAAGGGACAACAACCTTCCAAGGCCCCGGACGAAGTTTCTCATCCTGCGCTAGCAAAAGAGAAAACCCAACAGGCTTTCGCAACCCTGCCTCAGGCGGAAACCAAAGAACAGGCTAGGGAAAAGCTTAAACTCCCTTCGCTGACTAAACGACAAAGAGTCGAAGCCACGGAGCAGTATCGCACGAAGTATGAGGCTAAAAAAAGGACCCGAGATACACAACTCCTTAATATACAACATCGTAGACGAGCTAAAGAAAACACCTGCCAAGATTAGTCTGTACGACGCATTACAGCTACCTGGACAAGTGGACTTGTTGCAGGAATCCTTGAAGACAACTAAGGCAAGAAAGTTAACACCACTTGCCCTAGTGCAAACCTTATCCACGTCCATTACAGAAAAAACAGGCCTCCTCCGTTCTACCCGTCCTTACAAATGGAAGGGTATATCGTCCACGATTGTATGATTGATTCCTGGGCCGCAACGACAGCTCATGCCTAAGGTGGTTTGCGAGGAAATAGGAATGGAGTACACGCGAAGCAGCCACGGCATACTCCAACCGGATGGTACTCCGTAAAGACCGTCGGCGTAATTAAAGATATACCTATTCGATTGCACAAAGTGCCTCAAATTATGGTAATACAGAGGTGGTAGTCGTTGACCCGGAGCCATATTTTAGTATGTGCCTATCAAGGGAATTCACAACAAAGTTAGGAGGATACCTGTCCATGGACTACTCACATTTAGAAGTTCCATTCAAGGGAAAGAAGGTTAAAATCTACAATGAGAAACCTTCTACATTCCTCGTATAGAAGATGTCCGAGGAGGAAAGTGGTGATCTCATACATGCAATAGCGGAGGGGATAGAGCAGGTGGACCTAGTTGAAGAATCCCTTGCGCAGTTGAATTCTGAAGATGAGTTTTCACTGACAGATTTCAATGCCATGATAGAAACAAAAATAGGATGCTATACTATCACCGAACCAGAGAAGCACACTAAGCTGGAAAATAAGATGTGTGCCCAGTGGGAATTATGGAGATTGTTCTTTGATGGCGCCCGATGCAAAAATGGCGCTAGGGCAGAAATACTTTTAGTATCACTGTCTGGCGAGCAAAAAGAATATTGCTACCAGTTGGTTTGGAGTTGCACCAACAACGCAGCAGAGTATGAAGCTTATGCCTAGGACTGAAGAAAGCAAAGAAATTAGGCATAATACATCTCCAAGTCATCGAAGATTCAGAATTGGTATGTAATCAGGTCACCAACAAGTGCATCTCAAAAAAACATTATCTTAAAGCATACCGTAACAGAGTATGGGACTTGTTTGACCAGTTCGAGTCACTCAATCTGCAGTCCATCCCACGTGAGAAGAATAGACACGCCGATGTCTTGGCTTCCATCGCAGCCAGATATTCTCCAGCTGACGACATGGTACACAAGCCCAAGGCCGTGAGGATGATTTATAGGCCCTCTGTGCCAGATAGAGACATGCATTGGCAAATTTTCGACAATGATGAACAGATCATCAATTTCTTGGTCCAAGAAGCAGCTACTGTTGAGGGAAGAAGCCCAAAAGATGAAGAATATGAGGGATTGGTCCAGTTAAAAAACAACCATGTTCCAAAAGGGTTGATTACTCTAGAAAGCCTTTTTGATCAAAATGATCGAGCGGTTTCCCACAGAATCAAAGTCAACGCTAAGCAATATCAGGATCTGGAGCTCGAATCTGGGAAAGTGATAAAAGTCGGGACAGATTGCACCTCAACAGAGCTAGAACAGATCCGATCTTTGTGCAGAAGGTATCCTGACATAGTAGCATGGTCTTATCAAGACCTGAAGGGATACGATCGACAATTGGTTCAACATACAATTGAGTTGCAGGAAGGGGTCAAACCTTTCCGGCAGAAGCAAAGGCCTGTTAACCCAAAGATCGAAGTCATGATGAAAGCTGAACTCCTGAAGATGCTCGAGGCTAAGATAATTTACCCCATAAAGCATTCCTCTTGGGTAGCGAATCTAGTCCCCGTAAGGAAGAAAAATGGAGACATTCGATTATGCGTAGACTTTCGCAATCTAAATCAGGCTTCGCTAAAAGACCATTACCCTCTCCCGCAGATTGATCAAATCTTGCACTCAGTAGCTGGGGCCCAACGTTTCTCCCTACTTGATGGTTTTTCAGGATATAACCAGATTTGGGTTAGGGATGAGGATCAACACAAAACGACATTCACTACTAAATGGGGAACATTTGCTTATCAGCGAATGCCATTCGGCCTTTCAAACGCAGGAGCCACTTTCCAGAGGGCTATGGATTTAGCATTCGACGAACTATTGAATAAGGTCATTGTCATCTATTTGGATGACATGACCGTCTTCTCCCGGAAAAGGGAAGACCATCCTTTGCACTTGCAGCAAATATTTGAAAAATGCCGAGAATTTGGCATCTCAATTAACCCAAAGAAGTCCATATTCGCAGTAAATGAAGGAAAATTACTGGGACATGTTATATCAGAGAAGGGCTCGCCGTAGATCTTGACAGAGCTGAGGCTCTCTTAAAGCTCCCACTCCCAACGAATAAGAAAGGGCTGCAGTCGTTCTTTAGGCATATTAATTTCGTAAGGAAGTTTGTTCCAGACTTCACTCAAGTCATTAAGCTGATGTCTGAGCTCTTGAAGAAGGACGCTGAATTCACCTGGACGGATGAAAGAATGGGGGCATTTGAAGAAATCAAGGCCTGAATCGCTCAGGCACCAGTCTTGACTAACCTTGACTACAGTAGGGATTTCATCCTATATGCTATAGGAGAACCCGAGAGTTACGCCGCAGTCCTGACACAAAAGGGAGAAGATGGCAAAGAGCGCCCCATTGCGTTTCTAAGCCAGGTAATACACCCCCACGAGGAGAAGTACAACTTCATAGAAAGACAGGTGCATGCTGTTATGAAATCCCTAAGGAAATTCAAACACTTCGTCTCTCAAAGTCGGGTTACAGTATTCGTCATTCATCCTGACGTATGCAACTTCATTATCCAAGGAGAGTTGGGCAGCAAAAGGGCTGGTTGGGTCAACAAAATACAGGAGTTTGACATTGAAATTAGACCTACAAAGTTGGTTCGCGGTCGCGCGCTATGCCAGGAACTTGCGAAGAGCGTAGCAGCCGAAGTAACAGCTTGTCAGTGGGATGACTTGGCAGCAGAAGCGTGCTTCGCAAATCAAGAAGAAGATGAAAAAGACTAGGTCAGTGAAATAGTTGAATATTTCAACACTGGGAGATGTCCTCCACATTTGAATGCTTCGCAACGAAGACACTTCAGGATGCGGTCCCTCCGATACATATTACGTCCCGAAGGCCTATTCTTCAGAAATATTGATGGTGTTCTTCTCAGATGCATAAAAGAAGATGATAAGAAAAGGGTCCTAGGTGAATTTCACTCAGGTTTCTTAGGGGGTCACTCCGCAGGAAGAACAATAACTTTAAAAATAGTTAAGGCAGGCTACTATTGGCCTACGCTCTTCGTCGATGCCTTTGTAGTCTGCCGAAAGTGTGAACAATGTCAGAAGTTCGTCGACCGAGGCAAAAATGCTCCCATGCCCCTCCAACCAATACAGGTAGAGGCACCCTTCCAACAATGGGGATTAGATTTCATAGGAGTTATTTCGCCGAACTCCTCTGCAAGACATAAGTTCATCTTGACTGCAACTGACTATTTCACTAGATGGGCCGAAGCAGTGCCCACAAAAAACGCCGACCAGGAAATAGTCATTGCATTCCTAGAGGGCTTGATCACCCGGTTCGGCATCCCGGAAGCAATAGTAACGGATAATGGTCTTGGGTTCACAGGTGCCAAGATCAATGAATTCACCTATAAATATGGGATGTATCGCAAGGTTACCTCCAATTATTATCCACAAGGTAATGGATTGGCAGAATCAACAAATAAGACCCTGTTAAGGATGCTGAGGAAGCTCATAGAGAAGAACATAAGAACTTGGCACCTTCTCCTGGATCGAGTCCTGTGGGCCGATTGGATATCTGTCAAGAAGTCGATCAAAACTTCGCCTTACGCCCTGGTATACGGCAAGGAGGCTATCTTACCAACCCATATAGAAATTCCTGCGTTACAGTTGTTGAACGACGAAGAAGAAGAATTCAGTCCCATGGAGGATAGACTAGCTTAGCTGCTACAATTGGAGGAAGATCGTGATAAGGCCTACCAGAACTTCGCAAAACATGCTCAAATCACCCGAAATTGGTTCAAGAAAAAGTCCTCTGCCCGAACATTCAGAGTAGGAGACCTGGTATGGAAGTGGGACTCTTGGAAGGCCAAGCCTGGCAATCATGATAAACTAGACGCTTTCTGGGATGGACCATTCGAGATTGCGAAGGTAAATTCAGCTAACTCCTTTATCCTCAAGGACACAGCTGGCCAGACTTTGCCAATTTCTGTAAATGGTTTTCATTTGAAGACCTTCCATCATTAAAAAAAAAAAAAAAAAAAATTCCTTAAAGTTTTTTACCTTTGTATATAATACCTTGTTATTTGCGCCTGTATATACTCTGTTTTAAGACTTTCAAAAGGTTAAATAGACAGCCAGAAGAAGACCGCAGCTTCCTACCGCCATAGCAATGAGCTCCGACTTCACCAAGTCTAGTAGAACCTCCTTCGGGAATTTTTCGCGCGAAGTAGCTGATGCAAGTTGGTTCGCTGCGAAGCACCTTGGCGTTGAAACGTGGAAAGGCTCCTCGAAGGCCTAAACAAAATCAAAATAAAGACTGAGACCAGAATACGGCATGTCGCCAACTACCAATACCAAGGGGTGGCTCATAATGCTCAAGTCCCAAAGGAGAAAGCGAATATAAACAACTTCGCTCAGCAGCAAGCTTCGCTGGAGAAGCAAACGCAAGTACCTCTTCGAAGCCTTCAATCGCCTAAGGCATGAGAAATGCTTTGCCAAAAGGAGACCGAGCGAAGTAGCTTTCAAGCGAAATTCAGCGAACCATTTCCCTGTCTATAAGCGCGATAGAGACAAAGAGACGCACTTCGCTCAAAAGGCAACTCAATTCCCACTTCGGGGTTGATCTTCCGCGAAACAGGCAATGAGGTAGTAAAGCAGCCCGAATCCCGTGAGTAAATCAACTTCGGGCCCAAAGTATGAAAAGTGGTGGATCGCTGGAGGTTCGTCGCGAAGTGTCCTTTGCGTCAAAATCAGCTTCGCCAAACCGTAGAACGCAAAATGAGAAGCGTTTAAAATGTGCCTCGAGGTGTGTGCCAACGACAATCTAGGAAAGTGCTTAGGACGTGCGGGTTTAATGCAAAGGTGGCGGGGTGCATCCCAAGAGAATGTCGTTATGATTAAAAATTGTGCCCAGGTACGAGGTGGCAAGGGAGTTTGATTTTCAAAGCATGGTCAGGATTTCAAAGTACATAGGCCCGTGTACGCCCACGCCGCAAAACCAATATGAGCGCAATGTGATCTCTTCGGCCCGATTTCTAAATTTAATTTTGGCAGGTGCCATAAATGATGGTAGTATCAATCCGCAACTATAAAAGCTGATCTTCAGAGGCGAAAAGTTGTTCGTCCGCGTATAAATCCAAACGCAAGGAGCCCTGGCCATTACCTTACTCTGCTGCACCCTCATCATTCTGCGTGAAAATTCCGCCGCCTTCTAGAAACCAAGATGGGAAAGAAGAATTCGAAGGAGAAGAGGAAAGAGCCCGAGTCATCCGGTTCAGAGAAAACCAAAAGGGGAAAGGAAGAGAAAAGGCATAAGACCAAGAGGGTGAACCTCAATCTTCGCCCTGACAAACAGATTGTGGAGGAAGGGGAAGATTCCGAAGAAGAACAGCTTGGAGAACCACCCATCGACGGGTGGGAGAACATAAGGGACACTAAGCTCACAAAGAGCATAGCCGAACTCCGGTACACTATTGATTACATGAAGAGTCGGCTGTCTGTGGAAAACAAGAGGGCTGTTGCATACTACTTCTAGATATATTGGTACCTGACTCCACCAACGCACCTCTGTCCCGAGTTAATCCATGCCATCGCACAAAATTACCAACCCTCCACCCGGCAGGTTCTGGACGCGGCAGGAAACAAATTATTTGCAATTTTTAAGGAAGATGTGCAGGAGGCTTTCGCTCCTCAGCAAGGGCCACCCAAGGGGTATACTGTCCGCAACGTGGTTCTGAGTGAACAAGTGGATAGGTTCTCCACATCCGAGTATATTATCAAGTTCTTAAAAGAGAATATGAAAGACGGACTTCCTTCGAGTAAGTGACCACAAATGCCTCGTCCTCTCACCGATTTTAAGAATACTGACATCTTCTCTATTATAGCATGGGTTGCGGGATTGTCTACGGATGTGTCTGTGTATCCCTGGCAAGTATCGCTGGCTGAATGTATCTCACGAGGGGAGTTTTATGCCCCCGACTCATCGAGGCTAGGCATTAACCCGGTTTTTTTCGACTGGGCAGAATGGGTGGCCTGGACCCTGCATACGCGGTTGGTCAGCGTGAAGAATTCTGGAACAGGTCAATATTTTGGGCCTTGCTCCTTCCTAGTGTGGCTCTTTTTCTACCATACTTATAAGTGTTTTCCCCACATCGCCATTACTCCGAGCGGCAAGGATGGAGCTCCTTTGCCAGTATATCAGTGGACTCCTCTCCTAGCAAGGACGGGGTCATACTATGTTTTCAACCAGCAGTTCTCAGGACCTGCTATGCAGCTTGTACAGGGCTCCTGCCCTCGGGTGCCCGTGGCTCTCAGAGATAGGGTTGTCAATGAGAAAATGGGCAATGTTTTTCAACTAACACAGGGGCTTGTAGTTCGCCTGTTTGGGTTTACGGGAAAACCCTTCCTGCTACCACTCTATCCTTCTGAGTATCAATTCGCTTTGGAGGTTGCTCGACAGAGCGATGTGACGAATGTTGTCTACGGCCATGGCCGGAAGTGGGCACCAACCTGTGATTTCCCTTTCAAAATGGGAGTCATTGAGGTTTTTGCCCTTAAACAAAATATTTATCTGGAGGAAAAGCTTGCTGACTTCGGTTTGCTGCAGATCCCGCAGCGATGGTATTATGATCCCTTGGGGATAAGGAGAGATCATCTCAGGTTCAAAAACTTCCATATTTGCCCCCGCCCGGAGATCGTAGAACAGCGGAACAACCCTACGGGGAGAGACTTGGAATGGCACTTGGAGAGAATGAAAACAATGCCTCCATGGCATGAATTTTACGCTATCGAAGTTGAATATGATCCCATTCGGTATCCCTTCCCAGAGGCGGATTCCCCCTTCTGGAAAAATATGAAAGATGATCTGAGGGAAGAAATTAAAAAATGGCACGAAGACCAGCTGAAAGAATGGTGGGTGATGAGAGTCCACCGCCGAAAGCAAAGATCATATGGTCTCTTAGAGATGGATAAAGACTTCGACGTTTACTACGAAGCCCATGTCGGGTCTTGGCAACCCATCTCATTCGCTGACTTCATCCCCCCTAGCGCCCCGGGCTCGGGCGAAAGCCCAAGGCGAATCGAGGAAGTTTTTGAACAGGAGGAAGAAGAAGAGATAGCGGTGACACAGCAAGAGATACTAGATAATCCAGTTGAGGATGCTGAGGCAAAGGTTGAGAAGCCGCTGCAGCAGCAGGAGAAAGGGAAAAGGAAAAGGCTCGAACCAATCCACATGCCCCTTCCTCACCCGAAATGACCTCGCAACAGAACTTCAAGTGTTCCTAGCGAATCGGTTGCGGCAGGCTCAATTGGTGCAGGTGTTGGAGAAGTAGTGCTCGAACCACCGCTGCAGGGGACGAAAGGAGGTACCGATGTGGGGACCATCGATGTGGAAGAATACTTCCAGGAGACCGAAAATATCGAGGAAACAGAAGCTGAAGGCGGACCCAGACCTGAAAATATCGACACTTCTGCTCTATCACTGGAGCACGCAGGTACGCACCCCTTATCCTCTACTCCCCTAGTCACGTCGATAGCCGTCCCAGCCGAAGGTTCTCCTGGATCCTCTGTCTTAGACAAATCTCCCCATAAAATCATCCACGTTAAACGGTCATTTGACTTGTCTCACGACCTTGCCGTCCCCTTTAATGTTTCCATTTCATCCGAGTCACCCGGACGGGACACACACACCCGTACCACATTACCCGCCCACGCAATTAATCCCGCAACACTTGGATCATTCGGGAGCGATGCTTCACTTCCACACCCTGGTCCCAGCTCCCTAGTCCCACGAGTTGTCACTTCACCCGCCCGAACACCCACCACACCTGTCGTTGAGCCCACCGGTGACGTATCGTCTATGCAGTCCGTGTATCTGTTTACACCCTTGGCTGGTAGTCCAACCACATTCGAAAATGAATTAGCTATGATCTAGGAGCGTCCTTTAGCAGAAAGGTTGATCTAGGCCCGTCAGAATACTGATAAAATGATCAAAGAAGCACGAAGAAGAAGAGGGCGATCTCTGGCAAAGGCTGAAAAATGCGCGGTGTTTGATTTGAAGAATGGGAAGCTTCATAAGGTGAAAAAGATACCTAAGGTCCAGAAGCCCCTAGATGAAATGACCCCGACTGACTATGAATACCAAGAGAAAATTAAGGACCTAGAGCATCTTGACATAGACAATGAATCTGAGTCTATGCATGTGAGGATAGAAGCATTCCGCACACATGCGAGGATCGCCGATCAGCGCAGATATGAGGCAGAAAATGCCAACCTCAAGCTAGAGGAGGACCTAGCCAGAACACGCTCCAAATTGGAAGATGCCCAAAAGCAATGTGAGCAGATGAGGAAAGAAATGGATGCCTTAAAACAACAGGTAGATCAGCTGCAGGTCGCAGCAAAAGATCAACAGGCTGAGGCCGAGGTAAGAGCCCGAGAATTTGAGAGCCAAATCCTGTAGATGCAGCAGCAACTATATGAGAAGGCAAACTTGAAGCTATTTGACAAAGGCAGAATTAAAGACATCCGTTCCCACTTGCTCAAGAACTTCAGATCCCGGGCCTCCAGCGCCCTTTCTATATTGTCATATATAACAGAAGCCCAAAATGCCGCTACACAAAAGGGGCCTATAGTGGACGAGATAATTCAAAAAATAAGAAGCCGACTCGACCTAGCTTTTGAGGTACAGAGCATCAAGTACCAAGATTTGCAAGTCACTGCTATGAGTCGGACAGCGAGAGATTGGTCCATCGTCCAAGCCACTATCCATGCCTTCTTCTCCAAAGTGAGGAAAGCTCAGAAGGCAAAACAACTTATGGACGTGTTTGAGCAAGAGCAGCATGCTTCCCTGGGATATTTCCAGGATCTCTCAACGTTGGGCTTTCCAAGTTTTACAGATGACGATGGGAACCTTTTGACCAAGGAAGAACTGAAACCGACGTGGCTCAACTTTGAGAGTGATGTTTCAGAAATCGATGAATGGGAGGAGCCAGTCATGGAAGGGCAGGTCACGGATTTCATTTTCAGATATTGTAGGATCGTGGCCTGTTTGAACGATCTAAGTGTAAGAGCCAAATGTGTTGATATAGGGCAGATTGATCGGTTCCATGTTCTGGTTAAAGCACTGCAAGATCGAGAACCATTTCAGAAAGGTGCCTGGGCCCACGTTCGCCGAACTATGGAACGCATCCGTGACCGCCTTCCCCCGCCGCCACCACTTGATCAGGCACCAGAAGACGAAGCAAAAGGAAAAGAAGCAGCTACGGAGGTCCCCTCGGAAGAAGAAGAGCAGATAGGAGAAGGGTCTGGAGGCAACTGTGGCCCAATGGATGAAGGCTGAGGGTCCTCACACCGAGGCAAGCTCGTTGCCCCGCGAGTCGCCAGGAATGTTGACAATTTCGTCACATTGGAGGGGTGGTGAAAATTAATGTCGTGTAAAGGATTTTCTTGTTTTCTTTATTTTTGTTGATAGTAGTATTGCAACAAGTTTGGTTGTCATTTTTGAATTCCCTTCGTAGATAACTGTGTAAGAGAAAGCTTCGCTTACAGCACTAGCAGGAACAGGCAGCTTCGCAAACAGGAAATAGGGAAAACATAGGCGCAGGCCTGAAATCTCCTAAGGCATAGAAAGAGCTTCACAAGCGAAGCCCTCGCGAGACCTGTTTCGGGCCGAAATCCTGCGAAGCGTAAAATGTGAGATGCGAAAGTTGCTGAAGTATGGAGAAACACTTCGCAAAATTTCCAGCGAAGCACCCGCTTCGACCTTCCTTTTTGGCGAACCTCCCCCAAGGAAAATCTACTTTGCTCAAAACTTTTGCGAAACACCTGTTTCGGGCGATTTTAGTGTGAAGCTTCCCCATACGAAGGTTGATTGCCCCCGAAAGTTTTCTAAGGCATGGATGAGCTTCGCCCAAACTCCTCTCGAACGGCCATTTTGAAGAAGGTTCGTAGCGAAGCATCCACTTCGGGCAAGGAATCTTGCGAAGCAGCCTTTAACCCACCTTTCCAGCGAAGCAATGAAAGATTGAGAGCCATGTTTTGAGAAGGAGTATTTGCTTCGGCACTAAGTCCTCGCGAAGCTATTTTTGGAAGTCCCTTCACGCAAAGTGCCCATCCAAGGAGGTTAGACCCGCTTCGGCTCACATCCATTGCGAAGTAAGGTCCCGAACTGGAATTTGGCGAAGCTCTTTAAGGGCACACACTCCAAGGCTGGGTATATTTTTGAGGCAATCGAGTGTTTCATAAATGAATTATTACTTGCCCGAAAGACCCGGGGCTCATTTTTGGCAATCCGAAAAGAAATATCAGTCGTAGGAGGAGAGCCCGACGGACCTAGCAGCCACTCGAGCTCCGCACCCGGAGAAATTTAGGACGAGTCAGGCGGCCCATAAATGCAAATTTCCCCGGCTGACGCGGTCGTAGCTACTAATTGTAGAAAAGGATGTGAGAGCTTGGTCACGGGAGGAGCGAGAGCAGATTTCTCAGGTTTTCGAGGGCGTACTTCCCGATTTTGTGCATTGATGGCTTAGAGGGTCGGGTCCTCTATAAAAACCCATGAATTGTAATGAGAAAGGGGGGGAGAACTTTTGCTAGAAAGCTGCTATAACTTGATTTCTGTGATTAATATCAAGAACTTTGGGCCTCATTTCTCTCTTGTATGCTGCCTTCCGTGATTATTTCTTTTATTCTGTCTTCATTTATGTACTGTAATTCTGAATCCTGGATTTAGGTGTGTGATTGTGGACAGAACCCTGGAATTCTCTTGAAGGATACATAGGGGGGAAAAATGCTGTGTTAGTCTTCTTGTATGCTGCCTGTGGATAGTATTTCTGCTATATTCGCCTATTTCTTAATTGTTGTAATTCTGAAATCTGGATTTCGGCGTAAGGGATTAGGAGGATCCTGGAACTCGTCCAGAGGATACATAGGAAAGCTAGTGCGGCGTTCATTCGTGTTTTACTCTTTGTATTTATCGCTGCTACCTCAAGATATTAGCTAGTAATCGTGCTGATGGTTCTTTCCCTCTCAAGATCCATTGACATTCTTTCCCTCACTCCCTTTATTTCTTTCTTGCACCCTTACTCTTTTATCTCTTTCTTGCACTCTTAGCTTAAAACACCAAGTAGTTTAGTAAAGGAGCCGACCTTTCTCCGGAGATTGGCACGGAGGGCATCTCTTCCCTCCGACCTTTCAATGTTGGTCCAGGTCTAGGGCGCGTATACATACCAAAATCCTTTCCTGTGGCATTTTTGTGACCAACAGTAACTTGGTGCTGAAATGGAATCAGAAAAAATCCAAGCCAGGAAATCACGATAAATTTGATGCGTTTTGGGAGGGCCCATTTCGAATTTCCGGGGTTAATCAGGTTAACTCTTTCATTCTCCAGGATTTAAATGGGTTTACTCTTCCAATATCGGTCAATGGCCTTCATTTGAAGGCGTACTACCAGTAAGGGGTAGTTGAAAAAATTTCTCAGTTGTGTGCATATTTTTATTCCTTTATTTGCTTGTAAATATCTTTTCCTCGGAGTAAAAGTATTTGCTTGTAAATATCTTTTCCTCGGAGTATAAGTCTCTTCGCTCCCTTTCGCGCTATCAGTAGTGTAGTTTTTACCAGACTCCTCGCTATGGTGAGGATCGAGCTGGTAGAGAAATGGTGCGGAGGAGTTTGAATAAAAGTTTTTTTAGTTTAGTTTGTGCGTTTTTTAGTGCACCAGGGAAAAAGGAAAATAGCAGTTTCAGGTGCCCAGATTCAGCTAAGGTGTTTTTGCTCTGCCTTTGAGCAGAGGAGTTCGTTTCACTATCTTTAGCATCACCTGGTAAGAACATTTCAACGTTATGAAAATCGCCCTGTCATTTGGCAAGAGGGAGTTTCGATCTTGTTTAGGGGCGAAACCACGTTTCGGCGCTCTAAGGAGCAAAAGCTATGATCGGAGGTGTGGCCGAGTCAAACCAAAAGGTCAAAGTCAAAGGCGATTTCGGGGTTTCATGGAGCAAAAGGCGCTTTCGCTCTCCCTTATAAGCGAAATTCAAGTTATGAGCCCCAGGTTGTAAGCGCCACGTGTTAGAGAAGGAAAGGAAAAGTGATTTTGAAAATCCTTTCCTTTCTTCGGGCGTTAAAGTCAAAGTCAAATCCCTTTTCGGAGTTGTGTTGAGCGAAAGGCGTTAGCGCCCTTCTTTGTGGGCGAAATTCAAAATCGCGGCCCTTCAATCCGTTTTTAGAGCAAGTGCCACATGGCAGGAATCAGGGGAAATGATTTTCGCTCCAAGGAAAGAGTGTATAATTTGCAAGGCTTTAAATCATGGCGCTTTTTCCCATTTTTGGCCTTAAAGGAGCAAAAGGGCCTTTCGCTCGACTTTTCAAGCGAAAGCCATTTTTGGCCCTTAGGAAATGATGAAAACATTGTTAGAGCAAAAGGGTTCCGCTTTCTCCAATGCCACAGACGCTCTCTCTAATGTCACGGGCATGCAGTCCGAAATAAAGCCTAGCAAGTGCACGCCCCAAGGAAGGCCGTTAGAGCCGGAAATCGCACCTGGAAATTTAAAAAATGCGACGTGTCACGTATTTCAAGGAAGATTACGGCCCGTGCAGTTGGCCAACATTGGGAGGTGCGCTCCACCACTAGTTGACGTACAGGAGATCTCCCACCTTACCCATAATCCCTCCAGGCATTTACTCTACCCCAAAGCGTAATCAATATAGTGGGTAAATTGCAGTGCTATAAGAAGGCCACCGCTGCGCCTCAAATGGACTCAAAGAAATTATTGAGGGTTTTGCAATAGTGCCATTTACCTTGCTGAATCAGAGCGAGAGAGTTGCCGATAAAACGTAGTGCGTTGAGCAGCAGTGAGGCGCTGTCCTTTTCAGAGCGAGGGGTTGGGCAAGTACCTAGTCAGAATGAGCATGAAGAGCACCGAGCCCAAGAAGGAGAAGGCCTCAAAAAAGGCGGAGGGTGAGAAGAGGGAGAAGGAAAAGAAGAAAGTACCGCCACCCCGGCCCGAAGACAGGTTGAGCAGAATTCGTGACTGTGTGCTCACCAAAACGAGTGTGGAAAAGTTGTGCCAGATTGTTGACATTATGATGACCAAGGTGTCTGCTGAAAGTAGGCGGACAACCGCCTATCACTCCCACTTATACTGGTACTTGTGCACGCCTGTGCATCATTGCCCGGAGCTGATATGCGCAATTGCTAAATTCTACGACCCGCGGACGAGGACGGTTCGAGATGCCAAAGGGAACAAGCTGTTCGCCATTTCTGCTCAAGACGTTCAAGAGGCTTTCGCCTGTGGAGAAAAGCCCCCGACTGACTACATAATTAGAAAAATCAACAACACCGAGCAGAATGAAAGATACGCCAACACAATGCAGATGCGCTAGTTCATGGAGACGCAACTGCTAGAGAAGCCGGCGCCCGAGATATTGCTAGACTTGCCCAAACCCTTGAAGATATTTAAAAATCCTGACATATACTCCATGCTGGCATGGGTTATGGGGCTTTCCACGGACGCAACAGTGTATAATTGGCAGGTTTCACTTTTCGAATGTATTTCGCATGGTGAGTTCTATTCTCCCGCTGCCGAAGCCGGAGACAAAGCTTGTATTTTTCGACTGGGCAGAATGGGTGGCGTGGCAAATGCACATCCAACTGAGTGATATCCAAAGCGAAAAGGACATGTCATTCCAAGTCTGCTCTTTCCTTGCGTGGTACTTCTTCTACCACATGCACAACCGTTTTGTCTTCATCGCCAAGAACAACACAAATAAAGAAGGCAAAGCACTCCCCGTTTATCAGTGGACTCGAAGTCTGTCAAGACGCGAGTCCTACTACAATTTCAACAGGATGTTCCTCGGCCCGGCCCTGGAGCTCATCTACGGCGTCTGTGAGCTGGTGCCGAGGCGGATGAGAGACGAGGTAGTGCAGGGGAATCTCGACGATGTTTTTCAGCTTACCTAGGGCCTTGTCAGAATTTACGGGTTTACTGGAAAAAACCCTTCTTGTTGCCGTACTACACTACGGAGTACCTGTTTGCCCTCGAAGTTGCCCGGCAGAGCGACTTCGCCGATGATACATATGGGCACGGGAGAAGGAAGCCGCACACATGCGCTTTTCCTTTCCACTTCGACGACATTAAAGTGACGTCCAACGGGCATAACACCTTTCTGGCAGTAACATTGTACAACTTTGGCCTGATCAATCTCCCCCAGCGCTGGAAGTACGACTCACAGGACATTTTTAGACAAAATATCAGGGCAAAAATCTTCCATAGCTGTCCGCGCCTAGACATCGAAGCGCAACACAACAATCCCTAAGGGTGCGGCCTAGAATGGCACGTGGAGAAGATGATGTCACTTCCCCCGTGGCACGACTTCTACACGATAGAGGCCGAGTACGACCCTGCGCAAGAAGTGTTTCGGCCGATGAAGAACAAAGTGCCTGACTGGTTGGATGAAAAAATTGCAAACTGGTGGATCATGAGGGTCCATAATAAAAAGGAGGCATCCGATCAGTTGCTTGTATTGGACGAGAGCTTCTCCGAGATGTATGACACAAATTGCGACACTTACGGACCCTTCTTGTTTGCTGGCATCGTGCCTAGAAGTACTCAAAGCCCTAGCAGAGTGGAAGACGCGGCGGAACGATAGGGGCAGCACACTTAACAAGACCCACTTGTTAAGGAATAGGACGAGCAACTGCCTCTTAAAGAAGAGGTCACTCTAGGGAAGAGGAACGCTGGTGCAGCACTTTCGCTCCTCCATGTTGCAAAGAAGCCTCGGACTAGTGCAGCCCGGCCTCTCAGCACAAACCCTTCTACGGTGCCAATAGTCATGGAAGCAAGCGCTCCTGAAGTCTCTGTTCTGACGCAACAGGAGTGGCAAGAGGTCGAGTTCATTGACCTAGAAGCAGAAGCTTCGGATAGAGAAGAAGGAAGAACGAGCCCTATCACGCAGCAGTTCACCGTTTCGGCTCTGGCAGCGCCCGAGCCCGCAGGTGCGTTCTCTCTTTCTTCTTCTCTCTCTTCTGTGCCTCTGGCAACTATCTCTTCCAACGTCGAAACTCTCCTTTCTACCCAGCTTGCATTTGTCGTCCCTATGTCTGCCATGCCTTTCCCTGCATCCCAGTCATCACTTCCCTCATCATTCCCTCCTGTCTCTCAGACGTTTAATTCCTTTGCGTTTGTCTCCAATGCATTCGTGTTCCCTGCACGTCCGCCCCTGCCCCTCAAGTTTTCGTCAATCCAGTCGTTGAGTCTGTCGTTGCTGTCAATCCAGACCTGTTTTCGCCCTCATGCACCTCCTCAGTTGCAACAACGGCGTCCCTTGATACTCCAGCTCTAGGTCCTAGCACTTGGGTTGCAGTCGTCCAAACCCCGGTGTCTCCCAAAGTTGCCGTAGTCGTTGCCCCGTCTGTCCCTGATCCGCTTGCTGAGGCGAACCCCCAGCGAGCTCTGTTCCCCTTCACGCCACTCTGTGCAGGAACCAATGGAAATGGAGCTGGAAGTTTTGCAGGAGGTTCCAATTGCGAAGAGTATACACCGGGCGCAACAGAGTTCCTCACACTGGCTCAAGGGCCGGAAAAGAAAAAATGCGTAGGCTCCAGCCCGGGTGGAGAAGAGGGCTATGTTCGACCCGGAGAGGATGCAACTCCACAAAATGGAGAAAGTGCCCAAGATTCAAAAGTCCCTAGAGGAGATGACACCAACGGATTATTCCTACCATCATACAGTTGAAGACATGAGAACGATCAATGCAACAGAGAAGATGGGGAATATCTAGGTTGAAATGGGCTCCATATATTTTCGCAGGCAGTACTACAAATCTTGCTTCTACGAGGCTGAGGCCAAAAACGTGGAGCTTGAGGAGACCTTGGTGCACACAAGGGCGCAACTCAAAGAGGCTTAGGCTAAATCCGAACAGTTGCAGCAGCGCGTGATCAGCTTGGAGCAGGAGGTGGGTAATTACAAGAAAGAAAATGAACATCACCTCAAAGCGCATGCAGAAGCGGAAAGCCAGTTGCAAGCCCTGAATGCCCAGGTCCAGGAACTGCAAGCCCAGTTGACAGAGAGGGCGGTGCAATCAGAGGTCTTCACAAAATACCGTATTAAGGAGGTTCGCCATCACTTCCTGGCAAACTTCCGAACAAGGGCGCGCAAAGCAATAGCAGTCCTGACGTTCATTTGAGAGGCCAAGCAATCAGTCACTTACGGCGCACCTATCGTAGAGGATGCTGAAAAGGACATTGACCAATGGCTGGAACTGGCTATGAAGGTGCAAACCCTAGAAAAAATGGACCTAGAGCTTACTCCAATGTGCCCACTTGCTCGGTCTGTAACAGGCACCCCTGTTTGCTGCTCTGATTTTTTTTTTCCCGGTTTGGCAATGATAGAACATAACACAAGTAATGCCAAGTATGATATGAACTGCTGTTATATTTTAATGTTATGCAATAATTGTAACAACATAAAGCAATATAACAGTGATTTGATAATAATAAAGGAATCTGATTTGAATATTGATTTCATTCAATTTGCTGTTTCACTGTTTGCAATGTCCACATCATTCATTTTGCATAAACTCCAGAAATTGATAACTTATTCAACATTTGATTTAAAGTACCTCAAGTATTACAGTCAAGATCTGAAATAGGTCTGTAACCACCACTGTAACTGCTGTCACAGTCATGATGCAGCTACTAAAGTCGCCTGGAACTGTTGCAGTGCCACACAATGTGTTCAATGTTGCCTCAATGGTCTCCAAAACACCCAGAACTGTCGTAGGTCTCCCAAATGAAAAAGACACATGTCTAATTAATGCTTTCTGGATGTTAGCAGATCTGGAAATGGTCTGTTGGAGTCCTAAAGATCCATGGAAAAACCCTATAAATCACCTTTAATCATGCTTTAAAAACCTCCAACTGATCACCAAGTCGTTATCACGAACCCAACACTATAAGGCAGCCTTAAAGATTGAAATGACAGTTTCAGATTTGCTGTTGATAAACAGTCATGCTCAACCCAGTCATAGACATTTGTAAAGGGGCGACTTCTTTCGTATAAAATCAGTATCTTCTTTTTGCATTATCCAAACACCCAAAATAGGGTCGTCTAGATTCCTAGAAGCAGCTGGAAAAAACTCCACTGCAACCATTAAATGGTACGACCACTTAACCCTTGAACTTGTACGACACCCTCTTCATTAAATCCAACAACAGCATAAACCCTTGTAAAATTGCACTTATCATAGGCGCCTAGGACAGAAAGATATTTTGGGTCAATACCCATATGTATTTTGCACTTGGAATTTAACTCATCAATCTGTGAATGGTACGGCTAGCTTGTAGAAGATGTACGGCCAGCCTAAACCCTGCAAGAACTTCACACCAAAAATACCAAATCTCCTGCAAACATACTGACAATAAACCCTTGAAAATATCAAACTGATTTGCCTCTTCAAATTCTCATTTGAAATGTAAATCCCGATTCCTGGATGAAACCGACAGATAATTATCCAGGGGTGATCTCTCACACCCGAGAATAATGCTCCCTGTGAAGGTGTTCGTCTCCACAAAGCCTTCGAAGTTCTGATGCCAGAGCCTCTGTTTCTCAGAGAGAAGAAAATACAAATAACCTGAATGAATCCATAATGCTTGCAAGCTCTCCTTATATCTCCAATTTGCAACGCCCTAATTAGGGTTTGGAGGCACTTTTTTTAATATTTAAATTACTTTTCCCAAAGTTGTCTCAAAATTAAACTCCTAAGTCACCTTTATAAAATATTTCCTTTTTTAACTTAGGGAACGAACCACTTTATCAAATAAATATTTATTTCCCCTGACTTAGGAAAAACACTTTATTAATAATATTATTTAATATAACGATTTAACGTTAAATATTAAATAATAAACATTTGGCCCCAAATAATCGACCAACTGAAAGAATTATGATCTTCGATGCACCTTGTCCAATCCCGACTGCAAACCCTAATCACCGCTCGTCCGCTGCACTGACTTACTAAAAATAGCAAGTACTGCCAAAAATAGCAAGTGACAATCCCGGACCATCAAAACTCCTCACAACACCTCTCTGAACAAAAACCCATAAAATTCATCACCACTGAACGTCTCAGCTCTGACTTACTAAAAATAGTAAGTTTCTAAAAATAGTAAGTGGTGGAAGAAAGCTCCGAAACGCCTCCAAAAAGAAGCAGAAGGAAGCTGGCGAAGCACTGATCACCAGGGAACAACTCAAATAGGGTTCCCAATCACCTCAGTTTAGCCTATGGGAACCCAAGAATAGGCTAAATTACCACAACTGACTAACTACTTAGAAAGGAGATATTACACGGTCATGGGCAACTATGAAGGTAACACTGCGGGCGTACTTCGCGAAATGGAAATAGCCCGAGAGGCGAGAATGTTGATAGAAGTGTTTGAGCGGGAAAGGCGCGTTTCTTTGATGTATATCGAAGCTCTCGCGCAGCTCAGTTTCCTTGGCTTCACTGACGAGGAAGAATCTATTTTGACAAAGGAAGAGTTGAAGCCAGTTTGGGATGCCTTCGAAAGTGATACTTCGGAGATTGACAGTTGGGAGGAGCTTATTACTGAAGGCCAGCTAATGGGGTTAATAACCAGGTTCGCACGGATTGAATCCTGTTTGGTAGACCTCATCCAGAGAGCTAACTACGCTGACATGGACCAGCTTGAGACTTTCGGATACCTGGTCAGGGAGCTCCAAGATCGTGGCACACTCAAAGAAGACGCCTGGGCCCTGGTCCAAGCAACCTATGATCGTATCCATGAGCGTCTCCCGCAATCGGAGCCTACCCAACAACATGAAGATCAAGCACAGGAAGGAGACCAAAGAGAAGGAGACAAAAGAGAAGGGGATCATGAGCACAAAGAAACAGAAGAAGAAAAATCTGAAAGGGAAAATTTGGAGGAAGAGTCTACTACGAGCAGTGAACATTCAGAAAAGGACAACAATGATGACTCTGAGCCCAACAGATAAGGCCCGGGATCTTCATATTGAGGCGAGCTCAATCCCCCCGTGAGCCGCCAGAGATGTTGGCATCCTTGCAACATTGATCTCCTCTGTATACATTTTGCTATTCAGGTTTTTGCCCTTTTTTGGGCGAGAATAGCTTCGCGCTAGGCTTCAGCGCAAATCAATTTCGGAGCAAGTTTGAAGCGTGGGCCCCTTTCGGGCCAGAAAACAGCGAAGTGCCAGGTGGGGCCCATCCTTTTCGCGCCTGGGAGAGCGCAATTCCATTTTGGGCCTTCTCTGGGCGAAATGCACTTTTGAAAAGAAGATGCTAAGTGGGGCCCAAGTGTTTTCGTCCCAGATGGAGAGCGCAATGCCTTTTCGGGGCTAACTTGGGGCGAAAGTATCTTCATTTTGCTCTCAAAATCAGCGCCATCTGCTTTAAACCAATGTGGGGCCCATTTCCTTTTTGTCCCTATGTAAGAGCGCAAATCAATTTCGGAACAAGGAGGGGCGAAAGGCCTTTTTTGTCTTTTTCTATGGCCAGCGCAGTTTAGTTTCGAAAAGAGTTGCAAGTGGGGCCCAATTCCGTTTTGCCCCAAATCATGAGCGCTGCCCAGTTTCGGAGTTCTTTTGGGCGAAAGCACCTTTGACCTTCCTCGAAGTCAACGCAGACCTGTTTGTAATAGCGTGGGGCCCAAGCATTTTCGCCTTAAACTGGGAGCGCAAGCCCATTTCGGGCTACAAGCTGGCCGAAACTGAGTGGGGCCCAAGTGATTTTGCCCCAACTCAGGAGTGCAACATCAATTCGGAGTTCTTTTGGGCGAAGGTGCCTCCTAAAAATCCGTGCAGCTTCACTCCAAACAGAAAAACGTAAGTGGGGCCCAAAGTGTTTCGCCCCACTTTGCCAGCGCAATCCCTTTTCGGAGTTTGATAAGGCCAAAGCGCCTTTGACTTTCCCACCAAGGTGCAGCTCAGTTTCCAAGAAAAAGATGCTAACTGGGGCAGCAAAGCATTTCACTCCAGTTTTCCAGTGCAAATCAAATTCGGGCCTGCTACCGGAGAGCGCATTTGACTTTTCTCACTCCGACACCCCTCCCAAGACAGCAAACGTTTTTGCTCCCACTTGGGAGCGCAAGCCCTTTTCGGAGCTTGCATGGGCGAAACGTAGGTGGGGCCTGCATCCGCGAAGCGCCTGTTTCCAGTCTAACTCCCCGCCTCAGCCAGAATTCCTCAGAAACACCTCTCATCGATGAAACAATGCGTACATTCACTAGTTTAATTGCAGTTGGTCTGAGAAGCTTCCATATTTGATTTTCCCGGATTTTAGAATCTGATCTTCCGTTGAGGCGGTTCCAGCAAGTGAGGAGGCGACGCAACAGGCGAATCATATGGTCGCATTGAAGCCATGCAACCACTTCTCTGTGAGTCATCGGATTCAAGCCATGCCTCATTACTTTTTAATGAGTGCTAAAATCCTATCTTTGCTACCATCGCGATGTTTTGTGGGTGAGCATTTATGTCTCAGAGGCAGAATCCTCTATAAAAACTGGCAATTCGAAAGTTGTTCGCTAGTAGAACCAGAGGGTTTGGTGCGAGGCCGCTTCGGATGTGGAGGGGGCATTTGGGCTTCATCAGCCTTCTTCCTCTTTTTCTTCCTCTCCCTTTTCAGCTGCTGCACATCCTTCTCGGCATCTTGACTAGAACCCTCGGCAGACTCGCCCTGCTGCGTTCGCTGCGCCTCTGTCTGTTCTTCTTCTTCTTCCTGCTCGGGCACTTCCTCAATTCTTCTTGGGCTCTCACCTGAGCCAGGGACACTTGGGGGCACGAAGTCTGCAAAGGAGGTGGGTTGCCAAGAATCTTCATTGGCATCATATAATATGCAGAAATCTCTATCTATTTGGAGGAAACCGCTTGATTTCTGCTTCCTGCGATGGACCCTCATTACCCACCATTCTCTTAATTTTTCTTCTCGCTCCACCCTTTCAACTCATCTTTTATCTTCCTCCAAAATGCAGAATCGGGATCTGGGAATGGGTGCCTAGCAGGGACATATTCAGCTTCAATAGGGTAAAAATCATGCCATGGAGGCAGAGCTTGCATGCGCTCAATGTGCCATTCCAAATCCCTCCCGTTCGGGTTATTGCGTTGCTCGACTATCTCTGGGTGGGGGCAGTTATGGAAGTTTTTGAATCTGAGGAAATCCCTCATTATTCCCAGAGGATCGTAGAACCAGCGCTGAGGAATCTCCAGCAGACCGAAGCCGGCGAGCTTCACCTCAAGATGAGCATGTTGTTTGATAGCAAAGACCTCAATGACCCCCATCTTAAAAGGGAAGTCGCATGTAGGGCCCCATTTTCGGCCGTGGCCATAGACTGCATTAGTGAAGTCACTCTGGCGAGCGACTTCCAGTGAAAACTGGTATTCCGAAGTATAAAAGGGCAACAGGAAGGGGTTCCCTGTAAACCCGAAAATACGCACTACGAGCCCCTGCGTCAATTGGAAAACGTCGCCCAACCTGTTGTTGACGACCCTATCTCTGAGCATCGCAGGGACCCGAGGACAAGAGCCACACATCAGCTGCATGGCGCGTCCCAAGAACTGCTGATTGAAAACATAATAGGACTCGGTCTTCGTCAGAAGAGGAGTCCACTGGTAGACCGGCTGTGGGGTCCCATCCTTGTCGACGCAGTTGACAGCAATGTGCGGGAAATGTTCTTGGGTATGATAAAAGAAAAGCCAAATCAGAAAAGAACATGGCCCGAAATACTGGTCTGGCCCTGAATTCTTCAAATTGGTCAGCCGCGTGTGCAGGGTTCGGGCCACCCATTCCGCCCAGTCAAAAAACACTGGATTGACGTTCGGCCTTGATGGGTCAGGGGCGTAGAATTCTCCATGGGAAATACACTCTGCGAGCGCCACCTGCCAGGGATACACAGCAGCGTCGGAAGACAGGCCCGCCACCCATGCAAGAATGGAAAAAATGTCCGGGTACTTGAAGTCGCTGAGAAGCAGAGGCATCTTTGGCAACTTGCCAGAAGGGAGCCCGACATTCAAGTGTTCCCCTAAGAATTTTATGATGTTTGGGGAGGGGATAAATCTGTTCGTCTGCTCACTCATATTAACATTTCGGACTATATACCCCTTGGGTGGCTCTTGACGAGGGGCGAATGCCTCCAATACATCATCTTTGTAAATTGAGAACAAATTATTTCCTGCGGCGTCTCGGACCTGCCTAGTCAGAGGCTGGTAATTTCGGGCGATTGCATAGACCAGCTCGGGGCAATGGTGCACCGGAGGGCACATGTACCAGTATAGGTGCGAATAATAAACAACGGCCCGTTTGTGCTCTGCGGACAACCGACTTCTCATAAAATCAATTGTTTGCCTGAGCTCAGCAACGCTCTTGGAGAGCACGGTGTCTTTGATGTTCTCCCACCCATCAATAGGTGGTTCTATGGGCATTTCATCTTCAGAATCCTCCTCTCCTCCATGACTTGTTTCTCCGGGCGGACATTGAGGTCGACCTTCTTTGTTCTGTGTTTCTTTTCCTCCTTCGGCCTCTTGGCCTTTTCTGTGCTTGCCTCCTCGGGCGCCTTCTTCTTCTCCTTTGAGACTTTCTTTCCCATTAAGGTTCTACAGAATGTGGCAGAATTACAGTGCTCGGAAAGGGCGGAGTGGCGGAAATGCAGCAGAGTCTCGGCTAGGGTTTCTACAGCTCGTAAGCTCTCCGCAAAGAATTAACCAGTAGGTAAATAAATTTTGTCGAAGGCACTTGGCTTTTATAGGCAAAGGCTGAGGCTGCTTCTATTAATGGCGCCCGCTTGAAATGAATGTGCAAATCGGGCCGGAGGAGATCGCATTGTCCTCTGATTGGTTTCCCGACGCCGTTTACGAGGACCGAGGTACTTTGAAGATCTTACCCTGCTTCGAAACCTTAAATTCCTGTTGTCTTGCACCTGGGCACGAACCTCTAGTCTAACTAAATTCCCTTGGGATGTGTGCCGCCACCTTTGCATTAACTCCGTGTGCTTCGGACGTCTAGCTAAGCCGCCAATTGGCACACGCCTCAAGGCACGTTTTAAATGCGCTTGCCCCTCTCATGATTCCACTTGGGTACTTCGGATGAAAATCGGGCGAAGTTTCTCTTCGGCTTTACTTTTGCCCGAAGCGGATCTTATCCATGGAAGTTAGCGAAGTAAAACTTCGCCGAACCTGCTTCTTACAACTTGACTTGCAACCTTCTATTATTCTTTCGGAGATGTTGCTTCCTTAATCTTTACCTTGGTGGATGGTTGCTTCGCCCGAAATGGGCCCCGAAATGGAGGTTCGGCCACCTTTCGTGCGAAGTGCCTGCTTCGCACATTTTGAGGCCGAACTGGCATTATGAAGAGGGGTGGCTTCGCTGAAGCGGATGCTTCGCCAAAATCAAACCCGAACTTAGTGCCTTCCTGAGGATGGTTCGCTAGGGGCATTGGCCGAAGTGCAACTTCGGCGACTTTTTGGGCGAAGTAACCTAGCGGCCTTAGTCTTTCTTCATCATCGGCACGGAGAGGTTCGCTGGAGTTGAAGCCGAGGTTGTGGTTCGGCGTTTTTGAGACCCGAAGTGGCCGATCTTGGAGATTTCGGCCGAAGTGACCCTTGAGTTAATTCCCTTTCGGCGAAGCCGCCTATTGACTTGTTCTTGGTCGAAATTGCCTCTTCCTTCGGCTCTGGGTTGTGCGAAGCGTCTTCTGATGTTGGGAAACTAGCGAAGCGCTGCCTCTATGACGTGAAGCCTGCCTTAGCACCATTTGGACACTATTTTACTTTGTTTGCTTCATCGGCATTGAGGTGCTTCGCAGTTTACCCTTTCGTAACGACTGCTTCGCTCGGAAAACTGCCGAAGTGCCTAGTTATGCCTAGGTATTTGGCGATCCTTAGTTGTTTTGGACTGGGGTCAGTTTATCTTGCAGCGAAGGCTGCGAACCTATCTTAATTCCCCTTACTAGTGAAAGACTTTGAAATGAAATATATATACACAGGCGAGAACAACAAAACTGAAAACAAAATATTATGTACAGGAGCAAAAAAACTTTTGGGTACCTCCTTAGTAGTGAAAGGTCTTCAGATGAAGACCGTTGACCGGGATGGGCAGAATTTGGCCGGTCATGTCTTTCAGGATGAAGGAGTTGGCTTGGTTCACTTGCGAGATTTCAAACGGACCTTCCCAGAAAGAATCAAATTTGTCGTGGTTACCTGGCTTGGCCTTCCATGAGTTCCATTTCCATACCAGGTCGCCGACTTGGAAAGTTCGGGCAGTGGCCTTCTTCTTAAACCATCTTCGGGTGGTCTCCATGTGTTTCATGAAAACTTCGTAGGCCTTTTCTCGGTCCTCTTCAAGTTGTAGCAGTTGGGCTAATCTGGCCTCCATGGGATCCAATTCCTCTCTCTCGTCGTCTAACATCCATAGTGCAGGAATCTCCATGTGAGTCGGTAAGACAACTTCCTTGCCGTAGACCAGGGCGTAAGGTGAAGTCTTGATTGATTTTTTGAAGGAAATCCGATCGGCCCATAGCGCTTGGTCCAGGAGCAGGTGCCAAGTCCTCTTGTTCCTCTCCAGAAGCTTTTTCAGGATTTTTAGCAGGTTTTTATTCGTTGATTCTGCTAATCCATTGCCCTGTGGATAGTAGTTTGAAGTGGCCTTGAGATATATTCCATACTTGCAGGCAAATTCATTAATTTTGGCGCCTATGAATCCTGGGCCGTTATTTGTTACTATTGCTTCTGGAACGCCGAAGCGGGTGATTAAACCTTCTAGGAATGCGATGACCGTTTCTTGATCGGCATGTTTCGTGGGCACTGCTTCGGCCCATCTGGTGAAATAGTCCATTGCGGTCAAGATGAACTTGTGTCCTGCTGATGAATTTGGGGATATTACCCCCACAAAGTCCAACCCCCATTGCTGGAATGGTGCTTCGACTTGTATTGGTTGGAGAGGCATCGGGGCATTTTTACTTCGGCCGGCGAACTTTTGACATTGTTCACACTTTCGGCAGACTGCGAAGGCGTCGGCAAAGAGAGTAGGCCAATAGTAGCCTGCCCTGATTATTTTTAAGGTTGTCGGCCTTCCTGCGAAGTGGCCTCCCGATAACCCGGAGTGAAACTCGCCGAGGACTTTCTCTCTTATCATCTCCTCTGATGCATCTCAGGAGAACACCAATATTTCTGAAGAATAGTCCTTCGGGGCGTAAGACATAACGGAGGGATTGCATCCTGAACCGTCTTCGCTGTGAGGCGTTTAAATGCTCGGGACATCTCCCAGTGTTGAAGTACCTGATGATTTCATCGGTCCAATCTTCTTCGTCGGTAACTTGATCAGCGAAGTTGTTCTCCGCTATTGGGTCGTCCCATTGGCATGTTGTTACTTCGGCAACTATACTCTTCGCGAGCTCTTGGCATAGTGCACGGCCGCGAACCAATTTGGTGGGCCGGATTTCCACATCGAACTCTTGTATTTTATTGACCCAACCGACCCTTTTGCTGCCCATTTCTCCTTGGATGATGAAACTTCGCACGTCTGGGTGGACGACGAACACTGTGATTCGGCTCTGAGAGACGAAGTGCTTGAACTTCCTCAGGGACCTCATGACTGCATGCACTTGGCGCTCTATAAAATTGTATTTCTCTTCATGAGGCTGTATCACTTGGCTTAGGAAGGCGATTGGGCGCTCTTCGCCATCATCTCCTTTTTGTGTTAGGACTGTTGCGTAACTTTCAGGCTCCCCGACCGCATAAAGAATAAAATCTTTGTTGTAATCTGGGTTAATCAATACGGGAGCCTGGGCGATCCGGGCTTTGATTTCCTCAAACGCTTTTCTTCTTTCTTCCGTCCAGGTGAACTCGGCATTTTTCTTTAGGAGTTCGGACATTGGCTTGATGACTTGCGCGAAGTCCGGGATAAACTTCCTTACGAAGTTAATTTGGCCGAAGAATGACTGCAGCCCTTTCTTGTTCATCGGGGGTGGGAGCTTGAGGAGTGCTTCAGCTCTATCAGGATCAACGACAAGTCCCCTTTCTGATATAATATGGCCTAGCAGCTTCCCTTCCTTCACCGCGAAGATGGACTTCTTCGGGTTGATTGAAATGCCAAACTCTCTGCACCTTTCGAACACTTGCTGCAAGTGCAGAGTGTGATCTTCTCTTTTGTGGGAAAATACAGTCATGTCATCTAGATAGATGACAATGATTTTGTTCAGCAGTTCGTTGAATGCTAAGTCCATAGCCCTCTGGAACGTAGCCCCCGCATTCGAAAGACCAAACGACATGCGTTGATAAGCGAACGTTCCCCATTTGGTGGTGAACGCTGTCTTGTGTTGGTCTTCGTCCCTGACCCAGATCTGATTATACCCTGAGAAGCCGTCCAGAAGGGAGAAGCGTTGTGCTCCTGCCACAACGTGGAGTATCTGGTCAATTTGCGGGAGCGGATAATGATCTTTCAAGGAGGCCTGATTCAGATTGCGGAAGTCGACGCACAGGCGAATGTCTCCGTTCTTCTTTCTGACAGGGACTAGGTTCGCGACCCAAGAAGAATGCTTTATCGGGTAGATAATCTTGGCTTCAAGCATCTTTAATAGCTCTGCCTTCATCAGAACTTCTATCTTCGGATTCACTGGCCTTTGTTTCTGTCGGTAGGGCCTGACTCCTTGCAATTCAATCGTGTGTTGGATGATGTCTCGGTCGTAACCCTTCAGATCCTGATAGCACCATGCCACGATGTCTTGATACCTCTTGCATAAAGACCGAATTTGTTCGAGCTCCGTTGAAGTGCAATCTGTCCCGACCTTTATCGCTTTGCCTGGTTCGAGCTCAAGGTCTCGGTATTGCTTTGCGTCCACCTTGATCCTGTGGGAGATCGCCCTGTCATTCTGATCAAACAGGCTTTCTAGTGTGATCAAACCCTTCGGAACATGGTTGTTCTTGAGTTGTATTAACCCCTCGTATTCCTCATCTCCGGGGTTCCTTCCTTCGATGGTGGCTGCCTCTTGCACCAAAAAGTTGACAATTTGTTCATCGCTGTCGAAGACCTGCCAATGAGTGTCTTTATCGGGCACGGACGGCCTATAAATAGTCCTCACAGCTTTGGGCTTGTGCACCATTTCATCAGCTGGGGAGTACCTGGCCCCGATAGAGGCCAAGATATCGGCATGCCTGTTCTTCTCCCGTGGGATGGACTGAACGTTGAGCGATTCAAAGTGCTCCAACAGGTCCCATGCCCTGTTGCGATATGCCTTAAGATAATGCTTTTTGGAAGTGCATTTGTTGGTGATTTGATTGCATACCAGTTCTGAATCGCCGAATATCTGGAGCTGCTTGATACCTAACTTCTCGGCTTTCTTCAGCCCCAAGCATAAGGCTTCATACTCGGCGGCATTGTTGGTACAACTCCAGGCAAGCCGGTAACAATACTCCTTTTGTTCGCCAGAGGGTGATACCAGGAGCACTCCTGCCCCGACGCCGTTTTTACATCGGGCGCCGTCGAAAAATAATTTCCATAACTCATCTCGGGCAGCTTCCTTATTCCCCTGCATTGGCCCTATGGTCTTCTCGGACTTAGTGATGGAATAACACCCCATCTCTGTTTCGATCATAGCATTGAAATCCATTAATGAGAACTCGTCCTCGGTACGCAGCTCGCCCACGACTTCTTCTACTAGGTCTATCTGTTCTAACTCCTCGGTCATCAGGTGGACTGAATCCTTGTGCTCTCCTTCCTCGGCCATCTTCTCTACGAGGAACGTAGAGGGTCTCTCATTGTAAATTTTAATTTTTCTCCCCTTAAACGGCACTTCCAGGTGTGAATAATCCATGGAAAGATAGCCACCAAGCTTTGCCGTGAACTCCCTTGAGAGGCACATGCTGAAATATGGCTCGAGATCAACGACTACCACCTCTTGTATTACCACAATTTGAGGTACCTTGTGCAGCCGAATAGGTATATCCTTGATTACACCGACTGTCTTAACAGGGGTACCGTCCAGCTGAAGCACGCCTTGACTGCTTCTCGTATACTCCATCCCTATCTCCTCGCAGACGGCCTTCGGCATGACGGTGGTCGCGGCACCGGAGTCAATCATGCAATTATGAACAACGTACCCTTCCATCTGCAGGGTCAGGTAGAACGGAGGAGGCCTGTTTTTTCCAGTAATCGAAGTGGGTAGAGGCTGAGCTAAGACAGACTGTGTTGATTTCCCTGCCTTCGCTGATTTCAACGATTCTTGCAGCAGGTCTACCTGTCCTGGAAGCTGTAGAGCCTCATATAGACTGATCTTGGCGGGAGTCCTTTTCCCCCCGCCCCCCCCCCCCCCCCCCCCCCTTTTTTTTTGCTCCTTGGTTTCAACCTGTGGCGGAGCCGTAGTCGTCGGCTGAGATTTTTCCTTTGCTGGGGGCGGCTGAGGAGCTTTATCAGGAGCCTTGGCAGGTGGCTGCTCCTTTTCACGGCGGGTGTACACTTTCAAGGGGCCCATTTGGGCGGCATCTACTTCAATCGGTTTCTTCCCACCCTTGGTGAGAACCGAAACCTGCTCTTCCTCAGCGATCACCAGGTTATGATCTGCTTCCATGATTATATTGACTTGGCCATTGGAACTGCTGCCTGCCAGCGTTTGGACATAGTGCTGGTGCAGCATACAGGTACCTTCTTCATGTGGGTCGTTACATGTAGAGCACCAGTGCACATGCTCAGAAGTGTTTGGCTCCTCACTAATGGCGGCGTTCCTCGCAGGAGGTCTGCCCGACTGTGCTGCCTGGTCTTTTGTGAGCGCTGGTGGAGGATAAGATCTCCTTGGCAAGAATTCTTGCTGAGCTTGTTTTTTCTTCATGACGGCCATGTCGTTGGATAAGGTTCGCACAGTGGAATTCAAAGACTGGACTTCTTGTAACAACTTAACTTGCACGTCCACGGCTGCAGGGGCTGACGCTGCCGGAGGGGGTAATGGAGCCATGGTTGGCACTGGGGGCAGGGCAGGATACTGTGGTGGCGCTGGTAATGCCGGGAATGGCGAAGGAATCGTAGGCTGTGGTACTGAAGGTGTGGGGAAATGTATCTGCGGAGCAGCGAACTGGGACACAGTAGGGTTAGGATTCCATGGTGGAATAGGGCATGCGGGAGATGTGGAAGTCTGCGAAGTAGCGGCACTGGGATATTGTGATTGGGGAAACTCAGGGAATATTGGCATCGGCATCCTCGGAGGGAGTTTACCAATGGCGATCAGATCCATTTCTGCCTTCTGGGCCAACTCATATAATTCGGGGAAGGTATTGACATTTGAAAACCTTATCATCATACTGATGTCGGCGTTGAAGGCCCTAAGGTAATAGTAGGCCGCTGCTTCGGCAGTTGGCCGTAGTCCAGCAGGTACCCTCTGCCAGGTTCGGGCGAACCTCACATTAAAATCGGCTATCTCCTCTTGAGGGTGCCTTTGGATCGTTGTGAATTGATGCAGGAGGGAGGAAGGGTCAGCGGACTCATTAAATCCTCTCATCAACTGTCCGGCTAACTGATCCCATCCCGTTATAGTGCCCGGTGGTAGGGCTCTGTACCAATAGAGGAGTTTCCCTCGGAGGGACAAAATCAATAGCCGAACCATAACCTCCTCTTCTGTGATATTATGTATCGCAGCCAGAGAAGCGATATCTTGGATGTGCTCGAACGCTGTCTTCCCCGTGCCATCGAACGTGGGTATCGACTTCAGAGCAGCAGGTGGGATTTGCCCCTGTCCTGCTATATTTAACGGCCCAACAGAATTCCAAGCCGGGAACAGCCTAGGCGGGGGCGGCGGCAACGGTTGCTGTTGTTCGTCGTCGCTGTTGTTGTTGTTGTTGTTGTTGATGAGCCATGTTTGCACCTAGATTTGGCCGATAAGGGGTAAGCAATAGCTGATTTGGTAGAACCGAAGTCCCCGAAGTGCCTTGGTGGTCTGGAGAGTTCGGGGGGTTAGGAGGGAGACTGGTCGCGGTGCTGTCCGAAGTCGGACCTTGTTCGTCAAGGACAGCCTCTTGCGATGACCCTTCGTTTAGAAGTGAGTCTGGTGTGACTAACCTAGGACGTTCCCCAAAGGCGTCAATGTCGAGCTCAAAGAACTCGGTCTCTTCTCCACTATTCCTAACTCTCCATCTCGTATGCATGAAGGCACGGATATTTAGTACCGGTCTCTAAGGCTTAAAGATTTTACGTTGAACAGAGTCGCCAGATGCTCGAGTCTTACAGTACCGAGATGAGCATCAACTCTCAATACCACTCATAAGGTGAGACTGACCGGGTCCCACCGGGCGTGCCAGAGAAACTGTTGGTCACAAATCCGCCACGAGGAAAGGATTTTGTATGTCTAAGCGCCCTAGACCTGGACCAACATTGAAAGGCCGGAGGGAAGAGATGCCCTCCGTGCCAATCTCCGGAGAAGGCCGGCTCCTATACTAAACTACCGGGGTTTCAAGATAAGAGTGCAGGAAAGAAATAAAAAGATAAGAGTGCTGGAAAGAGATTAAAAGAGTGAGGGTGCGGGAAAGAGATAAACAATGCAGAAAGGGATGCAAATAACTGAATATCGCAGTGGGAAAGAACACGCAGCACAATAACTCATCTATATCTAAACCAACAACAAATAATACAGAAGATGTAACAGAAACTAAAACTGCATATGCTTCTCTATGTATCCTCTAACCAAAATTCCAGACACATTTATCTCCCAATGCTAAAATCCAGATATCAGAATTACAGCAATCAGAAAAATAAATGAAAGCAGAAATACTTGCCAGAGGCAGCATAAAAAGAAAGCACAGATTCAGAGCCAAGGATCTTCTATATTGATGCAGAATGTCTAGCTACAACAACTTCTTTAGCAAAATGTTCCCCCCCCTTTTTCATTACAATGCGTGGGTTTTTATAGAGGACCCAGCCCTCTGAGCCATTATTACACTGGGTATACAAGTACGTCCAGGCGGCCGCAAAAATCGCGCTCGCCTTCTTATGCAAATGAAATTTCCCATCCTATTTCTAAAACTAGTTGCAGGGCCGCGTTGGACGGGGAAAGTCGCATTTATGTGCCGCGGGCGTGTCTCGGACTCATACTCAGTCTTGGAATGTGTACCCCTTGGGAGGAGCAATGTCGTAAGATGTGCCCTGGGTGAAGCTTCGCTGGATTTTCAACCAAAGCACAGCTTCGCAATGAGTTCGAGCCGAAGCAAAGGTCAGGACGGTAGGCAAGTATACGATGGCTCACTGAGAAACAGCCTCGAAGATGGCTTCGCTGGATGAATAAGCCGAAGTAGCCAATTTGCTTGTGGAGGGCATGGTTAATCTCTAGTTATGCTGCTTCGCCGAGAGAGAGGTTTAAATGTTGCTTCGGCAAAGAGTTTGCCCGAAGCGGCTGAACACTGGCAACATGTTACAAAGTCTTCCTCTCTTCGCCCTTAGTTAGATGCTTCGCAGCGATCTGACCAAAAGGTGGCAGTTTGGGGGAGCATCGCCCGAAGTTTACTTCCTACCTTCAACATTTTCTTATCCTTCTAATGGCGCTTCGGCAAAACAATGACCGAAGAGGGAGGTTCGCCGGGGAAACGGCCGAAGTGGATGCTTCGCTACACTGAGGCCCGAACTGGCGCCTATCTGTGAGATGGTTCGCTGGAAGGAGGGGCCGAAGCAACACTTCGGCAAAGTTTTTAGCAAAGCGACCTGTTGGTCACGAATCTGCCACAGGAAAGGATTTTCTAAAAACTATGCACCCTAGACCCGGCCAACATTGAAAGGCTGTGAGAAAGAGATGTCTCCCAGACCAATCTCCAGAGTGGGCTGGTTCCCTTACTAAATCTAAGCTTGATGAAGACTAAAGTTGTAGGAAAGGAATTATAAATGTGCAAAAAGAAATGGGAAATATAGCCGTAGGCCGAATTTATCAGATCGGGAAAGAATAATAGCAGATCACTTTAAGTACAGCAACAACATATAACATAAGATATCAACGTAATTCACTTACAACCTTGCGCAGAAAATCCCTCCAAGATCACATTCCAGAACTCACTCCCTCACAAGCAATATTTAAACTCAACATGCAGAATTCAAATGAAGCAGCAAATAAGAAATATGAGTGTATATTAGGAATGTATATAACAGAAGGAAAAATCACATAGACAGTTGCTTGCAAAACCAGAGGCCAAGTATCTTTCATTCATGCAATGAACTTCAAAGCTTTCAGCAAAAGTTTTCTCTCTCTATCCCTTTTTCTGAGATCTACATTGGTTTATATAGAAGCCTTGCTTCTTTACAACATTAAAAATATGCAACGGACCTCCTCGAGATCTACAACATGTGCAACGGAAACAAGGAAACGATCCCCTTAAACCAGCCTCGAAGAAACCAGAAATTGAATGCAATAAGGAGTCGGTCGTCTTCATTAAATGGTCGTTCTTGAAACATGCTTGGACCGTTAGAAAAATCGCGAACAGTAGCTTCGAATAATGGAGCATCTTTAATTCTGGTGGCTTGAACACGTTCTTCTACCTTGTTGGCATTGGAAAGCAACAAAACATTCAATTCTGGAGTGCTTTTAATTCTTGAAAATCGCAAAACTGCATCGGGCCGTTTGAACTGCGTTCTGGCGCGAAACTGTAACAGGTCGCGAAAACGTGACATGTCGCGAAATCGCGACGTATTTTTGCTCCGTACACTTCTGTCGCCTTGGAACCGCGAAAACCAACCATGTCGCGAAATCGCTACCGGTTCGGCTCCTTTGTCTCCTTCGCAACCTTAACTCGCGAAAACGCGATGCGTCGCGAAATCGCGATGTTCCGTACCATTATGCTCCTTTTCTGCTCTATTGCCGCGAAAATGTGACAAGGCGCGATTTCGCTACATTCTTCATCTTTTGTTCTCTTCGCTGCATCGAATCGCGAAAACATGACATTGCGCGATTTCGCTACACCTTTCTCTCTTCGGCTTTATCTTCCTGATACGTCGTGAAATCGCGACATTCGCCTTTGTTGGAACTTCCTTCCCACAACATGTAGCAAAATCGTGACATGTTCTTTCATCTGCCTTCTTCATTTCTCCAAGTCACGAAAACAACACCATGTCGCGAAAATAAGACATGTCACGAAATCGCGACAATTTTCATCCACCCTGTACGGTCCTGCTTCTAACCCGCGAAAACATGACAAGCTTGCCTCAAGTGCCTCGTTAATCTCCATCATGTCGCGAAATCGCGACAGGCTCTATCTCCTTAGACTTTACTGCTCTTGACCGCAAAAATTCATCATGTTGCGAAATCGCGACGTTCCGTACAATTTGGCTGTCTTCTTGGTTCCTCGCGAAAACACGACAAGTCGCGAAATCGCTACCACTTGCTGCTCTTGGTTCTTCCGCTCCAAAATGTCGCGAAATCGCGACATTTCTACGTTGCTTGACTGCAGCTTCACAAGTGTCGCGAAATCGCGACGCCAACTTCTTTCTTGCCCTCATCTCCAGAAATGTCGCGAAATCGCGACCTATTCATGCCTTAAGCTTTTCTGTCTCCACCTTGCCGCGAAAATGCGACACGTAGCGATTTCGCTACATCTTTTGTCGTCCGTACTGTGTGCAATATTATGTCGCGATATCGCTACAAAGTTTATTCTCATTGCCTTTCGCTTGGTTATGTCGCGATTTTGCGACCTTTTCACTGTGCTGCCCCCCGTTGACCATTTTGACTGCGATTCTCCAACATGTCGCGATTTCGTGACAACCTTGCTGCTTAGCTGCCGTTGACTCGCGATTTTGGAACACGTCGCGAAATCGCGACAATTTCCGACTTTGCTCTTTTTTGCCTTTTGCGCCGCGAAATTGTGACAGGTCGCGATTTCACGACACCTTTGGCTTTTGTCTTCTCTCTCCTCATCAGACCTGCGATAACGCGACATGTCGCGATATCGCGATGGTTTTTTAACTGTGTCCTCCATGCTGATTTTTATCGCGGTATCGCGACAGTCTTTGGACCTAACCTTTTTTGCATCAAAACCTGTAAAGAAGTGAGAATTACCACAACTTATGCATGAATAATCAACAATCAAATAAATGTGGCAAAAATGCCAACATGACCCTGCTGACTTAGTAGGCTCCCGACAAACTCAAAATTGCAGCTTCGCAACTTCCCTGCCCGAAGTGGATACTTCGCTAGTCTCGTGGGCGAAGTGCATTTCATGCCTTAGAAACTTTTAGGCCTAAACAGGTCTTTTCTGATTTCTTATGCGAAGCTACTCTCCTCTACATGCCTTCAGCGAAGCTTTCTGTTTTTTCCTGTTTTTTGCTGGCGAAGCTCTCTATATACAAGGGGGGTCAAAATAGGAACTAAAATTGTTGTAGTGTTACAAAATACAAGGAAAAAAAAGCAAGGGAACAAATTCATGAAAAACAAGAAAATACTTTACAAAATCAACTTATATTCCAAAATTTTCTACCCCTCTAAGCAATGTGACAAAGTTGTCAATAGGTCTTATGGGTAGGGTATCCTTGCTAAGTGAATATTTCAATCTTTTGTTGGTAAATAAATAGGGACAACTGAGGTGCTTGCTCGTATTGTACGGGTTGGCCATACTGCTCTTGTTTATGTGACATTTGGTATGCAAGTGGTTCTATAGGAGAATAAGTTGGCTGTTGAAGGATTTGGTAATTCTGTACCTAGGACATACTCGCCATCATTGGGGCATTTCCTCCCGATGGGGTTATGTTGTTGATTGAACCCATATGGGTCAAATATCTTATCCCATATTCATGAATGAAAATGGGAAGAAACCTTGAAAATTGCACTGAAGAACGGGGGTGGAGAGCGAGGTGCACCAACTTCGAGCGGATCGCATTGGTAGAGTAGGCCGCATTGAGTGAGGTGCATTGGACACTTAGAAGATCTCCTCATGAAGTCCCAGTTCCATTTGTTTCTGTTTTTGCTTGTTCCCGCTTTTGCTCATCCTTGCAAACATAGGCTTTTAACAAACAAGATTCACATAACAACAAATTACAAGTTAGGCAAGAATTTGGATCAATTCAAAACAGAGTTGCCGTTTGCATGAAAGTTATGAAACAAAATATGAAAGCTGAAATAAAAACGCAATTCATAAAGTTTCAATCCAAGATCGATTAGTTTTGGAGCCGAATGGGCAAATCCAATTGAGCGATTTATAGGTTTTGTGTATGTTAGTGTGATACACAAACCCTTTTACAGATTTGAAAATGAAGTATGTTTGTGCAGATCTGCAAAACTATGTGTGGGTGGGGTAAGATCGATTTTGTATGAAATTGCACTTGTGTGTCCCTTTGGGTGTGCTTGAATTATTGAACATGAAAATCGTCAACTGTGATTTGCACCCATGACCATAGTTCAACAAATGGAAGGAGAGAGTTTCACTCTCTCCAACCTTCAAATTTGGGCTGCTTCCTTCCTAATCTAATTGAAATACTTGAAATCTAAGCTAAATGCATGAAAAGTAAATCTGATCTACTTTGTAAGGAAAAGAGTGCAAGAAAATAAGCAAAGATAGCAGAAAATTAAATATAGTCAAAGTTGTAGCGAGATCAACATTGGTACAATCAACAAATCCAACAGTGACCGAATAACTTCAATGCATCAAATCTTCGAAAATAATCAACAATATCACAAAAGAAAGGACTAATAGAGGGAAGGAGGGCAGAGCCACTAATTTCATGCATTATGAATAAAGAGGTCATAGACATTGTTGATTTAGAAAGTCATGCACAATCTTTCATTTTATTGATCTCAAAATGTCAAGTACAATTGATTTCCAAAGAGTAGCTCTGGTATGCTAGATAGCCAAAAGACCCTTACAATGAGAATGGATCTCTTATTTATACTTGAAAAATAAACCCTAATCTATATCTAGACATGCAATTGAAAATTGCATGTGGACTCATCATCCTTATCCACAATGCCAAAATTAGGTACACGACTGTGAGCAAGGTGTGTTAGAGAATAAGCAAGGTGCATCAGGGTGCACTCGATAGAGTGAGTGGGGCACACTAGGCAGAGCTAGTGGGGCACACCAGGCAAGCGAGCAGGGTTCATTGGGAAGCAAGGCACACTGGGCAGAGTGAGTGGGGTGCACTAGGCAGAGTGGGGCACACTAGATAGAGGGGCGCAATAGGCAGAGCAAGTAGAGTGCACTGGCTTGAGCAGGGTGCGCTTGATTGAATGGGTTGCACTTGAGTAGAGCAGGATGCACTTGGATAGAGCAGGATGCACTAGTTCCGAAAACTTGGCCAATTTTTGCTGATTTCTGCCCTGCTTTGTCTTCTGTCTCAGTTTGTGCGATAGGTCTCCATTCAGAGCATAATGGTAGTAGTGAGCTACTACCATACATAAAGCTTCCTTTAATTTGTTTAAAACCTTTAGTTATTTGGTTCCAAGAAAAGGTAATTTTCTCTGCAATTAATTGAGTTGGGCAAGAGCAATATGAGAAGAATGATGAATTAACTTTCAACAAAAATTCATAGTGCCAAAATCTTTTTAGTTCAGTAACATCATTACCTGTGGGGTCATTTTTCTTAGAATTCTCATGTCCTTAGGTTCTAAGCATAACCCTTGAGAATCTATGATGTATTCTGCATGGTAAATAGTTTCTTGCCTGTGATGTGTACTTGTCCTTGTAGTACGAAGAAAATGCTTCTGTAGGAAAACGAATTGAACATGCTACTGGTGAAGAAGAAAAAGAACTTTGTTAAGAAAATTATCTTGAAAGATCTGATAATGTTTTTTAATACTAAGGGTTTGTCTAGGATGGTAGAAGCAGTGGGATTTTTATTGTACTGATGCACTGTTTAGAATGCTGACCATATAAACATGACTGAACATACTACCCAGGACCTCTGTGACAACTTCTACTCACACTAAGTACTTGTGTCTTGTATATAATGTTGTTGTGTGAAATACAAATACTTACTGTTTTTCTTCATCAGGAACTAAATGCATTTATTGATAATATTTCCAAGCATTCATTGGTTTCTATACTCCATATTCTCAAGCATTTATTGGTTTCTATACTCCATATTCCCAAGCATTTATTAGTTTCTATACTCCATATCTGATATTTTTGTTTGGAAAGTTTTTATTTTTTATTTTATTTTTGTGTGGGTGGGTTCTGGCGGGGCAGGATTAGGGAGGAAGAAGGATATGCTAATAGTTTTACCAGAATCTTTCTTCCTCCAGATTTGGATGTCATTATGCGGGGAGGAAAATGTCATTAAAATGCTTCATTGGGCCCTCAGGAGGTTTCAAAAAGCAAATCTCCACAAATATACAAGCAAGCATTGCAGCAGTTGTCTTGCTGAATGCTGCCACCAACCAGGTAAAGTGATATTATTTATCTCTTTGTTTTTCCCATACTTACATCTAATGAAACTAGATGCGATAGAGTTACAGAGTTGTTCAAATTGAGTGCACAGTAATGCTGCTATTTGGAAATTTATCAGGAAGGCTTTGAGAAGTTTGGAGGAAGGTTATATGTCTGAAAGCAGAAGAAAACTTGTCTTGCAGGGCACTGAAAATAGAAGAGATCACAAGTAACAGGGGGATTCACAAAAGGTTTAAAAGGTCACATTTCTTAAGAAATTTACTTGCTGTTTCTTATGTCCAGGTCATCGCTGCAGAGTTCTTACAGCACAACAACATATGCCAACTGTCATCTCTCATTGGAAACATCACAACTATGACAATTGATAAGGAGAGTGAGGAGGAAAATAGGACTTTAATGATGAGTGGTATGACTGCCAAAAATTTCAACCCAATTAGGTACTCTGGAAGATGGTTTGAGGTTGCTTCTCTCAAACGTGGATTTGCAGGTCAGGGACAAGAAGATTGCCATTGTACACAGGTAACTAATGTTTTTATTTTTTTTGTGTATTTAATATTGAATTTATTCTAAACAATTTAGTTACTTTTCTTTGTTCTAGATTAATGAGATGAAGCAGTTAATGAGAAGATTGATGCAGTTGTAAGAAGGTGAAGTGGAAAGAAAATTTAAATTTCATACTTGTAAATGTACAGGGTATATATGCATTTGATGCAGAAAAGAGGGCTATTCGAGTCGATACATTTTGTGTTCATGGCAGTCCGGATGGGTATATTACCGGTATTAGAGGAAACGTTCAATGCCTTGATGATGCAGAACTTGAAAAGGCAGAAACTGAGATAGAAAGAAACGGAATGATTAGAGGGAAGTGTTATCTTCGCTTTCCGACACTTCCTTTTATACCTAAGGAGCCATATGATGTAATTGCAACAGACTATGATAATTTTGCTCTTGTATCAGGAGCCAAAGACACAAGTTTTATTCAGGTAATATTTCTTTCTGATAAAATCATTTTCTAGTGTTGCAATTTGCACCTGGACATCATTGTTTAACATCATCCTCTTTTCTAATTAGAGGAGCTTTGTACTCAACATTTAAAAAGATGAAGAAAAAAATTGTATCAAGCAGCAGAATTTAGAACAGCTCAAGAACAGATTATTTTGTGAAAATAAGAACAATGTTGTGATAGAATAACCTTAGATATTGTAGTTCAAACCCAACATCGATCATACTAACAGGCACTGTATTTTTCCAGATCTTAGCTGCTTACCTCTATTCTTTACGTTTACTAAATTTTTTATTTTGCCTTTGTTCATCTTCCTCTTTATTTCCCAAGAAAAAGCCAATTTCTTTTCAACCTAAGAAAAGGCTGTTTTCCTCATAAAGTAGTTACTGGTTCTGTATTTGAATCTTCTAAAGTCAATTCTTATTAAGGGTATTGGTAACTGTCCGCATGTAATCTTGCCTTGTGTTTTCATAAGTTATCAACTTTGTAGTATTCAGAAATGCATACTCTATGTATTTAGATCATCCAATGAGTTATGAACCTGTGGTATCCTCAGAATTATTGCATTATTGTATTGAGCATTTGTATTATTGTTGTACTAAATAAAATGACCCATTGAGTCATATTTGAATATGTGATTGGGTGACTTGTTGGTTAGGTTAGCCTAAGCCTTCCCTTGGGTCAAGGTGAACTTTAGTAAGTGAAGGGCTAGGAGCTATGGGAGACTATATAATCAATGTAAACCCTCATTATGGATCATGACTATGAGATATGATCCTTCAGATATCACTTGTGGAGTATCCTCTTATTGCTGAGATCCTTTGTTACTTCAAAATTGTGAGATATTGAAACTATTTGCCATCTGTATCTATTGGGATGGTCCACCTAATATTTTCACATCTCTTTTTTCTTCTGTGCTATTGTGCAGTCGATTGCCTTGTACATACACAATCTTGAGCACTGTTTGACATACTATCAAAGCAAGAGGACCAACCCTTGATTTTTGCTTCCAACTAAAGTGTGATACAGAAGTTGTTTGGCATTCACTGAGTGATTTCTTGGAGGAAAATTTATCCAAGGAGTCATCCTCCATGAGCTTAAGTTGGGGTTTCAAAGGCACTTTTTGAGGTAACTAGGGCCTTGGAATCATTAGAAGTCTGGATCATCACCAGTTGAATTCTGGAGAAATATTTGCAAATCTCATTAATGGTTCCATCTCAAGGAGAATGTGGTTTGAATTTGGGTGGCTGAAGTGTGTGTTTGCTTCCAAAGTATGAAAAAATAGGGTTCCAGCAAAGACTCTAAGAACATATTTTGAGTACTTTTGGAGAATTGGTTGATAGAAAAGTTGGTATGGTGAGAGGAACATCTCCCTTCTGTTTAGAGTTCCCAAATGTTTTTGTGCTCAAAATAATGCTAGTTGAAGATTTGTTAAAAAACGTGAATCATTGAATATCTAAGAAATCATGAAGTAATTTTTAAGACCATCTTCACCATTGGATTCTTTGCAAAAAATTGGCTCAGGGTATGGTTTTTCAGCTTTTCTCATTTTGTCATATGAAAGGAGAAATCAAAGTTGAAATGTTTGCAAATTTTTAAGGAATTTTGAAAATTAACTTTTGAATTCTAGAGGAAAGACCAAGAGCGTGTCATGTGTGCATCTAGATTGGGCAAAGGGGTTTGACAAAGATGTGGTACATGGGTGGCAAGTTGGTGGCATGGCACAAGGTCCAACAAGGTAGTTGTTTTAAGGTATCTTGCTTCTTGGAAGGTGGATGCCAATGGTTTGAGCCCTGTCCAAAACACCCAGAAGAAAAATAGTGAGGATTACATTTGTGAGGGGTTTTGTATCCGGTGGGCATGGTGACGCCTGTTTGGCTTGGGTAGAGAGGTTCACGTTGCACTCCATTCTAGGATCCATAAAGCCATTGGCAATCGGTGTGGGTCAGCTTTGTGAAAGTGGCAGGCCAATGTGGTACAATAAAATCCTTTTTTCAATATAGGGTGTTCAACTAATCAGGAGTTGCCAAGCGGCAAACTGATTGTAGGAGCTAGCTTTGATGTGGCATTGCCTCAAGTGCCACCTCAAGCATGAAAGAGTGCATATAGAGACGAGTACCCAAAGCAATTTTGATTGCACATATCTTTTTTCATTTTGTATAGTTTACACACTAAGTGGTTGTCAAAATGTCATTATGTTGTGTTAAATAGCAGACATGATTACTGTGCAACTAAAATAAATGTCATGCATTATGTGTTGTCTTGGAAGGGTAGTTAGGGATAGGCACTGTTGGTTACGAATCTGCCATGAGGAAAGGATTTGGTATTATGCGCCCAGATTCGCCCACCAGATTGAAAGGCCGGAAGGAAGGAATGCCTTCCGTGCCAATCTCCGGAGAAGGCCGGCTTCCTGTGGGGTTTTAGTGTTTTAAGCTAAGAGTGCAGGGAAAGAGATAAAAATGCGGAAAGAGAATCCAAATGTGATTGGAGTTGGGTGGGGGGAATAAGCAGCACGACAACGATCAATCACCACTACTAACAACAATTTAAATACAGAACATAACATAGAAACTACAGCTATCACTTATCCTATGTATCCTCTATCTATGCATTCCAGGAATACTTGATCATCAAATACCAGAGTCCAGAGTTCAGTACAACAGTAAGCAATGATACAAGAAACATGAGGCAGAAATGACAAGGAGAGGCAGCATACAAGATAAAGACAGTAAGCAGAGCCAAGTATATGCTTTGTATTTAGAAGCAAACGCACAGCTACAATGGTCCCCTAGCAGTATATTCCCCTTCCACCCCTTACAATGAAAATGTGGTGGCTATTTATAGCCCCAGTTCCCCCCGATTACAATCACGGGCACAAAGTCCCAGACTAGACAATAGCTGACACAAGCGGCTGAAGAGCTGCCGATGCTGACTTCTGTCGGGTAGGACTGTACTTGCGGCATGGTCTCCCTGAAAGCTGTACAGCTACGTGGCAGCGCGTTGGGTGAAACTTCAAATCAGCGGGAATGCGGGTAGTTGTGACAGATGGCGCTTCACATCAGCTTTAATGGTGGCAGTTGGTGTAGATAGGGTGGTCCATGCTTGTCCTTTTCCCGGTCATGTCTTGGCTCGAATCCCGAGGTTGGACACTTGTCGGATGCTGATGAGTCACACATGGCTGCCTTGAAAGGCAGTTTATCCAACTTCGCCCGAGATCGAGCGCTGTCGGGTTGCGCAGGTGGAAAACAGCGTAGTTGGGGAGGCCTCCGTGCCTTAGTCAATTTCTGGGTTTATTTGCCCAACTGCGCACCGGTCAGAGGGTGCAGCCCGACTTCGCTGCGAAGTCGGGTTGCGCACCGGCACTTTGCTGTCTTCTCCGCTGTTCGGACTGCGCACCAAGAGGGGGGCGCACCCCGACTTCGCTGCGAAGTCGGGTTGCGCCCCAACACTTAGCTGATTTTCTGCACACTGCTTTCCAAGTGCGCCCAGGAAGAAGGGCGCACCCCGACTTCGCAGCGAAGTCGGGTTGCACCCCCATACTTAGTCAAATTTCGCCTGTTCCTGTCTGCTTGCGCACTTCGCATTCCCTACTACGCTCCAGTTGGAGGGCGCACTCCGACTTCGCTGCGAAGTCGGGTTGTGCCCTGACACTTAGAAATTTTCAGGGAACACTTGCTGGAAACTTTACTGGGGGAAGTTCAAGGGGAAGAGGGAGGAATGAAACTGCAAGGAAGAGGGAGAAAGGGAGAAATGAAGAAAGGGAAAAAAGGAGGGAAGGAAAAGAGCAGGTCACTTACAAAAACCGAAAACATGGCACCCCGTGCAAAATGTGGCAACATTCCTGGTGGCTCGCGGGGTGTCGAGCTCGCCTCGACACAAAGAACCATGCCTTCATCCATTGGGTGCAGAGGAACTTCCTTCCCCTGCTTTCTGCTGCTCTGACCGCTTCCTTCCGGGCAACTGTTCTTCTTCAGGTTCACTTTCAACAGTTGCCTCAGTTTCTCCTTCTGAATCTGAATGCTCTCCACTATCAGCCTCCCACTCGCGGATGCATTCGATACTCTGAATTGTCTGAGTATGCCAGGGCCCTTTTTCTAGGCAAAGACTGCAGCATTAATGGCGCGAGGGAGGGAGTTAGAGCGGTTAACTCGAAGTTGGTGGAGGCGTTATGATTTTTTGGCGGCTGTGCATGGGTTTATTTTTGAAAAGTGCACCCTAGTAGCCGTTGGTCCAAACACACCTTGCTTTTTTAATGCATCGTTCTTGAAAGCTGTGCAATCATTAAACCTTCCTTGGACGTCGTGCCATTGCTGACGTCATCGCCGCCGTCTGGGCACACTTTACAAGGGAGAATTTCTGGCCCACTGACCCAACTTCGCCCTGTGCCGTACTGCGCCTTGGGCCGGTACTTAGAATTTTTTCGCGTTTTTCGTGGTGGGTTATTCAGGCTGCGTCCAAAATTCAAGGCGCACTCAGACTTCGCCCAAAAATTGGGCGCAATCCGACTTCGCCCAGGTTTGACTGCGCAGTCAGACTTCGCTTAGAAAAGTTGCACAGTTTGATTTGACACTTAGCCATTTTCTTGCTGCCCGTGATAGATTACCCAGGGTGCGCCCGAAAATTGGAGCGCACTCGGACTTCGCCCCAAAAATGGGCGCAATCCGACTTCGCTCAGATTTGCTTGCGCAGTCTGATTTTGCACTTAGCTGTTTTTTCTTGCTTTTCCAAACTGCGCTCTCCAGACGGTGCGCAGCCCGACTTCGCTGCGAAGTCGGGTTGCGCACCCAGACTTAGTCATTTTTGCTCCTTTTTTCAGCTGCCTTCTTCCGAACTTCGCACTGTTCAACGAGCGACACCCGACTTCGCTGCGAAGTCGGGGTTTGCCTTAAGTCTTACTTGGGCTCTTTGAAAAATTAAAAACTGAATGCTGAAATATATACATTCTGAAAACTAAAAATGCAGAAGGGAAATCTGTACAAGGAAGGACCCATTTGGGTGCCTTCAGTGGCGGTAGATTTTTAGGTAGAACCTGTTGGTTATGAATCTGCCATGAGGAAAGGGTTTGTTGTTAATGCGCCCAGATTCGCCCACCAGATTGAAAGGCCGGAAGGAAGGGATGCCTTCCGTGCCAATCTCCGGAGAAGGCCGGCTTCCTATGGGGTTTGTGTTAAGATAAGAGTGCAGGGAAAGAGATAAAAGTACAGAAAGAGATAAAAGTGCAGAAAGAAATTCCAAATGTGATTGGAGTTGGGTGGGGGGAATAAGCAGCACGACAACGAATCAATCACCACTACTAACAGCATTCATCTACAAACATACATTGAAACTATAGCTATCAGCGATCCTATGTATCCTCTATCTATGCATTCCAGGAATACCTGGCCACCAAATGCCGGAGTCCAGAGTTCAGTACAACAACAAGCAATGACACAAGAAACATGAGGCATAAATGACAAGGAGAGGCATCATACAAGATAAAAGACAGTAAGCAGAGCCAAGTATATGTTCGTATTTGAGGCAAACGCACAGCTACAATTGTCTCCTAGCAATATATTCCTCTTCCACCCCCTACAATGGAAAAGTGGTGGGTATTTATAGCCCAATTTCCCTCGATTACATTCATGGGCACGAAGTCCCAGACAAGACAGTAGCTAATACGAGCGGCTGAGGAGCTGCTGATGCTGACTTCTGTTGGGGAGGATTGTCCTTGCAGCATGGTGTCCCTGAAGGTGGTACAGCTACGTGGCAGCGCGTTGGGTCAAATCTTTGGTCAGAAGGAATGCGGGTAGGTGCGGTAGATGGCACTTCACATCGGCTTAAATGGTGACAGTTGGCGCCGGTAGTGTAGCCCATGCTTTGTCCTTGCGCGGTCAAGTCTTGGCTCGAATCCCGAAGGTGGATACTTTGTCGGATGCTGAAGTGTGACACGTGTCTGCCTTGAAAGGCAGTTTATCCAACTTCGCCAGGCATTCGGGCGCTATCGGGTTGTGCAGGAGGAAAACAACGCAGTTGGAAGGCCTTCTTGCCTTAGCAAATTTTTGAGTCAGTCTTACCCAACTGCGCATCGGTCAGAGGGCGCATTCCGACTTCGCTGCGAAGTCGGGTGTCGCACCGGTACTTGGCTGTCTTTCTTCCGCTGCTCGGACCGCGCACTGGAAAAGGGGCACACTCCGACTTCGCTGTGAAGTCGGGTGTCGCCCCAGCACTTAAGCCGATTTTTTGCCAGAGCATTCCCCTAGTGCACCCAGAAAGAGGGGCGCACCCCGACTTCGCTGCAAAGTCGGGTGTTGCCCCTGACACTTAGTCAGATTTTCAATTATTTCCTGTTCTGCTGCGCACTTCGGGTTTCCTACTGCGCTCCACTTGAGGGGCGCACTCCGACTTCGCTGCAAAGTCGGGTGTCGCCCCAACACTTAGAAACTTTTCAAGGTACACCTGCTGAAGTTTTACTGGGGGAAGAAAGGGAGGAAGAAGAAGAGGGAATGGAACTGCGAGGGAGAGAGAGAAAGGGAGAAATGAAGAAAGGGAAAATGAGGAGAAGGAAAGGAAAAGAGCAGCTCTCTAATAGAAACCAAAAACATGGCACCCCTGTGCAAAATGTGGCAACATTCCTGGCGGCTCGCGGGGTGTCGAGCTCGCCTCGACGCAAAGAACCATGCCTTTATCCTTTGGGTGCAGAGGAACTTCCTTCCCCTGCTTTCTGCTGCTCTGGTCGCTTTCCTTGGGGCAACTGTTCTTCTTCAGGTTCACTTTCACCAGTTGCCTCCTCAGTCTCGCCTTCTGAATTTGCGGGTTCTCCACTTTCGGCCTCCCGCTCGCTTATGCGTTCGAACGCAGCCTTAGCTTGATCCCAGACTGCGGCTTGGAATTGTGCGGGGTCGCTGATCTCCCTGAGTACTGCGTGGAATGCAGCGATCGTGTGCAGGTCAATGGTGTTATATCTTTTTCCCAACTCCTCAAGAGAAGAGTTGATTTTGCAGTACTTCGCCACCATTTGAGCGACCTGCGCTTCTTGAACCGGCTCGTCCAGCCTATCAATTTCAGCTGTATCTGTCTCGAAGGACAGCCAGTTCTTCTTTACCTGCTCAAGGGTGAGGAACTCACCATCTCTGACATAGCTCGGACACCCATGCCCGGACAGAATGTGAAAGGGTGCCAGGAGAATGTGTCTTTCATGCTCTAAGGTATCTAGCGCTTTCCTGGCCGTTCTGATTTTTTCTGTCCTGGAAAAATAAGTGTGCAAGGTTACCCTTGCATCTGCCCACTCTGAGGCAAGTTGTGACATGGGGGGGACTTGGAAGCCTTTGCGCTCTAATTCTTCGAGTTTCACAGCCAGGTCTAGCCATTGCCTCGCTTGGTGTTCGGCTTTCTCTACCACAGGCCTCCCCTGGGCGGATACTTCTTCAATTCTGGATACAAAATCCAGAACTGACAAGGACTTGACAAGGTTGGGCTTGCAACCTTGTAGCAGACTAGCGTGCATCTCCTTTGCTTTGCTCTTTGAAAAGGCCGTCGCTTGTGATGCTTTCTCTCGTAAGCTGTGGATCGCGCCTGTTTCAGCGAATCTTGAAGCTTGTGAAACCTGCTCTAGCGCCGCTCTTTTCTCTTCTGGCGGTCTCCTGCTGAGAGGCGGCCAACTGAGCCTTAAGATCTTCTATTTCTTGCTGCGCTAACCCCAACTGCGTAGTAGCCCTAGCCAAGTCTTCTTCGAGCTGCCTTGTGGTATTCTGCAGCTGGAAAAGCGCCTCTTGGGTCTCGAGATGCTTGACAAGGAGGTTGTCTGTTCTACGACGAATACTGTGAATTTCGTATTCCTCGTTGATGTCATCGAAGTTCTTCTCCTTTGTCTGAAGCTCATAGTCAGCCTCGGTCATGTCATGGAGAGGCTTCTTTACTTTTGGGACCAACTTTTCTGTTGTAAGCACTCTCCGATCTAGGTCAAACTTTGTGCGTTTGACCGGGGCGGCTATCTCTTCGGCCCTTCTGCACTTAACGCCTTGAAGAAAGGAGGTTGATCCTCCCACGGCTCTTACTTCCAGAGGCTGATCCTCGGTGATACTCATGAAATCGAGGTCTTCCAGCGCCTGGGCTTGCTGCGGCATCTTTCCCGCGAACAGTGAAGTAGGAGGCATACCAGAGGGGGTAGCAACCTTTGAGGGCGACCGGGTCCTAGGGGTGACAGGAGTTTGAGTGGATGGCGCTGGTAGGGTGTCGGTCGGTCGGGGCAAAGGATGCGGAGATGAGGGAGCGGCTTCAGCACTGGCTGCGGGTGAAGGTTCTAGGGTTTGACTCAGGGATTGAAAAGCGTTGGGATCCTGAGCAAACTGATCAAATGAGTGCAGGCCGCTGGACGGTGGAGTAGCTTGTGAAGCGGAAGACACGGCTACGGCTTGCCCTGATGAAGTGGAAGATGGGGGCTTTGCAGGGCTGACGCGGACTTGAGCAAGAGGAACAGAGGACGTACCTGCGAGCTCCGCCTGAGCCGACGCTGAAGGGATGGTCGCAGCCTGGATATCTGCTTCTGGTTCGGGGCTGTCTAAAGGGACAACCTCCGGTGCTGCTGCTTGCGGCTGCTCTGCGGCTGATGGTTGAACTGGCTCCTTAGGTCGCTTGGTCTTCTCGACCTTTTTCCTTTTCTTCTCTCCCGACGCTGTGGCTGGTCCAGAAGAAAGCGACAATAAAGGGGCGGCAGGCGCTGGTGTCCCCACGGTAAACTTGTACCTGGGTCGCGCTGGAAGAATACCTGCCGCACTCGGTCCGCCGGTTGGCGGTACTGACACCTTTTCTGCTGGGGGAGCCAGCTCAGGAGTTGACCGTTCTGAACTTTGCGCCGCTTCGGGCACTGCCACAGGAGCTGCAGGCTGCATCGGGCCCGCTTGGCTGCTGGTTGGAGTCGCGCTAGAAGATGCTGGAGTTGACAATGACTGAGAGGCAGCCCTTCTTTTATACCTTATATTTGCGCCTCGGGGGACGCAATTGCAAAATTCAAAGGGCTGCCACGTGTCGACATGTTGATCATAAAGTGCCGAAAATTCGTCATCAACGGCAAGATTCCTCCGGCTTGATTTGTTGTGTTGCGTGCGACACCTCATCTTCCAGCATTCGAGGATTTTGTCCTTATGCTAGTTGAGTGGCGCCACCTTAGCGAGGAACTTCTTGAATCCAGTTGACTCCATTCGATGGTCCGGGTTTTGATCAGGATCGTAAGTGACCTCCTCATAGTAAACTCATGCCATGGTGGCCATGACTGCATCAAATGAATGTGCCAGTGGAGGTCCGCACCTGTCCTGTTCCTTCTTTCTTGCATGATTTCAGCTCTAGGACAGATGTGCGTGAACTTTCCCCGGACCCCGATTGGGTCATACTTCCAGCATTGGGGTAGCATAATCAGGCCCATCTCCATCAGCTCCCGTTCAAGATAAACGTGCTGCCCGATCTCGAAGACCTGAATATTGGCCCAGGTCATAGGGTATTTAAAAATGTGACCTTTCTTCTTTCCCTGGCCAAATTCTTCTTCGACATAGTCCATTTGCCGCGCCACTTCCATCCCAAACTGATGGTCAGTGCAGAAGTAGGGCAGCAAACAAGGCTTTCCCTTGACCTCGTAGATTCGGACAACAATGCCCTGAGTCAGCCTGAAGGCATCCCCGAACTCGTTGTTCCACAGATACTTGGTCATAACAGCTGGTGGGCGGGTCGTGCCACGGTTGAACAATCCCATTGCCTGGCCCAGAAATTGAACATTAAATTCATAAAATGAGCCCTTCCGGTATAGGGCATCAGTCCACTTGTACACGCGGAGCGGCTCTCCTTGTTCGCTCAGTCTCTTCAGGTTAGGGATGTTCATTCGGTAATGCATATGATACAGGCATAGCCATGTGAGGAAGGAGCAAAACCGGAAGTCTGTCGACTGCTTCTGCTGCAGTCTCACCATGCTCGAATGAATTGCGTATGCCAACCAGTCCGCCTAGTCGTAGAAGATAGGGCGCTTCCCACTTCTCTGCGCCGTGGAGTCGTAGAACTCTCCGTGCAGGATGCACTCGGCCATCGCCAGCTGGAAAGGCCGCACCACTCTGTTTGAGTCGCAGCCGAGGACCCATGTCAGGATGATATAGATATATCTGTTTTCAAATCGATCCAGCGGTATAGGGCCAGTCGGCCACTGTCCAGCCGCCAGCGGAGTCTTCAGCTCTGAGTCCAGGAACTCTCTCATTTGTTTTGTCTGCGAAAATCTGCCGGTCTGTTCATCTAGGTTCACCCTTCTGACAATTGCGTCTGGGCTGTATTGAAGCCCTGGGGCGAACGCTGGCTGGATGCTCTCTCGGAAAAGAGTGAAAAATACTCTTCCTTTATTATCGCAGACCTGCCGCGCAGCTGGTTTGTAGTATTCAGCAATCGCTTCTACCAGCTCCGGGCACCAGTGAGTCGGAGGGCACAGGAACCAGTAAAGGTTTGATTTGTACGCCGCTCCGAGGTGGTGGGAAGGCGAAACCTTATCCACCCACTTCGCGATATTCAGACGCAGCTTCGAGAGACTGATGGAAAAAGAACCATCTTTGTACCCGGACAAGCGGTTGATTGGTGGTGGCGGAGTTTGGCCAACTATGCGCTTCTTCGTTTTGGATTTTCCTTTCTTGTCCTTCTGTGGCGCTGCGCTCTCATGAGCGCTCGACTCTGGAGACTCAGCTTCGCGCGGTTCTTCACTTGATTGCGCCTGTATGGGTGCTTTCCCCTTGTCCATCCTTGTCGAAACAAACAACAAGATCAACGGCCTCTGAGCTTGTCAGGCTTATTCTTTGCAGTCAGAGAGTCAGCTCGACACTATGAATTTTTTGGCCGTGCCAGGGTCCTTTTGTAGACAGCGACTGCACATTAATGGCGCGAGGGAGGGAGTTAGGGCAGTTAACTCTGGGTTGGTGGAGACGTCATGATTTTGGCGGCTGCGCATGGGCCTTTTTTGGAAAAGCGTGCTTTATAAGTCGTTGGCCCAAAACGCACCTTACCCTTTAAATGCATCAACATTGGTAACTGCGCAATCATTTAAAGCCTCCTTGATTATTGTGCCGTTGCTGACATCACCGCCACCATTCGGGCACACTTTTCAAAGAAATTTTATAGTCGACAACCCACCATGTTTCGAACTTCGCCCGATAAACGGGCGCACTTCGAACTTCGCCCCAAAAGCGGGCGCACTTCGAACTTCGCCCCAAAAGCAGGAGCATTTCGAACTTTGCCGCTTTCAGCCCCTTTCACTAGATTACTCAGGGTGCGCCTGAGAATGGGGGCGCACTCGGATTTCGCCCGAAAAACGGGCGCCCTCCGACTTCGCTCAGCAACTGGGGCGCAGTCTGACACTTAGCATTTCCTTGTAGTCTGCTACCCAACTTCGCCCTTTGGAGAGGGCGCAGCCCGACTTCGCTGCGAAGTCGGGTTGGGCAGTCAGACTTAGACATTTTAGCTCTTTGTTCAACTACTTTCTTCCCTACTTCGCCCCATTCGATGAGCGCTACCCGACTTCGCTGCGAAGTCGGGTTCTGCCTCAGACTTAGGCTACTTGGAAAACTAAAAATTGAAAAACAACTGAAATATTTACATGCCGAAAACTTAAAAATGTAAGAAAAGGGAAATCTGTACAAAGGAAGGACCCCTTCGGGTGCTTTTAGTGGTGGTACATTTTCAGGTGGAACCCGTTGATGGGAATAGGGAGAGGATGTCCCTTCATGTCCCGGAGCGCGTATGCGTTAAACTGATTAACCCGGGCAATCTGATAGGGGCCCTTCCAAAGGGCATCAAACTTTCCATGGTTGTAGTGTTTCGCCTTGAACGAGTCCCACTTCAGCACCAGGTCCCCAATTTTGAAAGCTCGGGCGGTGGTGCCTTTTGCGAACCAGCCTTGGGTTGCCTCAGCGTGCTTGGTGAAGGCCTGGTATGCTTTCTCTCTGCCTTCCTCCAACTGCAGAAGTTGGCAAAGTCTGTCTTCTATTGGATCCCCGCTACTTCTTTCCTCATCAAGCATCCAGAGAGCGGGTATCTCAATGTGCGTTGGCAAGACCGCTTCTTTGCCGTACACGAGTGCATAAGGGGACGTTTTGATGGACTTTTTGAATGAAATTCTGTCCGCCCATAGCGCTAGATCCAGGAGTAAGTACCAAGTCCTCTTGTTTTTCTCTACTGTCCTTCGAATGATCTTCAGTAGATTTTTGTTGGTGGACTCGGCGAGGCCATACCCCTGCGGGTAGTAGTTGGAAGACATCTTGTGATAGATGCCAAATTTGCTGGTGTACTCCGTGAGTACAGCGCCTGCGAACCCTGGACCATTGTCCGTTACTATCGACTCGGGGACCCCGAAACGGGTAATTAGGCTCTCGAGGAATCTGATGACCGTTTCTTGGTCGGCGTTCTTTGTGGGGATCGCCTCTGCCCACCGTGTGAAGTAGTCGGCGGCGGTTAAGATAAACTTGTGTCCCGCTGCAGAGTTCGGCGAGATCACCCCGATGAAGTCCAGACCCCATTGCTGAAAAGGAGTCTCGGTCCTGCAGTAGATTATCGTTGCTGCTGGAGTCTTCCAACCACCCTCCAGTTCTTGCTTTTTCAGGTACCGTTTCTATATCCTTCCATATTATTGCTGCCACTTCCCCCCTACTTATGTGATATTTAGCAGTTGAGCTTTGTCCTGCTTCCCATCTCCTGGGTCTTTCTGGAGAATCTCTTGTTTCCTGAAAGTTTGCTACTTCTCTACTTGAGGATTCTTCTGGATTTAATACAATTTTTAGCGAGGCTGAAGAACTCCTAGAAAGTGCAGCAGTTACTTTTGCTTTTCCCCGTCTATGTTCCCTTGGACTTGTCACGGCTTCCTGTTCTTCTTCCAAGGAGAATAAACTGCTTTCCAAAGAGTTCCTTGTTGCACTGTTTCTCGGTTTCCCTTGATTCAGCTTTGCCCACTCTGCTAGGCGAGCTTCATGCCTTTCATTTACCCCGTGCATGGTTGTGTCCAACTCCTGGATCACCCGTTCCCATAGCCGATTGTTGTACTTGTCTCGTAGTTTCATATTCCTCTTGCAGCCGATGTGTTTCCATTCTCATTCGCTGCATCAATCTAACTCCGTCTTCTTCATCTTCTTCCAGAACATCTTGTTGAGCGACCTCCGTCATGACTTGGAGTTGGTCCCCTTCGTTGTTACTTGAGAGTTCCATTGATTGCTCTTCCTCACTCCCAAACAACCAATCCAGGTTATGCGTTTCCTCCCCTCGAATAGCGCTACCCTGCTCGTTATTTCCGGAAGGTTGTGTGCCTGAATCTTCTTCTTCTATTCGGAAGTTCCCGTTTGTTCCAAGTTAATCATGTTGACTTCCGCACGTGGCTTGTATACCTTCAACTTGGAACCATTGATTACCTCGGGGCTGGCAACTGGGATATCTGGGTCCTGCAGTAGATTATCGTTGCTGCTGGAGTCTTCCAACCACCCTCCAGTTCTTGCTTTTTCAGGTACCATTTCTATATCCTTCCATATTATTGCTGCCACTTCCCCCCTACTTATGTGATATTTAGCGATCGAGCTTTGTCCTCGCTTCCCATCTCCCGGGTCTTTTTGGAGAATCTCTTGTTTCCGAAAGTTTGCTACTTCTCTACTTGAGGATTCTTCCTGGATTTAATACAATTTTTAGAGAGGCTAAAGAATAACTCCTAGAAAGTGTAGTAGGTACTTATTTTTTTCCCCGTCTATGTTTCCTTGGACTTGTCATGACTTCTTTTTCTTCTTCCAAGGAGAATAAACCGCTTCCGAAGAGTTCCTTGTTGCACTGTTTCTCGGTTTCCCTTGATTCAGCTCTCGCCCACTCGCTAGGCGAGCTTCATGCCTTTCATTTACCCCGTGCATGGTTGTGTCCAACTCCTGGATCACTTGTTCCCGTAGGTGATTGTTGTACCGTCTCAGAGTTTCATATTCCTCTTGCAGCCGATGTGTTTCCATTCTCATTCGCTGCATCAATCTAACTCTGTCTTCTTCATCTTCTTCCGTAACATCCTCGTTGAGCGACCTCCGTCATGACTTGGAGTCGGTCCCCTTCGTTGTTACTTGAGAGTTCCATTGATTGCTCTTCCTCACTCCCAAACAACCAATCCAGGTTATGCGTTTCCTCCCCTCGAATAGCGCTACCCCCGCTCGTTATTTCCGGAAGGTTGTGTGCTCGAATCTTCTTCTTCCGTTCCGAAGTTCCCATTTGTTCCAAGTTAATCATGTTGACTTTCGCACGTGGCTTGTATATCTTCAACTTGGAACCATTTATTACCTCGGGGCTGGCAACTGGGATATCTGGGTCCTGCAGTAGATTATCGTTGCTGCTGGAGTCTTCCAACCACCCTCCGCTTCTTGCTTTTTCAAGTACCGTTTCTATATCCTTCCATATTATTGCTGCCACTTCCCCCCTACTTATGTGATATTTAGCAGTCGAGCTTTGTCCCGCTTCCCATCTCTTGGGTCTTTCTAGAGAATCTCTTGTTTCCTAAAAGTTTGCTACTTCTCTACTTGAGGATTCTTCTGGATTTAATACAATTTTTAGCGAAGCTGAAGAACTCCTAGAAAGTGCAGCAGTTACTTTTGCTTTTCCCCATCTATGTTCCCTTGGACTTGTCACGACTTCTTGTTCTTCTTCCAAGGAGAATAAACTGCTTTCCGAAGGGTTCCTTGTTGCACTGTTTCTCGGTTCCCCTTGATTCAGCTCTGCCCACTCGCTAGGCGAGCTTCATGCCTTTCATTTACCCCGTGCATGGTTGTGTCCAACTCCCGGATCACCTGTTCCCGTAGCCGATTGTTGTACCGTCTCGAAGTTTCATATTCCTCTTGCAGCCGATGTGTTTCCATTCTCATTCGCCGCATCAATCTAACTCTGTCTTCTTCATCTTCTTCCGTAACCTCCTCGTTGAGCGACCTCCGTCATGACTTGGAGTCGGTCCCCTTCACTGTTACTTGAGAGTTCCATTGATTGCTCTTCCTCACTCCCAAACAACCAATCCAGGTTATGCGTTTCCTCCCCTCGAACAGCGCTACCCCGCTCGTTATTTCTGGAAGGTTGTGTGCCTGAATCTTCTTCTTCTCGTTCGGAAGTTCCCGTTTGTTCCGAGTTAATCATGTTGACTTCCGCACGTGGCTTGTATACCTTCAACTTGGAACCATTGATTACCTCGGGGCATAATGTTCCATCCAATTTCCTTAGTCTAACTGCCCCGTTTTCTAGTATTTCATCCACCTGGAAGGGTCCAAGCCACAGTGGTTTTTAATTTCCCTGGCTTGAGTTCTCTCTTACCGTTGTATTTTAGAACTAGTCCACCAGCCTTCAAGTCCATCTTCCGAAGGTGTTTATCATGCCATAACTTCCTTCTCTTCTGCGCTACCTCCGTTGCCCATTGAGCCATCACCCGTTTCTCATCTAATTGTACCAAGGCTGTCACCGCTCCCGGACGCTTTCTTCTTCACTCAACCGGTTGTCGACCGCTACTCTCAAACTTGGTATAAGGAATTCAACCGGTACCACCGCTTCTCGCCCGTACATCGCTTGAAAAGGTGTGTTATTTGTGGTTGGCTTAAAAGTTGTTCTATATGCCCATAGAACCGCCGGTAGTCTTTCCTCCCGATCGGCTCCCTCTACTCCACATGTCTTGTACATGATGGACACCAGGACCTTATTCGTCGCCTCCGCCTGCCCGTTTGCTCTCGGGTAGTACGGACTTGATAGTGAGTGGAAGATCCCGAACTCCTCCGTTAGATTCTTTATAATTGCATTCACAAAATGGCCGCCTCCGTCACTTGTCACCGTAGAGGTATCCCAAACCTTGTAATTACTTGTTCGTACAAAAAGCGAGCCGTGCTTCTTGCCGAGTTGTCTGGTAAAGCCCTTGCTTCGACCCATTTTGTGAGGTACTCCATTGCAACTACGATGTATCGACATCTCCTCCTTCGACTTGTCTTTAGAGGACCTACAAAGTCCAGCCCCCATCTTTCGAACAGTTCTTGAGGCTGCGACGGATGTAGTGGCATGAAGTCTCTTTTCAACGGTTTCCCCGTTCTTTGGCACGTATCACATGCTGTCACAAACTGTTTGGCATCGTGAAAGAGGGTGGGCCACCACAGACCTGCCAACAACACTTTCCTTGCTGTCGCATCCGGTCCCATGTGTCCTCCCGCCAATCCCTCGTGTGTCTCCCTCAGGGTCTGTTGTACTTCATCTTCCATTATACATCGTCGAAGTATCCGATCCTCCCCCATCTTATATAGCAGTCCTGCAATCAAGGTGAAGGGTGCTGACTTTGTAATTACCTTCCGTTGTTCCGTTGTCGTCAACTCCTCTGGCAACTTCCCTGTCGACAGATATTCCCCGATATGCTTATACCACCCAGGTATAGCATTAATCATGAACAGTTGTGCATCGGGAAATTCATCCGGTATTCCTCCCTCAGCAGGTTCGCCTGAGCGAATCCTTGACAACTGTTCCGCTATTACGTGTTTCTTCCCCGGCCTTAATACCACTCTAAACACGAATTCCCGCAGAGTGACGAGCCATCGACTTACTCATCAATAGATCATTGGTTTATTGATAAAGTATAATAGATTATGGTGATATACGTAGAAAGCAAAAAGGCTCACCATTAAATAGTGTCTAAACTTTTGTACCAAGTACACCATTACCAATGCTTCATGCTCTATTGTACTATAATTCTTTTTTACTCTTGACAATAGCCTACTTGCAAAGTATATGGGCTGATCCAATCCAAATTTTCCTTCCCGTGCTAATGTGCATCCAATCACAAAGTTTGAGGCATCTACATGGACATGGAATTCTCTTTCCTATTTAGGGTAAACCAGGATAGGTGTTTTTATCGAGTGTTCCTTCAATCCTTCAAACACCACCTCGGTGTTCCTCTCGTCCATCTGAATGGGGCATTCTTCCGTGTAAGTGCGTCTAGTGGGTGAGACGTCAATGCATAATTTCGGATAAACCTCCCGTAGTATCCGACGGTTCCCAAAAAAGTTTTAACCGAGCTCACGTCATGTGGCTCCTCCATTAGTAACACTACCCGTATCTTGTCCGGGTCGGGTTTTAATCCTTCTTGGCAGACTATGTGTCCTAACAGCTTCCCGTATGGCACCAACAGGACACATTTATTTGGGTTAAGTGCGATTCGCGCCTTCCTGCATAAACCCATGCATTCTTCCAAAGCTTTTAGATGTTCCTGCGTCTTCCCATACAACGACCAATCATCTAAAAAAGCTTTAAAATTCCCTGTGGACATTTTATCAAAGATATATAAGATGATCCTTTGAAAAGTAGCGGGTGCATTGCATAGGCCAAATGGCATACGATTGTATGCATATATTCCATTCTCCACCACAAAAGTAGTCTTCAACTTGTCTTCTTCTGCTATGCTGATCTGATTGTACCCCGAGAATCCATCCAAAAATGAATAGATCTCGTGGCCAGCTACTTCTTCGAGTATGGAGTCCGTGAATGGGATTGGGAAGGGATCTTTTATAGTTACGGCATTCAAACTTCTAAAATCCACACAGATTCGGATTTTATCTACTTCTCGTTTTAGAGTGATCACGATTGGTGAAACCCACTCGCTTGTCGTAACCTTGAATATAATGCCTGCATCTAGCATCTTCTCGATTTCGGCATTCACCTTTGCTGCATATTTGGGATTCATCCTGTAAGGACGCCTTCTGACTGGTTGTGCGCCCTCTATCATAGAAATCTTGTGTACGCAAAGCTCGGGTGGTACTCCCTTCAAGTCTCTATACGTCCAAGCAAAAACATCCTTGTAGTCCATAAAAATCTTAATTGCTGCTGCTTTGAGGACTGGATCCCAATCGTCTCCACATTTGATCATCTTCTCTTCACCTTCCTCTCCCAAGTTTACCTGAATCATCTTCGGGCCTTCATATTTTATTGATTCAGGCTCATCTACTGCTTTTAGTGTCGCGATGGGGTGGGCTGGTTTCTCCTCGATGACTGCTTCCCCCATCGTGAATTCTGCAAAATTCTTGGGAAATGTCCACTTCTCCCGGTCTTTGTCCTTATCCGCTGTTGTCATTCTTTTGTTACTAATTTCTTTTCTAGGTTCTTGCGCCTCATCCCTTTTGGTCTCTATTTTTGCTTCTATGCACAGACATTGGGGAGGGAATACTTCGTAATCTTCCATCTGCCAGTGTAGTAGACCCTTGTCTTGGTCATAGTCGTCCTCCGTGCAGTTATCAAGTTCCAACACTCCTTCCTCGTCGGGTTCATATCCCGCCTCACCATCTGATGAAGAGGACCCCGAATCATCTGAAGTTGCTATATCCCGACTCACCGTATGATTCTTCGGATTAATAATATACTTGTGTTGCCCTTGTTTGAAAGATAATCTTTCCTTCTCCCAATTATGGTTAACTTTGGCTGCTCTCAGCCATCCTCGTCCTAGAAGTGCATCGTATGCGGACTTCTCCATAGCAATAATGACAAAATCTACCACAAAGTCTTGATCTGCTTCTTCTCGGTTCATTAAAACGCCCAATGTCTCGATGCCATACCGATCAGCTCCATATAGCTTAAAGGTTGGAGATCGTAAGGCGGGTTGCCCAATTATCCGCCAAGTCTTTTCTCGGCATTACGTTCACACTCGATCCTCCGTCCACAATTACCTGAGTCACCTTATGGTTCAAAACTTCTATTTGGACGATAGCTGGCTTCTTCCCTGCTTCAATCATCAGGATTGTTGGATCGATGAACTGGTCATGCTTGATAGTTGCTACCTGCCGAGGTTCATCCTTCTTCTTGATGACTTCTCCGATTGTAGCATACACCTCCGATACGATGCTAAACAAGTTGGCGACTTTCATTTCCACCTTCGTGTTTAGTACCTCCGTTACCAAGCCTTCCATTGTTGCCTTCTGCACGATCTTCGGTCGTTGCAACACTTTCTCCATAATTAGTTGATCTCCTTTTTCCTTGGCTAATTCTGTATTTATCATCTCTTGGGCTTCCTGCCATCGTGCCTTCTCCTTGGCAGGGTTCGGGTATTCCTCCCTCTTCCTGGCCTGTGCCCTTGTTACAGCCAGGACTTCATTCTTTGGTTCCTCCACCTCTCCTATGCCAATCAGGTTTATATTCTGTGTCCCACTGGTACTGGCCTTGTTCGGGCAATTGGCTTCCGCGTGGTTGCCTGGACCGCACCATTTGCACATCTGTGTGGTATTATTTCCATGATTGTTGTTTCTTGCATTCTACGTCTTGGGGCAATTCTTTGCGAAATGGCCCCATTCTTGACAGCTTCGACATTGAATAACCGGTCGGCCCTCGCCGTCATATTGCAATCGGCTCGGCCTCCTTGTCTTCCTCCTCGCCGGTTATTCCTGTATCCTCCGCTTGTTGCAGCTTGTCCATTCCTTCGTGGGTTTGGCTGTTCTTCTTGTTGAATGGCCAAAGTTTGATGTCGTTTGTTCTTAAGATTGAATGGACACTCGACCATTGGATGACCTACAATTTCACATATGTTACAAGAAGCTTTCTTCGGACAATCAATATTGGAATGCCCTTCCTTCTTGCAATCCGAGCACCAAATTTCCTTCCGGTCTTTTCGATTTTCATTTTTGGCTTCTTTCAGTATCTTCTCCATTTCTTTCCGAAAGGTGTGGATCGTGCTCTGCACCTTGTCTTCATCATCACTATCCGATTCTTCGATATGTTTTAAGTGACCTCCAATTCCGGCGGTTGTCTCGCTTCCCCTTCACTTTCGAAGTTCTTCGCTTTCTCCAAGTGCTTCTGCATATGTTGAGGATGGTACCACATTCATCTTCTTCCTCCATCTTGGAAGTAGTCCATCAAGAAACCACCGCTTAATCCTACCGTCGACAGGTGTCATTTCCATTTTGTCCGTCAGTTGTTTCAGTCTTCTATTGAAGCTCTTAACATCTTCATCTGTTCTCTGCTTCGTGCAGCAAATTTCTGTGATTATGTCAGTGTCATCCCGCATTGGTCGGAATTCTTCTATGAATGCGTTCTTCAGGTCTTCCCATTGTGCAAATGCTTGTCTACTCTGTCTTTTCAAGTACCAGTCTATCGCCATGCCTCGCAATGTTGCTGGAAACAATTGCAACCATTGTGTGTCTTGATTCACCCCATTTGCTCCCCAAATGGTAGTGCAAGTTCCCACATGTCGGGCTGGGTCTTCTTTCCCTTCACCTGAGAAAGGTGGGCATTTTTGTCTGTATAGTTCTATTAGCCCGATTTCCTGCCATGGTATTCTGGTATACAGGTACTGTTATGTGTTGAGTTCTTTGCGGTTGTCTATCAACTGTTGGTGGTGCAAAATTTTCCCCAAATAGCCTTGTCTGCGTTCCCCCTTCGTCTCTGCTTCGCGACCTTCTTCGCGAATATACCAAACGTGGCTCCGGTCTTCCTCCCCACGAACCTCCGCGGTGATGCCTTGATACCAGGTTCTCTCCTACAGTATCCTCTGGCCACTCCTCTCCCGTCGGTTGGGGTGTTACCGTCCAATCGTCAACTATGGGTGCTCTTTCTGCTATTTGTTCTTCCTCGTTTTCTGCAGTCACCAACAAGGTTTCTATGTGTGCATTTTCATCGTCTTCAGCGTTCCATACTTGTTCTATCTCTGGGTGAGACACCTCTGGGGCCTCGTTTGCTCGTAGGTTCGCCAGCCGTGCGCTTCGTCTTACCCCTTTGCTTTGTTCCCTAAAATCAGTCATGCACCTAACTCCCTCAATCACTTTGCCTAGACTCTCCAGGTTTTTTGATTAGGCAACGACGCCAAATGTAGACAGGGGTGAGTACATTCCCGATACAGGTGATGACAGTTAGTATCAGGGTTAGGCAAGGTAACAAATGGTCTAATTGATAGGCTAACTCTGGCTATCAAGGGTCCAGACGTTGGATAGACAGGTGCAGACGTCTGGGACTATGTCAGACGTCTGGTCTAGACGTCTGGGAGCCAGACGTCAGGTTATGGCTGGACGTCGGGTGAAGGGGCTGACGGCTAGCCGTCTGGTGGTGACCAGACGTCCGGCTAGACGTCAGCCTCGTGGAACGCTCAACCGCCATAACCGCTTCGCTCCAAAGACTCGTTCGTCAGTATGCAACAACAAACCTGTAATAATAATTCATCAGTCAAAATCCTGCAACATAGCCATTAATGCTTCAAACTTGCAACAACTCCATTAATGGCAGCAACCTCTCAACACTCAATGCATACACATAATATGGATCAGAATAACAGTATTTGTATTATGCTTGCAATCACGATTACAAGATACAATGGTGATCTCAGACAAAGTCCGTGCTCTCTCTGTCTGTCTCTGATTCTCTACAAATGTTTGAAAAGGGGGTATTTATAGGGCTGGAAGTTGGTTATCCCAACCAACTTCCCCCAACTTCCCCAACCACTTCTACAACCGAATCCGCTAAATAATTGCTAATTAGACGTCTAACTTTGCTAACTAGCCGTCATGCCACTAGCCCAGACGTCCGTATCGCAGACGTCACCGCACGTCCGACGACGCTCGATCGCCAACCCGGACGTCTGACCGCAAAACCGGACGTCCTGACTTGACGTGATCGGACGTCTGATGCCAACACTTAGACAAAATTGCTCAATTACATTCAAAATTGTTGGAGGATGTGCCAGTCAGTCCTAGGGCTTAGAACTGCTGTCTACACACTCAGGAAGGCCAACCGCCTTAAAAATCATCAGAGCGGGCTATTACTGGCCCACCCTCTTTGTAGATGCATATGCAGTCTGCCAAAAATGTGAGAAATGTCAAAGGTTCGCCAACAGAAATAGGAATGCACCTATGCCACTCCAACCGATCCAGGCTGAGGCTCCGTTCCAGAAATGGGGCCTCGATTTCATCGGGACCATATCTCCTAATTCATCGGCAGGGCATAAGTTCATTCTTACAGCCACGGATTACTTCACCAGGTGGGCCGAGGCGATACCTACCAAGCATGCCGACCAGGAGACAGTCATCGCCTTCCTTGAAAGCATAATCACTTGCTTCGGGATCCCAGAGGCTATTGTGACAAACAACGGGCCAGGTTTTGCGGGGGATGTACTCACAGAGTTCACCAGCAAATACGGGATTTATCATAAAATGTCCTCCAACTACTACCCGCAGGGAAACAACCTAGCCGAGTCTACTAATAAGAACCTGATGAAAATCTTAAAGAAGACTCTGGAGAGGAACAAAAGGTCATGGCACCTATTCCTGGATCGAGCGCTGTGGGAAGACCGTATCTCATTCAAGAAATCAATCAAGACGTTGCCATACGCGCTAGTTTACGGAAAGGAGGTTGTCTTGCCTACCCATATCGAGATGCCCGCGCTCTAGCTGTTAGAGGATGAAAAGGGTGACATGGACCCTGTTGATGCCCGGTTGGCTCAGTTGCTGCAACTCGAAGAGGAAAGAGAAAAAGCTTATCAAGCTTTTATGAAGCACACCGAAACCACACGGAACTGGTTCTCAAAAGGGACTACGGCCCGAGTCTTCAAGATTGGAGATCTAGTGCTGAAATGGGATGCCTTGAAGGCAAAACCAGGCAACCATGACAAATTTGATGCCTTCTGGGAAGGCTCCTTTCAGGTTGCCTGGGTGAACCGGTTCAACTCCTTTGTGCTGAGAGACATGGAGGGTCATATCCTTCCGATTCCAGTTAATGGCTTTCATATGAAAGCCTACTATCATTGAGAAATTCTGGAGGTTTCCCTTGTACATACTTTCTTTTCTGCAGTTTGAATTTGCTTTTCTTGCATGTAAATATTGCTTTCAGTAGAGGTAGTTTCCTGCTTTAATCCAAGAAAAAGAGCCAAGTGTTTTGTGTAGACAGAGTGCCTGGTAGCAGACTCCTAAGGCTGAAGAAATCATGGAGGATTAAGAAATTGTAAAATTTCACTAAGTGACCATGGAGAGGGAGATGCCGATGTTCGCTCAATTCGGCTAGCGATGCCCATCATCGCACAGATTTCAAGCGAACTCTAGCCATGTGCTAAGGGCGACTCAACCAATGGGAAGAGGGAAAAAATTTGTCTAACTCCCTAGGAGCCCGTCGTCACTCGATTTTTTAGCGACTCCAGGAATCGCCCTCCAAATTCAGCGACCTCGAGACACGAAAGCAAGAAAAAATGACTAAGGCAAGGGCTCACGCCTGCTGTCGCTCCAAAACTCGGCGACGACGGATGTCGCCTTCAAAAAGTGGCGATCCTGGGAGGTGCCGGAGTGAAGAGAGAAGTCAGCGATATCACCAAAAGCCTAAAAATGCCCAATATTGCTCACTCATACAAGCGCTCCCGAGAATCGCGCGGTCAGGGCTCGAGTTCGGTTGCCGAAGTGCATCAGGGGAAAATGGCCGAAAATTTTCTAAGTATGGCAGAGCTGCCCGCGGTCACTCAATTTTTGAGCGACGCCGGGAGTCGCTCACATTTTCGAGCGACAGCCGGCGGGACCCAAGGCGCGAGGAAAGAAAAAATGCTAAGTGTTGGCGCCCACCGTCGCTCCATTTTGGAGCGACGACCGTCATCGCTCAACTTTTTGAGCGAACTTCGGCGGATAGGAGGATAGGAAAAGGCAAAAGGATGAAGAAAATTTTCTAAGTATAACGCGCCCTTCGTCACTCATTTTTTCGAGTGACGTCGGTCATCGCTCATTTGTTGAGCGACCCTCGGCGAGATGAAGACATAAGAGAGGAAATAAAGTTGAAAAAATTTCAAACTCCTAGAAGACGCCGGTCGCTTGCCAAGACGCCAGAAGCTCAAGTTCGCCCATTTTTTCAGTGATTCTAGGAATCGCCCCCAATTCCAAGCGACCTTCATCCCCAGCGCAGTTCTCAAAAAATAACCGACCTCGTGGCGCGTGCCTAGGTGGCGACAGGTGACGTCATCAAGGCGCACGTTTAAAAAAAAAAGAATGTCTGCGCAGATTTCAATGCAGATTGCATTAAATACAAGGACGAAGGTTGGGCCAATCAATGATGAGTTGCGTTCCCCAATGGAGATATTACGCACGGCCCACGAAAAATAACGGCCCCCCTCACCCACTTTGAGCACCCGGGCTTTAAGCCCAGCGCTCGCCATTAATGATACCTTTGCACCTGTCTCCATAAAAAGGGGCCCAGTTGCTCATTTTACCATCATTGTTAAACTCAGTCAGAATTTGAGCTGCGCCAGAGATAAAATTCAGAATTTTACCAGCAAACAACCGTAAATTCTAATTTCTTTCGCTGCCATGGGTAAGAAGTCAGGTGCAGAAAAGGGAAAAGCTATCGAGCAGGCAACTTCTAGCGCATCTCAGAGTGAATCACTCAAGCAGGCAGCCTCAGACGCACCTCAGGGCGAATTGCAGAGTAAAAAGAAGGGCAAAGGGAAAGTGAAGAGCGCAACGAAGAAAGATCCTCCGCCGCCTATAGACCGCTTGGGGGAATACCGAGACGGTGACTACTCGCATAGCATTACACAACTGCGACTCACTGTAAAAGAATGGTGGAAGAAGGTCCCGGCCTCGCATCCTTTCGGTGCATCATACCACTCGAACCTGTTCTGGTTCCTATGCCCGCCAGTTCACCATTGCCCGGAGCTGGTTGAGGTTGTCGCCAGATATTACAAGCCCAGCACCCGACAAGTTTGCGACCGCGAGGGGAAGGTGTTGTTTTCCCTCTACAAGGAGAGCGTACAGATGGCTTTCGTGCCAGGGCATTTGCCTGACCGGAATTGCATTGTCAGAAGGGTCAGCTTGGGCGAACAGAGAGAGAGATGCGTCGACAACCAGAAAATGAGGAATTTCCTCAGCGCCCAGCTGCATCAACCACTGCCAGCCAAAGAATGGCCGATGCAACCGATACATCAGGAGCACTTCAAGAGCCAGTCCATCTATGCCATGCTGGCCTGGGTTTTAGGCTGTGGCACTGACGCAGTGGTCCACCCGTATCAGATTTCTCTCGCAGAATGCATCCTACATGGGGAATTTTACGACCCCAACGCCCCGAAATCAGGAACGGGGCCAGTCTTCTTCGACTGGGCAAATTGCGTCGCTTATGGAATTCATTCAAGCCTCGTGGAGCTGAAGGAGGAAAGGAGCACGGAATTCAGACATTGTTCGTTCCTGGCATGGCTGTTCCTGTTCCACATGCACAACAAAATGAATATTGTTCCGATCCAGGCCAGGGACGAAGATGGCGTGCAGCTGCCGGTGTACGAATGGACCAATATCTTGTACATGATAGAATCGCACTACCTGTTTAATTTGAAATTTTTGGGCGCTGCCCTGGCCCTCCTCAACGGCATATGCACGCGCCCTCCTCTAGACATGAGGAATTATCTTGTCCGAGAAGAAATTGGCGACACCTTTAAGCTGACGCAGGGCGTTGTCATCAAAGTGTTCGGATTCAAGGGCAAACCCTTTCTCTGTACTTCTGCACTGAATATCAGAAGTACTGAATATCATTTCGCCTTGGAGGCAGTGCGGCAGATGGACTACGTAGACCAGGAATATGGTCAGGGGCGAATAAAAGGCCACATCTTCAAGTATTCGATCATCTGGGGCGACGTCGAGGTCCATGTGGGCGGGCAACACCAATATCTGACAGCCACCCTCCTGAGTTTCGGCCTGGTGGAGCTTCCTCAGCGCTGGAAGTATGATCCAATCGAAGCGATAAAGAAATTTCCACACTCCTGCCCACGATAAGAGATAATGGGAGAAAGGAATAACCCAACAGGGAGCGACCTGGAGTGGCATATTGAAAAGATGCAGTCGCTACCACCATGGCAAGATTTCTACTGCATTGAGGCGGAGTATGATCCTGTTCATAATGACGATCACAAAACAGACTCCGTGGGCTACAAAAGGATGCTATCGAAAGTGAAAGCGCTGGGCTGGAACGATAACAAGATAGCTCAGTGTTGGATAACAAGATGCCATACAAAGAAAGAAAAGTCAGAAAAATTGTTGGCCAGTGACTACGAGTTCTCTGACCTATATGACAAAAATGTTGACACATGGCAGCCGCTCGTTTTTTGTGACATCGTGCCCCAAGGCGTCTGTCGCAAGCATAAAAAGGGGGCCCCACCCAAACGGTCAGTTGCGCAAGGGAGTTCGAGCAGTGAAGTACAAAGGAGCCAAGGAGTGGGCCCCATGGTGCATTCAACTCCTGAGAAGTCGCAGCAATCTGAAAAGCCGCGGGAACCTGAACAGTCTACCCAAGCAGCAGAGAGCTTGAAGCCATTGAAGTCAAAGCCAAAGTTCAAATTCACGGTTTCCAGCACGGCACCCGACGCCCCAGCCTCAGCCGCTGCCACTACACCAGAGAAAGCGGCTGCGCCTAGAGAGAAAAAGAGGAAGAAGTCTGAAAAGACAAAGGAGAAGCTGTCCGCGCCTAGAAAAGAGACTGTACAGCAAACCAAGGTGACTCCGCAGAAAGAGGTTTCCGCCAGGGAGGTTGTAACTACCGTCGAGGATAGCCCAGAGAAGGAGGCGGAAGCGTGGGCAACCCAAGTTATCAAGACGCCAGCTCATTCTGAGCACGCAGGTACGTCTCCTCTTTCCCCTCAACAGTCTTCTGGCCCTCTACCCATCGCACCTTCCTCATCATCCGCCGAACCCGTTGTCGCTACTTCCTCTCAATCCTCACGCAGCCTCTTGCTTCCGCACAGCCAGTCCCACAGACGTTTGGCCATTTTGCCCTAGACCCCAACGCCTACCAAGCCCTAGGCCAAACCCTAGGTCATTTGCAGTCGGCCTCTGTTGCTGAGGAAGTCCCTAGTTCCCCTCGCCCTACATCTCCTGTGGCTGCATTCCCTGAAAACCCATCTCCGCCCCCTCAAGAAACGCCCACTGTTTCCCAAGCCCAATCGCCCTCAAAAGCGACTCAATCACCAGGCGTCGCCCCCATTTCTCTGTTTGCAATTGAGAAAATGCCTCAACAGGACTTGTCTTTGGCATATCCCTTGTATGGAGAACTGGAGCTTGTAGAACGACAACTGCAGACAGCAGACGATCAGCCCATGGCAGCCAAGGCGGCTCAAGGCTCTCTCAAGTTTCTCCAGGGAGTCAAAAAGAGGAGAGGTGAAGAACTGGCTGTGGTGGAAAAACGAGCCAAGTTGACCTGGATAAGAGGGTGATCCAAATTGAGAAAAGGGTCCCCAAAGTGAAGAAGCCCATCAAGGACATGACCCGAGACGACTATGATTACCATCGCAGGGACAAAAACCTAGACGACGTCGTCGTGGAAAATGAAATAGACGGGATCCGTAGGAGGGCTGATACGTTGTTCATAAAGCAACAGGAGGCGAAACAACACCTCTACCAAGTCGAAGATAAAAAGAGGCAGCTAGAGGAGGATTTGGCTAAGTCACGAGCGCAGCTAGAGACTGCCCAAGAGGAGGTCCAAAATTTGAAAGACCAAATTATGGCCTCGCAAAAGGAGACAGCAAATCATAAGGCAATCACTGAACAGTTGGCCGAGGAGAAGGAGGGAGCGCTAACGCATGTTGCCCAATTGCAAGGGCAGCTTCAGGAAACTCAGAGGCAATTGGAGGAGAAAGCGTCACAAGACGCTGCCTTTTCAAAAGACAAGGTTAAAGAGATCAGGGCTAGCCTACTGAAGGGTTTCAGAACCCACGTCTCCAGGGCCCTTGCAGTCTTCACCTTCATCTCCAAGGTGCAAGATGTATCTGCCCAGGGAAAGCCTGCGGTAGAGGAAGCCGAACGCCAAGCGAAGCAGTGGCTGGACTTGGCAATTAAACTTGAAGAATGTGAGTGCAAAGGCTTCCAATTTGTTCCCATGTCATAATTGCCCTAGACTGGGCTGATGCAAGGGCAACCTTGCATTCATATTTTGAAAAAATTGAAAGAATCAAGAGGGCCAGAAAGATGCTGGATGCATTGCAGAAGGAGAAAAGCATCTGCCTAGTCCCCTTCCAGACCCTTTCTTCGCTTGTATTTCCAGAGTTCTTCGGCCCAGGTGGAGACTGCCTGCCCAGGGAGACATTGATGCCGATCTGGGAAGCCTTCGAGGCTAACACCTCAAAGATAGACAGCTAGGAGGACCCAGTTCTGAAGGAGCAGGTCACACAATTGGTGTCCAGATTCTGCAAAATCAGCACCTGCCTCCACGAACT